>OY728140.1:2025508782-2026758782 GCA_963277665.1 Viscum album | reverse complement strand
TATAGTGTTACCAACAGTAAATCCTTTATAATGAAATCTTATAGACTATTTTTCCATTGAATGAAATATATTACTTATGGAGAAGACAAAGAAAGTTGTTGTATTTATCACGTGTACATAGAACAACTCATCGAAAGTATGACCCCTTTTTAATTATTTACTACTTGATATACTTATGTTTTATGTAATTATATTACCTAGAAAGTTTATGAACATTTCTTGTGTTGTTTTTGAGGTTGAATTTTTTTGGTGGGTAAGGTGAAAATGCATGCTACTTCTATTAGACTCAGTTGATTGAGGAGATGTTCTATAGGTTTTGTTTTTCCATTGTGATGATTTTCATGTGAAATTTTGGTTGATCAACCTGTGAACATTTGGGGGTTTTATTGGAAGAACTGGTGTCCAATTGGGGTTTCCTTTACAATAATGACCCTACACCCTTGATGTGATATCATGTTTGGGATAAAGTTATAATCTGGTGTCTCTCTAATTTTTATGACTCTTTATCAGATGAAATCTTATAAGTTCCATGAGTTTAGGATTACGATAAATGATTTAATGTAGAAGGGTTTCATCTAAACTAGTTTGTCATCATGGGGTGCTCTAGTATTTTTCATCAATAAGGAAGACAATAGTTTTATGTTGTTCAAATACTACCAACTATTGAACTAGGATAAATTCTATAACTATTACCACATTTTGAGGATAAATGATTTGATCAATAAGTTTAATGGATCCTAGTAGTTTTCAAAGATCCATCTATAATCTTGACATCCATAGATTTAGTTGAAGGGGGAGGATATCTTAAAGGATACTTTCATTTGTCATTATAGGAACTTTTAGTTCACAGTTACGTAATTTAGTGTCATGAAATCACAAAGAATATTCATGGAACTCATGAAATATATATTTCATGAGTTCTTGGATCTATTTGTGTTAGTGTTCATAAAAAACATTCTCATGTACTTAAAGTTGTAAGAGGATCATAATGAGCATCTAAAAACTATTTTTTATTTCCTATGATGACATCAAATATATGGGAAGTTATCCAAATGCAATTTTTAGACATGTGAGGTGCATTTTTATGCGTGAATCATGTCAATAGAGAGTGGCAGTTTATACTTATATTAAATTAGTTTTATCTTGGGTAGCACCCAAGAATATCATAGAGGTTCACAGTTTACTTTTTTCTATCAAGATATTATCATATGTTTATGTATGATATATATTTGGATTCATCCCCCTTTTAATCCCTAAAAAAGAACCAGGATTACATGTGCACTTATCAGTGTCAATAATATTTCAACTACCTAAAGTGGATGATAATCAATGTTACTGTTCTTTAATTTATATTGGAAATATTAATTTTCATAGTTTTCTCAAAAAATTATAATATTTGATTGGTATATAATATGGTGTAGTGGAGGGTAGTTATCTCATAAAAGTCTAGGTAGTTACATCCTCATGAGCATAATTATACCACTATGATCTAGAGTGGGTAGCTTTTTTGTTTTCTATAATGTTGTTGTGAAACTACCTCTTTAGTGAATACTCTGTGGACTTCCCATATCACAAAATATTGATTTATGTATTCTATCATCAAGATTTTAATTTTTATATTGTGGAGGTTGATGGAGTTCTTATTATAAATTATCTTCAAGATCACTTAAACCCATGGTAAAGGGAATGTGGTTTCTGATATGCTAGGTATGAATACATGGAGAAATAATTTTTAAGAGTATATAGATGTATAGATAGTGATGTAAGATATTATAGTGATGTATCTTATTATGGAAGAGAATCATGATAAGGGTTTACTATATCATATGAAAGCGTCATTATCTTTGTTATTGCAGGTGGAAGAGTCTTAGTGGGGAGACTGGGTGGTATAGGTGTTGTGAGATCATTTCTTCTATAGTGATTCTTCTAAGGGATGGTTAGATTATGGTTATCATCGAGTATCTTTTTGAGGGAACTTTTTAGTTCCATTTATGATGTAGGATGTGGTCCTTAATGAGTTTCATATGCCACCCTTTTCTATTCATTCAAGTACACATACAATATGTATCATTCTTGGAGGAGTCACTTATAGTGGACAAGAATGAAGTGGTTAGTAATGGATTTTATGTCATGATTCTTGGTTTCTTAGTAGGTGAAATCAAATTATAATGTTACTTGAGGTTTTTTCAGCCATTATATATCCCTGAGTTGAAGTCAAAGGATAGTTATAGGTATTTAATTAATGGTTTTTCCTAATATAATGGAGGATTTGATGCTATTGTGAGATCATAGATGGTTTGATGATGTTATATCATTTATTAGAGATTAAGGATCCAAGTGTCATGGATGTTTTAGTGATGTTGTGGTTGGATGATATAATGATGCTTCATGGGGGTTCAAGAAAAATAATATCTGATTGGGATCCTTATTTTACTTCACAAGTCCCATGAGGTATTCAATATACATTTTCTTCCAAATATACCTTAACATTTCTTTCCATCCTTAGATGGATGGTTAGATAGAGTAGATAATTTATAATTTGGAGTATATATTGTGTGCATACATTTTTTTTGGTAGATAGTGGGTAAAGAACCTAACTTTAGTTAAGTTTTCTTATAATAATAGTTATTACTCTTCTATCAATATGGATATATTCTTGGAATTGTATGGGAGGCCCTATAGAACTCTATTATGTTGGATATTTAATGATTCTTGGACCAGATGCATTTTTTATCATAACTAATAAGGTTTATATGATTCAAAAATTGATGAAAATGACACTGGATCATTAGAATTTGTATAAAAATTGGAGTAGGATACCTCAAGACATTGAGATTAGATATTATTTATTGTTTATTATTTCTCATCATCATGGGTAGTAGAGGTATAATAGAGTTAGTAACATTTATTATTAATTTATTAAGACTTTTGAGGTGTTGGATCATATTGGTGAGGTGGTGTATTGGTTAGACCTTCTACCATAGTTAGACCAAATCCAAAATGTATTCCATATGTCACAAACTCATCCATGTCACCATTATATATCCCATTACATTGATTGGAATAATTTTTATGTGTACGATGACACAATATTCATAGAGTAACCAATTGAGATTAAATATTGTTAGGAGAAGGTGGTGTTAGTGTATCATTACCTCAGTTCGTATTTTGTGGAGGCATGATGTCTTATAAGAGTGTGTGTGGGAACATGGGTTTCAAATTCATGATTTTTATCCCAAGTTATTTGAAAACTTTTTTCTAGGATGCTGAGATGTTTGATATAGTGTTTAATTGGTATATATATTTTATTTTAGTATAATAATATATTTTTGGTAATGATGTTTTTTTAAGAGGTATCACCCTGAGGTGTTTGGGTTTTATGGCTCTCGTTTTCCTTTTATGAGTTCAATTTTGATTCTTGAGAATAATAATCATTTGATAGGTATATAATCTAATAGAAATTAAATTAAAATAATGTTACATTACATATTTTAGGTGTTGGAGGCATAAGGATAATGTTGGAGGAAGGAATATAGAGTTGGAGCTGAAGATTCATTTAGAAGAATGTGTTGTGGCATGGCCCTATGTATTACCCAATGAGGAGTTGTATAGAGGAGATGTTTTTTTTCAATAGGGTGTATCACATCATGATGTGATAGGTGATGAAGTGGTTTATTTATTATAACATAAGGCATGATCCATAAGGTTTTAGGGTTGTGATTTTTCAAATTAGAATATTAGTTGCGGAAGGAAGATGTATAGTTACCGCACATAGGTAACTGATTTCTTCTTATGTAGGGAAGTCATTTGGTTAATCTAATGTGAGTCCTTTCAAGTTTATCCTATAGAAGTCTAGTTATTCCTTGAGGGGTGTTATTGTGGCATAACAGTCTCGATGTTTTTTGGGATATCCTTACAAGAGATCCTGGTTAATCAAATAACAGAGGGACTACAATGTGGTTATATTTGTTTCAGTATGAGGTCCCATATGGTTGATTTATTGGATCTATTTATCTTAGGTATGTTTCACCATGGTTCCTTCCATTACATTGTGGTTTGGATAGGATTTATCAAGTTTGTATAGAGGAATCTGAGGACCATTCCATGATCCTTGGGTGTTTGAGTGTCATGGCATGGTGGTCTTGGTTGCACCATAATCCTTATTACTAATATTAGTTTCAATATAGTTAGAATTCAAGATTTGAGGAAGTGAAACATCATAGGTATCATATCAGTGTTTTTTTGTGGTGTGATAACCCCCAACACACAATGATTCTTTAATTTTATAAAATGGCTAGAAATTCAAGCCTTATCTATAATTATCTATTATTTTCATAACTTTTCTCAAACCCTAGGTGACCAGAGGTGCATATTTTGTGATTTTATTCCATCCATCGATTGGTTTATTCCCTTGATTTCAAGATATCATCTAATTATGATCCAAGGGGATTCAACATCATATTATTTATCTTTTTATTTTTATTCCTTGTCGGGATTAAGCTTTGATAGTAGTTTGGATTTGGAGTTATTGGTCTTTGGTCATGGTTTTGATAGAGGTTACTATGTTATAGGCCGTTAATGACCTTCCAGTGGTGTTATTGGTTTGAAGTTCACATTTTTATAGCTTTTATATGAAATTGATTAAGCATAGGTTTGGATATAGAATTAAAAAATTCTTATTCTTTATTATGTTTAAAACATGGAATTATTATGATTTTTTTATTAATTGGATGGATGGAACAGATTATCAAAAATAAGACAATGAACCATACCAAATTAAATTAAAGGGAATAAGATGATTCACATGTGATTTATGAGATTCTAAGATATTTCTTATTTATTGATTGTTTTATAGATATTGTTTCCAAGTGATATATGGTTGATTCTGTGGAATAAATTTCCTTTTGTTATTCGTTTATTAGAATCAAATTTCATAATGTGTTAATCACATAATGTTGTTAATAAATTTATTATTTGGAAAAATATAATGAAAATTTTGATGTTTGAACATAAATTCTCCTTTAATATAAAAGAATAATTAAGGGTTAATTTCATCAAAGTGAATTTCTTCAATGTTTCTCCTTATTTTTGATATATATGGGGTTTACATTATATTAATTAAAGGTTATTTAATATTTTTTTTGGTTAGTTGTAAGGATATGGTGTGGTTGTTGATGTGTTAATGATGTATAAGCTTTTTTTGTGGTTAGGATAGTAGAAGAATGGTTGGATTCTTGTAAGGGAATTGTTTTTAGATATTGTAGTGTCTATTGTAATGTGTTGTATAGAGGTTTATATCGTAGAAGGTTTTTTTGTTTTAGGGTTATGTTAGAGTTTCCCAATGTCATGGAATGTGTCTTGAAGTAATGAAAATGGTAATGGGTTAAAATTGATAAATGATGGCTGTTAAATGGTGAATGATAATGGTTGGAATAGTGGTGTTTAATAAATGGTAAGGGATTAAATAATAAGAATAATGAGTAATTAATGTATTGAAGATAAAAGTGGTTTAGTGAATATTTTGACAATAAATATGGATAAATTAATGATGTAATGAATGTAATGAGGCTGGTAAATAATGATTCTATAAAATTATAATATGATATGATTAAATTGGAAATTAATGATTATTATGGTTATCTTGTGTGGGTAGTTGGGGATGGTTTGTGGTGTAGTGGTGGAAGTGTTTATTGGAAAGTGGTTTAAAAAAACCAGTTGATGTTTTGGGAGATTTTTTTTTGGTTTGGAATAAACCCCTAAGTTGTGCTTGTATGGATATATAATATTTATTTTATTTACATGTTATTTTTAATGATCCACCACCTGAGTAAGATAACCTTACTGACACCAATATGGTTTTGAGTTTGCGGTGTTTTCCCTAATATCTAGGTCATTGAAGGAACAAATCATTGATTACCCCCTCTTCCATGATCTCCCTTAATACATTTCATAGTCTATGTTGGCTTGAAGATTTTGGAATATTCACATATTCTATATTGTCTAGTGTTTTTAGAATATATATTTATATAATTGATAACAAGGTTTTATGGTTGTGGTGTGGATGTATGGTGGTGGTCATTCATGTTAGGAAGGGGGCATGATGTTTATTTACTTCATGTTCATGATATCCCATTATGATGAGATTTGTTTATGTAATTTTTATGTAGTGATGTGGCATGTGATTGTGGATATGTGGTTATGGATATGACATGGTATACAGATATGTGGACATTTGTATATGAAAGGAATTTTATCTTAGTACTGTTAGGATGGTATGACTCTGAGTATGATATACTCTGTGATACCAAGTGTAGGATCGAAATAAGAATGATATTTTCAAATATAAGGGGGGGGGGGTGAATTGCACCTTTTAAAGATCCCCTTAGAAAATTTTTAAGATGGTTATGTATAACAAGGTTAAAAAAGATAATTCACAAGACCTCTATGAGTTCTAAAAGCTTGCTTGATTCTGGAAAAGTGATTCTGAAAATGAAACTTAACTAAACTTACAATGATTAAGATTCTACCTTAATGCTTATAGAATATAACTATATTAGAGTACAAGTAAGGAATTATAAGAAAGTTATACTTACCTTAGCAATAAAAAATGCAGTGGAAAAACAACTAGTAAAACTACAAGTAACAAACAATAACTCTTTTAACACAAAGAGAAGGGTATCCAAAAACCTTGGATAAATGTCCCTTGATTTATAATTTAAAGAAAGTATGTCTTACCCACACCAGGGTAAGCCCTCAATATGAATATCAAAGTCTGTCTTGCTATCCCTGGAAGCCCTCAACTATCAGGTAGTTGGCACCTCTGTCTTCCTCAACAAGGAAGCCCTCAACTTCAAGGTGTTGGAACCCCTGTCTTCATATCTCCGGAAGCCCTCAATTGTAATCAACAACAATCAGAGTCACACAAAGCAAGTCTGCACAAGGAAAAGTATGAACAAGTTATTCATACTTTCTACATGAAGCTTTGAGAGTTGATAAGATCCTCTCTCTCTAGAAAAAACATCAACAACATGTAAGAACATATGTCAAGGTTTTCAAAGTTGTTGTCGACTTTCAAATGAGCTCCTATTTATAGGTGAAGCTCCAACGGTTGGCTCCCTCCTCCAACAGTCATATCTCTCCTTGAATTTCGGAGGGACCTATATACGTGTCACTCAACCAAAGGTTAGTCAATAACTGAAAGCATGACATCATTTTGTAATGAAACAAGTGTAAGAATAACTAAAACTGAAGTTCAGAATGTAAGAAAATAAAAGTTCGGAGTCTATCCAAAATGGAATTCAGTGTCTATAATAAAGAGATATTCAGATTCTGTTTTATAGGAATTCGGAACCTGAATTCTGTAGAAATCCGGAGTCTGAATTTCTAAGGAAATTTGGAGTCTGGTTTCACTAGAATTCAGAATCTGAAATTACAGAGTTTAGTGTCGAACTCATAGAAGTTAGGAGTCAAACTCATTAAAGTTCATATCCATAATTCGGGGTTGAACTTTGTGAGATTTCGTATCCAGAATTCGAAGTGGAACTTTATGAGAGTTCGTATCCAGAATTCAGAGTGGAAATTCATGAGAGTTCGTACTTGGAATTAGGAATGGAACTTCATTAGAGTTTGTATCCAGAATTCGGAATGGAACTTCATTAGAGTTCGTATCTAGAATTCGGATCCTAAAACAGAATGCTTCATATCTAAGTATTATATGATTCCGAGGTTTTAGGTATGAATTCGATTTTTATACTTAAGAAAAATATTGATATGATCAATGAAAATATGGTAGGGGTAAATTCCTTTGGAAATGAAATTTTCCTTATAGATTTAAAATATAGATTTGCATAAGTATAAGGTGTTTGTGATTTTCAAAACAAGAAAGAGTGGAAAATTCAAAGTAAAACCTTATTTACTTAATAATATCCCCCTTTTTGGAAAGGACAAACAACCTTTTGAAAAAGAATATAAGGGCTTAGAAAAATTTCTTTAGACTTTAAAATTAAAACTTATCTCCCTTTGTTCATAGATGATGGTGAATACAACTACCCCCCCTAGGCTTAGGAACTCTAAGGATTGTATTCTGGATTTCCGTAATGGATTTTTCATTATCATGGGAATGAAAAACTTCATAATGAGAAACTCCCCCTTACTTAAGGATAGTTCTTAACTTAGAAATTTTTCTTCTCCCTTTTATATTTTTCCTTATCCCCCTTTGAGTAGTTCTTTTTCCTCCTCCACTTTGTGATTTTCAAAAGGAATTTGAGGGAATGGAAAAGAAATAAAGTACCTAAAACATTAGTACATAATAACACAAGATACAAACAACCAGAGATTTCATTAAAATTGAAAGAATTTTTACAATGAAAGACATTACAACAAAAAAATCAGATTGGTCTATTTGTCTTCCTTTTCCTTGGGGATTAACTTTTTCAACACGGTTTTCAACTTCTTCAAGTCTTTATGATCCTCCTCAGCTTGCTTCTCCAATGATGTGATCCTTTCTTGTTGATCTTTCAGGATCTCTGCCTGAGCGTTTATGGCCTCTTCCTGCATCTTCAGTAATTCATCATGCTTTTCCAGCTTCTCTTTGATCTCTATCCAGATATCTCTTTCCCCCCTCCAGTTTTGAGAAACCGAGTTAAGCTTCCCATTCAGATCACTCACCTGTTGATTCTGAGAATTTTGCTCAAGGGTCAGCTTATCCTAAAGATTCTTCATCTTTTCATCCTCAATTTCAAAAGCTTCTTTTACATAATTCTGAAAGGTATCAAGCTCTACCATGTCCGCATCAATTTTCTTTGACCATAAAGTCATTTTGCTGCATGAATTTCTATGAACATCATAATTGATGAGAAACTTTCTATGCTCAGCCTCAATCTTCACACACTTATCCATCACCATGGATAGAGATTCTGATTTCTGATTTAGGCTGTGTTGAAGCGTCTGGCATCTGGAGTCTATGGTAGGAAATATCGAAATTGTATCCACCAACTTCTTCAATGACTCAACAACAAAATCGTGACCTAGTGCTGATGATTCCAAATTAGACACCTTTCTTGGGGATTGTTCTTCTTCAATTTCCACCAACTTTCTTCTTGAAGAACCACCAACATTGTTCTTTATTATAACATCTTTTGTTGGGGTGTCCATAATCACTTACTTACCTTTATCAACTTTTGTAATGAGTTCTTCATTAGGAGTTTCTTCCTCACTTTCAGATAGCTGAACTATCTTGTCTTCATCATGTTTCTCCTTCTCTGCTCCTTCTTCAAGAAAGTTCTTCTCATAGATTTATTCCTCAGAAAATTCATTTTCTTTCTCTTCTTCCTTGTCATAATCTCCCTTACTATCTTTTTCATCTCCCTTTCCTGTAGTGACAATCTTTGAGGACTCGGCCTCAGAAGTTCGGAGTGGTAGTTTTTCTGATAGGTTTTCCTTCTCTTGATAATCCTCAAATTTTTTAATCAAGTCATCTAGATCACCACTGTCTTCTTTTACTTCTTATTCTTCTTCTACTTCCTCCTCTTCTTCTACTCTTTCAACAACTTCTTTCTCTCTAGGTTTTTCCAGAGTGAAGTAGTTATTTCCAGGTATTTCTGGTAAAGGTTGAACAACAAAAGATTCCAGTATGGGAATCTTCTCAGAAGATGCTTCTGTGTCTCTCAAAAGGGATTGTACAAATTCAGCTTTAGAAATCTTCTTCTTCATTTTATTCTCTTTTTCTTCCTTCTCTAGGTATTCAACGGTCTTCTCCCTTAAGTATTTGGCTTCAACAGGGTCCAATCCGAACTGAGGGTCCCCTTATTTCCTTTTCTCCTTATCTTCCCTCCATTTAGCAGCCACCACATCTAGATATGCTTTTTGTTTCTTCGGCATGGGAGGTGCAGATTGGGTTTCCTTAGCTTTAGGGGTCTTGCCTTCAGCTACCGCTTGTTTCAATTTCCTCTTCTTCACTGTCTTCTTAGACGGTTCTGATTTCTCCACATTTTCTAGAATTACTTCTGCCTCTTCCTCTAGCAGGTCGTAAAACTCACCTGAATCTTTTGAAAAACCGGATTTCTTCCTCTTTAAGGTGTCATCACTTATCCACATCATCTTAAAAATTCTTAGCTTGGAGGTGCAAGAAACCATGAAAGAATCAAGACACCGAATAATAAGCTTGGAGATAAGAGCAGGATACATAGTAATTTGATATTTCAAAGACCCATTTTTGATGTTTTGAACTGTAATAAGAACGTGCCTCATCAAATTGATCTTTCACAGATTTACCAAGAAATCCAAGATGTAAATATCACTTTTCTTTAGGTTATCCTTATCACCTCTTCTTGGAATGAAAAACCATTGAACCCACAACTGCAGAATCCGGTTATTGGTGGAAAGATGAGAAATCTTTGCTGTATTGTCATCTTTAAGTCCAAGGAATTCCATTTCCTTCACTTTGATGAAACTTCCTTACACATCTAGTAACTTATGTGAAATAAATTCTTCTTCACCATCGTATGAGAGCCCCACCAAGCTTGAAGCCTTGGTGTAAGAAAGCTTATAAGTCTTACCATAGCTCTTAAAAGAGAATTTTTCTCTTCCATCTTCTTCATAGAATGAAACAGAATCATAAAATTATACAAGAAAATCTGTATAAACAACATCCTGATCCCCTGGTTTCGATACGCCAAAATCTCCCCAACCATTGAGTTTGATATTCTTAGAAATTAGAGAATCATACTCACTAAAAAAGTTCAGATGGACCAACCTTTCCTTGTAGACTAACCATTTTAAGATTGGCTTCATAGAAGACATATCTTGGAAAGTGACTTCTACAGACATTCAGAATTGAAGAGCACTGAAAGAATCAGAATGATCTTTATGAACTGAGGCAGAGCTTGGACACGCGAGGGCTTTGAAAATGATGTGGGACAACTATGGGGGTCCCCTTTATATAGGTGATGGAGGTAACCTTTCAACTTCCAAAATAATCTAACGGTTGAAAAAACTCTCTGATCTGATCTAACGATTGAAAACATACCCACAAGGAAATATTGAATCTGATCTTTTGAGGTTTTAAAAAAATTCGAATTTAGGAAGAATCAAATCTGAGAAATTTTATAAGAAAAAGAAAATACCAGAAACTAAAAACAATTACGAAAACATAAGTAAGGAAGTCATACCTTTTGTATTGGCTAGGAAGTTTATTCATATTAGGTAAAATTATTCTTGAAGAATATTTGATTACGAAAACAACTCACTATGAAAAACTTACTACAAAAAAAAAACTTACGAAGAGTATGAGTACCGAAATTCCCATTATGAAAATTCTCATTACGAAAATTCCCATTAAAAAAATTCTCATTACGAAAATTCTCATTACGAAAATTCTTATTAAGAAAATTCTCATTATGAAAATTCTCATAACGGAAATTCTGATTACGAAAATTTTCATTACGGAAATTTCATTACGAAAATTTCCAGTATAAAAAATTCATTATGAAAAATTTTGAAAGGCTCATTAAGAGATTTTTTGAAAGACTCATTACAAAAAATTTTGAAAGACTCATTACGAAATATTTTGAAAGACTCATTACGAATTTTTTTGAAAGACTCATTATGATTTTTTTTTGAAAAACTCACAAACAAATGTACTCCCCCTATGAAAAGGAGTTTATTACTATAAGGAGAATGGTTCAAAGAGAAGTTAATGAATGAATATTACCTCATGGTTATCATTCCTAACTTCTGTTTAATGTATTCAAATCTATCTGAGGGTAAGTATTTTGTGAAAATGTCAGCAATTTGATCTTGCATTCTGATAAACTGAAGGATGATATATCCTTTTAGTGTGTGATCCCTAAGAGAATTATGCCTAATATCTATGTGTTTTGCACGGGAATGATGTATAGGGTTTTTAATAAGGGCAATGGAACTTGGGTTATCACACAAAATTTGATTCTTAGTAAAACTCAAGTCATAATTTGTGAGTGTGTGTTGCATCCACGACACTTGAGCACAACAAATTCCATCTGCAACATATTCATCTTCAGCAGTGGAGAGTACTACAGAATGTTGCTTCATTCATGACCAAGAATCTAATGAATCTCTTAAGATATGACAAGTTCCAGATGTACTCTTTCTATCCATTCTACATTTACCAAAGCCAGCATCTGAAAAGCTCTTTAAAACAAAATGATTTCCAGAAGTATAAAATAGTCCTAGATCCATGGTTCCCTTTAAGTAGCAAAATATTCTTTTAACTGCCTTTAAATGATATTCCTTAGGATTGTATTGATATCATGCACATAAGCATACTGAAAACATCAAGTCATGTTGACTAGATGTCAAGTAAAGTAGAATTCCTATCATACCTCTAAAAGATGTTTGATCTACTGGTTTCCCAGCTCATCAAGATCAAGTGTGTTTGAGGTACCAATATGAGTACTTATAATCTTAGTGTTGTCATACCCATACTTTTTAAGAATATATTTAATATACTTATGTTGGGATATGTAGATTAATTCTGGTTTTTGAGAAATTTGAAATCCAAGGAAAAATGTTAACTCACCCATCATACTCATTTCAAACTCAGATTTCATTAGATCCACAAAGGAATCAGTTAAATATGACTGAGTTGAACCAAATATAATGTCATCAACATAAATTTGAACAATCAAAACATTTTTCTTATCTTTATTTATAAAAAGGGTTGGATCTGCATTTCCCTTAACATGGTTATTTTGAAGCAAAAATCTTGTAAGTTTATCATACCAAGCTCGAGGGGCATGTTTAAGGCCATACAAAGCTTGGTAAGTCAAAAAACATGATCAGGATGTTTTGTGTCTTCAAAACCAGGAGTTTGTTCACCGAAAACTTCCTCTTGAACTTAACCATTAAGGAAAGAACATTTCACATCCATTTGAAAAAGCTTAAAATTGAAGAATGTTGCAAAGGAAAGTAAAATACGAATAGATTCAAGTTTAGCTACTGGAGAATATGTTTCTTCATAGTATATTCCTTCTTGTTGATTATAGCCTTTAGCAAATAATATAGCTTTATTTATTATGATGATTCCATTTTCATCACATTTATTTCTGAGGACCCATTTTACTCCAATAACAGAAGTTTCCTTAGGTCTTTCAACCAAGGTCCAGAAATTATTTCATTCTAATTCATTTAGTTTATCTTGCATGTCTTTAATCCAATCTTTATCACCTAAAGCTTCCTCAATGTGTTTTCGTTCTAATTGGGAAAGGAATTCTAGATGTTCTACTTAATTTATTAAGGAACTTCTAGTCCTTATAAGTTGATTTACATCACCAATGATACTATCACTCTAATGATTCTTACGAAATGACAGGTTTGGGTTTTGTAAAACCTGTTCATCAACATAGGGTAGGAAATCTTCTGGGGTAAATGTTTCAGAAGTATCTTCTAGAACATTTTTCTTATCAGAAAGATTTTCTATTCAAGGTTGATAATCAGTTTTTGAAAACACATCTGAAGATTTAGGTTGGGGTTTTTTGAAAACAAAAGGATTAGTTTCATAAAATTTGACATGTACTGTCTCTTCAATAGTGCAACTGTTTTTGTTAATAACTCTATAAGCCTTAGAAGTTGTGGAGTAACCTAAGAAAATTCCTTCATCAGATTTTGGTGTGAATTTGTTTAGGTTATCTTTAGTATTTAGAATGAATACCTTGCAACCAAAAACCTTAAAGTAGTAAAGTCTAGGTTTTCTACCATTCTATAAATCATAAAGAGTTTTATTAAGAAAAGGTCTAATCAAAACATGATTTATATTATAACAAGCAGTACTTATAGCATCATCCCAAAAATGTTTAGCTATAGAATACTCACTTAATATGGTTTTAGTTATCTCTTGAATAATTCTATTTCTTCTTTCAACAACACCATTTTTTTGAGGTGTTCTGGGTGTTGAGAACTTGTGAGTAATACCTTTTTTACTAAAAAATGTTTCAAAATCAGAATTTTAAAATTCTCCTCCATGATCACTATGAATAGTTTTCAATGGAAAGTTTTTCTCATTTTTAACTTGGGCTCTAAAACTTTTGAAAAACTAAAAAGCTTCAGATTTTTTTCTAGAAAATATACCCATGAAAATCTAGTATAATCATTAACCAAAATAAATACGTAGTACTTCCCCCTAATGCTTCCAGTTTGTGTTGGACCAAAAATATCCATATGCACTAACTGTAACACATCAGTAGTTCAGACATCACCGATTGATTTGAAACTTGATTTATGTTGCTTTCCATATTGACAAGGTTCATAGACTTTTGAATAATCAAATATAAGCTCTGATAGATCATTAACTTAACATTTTTTAGGAAATTTACATAAGTTCCTAAGGTTACAGTGTCCTAACCTTCTATTCTACAACCCATAATGATCTTCCATTGCACTAAGGAAAGGTATTTCATGGATCCTAAGGACTTCTAAGTTAAGTGTGTAAACATTCTCTTGCCTATGGGCAGCAAAAGAATAAAATCTTCCTTGAAATTGTGTACTAGGAACTTATCATTCCTAAAATTCACAAGGTAGCCTTCATCAAATAATTGACTTATGCTAATGAGATTGTGCTTAAGACCTTTAACAAACAAAACATTTGAAATCAAAGTTTTTCCAAGAAGAATGATGTTACCTATACCAATAATTTCTCCCTAAGAATTATCTCGGAAAGTTACTTTTCCTCCATTCATCTTGATAATCTTCTCAACATAGCTTTTATTACCAGTCATATGCCGGGAACATCCACTATCCATGTACCAAGTATTGTTGTTGGTAATTTCCCAATTTTCCTAAAAATAAGAAAAATTTAGGTTCTCGGAATCCAGAAATTCTTGGATCTAGAATTGTTAGATAGAAAAATTTTAGGTATCCACATTTGTTTAAAAAAATATGCTTTATGATTCCCAAGATATTGAACTCTATTAAATGAATAAATTTTCTTCCAATGCCCAACACTTTAACACTTAGTGCAAAAAGGGGCTCTAGAAGGAACACAATAGTTGTTTTTGAGAATTAGTTTTTGGTGAGTATAATCTACTCCAATAGTATTTCCTTGAGGTTTAATTTGAGAATAAATCTTGTCAAAATTTCCTTCCTAGAGGTAAATTTTTGAAGAATCTTCTTAAGAGATAATATTTCAGATTTCAATCTGATGACTAAATTCCTATCCTCAGGAATAATTTTCTTATAGTTAGATTTTTCCTAAAAAAAATTTCATCTCTAAAATAGAATTCTTAAGATCTTTAGAAATTTCTTCCTTAACAGAATTTGTTTTCTCAAGGTCTATAGAATGAGTTTCTAAAATCTCTTCTTTATCTCTAAGATTTGTAGTAAGATCTGAAATCTCTTTTGTAAGAATTTCTTCTATATTATTTTCCTTGTCTAATTTCTTAGAAATTTTACAATTTTTTGCTTCAAGTAACTTGTAAAATCTAGATACTTCTTCATATGAAGGTTCTTCATTTTCTGAAGATGATGTATCTTCATTAGAAGTATTATTTTTGGAATAGTAATTCTTATTAAGAGATAAATTTGTTAATGCCTCGACAGAGTGTACCTTGGCCATAAGACATGTATGAGGGAAAGAAGTAGTAGCAATGAATCCCATATTCTTCTGAGTTGATGAATCATATTTAGAAGATTTTCTTTATGAAGAGTCTCTACAGCTAGCACTCCAAGTAGTATTAGCTTTCAAGACTTTATTACCTTTAGATTTGTAAAAATTCTTCCTGTTCATTTCAGAACATCTCTCTTTTCTTTCTTTCTTTTTAAGAAAAGGAAAATCCGGTCTTATGTGTCCAGCTCTCTTGCATTCATAGCATGTGACCTCTGAATCTTTCTTATCTTTGCTTTCCTTCTTCTTATACTTTGATTGGAAATTTCTCTGTCTAGCTGTCTTGTTCATCCTTCGAGCAAGATTAGCTAACTCGTTTTCTGAGAATTCACTCTCACTAGATTCGGATTGAATAATAACCTTCTTATATTTGGATCTAGTTACTCTCTCAGGAGTCTTAGCATTCATGTGATTTGAAGTTGTAGTAAAATCAACACTACCATTCCCATTCTTCTTCTTTATATTGTCAGCATCTCTCTTCATTCTAGTTTCATGTTGAAGAAGAGTTCCAAATAGTTCATTAAGAGAAATTTGAGTAACCTTTCAGTTTTCATCGATAATAGTTCTCTTTGATTACCACTCATTTGGAATGATATATATAATATTATCCACAAGAGACTCATCATCCAAACATTTTTCTCCCGTTGATTGTAAGCTATTCACGACAGTCATAAACCTTTGCTGTACTTTTCTTATAGGTTCTCTATAAGGAAAATTAAAGCAATGGTATTCTGCTCTCAACATAGATCTTCTTATTTCTATGACTTTGGATGTACCAAAATGTGTAACATCAAGTTTCTTCCATATACAGTTAGCTGTTTCACAAGAAGAAATTTGGATATATATGTTCCTAGTCATTGAACAAAGTAAAGTATTGTGTACCTTATAGTTGAGTTGGTATTCATGATTTTCTTGATTAATAAAAGCACTTACTTCCTTGTCAGGAATTTTGTATCCTCCGGTAAGATTGAAAAAGTTATCTACCCTAGTATTGATAATGAAAGTCTTCATATGATCTCTCTAATATTCATAATCATTACCATCAAAAATTGGTGGTCTGGTAGGATTTAAGTTGTCGATAGAACCAACATTTAAACCTGCCATCCTTAAGAAAATATTTGGTACACAAACTTATTAGAATTATAAGTCTGTAAACTAGAGAAAATATTCTAAGGAAGAAAAATTATATCTCTAAGAAAAAAGTGAATCCGAACTATGATTCCGAAAAATAGATTCCAAAAAAAATGAATCCGGAAGTGTGAATCAGATAATGTGGATCCGAAAAAGAAATTCTGAGAATTCTCTTCTGAATCTAATCGTGAGATTAATTCAGATTGAACCAAATGCTCTGATACCAATTGTTAGGATGGTATGACTCTGAGTATGATATACTCTGTGATACCAAACATAGGATTGAAATAAGAATGGGATTCTCAGATACAAGAGGTGGGGGGAATTGTACCTTTTAAAAATTCTCTTAGGAAATTTTTAAGATGGTTATGTTTAACAAGGCTAAACAAGATAATTCACAAGACCTCTTTGAGTTCTAACAGCTTTCTTGATTACAAAAAAGTGATTCCAAAAATGAAACTTAACTAATGTTACAAAGATTAAGATTCTACCTTAAAGCGTATATAATCTAACTATATCAGAGTACAATAAGGAAGTATATGAAAGTTATACTTTCCTTAGTAATAAAAAATGCAGCGGAAAAACAAGTAGTAAAACTACAAGTAACAAACAATAAATCTTTTAACCCAAATAGAAGGGTATACAACAACCTTGGATAAAGGTCCCTTGATTTATACTTTCAAGAAAGTCTTTCTTACCCACACCAGGGTAAGCCCTTGATATGAAGATCGAAGTCTGTCTTGCTATCCCTGCAAGCCCTAAACTATCAGGTAGTCGGCACCTCTGTCTTCCTCAGCAGGGAATCCCTCAACTTCAAGGTGTTGGAACCTCTGTCTTCCTATCCCTGGAAGCCCTCAATTGTAATCAGTAACAATCGGAGTCGCACGAAGCAAGTCTGCATGAGGAAAAGTTTGAACAAGCTGTTCAAAATTTCTGCATGAAGCTTTGCGAGTTGATAAAAGCCTATCTCTCATGAAAACTCTTCAACAACATGTAAGCACAGATGTCAAGGTTTTCAAAGTTTTTTTTGACTTTCAAATGAGCTCCTATTTATAGGAGAATCTCCAATGGTCGGCTCCCTCATCCAATGGTCATATTTCTCCTTGAATCTTGGAAGGACCTATACACATGTCACTCAACCAACAGTTAGTCAATAACTTAAATCACAACATCATTTTGTAATGAAAAAGTGTAATCATAAGTAAAACTGATGCTCATAATGTAAGCAAATAAATGTTCAATGTCTAGAAAAAATGGAATTCGGAGTCTATAATAAAGAGATATTCGGATTCTGTTTTATAGGAATTCAGAACAAGAATTTTGTAAAAATCTGGAGACTAGATTTCTAAGGAAATTCGGAGTCTAGTTTCACAAGAATTCGGAATTTGAACTTACAGAGTTCGGAGTCGAACTCGTAGAAGTTCAAAGTCGAACTCATTAAAGTTCGTATCCATAATTCGGGGTTAAACTTTGTGAGAGTTCGTATCCAGAATTCGGAGTGGAACTTTAGAGAGTTCGTATCGAGAATTCAGAGTGGAACTTCCTGAGAGTTCATACTCCGAATTTGGAATGGAAGTTCATTAGAGTTCGTATCTAGAATTTGGAATAGAAATTCATTAGAGTTTATATCTAGAATTCAGATCCTAAAACAGAATGCTTCATATCTATGTATTATATGATTCTGAGGTTTTAGGTATGGATCCTATTTTTATACTTAAGAAAAATATTGATATGAGTAATAAAAATATGGTAGGGGTAAATTCCATTGGAAAGGAAATTTTCCTTATAGAAGTAAAATATAGATTCTCTTAAGTATAAGGTGTTTGTGATTTTCAAAACAAGAAAGAATGGAAAAGTCATAAGGAAAACCTTATTGACTCAACAAGTACATATGTTGTTAGGGTAATGAGAGTGAATAGATATATGAATAAGTGTAAATGGGGTACCTTTATGGAATATATTATATGGAATATATTTCTATTTATCTCTGTTATTTGCATTTATGAGGGTAATGCCTCTCATTTTTTTGTTTTATGATCTTGGTATTAGTTGTCAATCCCTGACCAATTAGAGGTGGGATTTAGGGGCCACAGTCATCTTCAATACTGACTCATGTGGGTCTCCTTATAGATGAAGGCCACAATATCTCTCTAATAATATTGGGGTACCCACTTGAGATATGTTGATCATGCTTTGATATGGACTGAACTGCACATGGCTCAAACTCATCTATTTAACCTAGAGATATGGTCACTTGGTGTTATACTAGGGAAGCACCATGCATGAAAGTATGGGGGGTATGAGGGATTAAGGATGATGTAATTGTTAATATGGGAAATAACATGGGGTAATTGTGGAGTTTCTTTTATAAATTTCACATGGGTTCATGAAAAATATGGATTTGGAATTTACAATTTTACAGGGATGTGGGGCCACAAATATAAATATTTAACTCAGGACACATCTAGACAGATGAAGGTAATATATTTTCTATTGATTTTCACATATATGAGTTGGAAACTATGAAACCCCCTGCATAATAGTATTGTTATTTTTTTTCTTTTGATAGGTGGAGATCCAAGTTTAGTTTCCATGGAGTTCCAACTTGGAAATCATAAATTTAGGATTTTTCCTACTATGAATGGTTAGAAGGAAACCATATGGCCTCCCTTAATGAGGATTATTTTTAGTTCATTTTGAACCATGCATGGGTTTTTATCACATGATTTTCACATTTAGGTCCAAACCATGTTCCCCTAAGAGAAACCATGTGGGGTTTTTGGTGCTTCTGGGGTGTGGCACATGACTTGCGCATGGTTTGTTAATCAATGTGGTAAGAATGTGGTTGAATATGTAGTTTTTGACAATGTCAAGAGGAATGGTTTGATCAATGTTATCACAACCACGAAATTATTAGGGATAACTATGTAAGGGGGTGCATAGACAAGCTAATGTCCAATTCATGGTTGCCACATAGTTTGGAAAACCGTTTCACCTATCTAGGTGTTTAATTATTGGGTATATTTCTCATTTACCCTATAAATTTTAAGGGGTTTCACCCCTATCCCTCTTCTGTTATATTATCTGACCCTTGGTAGCTTGAGAGGAGCTCCATTTTCTTCCATCCTTTGTATTCTTTCCCTCCCTTTAATTTTTTCCAAGAGATTTGAGGTGATTTTATCCTCTCTTTCCCTCTTTCTTTCTTCTACCTTTTCCTCTATCTTGGATTTGGATTCCCCTATGAACCCTAGTTGTCATGTGGTTTAATTTTAGGGTTCTACAAGGTCTTATTATTCTTTTTTTATGTCTAGGTATTTTAGAAACCATTTCTATTACAGTGGGTGTAGTTTCAATTCATGGTAGCATGTTTTAAGATGTTCTGGCTTGATTATCAACTCTTTTGAGGTAGGTGTTACTATGATATTGTTTCATTTTGGAATTTTATTGTTCATGTGATTTTTAATATCACTTTTTATGAAATTATAAATATATGTGATATTTCCTTAGTGATTTTTGAGTCACTTCTTGGTCTTTTGAGCTTGGAATAGTAGGTTATCTATGTAAATTCCATGTTTTAATGTTTGAAATATAATATTTAAATATGATAATATTTTTTAAGATTCACAAGCGTATTTTTGAAATGGTTTACAATGTGTGTGTTGGGTTTTTACCCATTTTCGGCTTTTAATGATAAAAAAATAGTTAAAGGAAATTTGGTTTTAAACTGAGTTATTGACCTCAAATTGTTTTATAATGGTGTTTCTTATAGATTTCAAATGATATTTTTAAAGGTGTGTGTGGTTTACCCCTTATGAAATTCCATGGTTTCTTTTTTTAAATGAGTTAATGGAAATGGTTGGCCTTTTGGTATTATTTTGGTTTTCAAAGTGGAATACCCCTGTTGAAGTGTAGTTTTGATACACTTTGAAAAAATGGGTGATTTCTTTGAACCTCTTAAAGTGTTTTAAGTGGTGTTTTATGGAATGTGTGATGGAAATAAAGTCCCATGGATATGTTATGGATTTTAAAAGAAGGTATACCTTATGTAAGGGTGAATTTGAAATGTTTTAAATGCTTGAGTGTTTTCCATAATTTTACAGATGATGTATGGAATTTTTTTTATGAAATGAGTAAGGGATTGGAAGTTAAATAAATGTTTTGATATTGAAGGACTCATTGGAACTTTGTTTTTTAAATGGTTAGATACACCGATTGATTTCAATTTCATGTATCCCTTGTGTGGGTTTGTGATCACTATGAGATTCTTATGCCACCTTGTGTTTGAATGTGATTATTATTCCTTGAGTGCATGTTGTGTGTATGTGGGGTGCTTCTTCACTGGATTTTATGGTTAAGGATGGTCATTGTTATGAATTATGGGTAGACATGCCTTATTGATAATAATCTTCACTTCTTTGTTTTTCAGGGGATGCTGGGTAGTAAGTGGAAGATCCATCTTGTTTCTCTAGTTGGTTCACATGCTGCTAGTTGGCCACCAGTCAAGCTAGGCACAAGGGATAGGTTAGGGTTATTCATTTTCACAAGGCTTGTGTGGGATATTGGGATGAAAGGATGGACTTATCATATTTCAATAGCTAGTTCAGCAGATTATACTCTTATATGGTTAGATGCATCACACATTAGATATCTCAGGGTAGAGCCCATGACACATTCAATTGCTTAGTAGTTTAGTGAATGAGAGCATTTTGATCTTCTGATTGATTATATAATTTCCCCTAATTTCATTAATATAGAACCCAATATTTTTTTTATTACATTATTATATGACTCATGATATGTGTGCAATGCCTTCTTGTGATTCTTGACCCATGTCGATGGTTGGGTTGTTTGCTTTAAAAATGCCTTTTCAAAGATGTTTCAGAAAACCTGTTTTGAATTTAAAGGATCTTTTGTGGGTGATTTTGTAATGGCCCAGAACTCTCCAGTCCATTACTTGTGGAAATGCGGTGTTATTGGTGTTCTGGGAGGTTAAGGTGACTAGGGGGTACATTTGGGAGGACTTTTAATGAAGACTAAAGGGAAGTATCTTTCGCATAGGCTGCACACGATTTGCCTAAACCATGCGGCCAAACCGTGGGAGGTTGGTGTTAGAGGCAGTGGCTAACGCACGGTTAGAACACAGTCTGTCTAGCTGTGCAGCCTAACCATGAGAGGAGTGTTGACGAGGTATTAGCGACCGCACAGTTAGCGAACAGTGTGTCTAACCGTGCGAGAAAACCGTGCGTGCACTTAAATTTAGATCCTAAAATTGTGGATCTCAACCGTTTCACCTCTAACTTGCTCGTTTTAGCCCCTAAGTGGCCATAGCTCGGGATTAACCTCCCATGAAGGTAGGAGAACCTCTCCCAAGTATTTTGGAAGTGATACGAAGGCTTCTCTTGATGAATCGAAGCCGGTTTCTTGAGGTATGTGATATTTCTTGATCGTTCTTGTTCGGTTTCTTAGATCCACTTAGATCTACTCCCCCTCTTCCCTCGGTTTCTTAGATCTATGCCCGTTATGGGTAGATCTAAGTGTGTGGATGCCAATTATTATGAGCTTTGGTCTTGACCTTGCTAGGATAAGGGATCTAAGGTGGGTTTTGGAGAATCGACCAGGGTTTCTTGAGCGTTCTTCAACCATCGTGGTTTTCATCAAAAACCCTTGATTTAGGGGATTTGTTGCTTCTCTTTCTTTTATGTGCAATTGTATTGTTAGCATGTTTAATCCCCCTAGATGAAAAATGGAATTTAAATAATAATTATTTTAACCGGATAAATAAATTGTTATCGATCGTATGTCATTGCCTCTTGTTTTTCTAGATAGTGTGACATCTATGCTTTCTTTGTTTAGCTATTGTCCTTGATGAAAATTGGTAAAGAACGTAAACTGGGAATAATTGATATTTGTTTGGCTAAAGATAAAGAGGAATGAAAATGAATCTGGTTCTTGTGGCAATTTGATGTTAATCAAATTGGCATAGTAAACATGTTTAATCTTTTGTGAAAGCTTACTAGTTAGGTTTCCCGATGTAGGAACCAACGATTTATAAACCTGTTAATTCCAGATGGATTAAATATTTTGATTGTTAGATAATTACTTGAAGGGTTCTGAGTTACCCTCTTGATTTTTAAAGGGCCATAGCCAAATTAAAGTGTGGTTGTTTTTCTTGATACTTGTATTGAGAAGTGACCTTGGAGGGGTGTTGTGATATGTGGGGGGCATAGAAGCCTTTTGGTTGTGGCAGCAGATAACGCCTAGAGTGGCGAGATGCATCAGCTTATGCCTGTGGGTGTTAGGGAGGACACCGGGGTTGATGGAATGTGATGGATGTGATTGTTGGTTTCTTGCTGGTTCTTTGGTTATTCATCTATTTTACTTTTCCCCACTGCTCAAGGCAGCTGGTCTTGTTTACCCTTCTCTCGAACGAGGTGAAGACACACAGGGTATGCCACATGCTTTATGTGTTTAGCTTCTCAAGGGGGAGTGGGTCTACCCTCTTTCTATAGGTGAAAAAGATTCAACAGGTAGTACATCTACTCACCGTGTTGAGCCCCTTGTGTTCAGTAGCATAGAATGCTTTTCTAGAATGCCTGAGAATATGGGAAAGTAATTTTGTAATGAATAATTGAAAAAATGGGTTTAACCCAAGGGGTTGGATTTTGCTGGAACATAATGATGAGGTTGTAATTTTGAAGGGACATTGGATTTTGGGTGTGATTCTAATGGAATCATTAATGTGGAATTGTTCATGGTTAATTAATGTTTAATGAATTAATTAATGTAATGTGAAACTGATAAAAAGGGAATGAAGTAATCTAATAAAGTTCCATAAATGGTTGTGTGCTTATAGGATACCTAGTCTTAGAAGTGGCAGCCCGGAGTCTGAGAGACGTTAGTTGCAGTTGTGTCTAAGACTAGGTTATGCCCATAGTGTGGTTGTGAGATATAGTATATTTTGTACTTTTTCTATTTCTATACACTACTACACCCTACCAGTAAGGGAAACTGACACCTCGGGGATTCTGATCCCTGGGGGGTGTTTTTCCTAACATTTCGGTGGGAGGATGAATGGCAGACTACCCCCTTTGGCCCCGCTCTCTTCTGTTGGTAGATACTTGTGCCATTAGGCACAACGATTAGTTTTCCCCATATGTTTGTGTAGAGGGCTGTAATGGATTGTGGTTATTCACACACATATAATCTGGATATAGTATCCTATGGACTACTATAGGTGTAATGTGTATGGCCTGTGATGGCTTGAGGGTCCTTACTCAGTGTATGGGCTGTAATGTCTTGAGGTATAATACCTGATGTATGATACACGTTATGTGAGCTATGGTGGCTCCCGAAAACTACCTGTTTACTTTTGGTTGTGAGGATGGTGTGGTGGTTCGCCCAGGTTTCTGTGGGGAATCCTTTGTGATGCACGAGGTGCAAATTGTGGTGCTTCACCCAGGTGTCTGTGGTCAAGCCTCTTTGGAGAAAGATTCTTAGGACGTGCGACATTGGGGAAAAACAGCAAACCTGTGGGGAAGTATTAGTGGGGTACCCTTAATATTCTTTATTATACGATATATTCTCTTATGCATTATTTGGTGAGAGTAGCCATGGTGATGTTGGGAACTTAGAATACCTGTTTAGGTGATGAGTTAGTTTCACTTGTTGTTCACTGTGCTTTAGCATGCTTATAGCATCCCGCCTTTTTATAACATAAACATTCATTACATTACACAAAACTGAGGATCTTTAAGGTCTAGTGTCTTGGAAACCAGGAACATA
The DNA here is from genome assembly GCA_963277665.1 of Viscum album. Taxonomy (NCBI): domain Eukaryota; kingdom Viridiplantae; phylum Streptophyta; class Magnoliopsida; order Santalales; family Viscaceae; genus Viscum; species Viscum album. The sequence goes on along the minus strand of OY728140.1, from coordinate 2,026,734,235 downwards.
ATACATGAAAAAAACATAAAACATTCTTCTTAAACACTTGAAAGGCGTCTCCTTAAGTTCATTCTAGGTTCATTACTGCATCTCATAACCTGGGGACATACATCAAAAGAAAGGGTGAGCAGAAGGCCCAGTAAGGGAAACAAGAGGAACATTTTACATGTAAACTTGATATACTTCAATAAGGACATGAAAAGAACTTTAAGGCATGAGAAAGAAATCATGAGGTATTTCATAATAAAAACAAAATTTTTCATAACTTGAAGATGTGGCTACATCATTTAACATAGACAATCATGAACATATCACCAAGGTCCATCCCCAAGGTTTCATTTGAAAATTACCAAGGTTATTCACCAAGGTATCGTGAAAATTGTAATCTCTAGTGGTTACATCATTACCCAATGCATTGGAGCGCTATCAGGGCGCACCCTTAAATTTTCCTTTATTATCATGTGAGCCACATATATCATCATCAAACATTTCATAAATAACCCACATAGCATAGAATAAATGGGTTTCATTTCATAATCATAACGTTTTAAAAACTGCTTTAAAGACATGATCTTTACGTCACTTTAAACCCACGGAAAGGGAAAGCGGGTCTCATGTATGTAAATCCCAGAATTTAAAATAGAACATTTTGACATATATGTGAATACCCCTGTAGAAATAAGAGCTTTGAGTATTCACTTTATAACATAAAATAATTTTGAGAAAAGAGGGAGAGGCATTTTGAGACGAAAATTCTGCAGCATAACGGCTATGTTTTGGGGTTTTAGAAAAAATTGAAAAGAGAGGGGACATGGGTCACCCACTCATAAATGATCCATAAAACAGTAGGGGACATAATAAGAAGGACATATGGACATGGTAATGAAATTTGAAGGACATACCATTTGAAATGAAAAACATGGAAGGAAGACAAAAATTAGATTTCTCTTATGAAAATTCGGTAGCCTAACAGCGTCACTTAAACTTCAATAAAAAAGAATTGGAAAGATCAAATAGGGTCCCTCATCATATGATCATAATAGATCATTATGATAGATATAGAGATCATACCCCAACATAATAAAAAGGAACTTGAAAGTCTTGACATGAAAATCGAACTTGAAAAATGAGAAGGGTGAAAGAATCCCTTAAAAATTCGGCAGCCTAACGACGTCACTTAAACTTTAATAAAAAAGAATTGGCAAGATAAAATAGGGTCCCTCATCATATTATCATAAGAGATCAGTATGATAGATATAGAGATCATACCCCAACATAATAAAAAGGAACTTGAAAGACTTGACATGAAAATCGAACTTGAAAAATGAGAAGGGTGAAAGAATCCCTTAAAAATTCGGCAGCCTAACGGCGTCACTTAAACTTTTATAAAAAAGAATTGGCAAGATCAAATAGGGTCCCTCATCATATGATCATAAGAGATCAGTATGATAGATATAGAGATCATACCCCAACATAATAAAAAGGAACTTGAAAGTCTTGACATGAAAATCGAACTTGAAAAATGAGAAGGGTGAAAGAATCCCTTAAAAATTCGGCAGCCTAACGGCGTCACTTAAACTTTCATAAAATGAAATGATGAGAGTAAGAGGGGATCTCTCATCATAAAAACATGAAAGGGCAGTAATAGGAATATAAAAGAACATCCTCTCACATAAAAACATGGAGCATAAAAGGAATGACATAAAAGAGATTACATGAAAAGAAAGAGAGGGGTCGAATCCCTTACCTTAAAACGTGACTCTTGAAACTCAAAGGATTGGACCTTGAGGGCTTGGGGGCACCTTGGGAGGACTCTTTAGGAGGTAAGAAGACCAGAAATTCGTTGGGGGAGAGTTGGGAGTGAAAACTAAAGGAGGAAAGGGTGGGTATTTATAGGGAAAGTGAGGGGACAAAGCATTAATGGCCAAGGGACACCTCACATGTGCTTTTCTCAAACCCATGTGCTCTCCCTTGGCATTTATCATGGAGTTAGGCCACATGGGGCCCCCAGAACAATAATTCATCACCCTTGGCCGGCCAACCCTCAAAAGATCTCATGACATCATCATGACACCATTATGATGTCATTAAACATACTGAAACCCTAAAACTGTATTTTTACTATTCACTGAAAATTAAACTTTCTCAGAAAAATCCCAAAATTTCACATTAACCAAATATCAATGCTCTGATTTCAAAAATGAAATCCATTTTATAAAAATAATTTTCTATATATTTTTAATTTAATTTTTAAATAAAAACACTATTCATCGAAAATTCATTTTTTTTCAGAAAAATCCCCAAAAATTACCTTAACATAATATCGATGCTCTGAGTTCAAAAATAAAGTCATTTTTATAAAAATAATTTTCTAATTATTTTTAATTAAATTTTTAATTAAAAAACACTATTCATCTGAAAAAACTAATACTTGAATAATAATTTATGAAACCGTTATTTAACCATTTTATTGAATCACATTACTTAATCAAGGTGCCTAGATTATTTTAAAACTTTCTTTAAGTGAGATTACTAATCCATTTGGTCACCTTACTAATCCTAAGCGTAAAATCACTATTCATAATTTACTATTCATCAAAAATTAAGTTGATCTTATTAGACTCCAAATTTTGTACTGAACATAATTGTAGAAGACCATTTTTTGAAAATCATTACACATTTTTAATTATTTAAGGTTTACATAAACATTTTTAAAATATCATTTTTCTCAAATTCATCAAAAATATGCATACTATATTTATCCGGTCATTTCAAAATTCATAAACTTCATCATAAGAAGAAATTCCAATTTTTATTTAAAACAAGGATTACACAAGGTAGTTACGGTCTCGTTACATAGCCCCTTATAATACCAGCATAGGACCTAAGAGTAAGGTGTGATAGGGTGATAGAAGCTTGGGGCGGCTCAGTCAACATTGCCCGAGTAGTAATTTCTATCAGTTTGAACTTCTCACGAAGGCGATTCCGTTCCAGCTTCACATGATGAAGTTCGGCTTGGATTTGATCCAGAGCAAAGCCCAATGGTGCTACCTCCTTCCCAAGCTCTGTTAGATGGGCTTCGATCGGTCCAAGACTACTAGGTGAGGCCATCAAATCTTCTTTCTATAATAGTTAACCAAGATTACTTATATTTGGAGACAATAATCAAAACATTTTGTTCACAGTGGTCATATTGACCGATGGTCATATAACAGTCAAAACCCACTGGTCTCATTTTAATTATAATCATGTTTATCAAATAAAATTTTTTTGTTGAGTATAAAAATAAAATAAAATAACACATGAAATTAGGGAACAAGATTTATTCAAAAATTCGGGCCGTTACAATCTTCCCCCTTAAGAAATTGCGTCCTCGCAATTTTTAAAATTGGGTTTTGAAATTTCATTTAATGTCCCACATCGGAAAAAGAGTCAGTAACACCATTACTTTAAAAGAAAGAAAAGGAAGTACAAAGGCCACCCGAGTTTACTCATACTAGGATTCCATGTAGGAAATATGGACATGGAGGAGAAAACAAAGGGTAACGTTCTTAAAGGAGAGTGATAGAAAACATGATTAGGAGGAAGTTAACCACCAGAAAATCCCAAAATTATGATGTGTGCAAGCGGTCTTTGATTACCTAGTAGGAAACGTAAACCAACAACTTTTTTGTTTTACGTTCCTTTTCATAACTTTGAGGAATTCATTTACAACATAGAACAAAAACATAAGGAAATATATCTACCTTCATGTAGAGTTTCATCCTTTAATAAGTTTCTACCCAAAACTAATCTTTTCTCTAAACTATGAGCATTCAAAACTACTTGGTCTCATCAAAACACAAGAATCATCTTCTAGAGAATCACATAATCCACAAAAGATCAACTATCTATTTCTTCTATCTTTAAACATTATCCCAAAAACAGAAAGAGTAAGGTAAAAAAAAAACTCTTCAAAAAGAAATAATCCCATAGGAATGGAAACTACTTTTAAATCTTCAAGTTCCATGGTACTACCCAAAGTTCATCATAGTCCATTCCGTAAATAATGTTCCTTAAGATTCCTCAAAATAAACCAAACTAAGATTGAAACCCAAATACAAGAAAGATTTGATAACATAGTCTTCCAAAATAAACTTTATTGTTCATCTCCAAACAACATCAACCACTCCTAACATCTTATAACAAAAGTAGCTAACCTAAACATATTTTATCCAAGATAGGTTAATCATTCCCGTAAGTAACCTAAATTACTATAAGTCCACCTTTAATTCATCGATTCTTCAAAATATAAGTCAACCTTACTCCACAATGAAAATACCGTTGTAATCTATTTACCTCGATCATATAGGGTCCCCAAAATAGTGAACGTCTTCCAAAATAAAAATCCTATTTTAATCCCCTAATCATCTCTGTCATCTTAATACGGCAATCATAGCATTTCCTATCACATTGGTTGTTGAGACATGTTCTTCCATTTCCCGCCATTAACTAAGAAAAGAAACTATAATTAGGGGCTTAAATACTTAGCCAATAATCAAGAAAAGAAACTTAAAGCATATAAGGATAACTTGTAGTTGAAAATTATACCCTAACTTGTGATCCCCTAGGTTTCCATCTAGGTTATCCATGATCATATATTCTTATGTGAACCTTTATTTTATTTTATCTTTGATCCTTTAACAATGGTTCATACTAAGCTTATGAATTTACCAAAGCATATCCCCCGGGAGTGTCGTAACCAAGAGTGCAGCAAGGCTCGTTGTCATGTACCAGTTCCCGTTCGAGTCTAGCTCAAAGCGGTGTTTTCGGGTTTTACCCCTATGTACATCTGTGCCAGAGCCACCTCTACCTGCTCGTATCCAGACAAGGATGTATTTTCTTGGAAACCCCTTACTCAATACTCACCAAAATACCAGGAAGATTTCCTATATTTAAACCTTTCTATAGGGTTCTTCCTAAAGTTTTTATATCCTAATTTCCACAAATAACTAAACCATCCTTTGATACCAACTATAGCATCCCGCCTTTTTATAACATAAACTTTCATTACATTACACAAAACTGAGGATCTTTAAGGTCTAGTGTCTTGGAAACCAGGAACATAATACATGAAAACAACATAAAACATTCTTCTTAAACACTTGAAAGGCGTCTCCTTAAGTTTATTCTAGGTTCATTACTGCATCTCATAACCTGGGGACATAATCAAAAGAAAGGGTGAGCAGAAGGCCCAGTAAGGGAAACAAGAGGAACATATTACATGTAAACTTGATATACTTCAATAAGGACATGAAAAGAACTTTAAGGCATGAGAAAGAAATCATGAGGCATTTCATAATAAAAACAAAATTTTTCATAACTTGAAGATGTGGCTACATCATTTAACATAGACAATCATGAACATATCACCAAGGTCCATCCCCAAGGTGTCATTTGAAAATTACCAAGGTTATTCACCAAGGTATCGTGAAAATTGTAATCTCTAGTGGTTACATCATTACCCAATGCATTGGAGCGCTATCAGGGCGCACCCTTAAATTTGCCTTTATTATCATGTGAGCCACATATATCATCATCAAACATTTCATAAATAACCCACATAGCATAAAATAAATGAGTTTCATTTCATAATCATAACGTTTTAAAAACAGCTTTAAAGACATGATCTTTACGTCACTTTAAACCCACGGAAAGGGAAAGCGGGTCTCATGTATGTAAATCCCAGAATTTAAAATAGAACATTTTGACATATATGTGAATACCCCTGTAGAAATAAGATCTTTGAGTATTCACTTTATAACATAAAATAATTTTGAGAAAAGAGGGAGAGGCATTTTGAGACGAAAATTCTGCAGCATAACGGCTATGTTTTGGGGTTTTAGAAAACATTGAAAAGAGAGGGGACATGTGTCACCCACTCATAAATGATCCATAAAACAGTAGGGGATAGAATAAGAAGGAAATATGGACATGGTAATGAAATTTGAAGGACATACCATTTGAAATGAAAAACATGGAAGGAAGACAAAAATTAGATTTCTCTTATGAAAATTCGGCAGCCTAACGACGTCACTTAAACTTCAATAAAAAAGAATTGGAAAGATCAAATAGGGTCCGTCATCATATGATCATAAGAGATCAGTATGATAGATATAGAGATCATACCCCAACATAATAAAAAGGAACTTGAAAGTCTTGACATGAAAATCGAACTTGAAAAATGAGAAGGGTGAAAGAATCCCTTAAAAATTCGGCAGCCTAACGGCGTCACTTAAACTTTCATAAAAAAGAATTGGCAAGATCAAATAGGGTCCCTCATCATATGATCATAAGAGATCAGTATGATAGATATAGAGATCATACCCCAACATAATAAAAAGGAACTTGAAAGACTTGACATGAAAATCGAACTTGAAAAATGAGAAGGGTGAAAGAATCCCTTAAAAATTCGGCAGCCTAACGGCGTCACTTAAAGTTTCATAAAAAAGAATTGGCAAGATCAAATAGGGTCCCTCATCATATGATCATAAGAGATCAGTATGATAGATATATAGATCATACCCCAACATAATAAAAAGGAACTTGAAATTCTTGACATGAAAATCGAACTTGAAAAATGAGAAGGGTGAAAGAATCCCTTAAAAATTCGGCAGCCTAACGGCGTCAGTTAAACTTTCATAAAATGAAATGATGAGAGTAAGAGGGGATCTCTCATCCTATAAACATGAAAGGGCAGTAAGAGGAATATAAAATAACATCCTCACACATAAAAACATGGATCATAAAAGGAATGACATAAAAGAGATTACATGAAAAGAAAGAGAGGGGTCGGATCCCTTACCTTAAAACGTGACTCTTGAAACTCAAAGGATTGGACCTTGAGGGCTTGGGGGAACCTTGGGAGGACTCTTTAGGAGGTACGAAGACCATAACTTCGTTGGGGGAGAGTTGGGAGTGAAAACTAAAGGAGGAAAGGGTGGGTATTTATAGGGAAAGTGAGGGGACAAAGCATTAATGGCCAAGGGACACCTCACATGTGCTTTTCTCAAACCCATGTGCTCTCCCTTGGCATTTATCATGGAGTTAGGCCACATCGGGCCCCCAGAACAATAATTCATCACCCTTGGCCGGCCAACCCTCAAAAGATCTCATGACATCATCATGACACCGTTATGATGTCATTAAACATTCTGAAACCCTAAAACTGTATTTTTACTATTCACTGAAAATTAAACTTTCTCAGAAAAATCCCAAAATTTCACATTAACCAAATATCAATGCTCTGATTTCAAAAATGAAATCCATTTTATAAAAAAAATTTTCTAAATATTTTTAATTTAATTTTTAAATAAAAACACTATTCATCGAAAATTCATTTTTTTTCAGAAAAATCCCCAAAAATTACCTTAACATAATATCGATGCTCTGAGTTCAAAAATAAAGTCATTTTTATAAAAATAATTTTCTAATTATTTTTAATTAAATTTTTAATTAAAAAACACTATTCATCCGAAATAACTAATACTTGAATAATAATTTATGAAACCGTTATTTAACCATTTTATTGAATCACATTACTTAATCAAGGTGCCTAGATTATTTTAAAACTTTCTTTAAGTGAGATTACTAATCCATTTGGTCACCTTACTAATCCTAAGCGTAAAATCACTATTCATAATTTACTATTCATCAAAAATTAAGTTGATCTTATTAGACTCCAAATTTTGTACTGAACATAATTGTAGAAGAGCATTTTTTGAAAATCATTACACATTTTTAATTATTTAAGGTTTACATAAACATTTTTAAAATATCCTTTTTCTAAAATTCATCAAAAATATGCATACTATATTTATCCGGTTATTTCAAAATTCATAAACTTCATCATAAGAAGAAATCCCAATTTTTATTTAAAACAAGGATTACACAAGGTAGTTACGGTCTCGTTACATAGCCCCTTATAATACCAGCATAGGACCTAAGAGTAAGGTGTGCTAGGGTGATAGAAGCTTGGGGCGGCTCAGTCAACATTGCCCAAGTAGTAATTTCTATCTGTTTGAACTTCTCACGAAGGCGATTCCGTTCTAGCTTCACATGATGAAGTTCGGATTGGATTTGATCCAGAGCAAAGCCCAATGGTGCTACCTCCTTCCCAAGCTCTGTTAGATGGGCTTCGATCGGTCCAAGACTACTAGGTGAGGCCATCAAATCTTCTTTCTATAATAGTTAACCAAGATTACTTATATTTGGAGACAATAATCAAAACATTTTGTTCACAGTGGTCATATTGACCGATGGTCATATAACAGTCAAAACCCACTGGTCTCATTTTAATTATAATCATGTTTATCAAATAAAATTTTTTTGTTGAGTATAAAAATAAAATAAAATAACACATGAAATTAGGGAACAAGATTTATTCAAAATTTCGGGCCGTTACAATGCTTTCTTTAATTTTGCATGCGAGGCTTCGGGGAGGATCCTACTGAGTATACTGTTATACTCCCCATATGTGTATATAAACTATTTTTCAGGTCACTTGGAGATCAGGATGGTTACTACTAGGTTGTGGTTGCAGGATCTGTACGGGCTTGTGATCGCTGCTGTTTTTACTTTCTTTTGGGTACTTGCAGTTTTTCCCTTCCAGTTTTAGTACTTTTGCATGAAATTCCATTTGTGTACTTGGGTTTCTTTTATATTTCTAGTTCTAAGTTGGAGTTTATTGGTGTCTATCTTATATCTCTCTTCCACATGTGTTCTCTTAGAGGTTAATGCCTTCTATTTTGTGTGTCACTATACCCTCAGTGCTAGTCGCCAACCCGGGGCCTACTAGAGGCGGGACTTGGGGGTCATTATCTCCCTTCTCACATTTCCGGCCCAGAAGGGGTAAACTTTGTCGGGAGGGGGTCATGATAGAGTGGTATCAGAGGTCTATTTGAGGGATAGGATGGAGTTCGGAGTTAGGCACAGGTAAGGTTTCTTGGGTTGGTAGGGAATTGGTGTCATTCATGTTTAGAAGGTGAGGTAAACACTGGAGACTGGCTGAGACATAGGTGTTTAGGGCCCCCTATGATCTGATGTATGAACCTTTAAGTTTACAATGGCTACTAAACAAGGTTATACTAGTTGCTGGGTAGAGACTTAGGAAAGTATCATGCATCATTCTTCTTTGTACCTGTGTTTGAGTGGGTAGAACTTGGGGTAGGTTAACCTAAAATGAATGAAATAAAATAATAAATTAATTAATTTTGAGTCTTCTATATTCCAGTCGTAGGAACCCTAATGGTTGTTATTTTACAGGTATGGCTCCAGGTCGACGTCCTCATCATGTTTGCGTAGAAAATGTCCAGTAGGATATTCCAGCAGATCGCTGTAGGGTAGAGGTTGACGACGACGACACTTGGAGGAAGTCACTCTGAGAGTTTTAGTACTGGAGTCTGAAGAAGTACGAGGGCACCGTTTCCGATGCAGTCACGGAAGAGTGGTTGGAGGAGGTCAAGATAGGATTCAGTTCGATCCATTCTTGGAAGGAGCACTGGGTTTCCTTAGCTGTGATGATGCTACATGGAGCAGCGAGGCAATGGTGGTTCTTGTACCTTGGGGACCGTGAGGAGTCTGCGATCTCATGGGATGAGTTCTGGGAAAATATTAGTGTTGAATTCCTTTCTTCGACTGTGAAGGCGTCCTGTCCCCATGAGCTTCTTACCCTTTGATAGGGGATCTCTACTGTTCGAGAGTTTGGAATCCATTTCAGGAACCTTTTACGATATGCTTCGGACCTGTTACCAGATGAGGTGGCCAGGGCGAGGCATTTCGAGGAGGCTTTGTATCCAGAGATCCAACGCTAGGTCACCCCATTTATGCTGAAGACATATCTTGAGGTGTTGGAGAGGGCAGAGTTTATCGAGAGGACTTTGTCCAGTACTGGATCATCATGAGAGGGGGATCGTCACGATCACTCATGAAGCAGAGCTATAGTCCGGGGTTCCCGGTTTTCAGGGCAGAAGAGTTTCCGTTCAATCGGGGGTTGGTCCTAGTCCTTCACATCTTGTTTCTCTAGAGGCAGCAACTCTAGGGCCTATTCCAAGGGATTAGGCACTTTTTTTTCTTGTAGTGGTTGTGGCCATTAGCAGCGGGAGTGCCCGACCTTTCAGAGCGGTCATTGTGCACCAGGTGCTACACTCCAGGTTCCTCTATTGAGGTAGTTCCAGCCGAGGCAGCAACAACCAGTTTCACCAGATTTAGATCAGCAGAGGGTAGATGGGGTAGGTAGAGGACATCCCCATGATGCTCCTCGTCCTCAGAGAGCAGAGCGCGACTGTGGTGGTGGTCTTCATCATGGTTTGAGAGGCCGTGGGGGAGGTCTTGGTCAGCTTCATGCTCTAGCGTTTCCAGCTCCAGGCGAGCCTGGCGTAGTTTGAGGTACCCTTTCCTTGTTTTCTACCTTGGTGTATGCCTTGTTTGATTCAGAAGCGACACACTCCTTCATATCACCTACCCTTTTCCATGCTTTGGGACTTGAGGTAGAGAGGCTTCCAGTGCCCTTGGCGTTGACTATACCAGTTGGAGGTTGAGTTGACTTGTTTAAAATATGTAGAGATTGTGAGCTAGTGTTGGGGCAACACTGCTCTTGGGGAGATTTCCTATGTTTATGAGTACAACCATATGATGTCATCCTCGACATGGATTGGTTGTATTCGATGCAGTCTATCATAGATTTCTTTTGGAAGAATGTCATTTTCCTTGGTGTGGATGGAGATCAAGTGGTGTTTTTTGGTGAGAGAGATCCTCGGATGGGTCATAGGTGTGTTCCATCCTTATCATCCATGTTGGCTGAGATGATGTTGTGTTCTCTAAAAGTTCAGCAGTTGGCTTTTTCTAGGGTTGTAGAGGAGTACCCTGATGTCTTTCCAGAAGAGGTTTTAGCATTACCACCTTGACGAGAGATCGAGTTTGGGATCGAGCTATAGCCAGGAGCGTCTCTTATCTCTATGTCTCCATATAGGATGACCCTTTCTGAGTTGCGAGAGCTGCGTATATAGCTTGATGGTATGTTACAGTGTGGTTTTGTTTGGCCAAGTGTTTCAACGTGGGGTGAACTAGTTTTGTTCATGAAGAAGACCAATGGCAGTTTGCTGTTGTGTGTCGATTATCATCGCTTGAACAAAGTGACAATAAATAATCGATATCCTCTTCCACGGATTGATGATTTATTCGATCAACTGAAGGGTGCAAGTTGGTTCTCAAAGATCTACTTGCGGTCAGGATATCATCAGATGCATGTGAAGGATGAGGATATTCCGAAGACTGATTTCCGTTGTCATCATGGGCATTATGAGTTTGTTGTAATGTCGTTTGGCATGATGAATGCTCTATCTGAATTCTTGAGATTGATGAATGCTGTGTTCCGTGATTTCCAGGAAATGTTCGTGGTAGTTTTCATCGACAACATCCTTGTGTACTCCACATTTGAAGAGGAGCATGCAGAGCATCTACGAGACATTTTGGGAGTTCTTTGCCAACATCAGCTATTTGGGAAGTTGTCAAAGTGTGAGTTTTCGGCTCGAGAAGTCCGTTTCTTGGGGCATGTTGTGTCCCAACATTGAGTAGCTGTGGATCCATCAAATATTGAAGTAGTTGTGTCTTGGGCAGCCCCCAAGACAGTGTAAGAGGTGTGAAGTTTCCTTGGTCTCACAGGCCACTATAGGAGGTTCGTAGCCAATTTATCACGAGTTGAAAATCCTATGATAGCTTTGACCAGGAAGGATAAGGCATTCATATGGACTGATCAGTGCCAGACAGCTTTTGAGTATCTAAAGGAGAAGTTAGTAAGTGCTCCAGTCCTTTTTCTTCTAGCTAAAGGAGTTCAGTTTGATGTTTTCTTCGATGCTTCACATCTGGGGTTAGGTTGTGTTCTCATGGAGCAGAGGTTAGTTGTCTCTTATGGGTCTAAGCAGTTACTTTCTCGTGAACACAACTATTCCACCCATGATCTTGAGTTTTCAGCTGTGGTGTTTGCTCTGAAGTTGTGGAGACATTACCTCATTGGTGAGCGCTTCGTGGTTTTCACCGATGATAAGAGTTTGAGGTATGTTTTCTCCCAGCGTGACTTGAACTTGCGATAACATCGGTGGATAGAGTTCTTACAGGAATACGAATTCAAAATATCATATACACCTGGAAAGGGGAATGTTATAGCTGATGAACTGAGCCGAAAGTCACGTAGTGATGCTTTGCGGGAATCCGGTGACTTCTGGAGAGTAATGGAAGAACTTTCAGCATTACATATTGATATGGGAGAAGTTGGGGGAAGAATCTGTCTTTTTTAGATGACGGTACAGTCATCCTTGGTGCAAAAGGTGGAAGAGTCCCAGTTCGGGGATTTTGAGGTGGAGGTATGGAGAGACCGAGTTGTTTGTGGTGAGGCCCCTGATGGTTGGTCGGAGGATGAACAACACAGAGTGTTGTATCATGTATGTCTTTTTGTTCCCTTGTCGATGCGTGAGATGGTTCTTAGAGAGTTCCATAGTTCTCCTTTAGCGGTACATCTTGGCATGACAAAGATGTACCGATCCTTGAAGAGCTAGTTTTGGTGTCCTGGGCTGAAGCAGGCGGTTGTGGAGTTTGTTTCTCAATGTTTAGTATGCCAGAATGTGAAGTCTGAACACCGTGTTCCTGGTGTCCTTCTCCAGCCATTAGAGATTCCTCATTGGAAGTGGGAGGACATCTCAATGGAATTTGTTATAGGTTTACCTCGATATCCTGGAGGACATGATGCTATTTGGGTGGTAGTGGATCATTTAACAAAATCAGCCCACTTCATAGGGATCAAGGAGTCGAGCTCAGTGGAAGTTTTGTTGAGGAAGTATCTGGATGAGGTCATGAGACTTCATGGAGTCCCTAGGATGATCATTTCTGAATGAGATCCTAGTTTTACCTCCAGGGTGTGGAGAGGTCTCCAACATGCTTTTGGTTCTCAACTATGCCTTAGCACTGCTTTTCATCCTCAAATGGATGGTCAGACAGAGCGAACCTTCCAGACTATTGAAGACATGTTATGTTCTCGTGTTATAGATTTTGGAGGCTCATGGATAAGGCACTTAACCTTGGTGGAGTTTGCTTACAATAATAGTTTTCAATCCAACATCGGCATGGAACTGTTTGAAGCCTTGTATGGCCGGCCTTGCCATTCTCCATTGTGCTGGACTGGGGTTAGAGAGTCAGCAATTATCGGACCGGAACTAATGCAGAATACAACATAGATGGTTCAGGTGATTCGTGAGAGGATGAAGGCAGTGCAGGATCATCAGAAAGCATATGCCGATCAATGAAGGAGACCCTTAGAGTTTAATGTTGGGGATCATGTGTTTCGGAAGGTGACTCCCCATCGTGGGCAGTGAAGGCTTGGTCATGGAAGTAAGATTTATCCCCGATTTGTTGGGCCTTTCGAGGTGTTAGCTTGTGTTGGAGCTGTGGCGTATCGAGTAGCACTTCCCCCACAGATGAGTCAGATACATGATGTTTTCCATGAATCATAGCTCCTTCTTTATCTTCATGACGACTCTCACATCATCGATTGGGGAGAGATCGATGTTGATGATGATTCAACCTTTGAGGAACGACCCATGGAGATCCAAGACCACAAGGATAAGGTGTTTCGCGGGCGTTCTATCCCCTTGGTTTGTGTCTTGTGATGAAACGGTGGCTTGGAGGAGAGTACCTGGGAATGTGAGTCATAGATACGTGCTCAGTACCCAGAGTTATTTGATGTTTAACTCTTTCCATGCATCGATGTAGTTTTTGCGATTATGAAACTTTCATGTCTATGAGATGGATCCCTTTTGTTGCTTTTGTGGCTTGCTATTTTTTTGAGAGGTATCTCGATGGGTGGTTGTTCAGACCCTATTTCGTTTCTCTTTAGGAGGGTTTTGGATTCTTGAGGACGAGAATGTTTTGAGAGGTATCTGATGTAATGACCCAGACCTATCCATTCCATTAATTGTGGAAATGTAGTGTTAGAGGTGTTTTGGGAGGTTAAGGTGAATAGGGGGTGCGTTTGGGTGGAATTTTAAGGAAGACTAAAGGGCAATAGCTTTCGCATGGGCTGGACATGGTTTGACTAAACCGTGCAGCCAAACCATGCGAGGTTGGTGTTGGAGGCAGTGGCTAACGTATGGTTAGAACATGGTCTGTCTAACCGTGCGGCCTAACCATGTGAGGAGTGTTGACGAGGCATTAGTGACCGCATGGTTAGCGCACGATTTGTCTAACCGTGTGACAAAACTGTGCGGGCGCTTAAATTTAGATCCTAAAATTGTGGATCTCAGCCATTTCGCCTCTAACTTGCTCGTTTAATCCCCTAAGTGGCCATAACTCGGGATTACCCTCCCTTGAAGGTAGAAGAACCTCTCCAAGCATTTTGGAAGTGATCTGAAGGCTTCTCTTGATGAATAGAGGCCGGTTTCTTGAGGTATGTGATCTTTCTTGATCGTTCTTGATCGGTTTCTTAGATCCACATAGATCTACTCCCCCTCTTCCCTCAGTTTCTTAGATCTACGCCCGTTATGGGTAGATCTATGTGTGTGGATGCCTAATATGATGAGCTTTGGTCTTGAACTTGATATGAGGAGAGATCTAAGGTGTGTTTTGGAGAATCGACCCGGGTTTCTTGAGCGTTCATCAACCGTCGTGGTTTTTGTCAAAAACCCTTGAGGTAGGGGATTCATTGCTCCTCTTTCTATTATGTGCAATTTTATTGTTAGCATGTTTAATAGCCCTGGATGAAAAATGGAATTGACATAACAAATATTTTAACCGGATAAAGAAATTGTTATCGATCGTATGTTATTGTCTCTTGTTTTTTTAGATAGTGTGATATCTATACTTTCTTTATTTAGCTGTTGTCCTTGATGAAAATCAGTAAAGAACGTAAACCAGGACTAATTGATATTTGTTTGGCTAAAGATAAAGAGGCATGAAAATGAATCCGGTTCTTGTTGCAATTTGATGTTAATCAAATTGGCATAGTAAGCATGTCTAATCTTTTGTGATAGATTACTGGTTAGGTTTTCTGATGTTGGTACCAATGATTTATAAACCTGTTAATTCAAGATGGATTAAAGATTTTGATTGTTTAATAATTCCTTGAAGGGTTCTGAGTTACCCTCTTGATTATTAAAGGGCCATAGCCCAATTGATGTGTGGCTGATTTTCCTGCTGCTTGTGTTGATATGTGACCCTGGAGGGGTGTTGTGATATGTGGGGGCATAGAGGAATTTTGGTTGTGGTAGAAGATGATGCCTAGTGTGGAGATATGCATCTGATTATGCATGCGGGTGTCGGGGAGGACACTGGGGTTGATGGAATGGGATGGATGTGATTGTTTGTTGCTTGATGGTTCTTTGGTTGTTCATTGTTTTACTTTTTCTACTTCTCATGGCAGCTGGTCTTGCTTACCCTTCTCCCGAATGAGGTAGAGACACATGGGGTATGCCACGTGCTTTCCGTGTTTAGCTTCTGAAGGGGGAATGGGTCTATTCTCTTGCTATAGGTGGCAAAGACTCGACGGGCAGTAAATCTACTCACCGTGTTGAGCCCCTTGTGTTCAGTAACATAGAATGATTTTCTAGAATGCCTGAGAATATGGGAAAGTAATTTTGTAATGAATAATTTAATAAATGGTGTTAACCCATGGGGTTGGAGTTTGCTAGAACATAACGATGAGGTTGTACTTTTGAAGGGACAATGGATTTTGGGTGTGATGCTAATGGAATATTTAATGTGGAGTTATTCATGGATAATTAATGTTTAATGAATTAATTAACGTAAAGTGAAACTGATAAAAAGGGAATGAAGTAATCTAATAAAGTTCCTTAAATGGTTGTGTGCTTATAGGATACCTAGTCTTAGAAGTGGCAGCCTGGAGTCTGAGAGATGTTAGCTATAGTTGTGTCTAAGACTAGGTTATTCCCATAGTGTGGTTGTGATATATATTATATTTTGTACTTTTTGTGTTTCTATATGCTACTCCACCCTACCAGTAAGGGAAACTGACACCCCTGGGATTCTGAGCCCTAGGGGGGGGGGGTATTTTCCCCAACATTCTGGTGGGAGGATGAATGGCTAACTACCCCCTTTGGCCCTGCTCTCTTCTCTTGGTAGATACTTGTGCCATTAGGCACAACGGTTAGTTTTTCCCATATATGTGTGTAGAGGGATGTAATGGCTTGTGGTTATTCACACACATAAAATCTGGATATAGTATCCTATAGACTACTATAGGTGTAATGTGTATGGGTTGTGATGGCTTGATGATCCTTACTCGGAGTATGGGCTGTAATGGCTTGAGGTATAATACTTGAAGTATAATACATGTTATGCGAGCTGTTGTGGCTCCCAAAACTACCTGGTTACTTTTGATTGTGTGGATGGTGTGGTGCTTCGCCTAGGTGTCTGTGGGCAAGCCTTTGTGGTGCACAAGGTGCAGATTGTGTTGCTTCGCCCAAGTGTCTGCGGGCAAGCCTTTTTAGAGAGAGATGCTTAGGACGTGCGATATTGGGGCAAAGCAGCAAACCAGTGGGGTAGTAGTAATGGGGTAACCTTGATATTCTTTATTATATGATATATTCTTGTATGCATTTCTTGGTGAGAGTATCCATGGTGGGGTTGGGAACTTAGAATACCTGTTTAGGTGACGAGTTAGTTTCACTTGTTGTTCACTGTGTTTTAGCATGCTTTCTTTACTTTTTCATGAGAGGCTTTGGGGAGGATACTACTAAGTATACTATTACACTCACTCTATGTGTATATAAACTTTTTTTCAGGTCACCTGGATATCAGGCTGGTTACTACTAGCTTGTGGTTGCAGGAGCTGTTTGGGCTTGTGGTTGCTGCTGTTTTTTACTTTATTTTGGGTACTTGTAGTTTTTCCCTTCCAGTTGTCGTACTTTTTTGTTACATTCCATTTGTGTACTTGGGTTTCTTTTATATTTCTAGTTTTGAGTTAGAGTTGATTGGTTTCTATATTATCACTCTCTTCCTCATGTGTTCTCTTAGTGGGTAATGCCTGCCATTTTGTGTGTTACTATACCCTCGGTGCTAGTCGCCAACCCGCGGCCTACTAGAGGCGGGACTCGGGGGTCATTATCTCCCTTCTCACATTGCCGGCCTAGGAGGGGTACACTTTGTTGGGAGAGGGTTGTGATAGATTTAATGTGGATTTATAAATGGTTGTTTTATTTAAAGGTGTATTTGGCTGATAAAATATTTTAAAGTGACCATTTTCATTTTGATAAACCAAATGTTTTGTTTTGAGAAATGTGAATGTTGTGTGAATGGTTTGGAAATGGCTTGAGATAATGAAATATTTGTGAAATGTCAGCCATTTAATTTAAATAAAAAAAGTGGATTGTTTTAAATATTTTATAATGGGTGTGTATATTTGATATGTCTTGGACTAGTGGCTTTGTTTTCAAAATTTTTACTTTGGATTTTGGAAAAAAAGTGAAATACTTTGTATGGTGATCATAGAAAGGTTTTGTTTTTCTCATATGTCATATTTTAAATTCATATCTTGTAGTGTATTTTAAAACTAGAATTTATGAATTGCCTTATGAAATATATTTCATAGATTTGAAGGGTTGTGGTGACCTATTGAGCACTTTATATCACACCTATATCTTTCAGGTTCTAGGTTTTCAGTTGGATCCTCCTTTTCTTTTCATAGATGATATGGGGTGATTTGGGTGGTGGAGAGAAAAAAGTGGTTGCAAGGAGATGGTTTAGGCTCGAATCATGTTGGTTGGTAGTTGATTTATTTTTGGTTGATGATATATCTATCATGACTGGCTATATTTATTTGTTTATTGATGTTGATCATGTATATGAAATTGGGTTGGATCATTGTAGTTGGTTATGACCAGTTCAGCATGTTTATTTATTTCAGATCTTGATTTTACTTTATTATGATATTATATCTCTAATTTTGGAGAAATAATTCCCAAAGGTATTCCTGTGATGTCCAGGTGATTATCACCTGCCTGTGGTGATCTATAACGCCCTTCATGCCATGTGACAGGCCGGGTCAGGTATCATTTTAGGTGATAACCCAATTTGATTCATGAAAATATGATATTAGAGCATGAGGTTTTCCTTTAGCATGAACCTAAGCTTCTTATGTATCCCTTTTTATTTGGTGTATGTCCTAGTATAAATGAGATTAATGTTGTTGGATCTTCATAGTTAAGGGTGTGAAGAGTCTAGCTTTCTCTTGCTCATCCCAAACCTTGAGCTTCCAAGAGAAGTTGGGATTCAAATCATGAATCTGTGTTTTATTTTAGATTTTTTTCATTGGTTTTTGATGTGATTGGTGTTTTTTAGATCTATTTTGATTGTGTATATAATATTAGAGATCTATATTTTATTTCAAGGTGAAGTGCAATGAAAATCGAGCCACATAGTTTTCTCCCACGGTCTAGGAAACCATGTCATGATCATGTGGTTGAGTCAGCCTTATTTGTAGGGTGTATTGCATTGTTGAAACCTAGTCACCCAAACCGTGGTAGTCAAGTCATGAATAACCTAGTTTCTACTTGATTAGCTTGTTGGATTCCTCTTGATTCAAGATTACTCCAAATTGGTTTTCACTTGTTGGAGGTGGGATGTAAACTGTTTTGTTTCCCCTTTTAGGATATGGTTCTTGTGATCCTTTCTTGGATACTTGTGTAGTTCTATGTTATTATTGGGGTTAAATATTTTTTTTTGAAAAATAAAGGGGTTTTTTTAAAATTTTATTTTCAAACATGATTTCTCAATAAACGGGAAGAGTGAATTCCCATGGTTTTATTGAATATTTTATAAATAGTGGTTTCCCTTATGTTATTTAAGGAAAATTGTATTTTTCAAAAAGTTCTATTTGTTTTGAAATAGTTTTGGAAAGTGTATTGATAAGGGACATATGTTTTTAAAATGTATTTTGGATTCTTGTTTTTCAAAGTGAAATGGGATTTTAAAATGAATTTTAAATATGTACTTATTTGGGGAAATGGGTATATTCCACTGAGGTTGTTTTTTTTAAAACAAATGATGTTTTGGTTTTCAAGTGTACCCATTGGTGTAAGATGGTTTCAAAATTCTTTAGAGAAATTGTGGTTTTAAAAATAAAAGTTTCTTTTAACGTGAATATGATGTGCCTAGTTTAAGGGATTATTATTTTGACCTCGATTCCCTCCTTAGGATGGAATCGTTTCATCTTTATTTTGGTCATGACTTGAGATAGTTCATGTCTTGGTTATTTTTTTACCCTAGAATGTCCAAAAAATTTATTTAGTTATGGTTCCTACCTAGACTCCAAGTGGTGTGGTGGACATGGAACCTTCATCGAGCATGGAGAAAAATAGGTGTTTAAAAGAGATTAAGGTGATCCTAAATTCTATTAGGACACCTGATGATTCTAGGGTGTGATCTATTAAGAGATTTTAGGTTGTTTTTATCTATGTCGGTGAGAGTTTTTGATCATTAATCGATTGAAAAAATGTTCTTTTTCAAATATTTTATGGTGGCATTCATCCAGTGGTTCTCCCTAGGAGTGTGAAAAGGGAGTAAGTTCTTATGTTTCCTTACGTTTTCCTCTATTATGGACTTTGGGTCATATTTATAATTGTTGTGATACTGGTTTTTAGAAAAAGTCATTGGGGTTTAACTTTTAAAGGTGTGTTGTTTTTCTTTGGGACATTCCCTTTCTATTAGAGATTAGACTGTTGTGGTTGGATTTTGTGGATGTTTCCCGCTTTTGGCATGTTTCTTATGGGTGGTTCCATTTCAGGATGTTTTTATGTAAGTTTTGAATTATGGGGTTTTATAATGTTTTGTTTCAGTTATTGAATGATTTCCCCCCTTTTGGGTTTATTTTAAGGGTTTTTTTGGTTTTCCTCGCTCATTGTGGTTATCCATGAGTGATGTTTCATGAACCTCATTTGTTTGGATGAACCTTTCTAGAGAGTTTTGGTCATGACCATTATTATTGTTGAGCCCTAAGGTAATCATTTATTGTACATAAAAGAGGCATTGGGTTCATGATAAGGTAACTAGGGTGTGTGATACACTAGTTGAGTGTGGTATACTAGCTGTTTTTTTGGCTATAATTTATTTGAAGGATGCACCATGTGTGGGTGATCTAGTGTTTGAACCAAGGTTATCAGCGTATGTTGTGAACCAAGTTGAGTGATATTGTCATTATTTTGACGATATTATGGTTGTTATTATTTACTTTGGGTTATAAGTGCTTGTGGTTGAAAGTTTATTCCTCTCTTGGTTTCTCCTTTTTTTGAGGATGTGTTTTTGGTGGTGATTATTTTGGGCCAACATGTTAGATGTACTCTAAATGGTGGGGAAACCATGTTATGTTTCTAATGCTTGATAGTGATTATTTATTGAACTTATCATTGTGGGTTTTCTTGGAATCATTTTTTGATTTTTGGTAGATAAATTTGATTATTTTGGGGATCTCAGTTGTTGGATTCAAGGATAAGTTGTGTTGAGTGGTTCGTTTAGTTAGGTCCTCTTGGGATCATCAATTTTCTTTTCCTTTCATTTCAATCATGGAATTTCTTATGGAAAAAAGTGGCATGGTGTGGAGTTTTTTACACCCATCATGTTATAATGTTGTTCTTTTTGTGTTATTTTGAGAAGTGGAGGTCTGGGTTGCATTTCCAAGGAGTTTTTGGTTAGAAATCATAAATTTTCTGGGTATTCCTATTGTGAATGATTAGGGTGCATAGTTAAGGGGAATACATAAAAGTTCTCATTTTAAGGATACTTTTCAATACAGTTTGAACTACACATGGTTTTTTAGTATGGTATGAGCATGGTTAGGTCTAAACTGTTTGACCCATAAGAGAAATTGTGCGGTTTTTGTGGTGTGTATGAGGTATGGCACATGACTTGTGCATGGTTTGGTAAACCATGTAGCAAGAATGTTGTTGGATCTATAGTTTTTGATAGTGTGGGGTGGAATGGTTTAAGCATAGTTTTCCCAAACATGTGGTTTCTAGGGATAACCATGTGAGGGAGTTCCTGACCTTAGTAGTGTCTAGTGAACATTTAGAGAAGAGTTTGAAAAAACATGCTGCCAAATCATGTGGCCTGTACATGTGTTTAATATTTGGGATTTTCCATTTTTTCCCATCAATTTTAAGGTGTTCCACCCCCATTCCTCTTCTACTACATCATCTGACCATAGTTAGCTTGGTATGAACTCCATTTTCTTTCCTCCCTTGGATTCTTTCCCTCCATTTGATGTTTAATAAGATATTTAAGGTGAGTTATTCCTCTCTTTCCCTCCTTATTCCTTATCTATCTATTTTATTTTGTATTTAGCATCCTTTATGAACCCTAGTTATCATGTGTCTTGATTTTAGGGTTCTATGTGGACATATTATTGTGGTTTTTTTTGTGTTTACGGTTTTTAGAAATCACATCTATTCCTATAAGTGTGGTATAAATTGAAGGCAACATGTTTCAAGATGTTTAAACTTGATTTTAAACTCTTTTGAGGTAGGTGTTATTATTAAGTTGTTTCATTTTATAATTTTAATGTGATTTTTTTTATAAATTCAGATTTTATTAAAGTAGACATATATGGGATATTTCCTTGGTGATTCGGAACAATTTCTTGGTGTTTTGATCCTTACATAGTTGGTTTTCTTTGTAAATTACACGCTTTCACAATTGAAATGGAATGTATAAATATACTAAGATTTTGTAAGATTATAGAGGGTATTTTTTATTTTTTTTCAAGGTTTATATTGGGTTTTGAATTGGTTTGGGTTTTCAATGATTGAAAACAAGAGTTTTAATGGGAATTTGGTTTGAAAGTGAGGTATTGACCTTAAATTGTGTTATAAAGGGGGTTCACATATGGATTTAAAATGATGATTTTAAATTTGTGGGTAGTTAAACACTTATAGAATTTCATGGTGGATAATTTTTAATGGTTTTATGGAAATGGTTTGTCTTTTGGCCTTGTTTTGGTTTTCAAAGAGGAAAACCATTATTGAAGGGTAGTTTTGTAACATTTTGAAAGAAATGGGTGATTTATTTTAACCTATTAAAATGTTTTAAGTGGTATTTTATGGAATGTGTGATGGAAATAAAGGTCCTTAATTTTTTTTTGTATTTTCAAAGAATATATCCCTTTTGTAAGGGTAACTATGAAATATTTTAAATGCTTGGGTGTTTTCTATAATTTTCCAAGTGGTGTTTGGAAATTATTTTTATGAAATGAGTAAGGGATTGGAATTACATCCCATGTTTTTATATTAATAACACGGTTATAACTTTTGTTTTTAAATGGAGAGACACACCCTTTAATTTCCCCTTTAATGTACCCCTTTTTTGGTTCTGTGATCACTATGTGATGCTTATTATCTCATTGTTTTTGAATGTTCTTTTTATACATTGAGTTCATGTTGTGTGTATGTAGGGATTTTTATCACTAGGTGTTAGGGGTGGGGGTAGTCATGGCCATGAGTTTTGGGTATTCTTGGTTTGTTGATCCTACACATCACTTCCTTATTGATCATGGGATGCTAGGTAGTACGTGGAAGATCTATCTGGTTCCTCTATTTGGATCACACACTGATATTTTCCAACCAGTCATGATAGGAACAAGGGAGAGGTGGGGGTTATTCATTACCACAAGGATTGTGTGGGATAGTGGGATGATTGGATAGACTTATCACATGATGGTAGCTAGTTTGGGTGGTTATACCCTTATATAGTTAGATGCTATACACATTAGGAATCCCATGTTAGAGCCCATGACTCATTCCATTTCCTGGCTGATTAGTGATCGAGGGGAGTTTGATATAGTGCTTGATTGAATCATTTCAACTTATTTATTTAATGTTGAAACCTATCTTGTGTTGTTTTTATTTTATTATTATACAAATTATGATATGGGTGTGGTTCTAGTCTGTGATGTTTGACTAGTGTGGGTGGTTGGGTTACTTCCATTGAAAATGAGTTTCCAAAGATGTGTTGGAAAATATGTTTTTAATTTAAAGGCTCCAGCGTGGGTGATTTAAATTGTATTTCAAAATGTGTGTTTGATTTAAAGGTGGATTCAGCTAGTAAAATGTTTTAAAGTAAATATTTTCATTTAGATAAATAAAATGCGTTGTATTGAGAAATGAAAATGGTGTTTGTATGGTTTGAAAATGGATTTGGACAATGAAATGTTTGAGAAATAGTATCTATTTCATTTAAATAAAACATATGGTTTTTTAAAGAAGTGATAATGAGTGTGTGGATTTCAGATGGTTTGGGCCGGTCTCCTTGTTTTCAAAATGTGTAATTTGGGTTTTGGAAAACAAAGTGAAATTTATCGTATGGTGATCATGGATATGTTTGGGTTTTATTATTTGTTATATTTTAAAATCCTTTATTTTAGTTTATTTTGAAACTAAAATTGATGAATTTACTTATGAAACATATTGTATAGTTTTGACAGGTTTTAGAGTCTTACTGGGATTTTTAACTCATGCTTAAATCTTTCAAGTTCTAGGTCCTCAATTGGATCCTCCTTTGATTTTCATTGTCAGCATGTGGTGATTTGGGTAGTGGTGAGAAACCATAGGTTGTGTGGAGATGGTTCAACCTTGGATCGAGTTTTTTGGTAGTTGTTTTATTTTTGGTTGGTCTTGAATTTTTTATACCTAGTTATATCTCTTTGTTTATGGATGTTGATCATGAATATGAAAATGGGTTGGATCATTGTAGTTAGTTATGACCTGTTTAGAATGTTTCTTTATTTTTGAAATTTATTTTACTATATTATTATATTTTATCTCTAATATGGGTGAAATTATTCCCAAATGGATTCCTGTGATTCACTTGTTCTTGTTTCCAACCCGTGGGGATCAAGAAATCCCATTTGAGCCTTATGATAGGCCAGTTTGTGTGTTAGTTCGGGTGGAAGCCTAGTTTAGTTTGTGATTGAAACTTATTTCATGTAGATGGAAGTTTAAATTTGGATATTTATTACATGATATTTTTCATTATTAATATATAAATGGATGTTATAATTGACTCTGTTATTCCATTTTATTGAAAATCCATTCATCTCTCCATGAAAAATAGTGTATTATTGCTTCACTCTATGGATGTTGTGTTTCTTCCCAAACAATGTAAATTATTACATTCTAATTTTATTTCCATATTTAATTTTTTGTTCCCTATTTTACACAACACATGGTATCACATCATAGTTTTAGAAATGATAGTATAATATTTTTTGAGAAAAATGGTAGTAAATGAAGAAAATGTGAATATTTATAGAATCAAAGAAAATATGTTTGGATTATGAAATATTCCTATCAAATATCATTTATATCAGAAGAAGATGGAACTATTAATAATAGGGGAAAATCTAATAATGATGTTGAATAGAAATTGGGAATTTTTTTAATAGATAATCCCTAGGAATTATATGCCTGGTGTAGTTGAGGAATGTATCAAAAAATATTACGGTATTGGTGAAAACTGTGGGTTTGATGAAGGCTCTGCCAAATATGTATGAAAAGAATTTTGTATCTAACAAGGTGTTCTTGATGTGTATAATGTTAAACATAAATACGGTTAAAGGTACTTCAATAATAGATCCTATTAATGAATTTAAACTATTTCAATTCTGTTGAGTTTAGTACATATTGATTTCTATGACAAAATAAATGCAATGTATCTCCTATCATCACAACTAAAAATCATTTATATGACTGTCAATATGATTAATAGTTCATGTGGGACTTCAAAATTGAAATTAAAAAAATCTCATGATATAATCCTCAATAAATATATTCTTATAATAGAATTATAAAAATTCTCTATAAATTTTATGAATGTTAAAGGAAGGGGTAAATCATTAAATATAGGAAACTCTATTGGGTATACAAACATTGATAAACAAATTTCATAATTTTATCATTGTTTTTATGCCCATAAACACCATAATTTTTTACTAATGATGTTAATTTATGTGATTTTTTTGATTATATTTATTGAAATAATTATTTTGTTTTATATGAAATTTTGGGAGTAATTTGGTAGAATTTTTAATTTTCTAATTATTATCTACATTTTAAAGAAGTTTGGAATTATTTTTTATATCCCTATGTTTAACATAAATGTTAGTTTTGGGAAAAAAAATTTTATAAGGAATTTTAATTTTGGAAACTTGTGTCTGGATTGAATTTTAGTTTTTGAGAACCTAACTTTTGATAAGGAATGATACTTTTGGAACCTTATGTTTGGACTGAACGTTAGGAATGTGATCCTAAATTTAATGAATAAACCTAAATTTGTGTATCTAACATATGGTTGGTTAACCCAAAATTTGGAATCCACAGTATGTTGTGAACCATACTTTTGAAGTTATTATTACACTGTTCAATCCTACAATGAAGCAGTTGTCTGAAAAATTGGAATTCTTGATACTTTATGATATTTTAGAAATGATTTCATCAGAGTAAAAGATATTATAAGATGGATTCATTGTTTTTTAAAAATTTAATTAAATCATTTTTATTTCTAAGGGATGTTATGATTTTTAGTGGGTTTTTAAATTCAAATTCCAAAATGTACAATTTTTTTTAAATTTCATGTTGTATATAGAAAATTTTCAGGATCTTCTTGATCAGGATGAAATTAGATTTTATATTTATTCTCCATTTAATTATCAGTTTTTAAATGGAAAATAACTTGATGATAATATAGGAGAATCCTTTTTGAAAAAAATTCTACTTTTCCATGAAGTTATGTAAGCGGGATATCATTTCATATTTCATCAGGACTATTTGAGATTATCATTTCTATTACTGCTCTTATACCTATTTATTATTAATCATTAATAGTTTATTGAAGCTATTTTTTAGGCTAAAATTTAGAGACATACATGTTTTAATATGTTGCTGATGTATCTATCCATTAATCATTTTCTATAGTTTATCAAATATATTTTGAGGACAACACTTTGGAGACATACATGTTTCAATATGCAGTTGTGTTCCTGTACATCTATTAAATTTTTTTTTCATCTACTATTGTACTTTTATATTATTATATACAATAACCTAGAGTTTTTTTAAGAGGAATTCTCTATGAATTCTTTCTAATATTCTTCTAAGGATCTCTTAATCTTTTAGTTTCAGAGGAAACTATGAGATGATCCTATTTTAAAAAATATTCATCTTTATCCTTATGGAGTATTAACTTCTCATACTATGTTGTGGTTTTTGAGGTTCATTATAAAATAACATGACTTTTTGTAAGGTTTCAACTTACCACACTTAGTTTTTGAGGTCCACGGTAGAAGGAAATGTTTAGTGAAAATCACCAATCTCATAGAGAGTGTTGGTGGAGTGAAATAGGGAATATTTGTGCCCTGAAACTCTATAAAAATTATTGTTTTCTCTTCTTCATTATTTTTCCACTATTCAAACTATTTTAAGAAGATAATACTGTATCTCTTTTAAAATCACATGGGGGGTTTAATTTTCAATTATCTATGTGTTTTAAAAGGACATAATGTATCCCCATATTATGTATTCATGCTTATTCCAACTGATAATTGGTATCAAAGGAGTGCTTTTTGAAGAAACCTATTAAGCTTTAACAATCTTGAGCCAATGGTTTATATGTAAAAGGATATCTATGCCTGAGCTCTAAGAATAAATCTTAAGGATCATAGTGCCATATTTTAATGTAGGAAATCATGGTTATTAGAAATCCTATATGACCATCTATTTAAATAATCTTGGATTCAAAGTTTACATAAAGGCACTTAAGCCTTATTAAATTACATTAGAAGATCTTAAAAAATGGGATGCTAACTAAGTGGTTGAATATGATGTTAATTCAATATCTATGAATGAAATAATTTATATACTTGGTCCTAAGGAATTCAATCATGTTTTTAAAAGTTGTATTGAATATTATATGTTTAAAACAATTGAATTTTCCTAAGAAGTAACTAATAAAGTAACACCATGAAATTTTAAAATATGAGCATCATATCCGGTAGCATGTATGACACACAACACCAAGTTTTGAAAGGAATATAAAACCCCAAGGATTTATGATATATTCATTAGTATAAATAAATTAAATCTATTCTATAGCTTGAAATTCATGCAATACTGAGTTATCTTGCATTGCATGCAACAACGAGTTCCTTAAATAGCTTTCATTACATGCAAGACCATGATTTACCAAACAAAAATATATTATTAATAATATTATTTAATATAAATATTATCACCTAGAAATTAGAATAGTGGGTATGAATAGGATTAACTAAATTATGAAAATATATATTTTACACAAATTAATTTTCTATCTATTGATTATAAATAATAATAAGAATCATGTGAAAGAAAAAAAAATGTTTTTTTGGAAAAGCTATATTTTACTAATAAATTGTTTAGTCATGTTTGGCACACAAAATTTAAAATTAATTTTTATCACTTTTAGAAAATTTATTAGAAAAAATAAACTTCATTTTTTAAATTGTAATACCAATATTATCTTTGGGTAAATTTTAGGTATTTTTCCGAGAAGTTTCATTTTTTGATAAATAGTAAAAACACTAAATTGTAATTGAAAACCTCATTTTTGATTAAATAATTTATAAGATTAAATTATATTTTGAATTGGTTTTAAAGAAAAATTAGTTTAATTATAAATTTACTAATGAAATTTAGGTCATTGGAATCATTTTCATATTGATTTTTTATATAAAAACATTTTATACTTTTAAACATTTTTATTTTAAAAACCCCCTTTCTCGCCACATCTGTAAGATTAATTTTAAATTATTTTTAGAAAATTATGTGGATTGAATTTGTAAAAATGGATTAAATATTTGGAATAATAATAATTTATACTTTCTAATTAATTCAAATAAAATTTTTACCAAAATTATTGGTGAATATAGTTAAAATTAAATATAATAATTAATATAAAAATGAGTTTACTTTGTGGTTAAACTTATAAAATAAGGTGTAAAAATGATCCAAAACTTGTTCAAAACGAATTTTATGGAAATATTTTGACCTTATAGCTTCTATTATCTATAATGGATCATTATTGGCACCTGGTAACATGAAAAAAACGTAGGTGGAATTCACACTTTCAAAATATTACAAGTGTACCACTCACCCCACTTATAAAAAGCCACCCTCTCCACTTCACTTCACACCTTAAAAACACATTGGTTCATCCAAAACCTACCCGGATAACTTAAAAAATTCCCTAAAATCATCTTATAATCTTTATATTGAAGATAAATACAACTTAGTAAGGCATCTACTATATACACTAATCCTGGATTCTCTACTGCCACGTGTCAAGCTTATGTTCTTCCACATCAGTTTTCTATTACGTGCCACTTCTCCAATCATCCATGTTGCCCCAAAATAATCCATTCATCCCTCCAAATTTTCGATCCATCTTGCACTTCTCCCTTGTAAACCACCGCCTGTGGCCTCTCCGTATCCATCATCTAGGGTTCCAGAAACCCCCTCCCTCCGAACCTGAAGCCCCCTCGCAATTATGCCTCTTTTACTATGGTTCCCAGGATGATTTTACCTATCATCTTCCATCTCTGCTCGTAAACCACCACCGAAATATTCATCTCCATTTCCCTCTACCACTCGCGCTCTTAGTCCACTGCTCCCGTTCTCACTCCGCCACTTGCGTTCTCCCTCCGCCATTCACATACACCATGTGCCACAAGAATTTACCCTCTGCACCTTCTACTATTTCTGACACTCGCATTCTCCCTCCGCTGCACGTGTTCTCCCTCCACTGCTCACGTTATCTCCTCAATCCACCGCCACAGGAAATTTCCTCAGAATCATCGTCTCCTCACATGAACCCTTCAGCTCCAATAGAATCTCTGATGCCTGCCCCGAATCCACCGTCATCTGAACTGTCGTCTCCATCCTCAAAACCCTATCTCAGTGGGTTAAGGAAATTCCTATAGAAAACGAATCCTCTCGCCAGAGAAAATTATCATATTGAGGCACCCAAGATCAACCACAGAACCATCTATCTCCCACATAGGGAAATTTTCTCTTCCAATCATTTCTGAAACATTAATCTCAACATTTCACTCTTTTATACCAATATATTAATACAAAATTTCTATACTGTATTAAAATATATGCATTCTTGAATCTGGAATTAGGGATCGACTTTATTCAGTTTCTATTAGCAATAAGGGAATCTAATTCATTCCATGGTCATATATTTTTTTTACCTCGATGTAACTTCACTGACCCTAAATTTCCACTACATTGCATAATGTGTGTTATAGTGTCCCCCTGATAGAATTTTCTCTCTGCTTTACAATATTCAGTATTAAGGTTCTTTTATGATTTTTTTTGTATGTTCTTACAATACATCTTCTATTATGATTCCACAATTATTCTTTGAGAGTATGCATAATCCAAATCTAGAATAACAACTGTTATTTTCAAATTCTATGGGTATTATATACTCCAATATCTGCATTGTTATTTTCAGTTTTAGTTATTTTTTCTCTTTATTTGTATTTTTTTCATAATATTCACTATCCAATTTTATAACTTATATAATTCGTTATTTCTTTATATTATTATCTATATGAATTAAAATTTAGGTTTCTTTAATACTCTATCTCCGGGCATTATGTTTACTAAATATCACTCATCAGCTTCCCTTATCCATATACTATAAATTCATTAAATATTTTTGTTTCTCATGGGTTCATTCCACTATAGTTGTTCTTCACTTTCCCTCAACCGTCTAGAAGGCATAATATTCCAGTTAGGGGACTGAGTATCTTTGGAATTTTGAATCTTTGATTTTTCTTCTTCCTTTTTAACATTGTTTCTTCACCTTCTTTTAAGATTCTACAGCTTGAAAAGAAGTTGGAAGGGTATTTTGAGACCCTAAAGGCTTTGAAAAAATAACTTTCCTGTAGGTCTATTACTTTTCACTATAGTTTCTTCATTCTTCCGCTTGAAAAAATAATGTATTTCCCTTCATTAACCTTGGAAACAGGCCAATTGGTTGTCAATATCGTCAGAAAGGGTGTAGACTCTCTTTATATAGTAATTAGTAGCCCTTTATTTGTAATTTTTTCAGGTCTTGAATGGTATTCTTTACTTCTTCTTACTATAAAAAATTATATACTGGTCCCATAAAATTATTTTTAGAATGGAAGAGCTTCAATATTTGTTTTCCTAATTGAATCGAATTCTGCAAAACATCATCTCCATTAATAAATTTGAGGATTTTGTAAAACCACTCTTCTATGTTTCTTCATCCTTTTAAACATTGATTTTTCACCATAAGTTTAGTTTATGTTTTCTGAAAAGAAGTCGCAAGGGAAGTTTGGGCCCCAACATGCTTTTGAGAAAGTACTTGTTTTCAGGTTAGTTTCTCCTCAGTATAGCTTATTCATTATTTTGGTTAGAAAAATTATATAATACATTTCAATTGTCTCAAGACACCGTGACTACAATTAGTCATGTAGCTAAACTACACAGTCGAACAAAGGAGTATTTAAAGAAGATGACTAAAAAATATTACTGACTTTTTTTTGGTGCAATATCAAGGTAATACTACTTCAGGTTTGTTTTTAAAATTTTTGAATTTCTTTTCTGATTAGTTGTTTACCGTAAGATGTGTATTATACTACGTAGTTTAAAATAACAATGCAGTAATGAATCTTGATTTTTTTATTATCAATCACAAGATTCAAAAGTACTGTTAGTATATAAAATAATGTTATATTTCATAGAATAATCTTCGATGAGAAGAGGAAAGTAGTAAGAATATAAGCGTTGTACAAGAATAAAATGTTTGTGCAAGAAATTGGAACAAAACAAGATTTTAAAAGCTGATAGAAATTTGAATCGCATGGTTCTTCTAATGGAATTAAAAACACACCAGAAAATACAAGGATTTAGTATCTATATGTATTGAACAACATGAAGATCACATGAGTCATTTACAATATTGCGATTTATATGAGAAAATGTATGGTCTCATACTTTCTAAATATTTGAAAAAATTCAGTATCACCACACAATGCAATCAACCACAATGTATTGATAGTGAACCAAATTTCATTAGCTTTTCTGGTTTGAAGCATACTAGACATCAACATAGTGACTGTAATATAACATGTGTTAAATGAAATTAGTGTTCTGTATTTTTTATTTACCTGCAATGAATACAGGTTATAATTAAGTAGTCCTGTAGATTTTGAGATGTATGCATTGTGGAAGAGCTGACGAGAGGTGGTGTTGCAAGATAAAACCTACACCATAAATAATGTCAAGGTGAATGTTTTTTATGATTATTATTTTGAGAGATTCACTCCACAGGTGATGTTTATACTGCATTCTATAAAGAGAAATATATAGAATAAGGTGAATGTTTGTCATGATTATTATTTAAAGACTTTAAATAACTAATTTTCAAATTTGTATTCAGATTAGTAGTGTGCAGAATGAATTAATAATTTACATCATAAATTTATTAATGTTTCTCCTTCCATACATATGTGTTATTTTTTGTTCCATAAATTTTTTGAAAGTTCAATTTCATCTATAAACTTCTCTCAAGGGTCACCTAAAATTTAGGCTCACTCCTCACTTTGTTTGGAACCATTCTTTTGGAACATGGCATATTGATTCAAATTTGGAATTGAATGACTGTTGAAGTATTTAATAACCACAAATCAAAAATTCACACAATCTTTCAGCCACTGGATATTCATTCTGAAAGAAAAAATTATTAAAACCATAACTAAAAATGTATGTATAATGTTTATATAATAGTTTTTGTGTCTCGCATCACATGATGCGACCATGATAAAATTTATCATTGATGGGGTAATACTATTGCTGAGAGATATGATGGATGATACTATATTTACCAACTACAAGTGTTATATAATCCTTTTCTACGACTACTTTTTTTATTATCTAAGATATAATTGTAATCCATCTTTTAATTTATCCTTCCATTATTTTATTTTGACAGGATCCAATTAGTGTAATTATGGTGGATGAGGCCCATGAAAGATCCCTTAGAAAGATTACTTATTGGGACTCCCGAAAAAGGTAATTTTTTTATAAGATCAATCTATGTGAAATTTTTCCAAAAACCAAAAATTTCATGTGTACCCTTTTTTAACTTATCATCATAAATCTAAATCCAACATTATAGGCCCAAACTTCACCTCATTATCTCATCAGCTAAAATTTAAGAAAAATAAATGTCTGCTTTTTTTTTTCCAGAGGATGTTTTGTTTCAAGGACAAATATGCAATACAGTTTATCCTTTCATTTTGTGGGATGGGTGTTTCTATTCAATCAAGTTGATCACACCTATGTTATTTATTGAAAATTAGCAGAAATCATCATGGAGTGGATTCCCTAGACCTTGGATTAAGGGATGAACCTGTTATCTTATCTGTTGAGGTATGTTGTTTTTATTATTTGATTTTTGTCTCCTCAAATATTTTAAATTCCGACCCTATGGTCTTTTATATTTCTCTGCCTTTTATTTTAAAAAACAAAAAAAAACATGCTAAGAAACTAGTTTGGCACGTATTTGTGCTATTTTTTTTTGTGAAAAAACAACAACATGCCTTAAAATAGGGGATGTACCTACTAACGAGACCCAACACTTGAAAAAGATTTATTTTATTGTACGTGAAGTGAGGTCCTTTTCGTGAACAATGAGGGTTGTCTTGGATATGAACTGGAGTTGGGGTATTGCCTTTTCTTTCTTCTTATTTGTACATTTCTGAATGGGTAGTTTCTTCATTTTAGTTTCCATTTCCCTTTAAACAATCCAAGAATTTTCTCTTAATCCACAGTTATTTCCCTTCTACTCATCATTAAATTTTTACTGTGTTTTTTCGCTGTTATCTAATTGTTTTACCAGTAGTTGTGAATAAAACAATAGGAATTGGTATTGAATTCATGTATTGTGTCGTAAAATTGAGAAGTTAACCTCTGTTTTGACCGTCATATGCTTCCAGGTAATTTGTGCATGAATTTTCCTGAGTTCAATATGAAAATTCAAGACACTCACTTTTTAGTTTGATTATTTTCCTATCACGAAGATCATACTCTTGTAATTTTTATTTCATTTTCATCTGTTCATTGCAATTAAACTACTTTAAGACTGACTTCTGGATTGTGGTTCTAGGTATGTAGAAGGTGAAACTGAAATAGAACCTCTAGCCAAACATCCTATGGATCAAACCCTTGGGCGCCTCCAATGACATTTTTTTTTCAGGATTCTCTATCCAAGGTAGGATATCTATCTTCTTTAAACCATGGAATCTGTACTTTATTTCCTGGATATATCATCTCTTAGAGGGACATGTTTGTTCATTAGATGCATCCAGGGTCTGCTTGTGTTGTCTTCAAAACAGGTTTTTAGGTAGTTTTTACAATTTTCCATGATCCAATAAAACCATAGTTGATGTGTTTCTAGTGAGTATGTTATGTTAAAACCACAAAATCTATACTCCATTACTGATTTTGTATTATTGGAGAATATATTTAAAGATAACATAACATATGTTTTGAACCCCCCCACCCACAAGCAAGTCACCGTCTTACTATCAATACATTGACATCCTCTTGTATAGAATTATTTTAGTACGCCAAATTTAATCAATCCCATGAAAAATTCATTGTTAATAGGTAAAATAGGAACTACATTTACGAAGACACGCTAATGTGTTTATTTTATTTAGTTCTGATGTGATCATGTGCAATTATATTATAGGATATATTTGTGTTTTGAACTAATATTTTTTAGTTTCTCATCATTACAGTGCATGTGAAGGGGGTGCATACCTAGATGTGGTGGAACCTACTCTAAAGACCACACCCACTAATGGACTGGGGTTGACCTGCAAGAACTATCCAGCTATTGAATGGTTAGCTATAAAACATGTTTGGGGTTATAAACCCAAAAATTCTTCTCCCTTTTATTTAATTTTATTTCCTTTAGTTAATTATCAACTTAATAACAATTTTTTCCTCTTTTATGGGCTGGAAAAAATCTGGACAGCACCTCACACAACTATTTAAGATCGATTCATACTATTGTTAGAAGCTGAAGCAAACATCCATGTTCCTATTTTTACTTTGTTTTCAATGTATTTGATGGTTTCCACCTTTCTTATTTGTGGTATATGCCAGTCATTGCCCATTAATTTGGCAAGTTTCTCTAAAAGACATTTAATGTCTAGGTATAAGGTCACTATTATCCAATATGTGATTTAATGATCACCTTAATGGATATTTCAGAGACTATTTAGGTAAATATCTCCTTGTTTGGTTGAATCTAATACTGTTCTTGTTCCATTATAGAAAACTAATTAGAAAACTCTTAATACACTTGACATTTATAATAACTAATTCCATACAATTTTGTCTGAATTTTTAATTGAAGTACTATGTTTTAACTATCTAGTTATATGGTTTTCTTCTGGATAAGTTTCCTAATAATATGGGAGATAGGTTGTGGTGTCTTTATGGTTAGTAGTGGGCAGTTTCAAGCACCGACCACCAAAACGAAGTATGGAAGTGTCCTGAAACTGCCCATTCATTCAATTTTTTATTATTTCATTTTTGTTCACATTTCTCATTTTTATTATTAAAAACCATGTCTTATCTTTGATTTATCTATCAGTATTCATTTTAGTGCCCTCATTATAGTTATTGTGATCAAAATTGAAAATAGATTCAATTTTTCATCAAAATTTAAAAATCCATATACTTGCACTCTATTCTTTTTTCTTTGTCAACTATTTGAATTGTGTCTTCATATTCTATGCACTCCTATTACATTATCATACACCATTACTTTCTAATTAAAATTTATTCAATATTATTATTTCTTCTCAACTTTTCTAAATACTAATCTCTTATTAAATGAAAAACTAGTAATCACATACACCGTGCAATAGCACGAGCGAGTACTAGTTAGTTCAAACCTAAGGAGGATACCTGAAGAAGTGAAAATGTTCTTCTAAATGTGATTTTATTTTATTTCCTTCTCCACATCATTCAATTATTTTTATACCATGATTATATAATAACCTTGTTTTACAAAATCATCATTCATGTGTATGGAAGACTACCGCCTCACGAACCGATGTCATTCGTTATCACATTACCACCTTTCAAGGTTGAAAATAATGATGGATTATAGTTTATATATGATATATATGATATATATGATTTTTTTATTTTTTAATTATTATATCACAAAAAACACCATGCTTTCCATTTTGTGTGAATACGATTTCATCACTCATGTGTACGAAGAACTATAGCCTCACGAAGTGATCCGATTCATTCACACTTTACTTGGAATGTATTAAGGATGGTTTTAATAAACATGTCACGACCCGCCTTCACCAAAAGAAGGGAAGGGTCAGCAGATAGCCATGCCCTTCCTTCTTTAAGTTGAAGGAGAGATAATGACCCCCAAGACCCGCCTTCAATAGGTCCTGGAGTGGCGACTAGCACCAAGGGTAAAGAAATTTCTCACAAATGGAAGGCATTACCCCTTTTTGTTTTATAATATCAAGAGATGAGATAATGAAACTCAACAACACCAAGGTAAAAGAAATGTAAAACCAGAAGAAATAAACCATTCCCACATGCATGTTCTAAAAGTAAATCCAAAAAGTACAAAGGGCGACTACAAAGGTAAGTACCAAAGAAGAAAAACAGCAACTGCAACTGCCCCAAAGGTCCGAGCTAGTATGGTCCTGCTCAATCCCCGAAGTCCTCCTGGAAACCTGAAAGCAGTTTTATATACATAGGGTGAGCATACAAGTACACTCAGTAGGGAAAACCAAAGACTCTGGTGCACAAGTGGGGGAATGTACTAAAGTCCCGTGAGAAAAGGAGTAAACCAAACACCTATCAAGGTAAACTATCCACCCCAGGCCTCACCAAGGCACACTCCCCAAATAACACAAGTCAAGTAATATATATATTAATAGAACATCATTGTTTGGGTACCCCGCGCCACTTTCCCACTGGTTATTGAGACATCCTACGCATCGGACCAATCCCGCCATTCTCACCGCAGTCCCACTGCCACACCCGCCCGCACACACCTAGGCCACAACCACACGCAGTCCCACAGCCGAATCCCGCTTGCACACACCTGGGCCACAACTATCTCATGTAACTATGCCTACAAACACCTAGGCCAGAACAACCGCCACCACGCCCGAAGACACCTGGGCTAAAGGATCCACTGCCACGCTCGAAGACACCTGAGCCTCATCCCGAAGACACTTGGGAAACAACCTGCCGCACACACCTGGCCAACCACCACACTACCCCGCCCGAAGGTTCTTGGGCTAATAATGGACCTCAGGCCATCACAGCCTGCCTGAAGATACTTGGGCTATCCGAGAAAGGGAGCAGAAAAGGAGCTAATAACCAGCCACTTAGAATAGTGTTGGGAAAACACCCTCCCCCATGAAATGGGGGTGTTTGGCACTAAGTGCTCAACTTGGGTGGGGCACAAATAAGAAACACAAAGCTAAAAGTATATATATATATAGGTAACAAGCACTCACCCAAGTTTGGTTTTTCTTCAGACAACCTACAGATCACAACAACACTCAAGTCCGAGTCATGACTCACGCTAACAACTCATTTGTCCCCTTTTCTTATTTCACGTTCAGTAATAATGTTTATGTTTAAGCACTATTGGGCAACTAGTAGGCATAGGCATAAGTCCAGGAAGGTAAACAATCAAGCAACAACCATAACGCCCATACCCGGTTCTCAACAACAGAGGATTCCACCCCAATTCGTGATATAAAAAGTATCCACCAGGTCTTAAAACTCACAACCACCGAATCCATACCAACAGGGGATCCCATCCCCTCCCACATCTCCAGCAATCGACTCTTAAGAGAAAACCACCAAAACACTTCCACCAACACTAAGCAAGGCCAAGCCCGTGTCTTCAGATTTAAAAGATTTTACACGTTTCATGATTTCAATTCCATTTGACCAGGGTTAGCACAGAAGGGATTGATCCTGGTGTTTTCAATTTATTCAGATGGGTATACATGATTAACCAATTTCACAGCAGGAGTTCACATTTACAAACAAGCCATTTAAAACATACGATGGTTTCATTACTGCACAGGGAAAGACCACCAACGGCCATGAATTTTCAGAGGGCATAAGCCAGCACAACTCAACAAGATGGTCATAAAAGAAACAACATCAAAACATAAGACAGTATCAACAATCACAACCCCCTCCTTTATTTAAAGAATTTATTCATTATCTTTAATTAGGTATGGTTTATCCAATTCTACAGAATCAAAAGCACGCCCACCCCGTATGATACACAAAAGAGAGAGGCAAAGGAGAAATTCCCAACTTGTTGATAGATGATCCACCCTTAGGCTAGGCATGGAGCTTTACGGATAACGATGCGCCTGATGCACCACAAGCTGTTTGTGAAAATCCGCGATCGAGGAAAGGAGAAACCACAGCTAACCCTTAGTTTATAAGAGCCGGGGACGGTTGAGGTGAAAACACGAAACCGCGTAAGGTGCGGGGGTCGTGGGTTGACCACGCGGCTCCACTCATCATTAAAGGGGGTCGGGTGGTTTAAACCGACTCATGAATTTATTAAGTATTTAATTAAAACTATTACGCGCGTTACGGGTCTTTAAAACATGCTTAAACGAGTTAAAACCCTATTTGCGCAAAAGGGAGCGCTACTGGAAATAACCCGCGGGGTAGGCCAGAGCCACCGGTAGCTGAGAGCTACCGGTGGGTGACAGCTACCGGTGGCGGAGCTACCAGTAGGCTGCAGCCACAAGTAAGCCGAGCTACTGGTAGGCTGCAGCTACCGGTAGGCTAATCTACCGGTAGGCTGCAGCTACCGGTCGGCCGAGCTACGGGTAGGCTGCAGCTACCAGTAGGCCGAGCTACCGGTAGGCTGCAGCTACCGGTAGGCTGCAGCTACCGGTAGGCCGAGCTACCGGTAGGCCGAGCTACCGGTAGGCTGCAGCTACCGGTAGGCCGAGCCACTGGTAGACAGATCTACCGGTAGCTGTAGCTACCGGTAGATTGAGCTACAGGTAGACAGAGCTACCGGTAGGCTGCGGCCACCAGTAGACCGAGCTACCAGTAGGCCTACACCACCATGATTCCCAGACCATAAAACCCAAAACGGGATTTTCACAAAGTAATGGACCCCAAAACCCAGGCCATTACATCAGATACCTCTTATACGATTCTCGTCCTCAAGAATCAAAACAAACCAGAAGGGAAGAGAGGGTCTGAACAACCACCTCGAAAGATACCTCTTAGGAGTGAATCCATACTAAATAAAACATTTCCCTGCCAAGAACCAAGCAACATACCATGCTAAACCGCTCGGGCATGTGGGTTGGGGAGTCTCCTTCCCCATGTCAAGATATTATCCGCTTTGGGTGGCACTGACTCGCCCACAAGGGTTTAATCGCATCCACCTTAATGCGTCTTGATTAGGGGTCGGATCCTCTCCTCCCGAGCTTTTCACACACAAACAGAGGGAAGAAAACCAGTACATTTCATAGCCAAAAGACAAAACATTCTACCACAACAGGTACAACAAGGAACAAAACTCAAAACAACTCTGGGTACTGGGTACCATCTGTGCTTCCCTCTCCCACGTACTCTCCTCAAGCCCACCATGTCTCCACAACACGCGAACCAAGGGAATGTTTCACCCACGAAGCACCTTCTCCTTGCGATCCTCAATCATCACTGGTCTCTCCACAAAGGTCACGTCATCCTCGATGTCCAGCTCACCCCAATCGAGGACGTGTGAATCGTCGTGCAGATACCGACGGAGCTGGGACACATAGAAGACACCATGTATCCTCAGTAGCAGCGGTGGAAATGCTAGCTGGTAAGCCACCTCACCGACCTTCCGCAACACTTCTAAGGGTCCGATGAACCTAGGGGAAAGCTTACTCCCCTTGTCGAACCTTCGCTGCCCACGCCGAGGGGAGACCTTCAAGAACATGTGGTCCCCAACCTCAAACTACAAGGGCCTCCTCCTGGTATCAGCATACGACTTCTGTCGGTCCTGGGCCACCTTCATCCTTTCCCGTATGAGCTGAACCTTCTCTATTGTGTTCTGCACCACCTCCAGGCCAAGGATGCCTGCCTCTCCTACTTCGTCCCAACACATAGGTGAACGGCATGGCCTCTCATACAGGGCTTCAAACGGGGCCATGCCAATGGTAGAGTGATATCTATTATTGTAAGCGAACTCTACCAGGGGCAGGTGTCGCACCCATGATCCTCCTGAGTCCAGAACACATGCCCGTAGCATATCCTCCAAGGTCTGGATGGTGCGCTCTATTTGTCCATCTGTCTGGGGATGGAAAGTAGTGCTAAGGCATAACTGGGTGCCAAACGCATGCTGCAATCCTCTCCAGACTCGCGAGGTAAACCGTGCATCCCTATCCGAGACTATAGACCTCGGAACTCCATGCAACCTCACCACCTCATCCATGTACTTTCGTGCCAAAGCGTCCACAGTACTCAACTCCCTGATTGCCAGAAAGTGAGCCGATTTCGTCAACCTATCCACTACCACCCAGATGGCGTCGTACCCTCCTTGGACCTTGGGTAGTCCCATGACGAAATCTATCGAGATGTCATCCCACTTCCACTCGGGGACATCTAGAGGCCGCAGTAGGCCACCTGGAACTCAGTGTTCAGCCTTCACTTGCTGACACACTAAGCACTTGGCCACAAACTCTGCCACCGCTCGCTTAACTCCGGGCCACCAAAACTGCCTCTTCAAACCCAGGTACATCTTAGAAACTCCTGGGTGTACCGACAGGGGTGAGTTGTGGAACTCACTGAGAACCTTGCCGCGCATCGCCTCCGGGACAAACAACCTTTCCTGGAAAAGAATCCGGTTCTGACCAACATCTGTCCATCCTTCTAGAGCATTGCCCTGGTCAACCCGGTCACACATCACTTCTCACTCCGGGTCTCCCCACTGAGACTCCTCCACCTGTCGAAACAGAGATGACTGCACTATCATCTGATATAGGCAGCCTCTGCCGCTATCCATCTTTGCATCCAGGTGTAAGGCGACCAACTCCTCCATTGCCTTCCAGGCATCTGCTGACTCTCGGACCGCATCCTTCTGCGTCCTCCTGCTCAAGGCATCGGCCACCACATTGCCCTTTCCCTCAGTATAAGAGATCTCGAAGTCATAATCCTGGAGGAACTCCACCCATCTCCGCTGTCGCAAGTTTAAGTCCTATTGGGAGAAGATATACCTCAAGCTTTTGTGATCCGTGAAGACCACAAAGCGTTCCTCGATGAGGTAGTGCCGCCATAACTTTAGCGAAAAAACGAACGCTGCAAGCTCCAGGTCATGGGTGGCGTAATTACGCTCATGGGAACGCAGCTGCCTGGACCCATAAGAGATCACCCCTTGTCACTGCATCAACACGCATCCCAGGCCCTGTCCTGAAGCATCACAGAATACCTCATAGGCCACCCCTTCTTCTGGTAATCTCAACACCAGGGCACTGACAAACTTCTCTTACAGATAGCTGAAGGCTGACTGGCACTTCTCACTCCATACGAAAGCCAGATCCTTCTTGGTCAGAGCCATCAAAGGGTCCGCAACTCAGGAGAAGTTGGGTACGAACCTCCGATAGTAACCTGCCAGCCCAAGGAAACTACGGAATTCCACCACATTCTTTGGTGCTTCCCAAGAAACAACTGACTCAACTTTTGATGGGTCCACCGCTGCCCCCTGCTCGGACACCACATGCCTGAGGAAGTGCACTCCTCATGTCCAGAACTTGCATTTTGACAACTTCCATAGAGCTGGTGCTTTCGGAGGACCTCCAAAACTGTCCTTAGGTGCTCTACATGGTCCTTCTCTGATCTAGAGTAGATCCGGATGTCATCGATGAACACAACCACGAACTGATCCAGGTACTCCCGGAATATGGAGTTCTTAAGCCCCATGAACATAGCCGGGGCGTTCGTAACACCGAAGGGCATGACTATGAACTTGAAGTGTCCATACCTGCACCTGAATGCTGTCTTCGGGATGTCGCTCTCTTTCACCCTCAGCTGGTGGTACCCAGACCACAGGTCGATCTTCGAGAACCATCCTGCCCCTTTCAGCTGGTCGAAAAGATCCTCTATCCTTGGAAGAGGGTAGCGATTCTTGATCATCACTTGATTCAGCCTTCTGTAGTCTATGCACAACCTAAGACCACCATATGCCTTCTTTGAAAACAAGACCAGAGCACCCCACGGTGATGCACTCGGACGAACATAACCCCTCTTCATCAGATCGTCAATCTGTATCCGCAACTCCCGTAGCTTCTAAGGTGCCATCCGGTAAGGATCCATCGAGATTGGATGAGCGCTGGGCTGCAGGTCCATCCCGAACTCGATATCACATCGAGGGGGTAGAGTCGTCACCTCCTCAGGAAAGATTTCCATAAACTCATGGATGATCTCTGGCACTTCCACCAATTCAGCATCTACTGATTCCACTGTCAGCTCGTTCAACAAGGAGAGGAGAGGTTCCTCTCTCCTATTTCCCTTCGGACTTCTCCGCTCGCCGGTGAAGGTAACACACCGGCTG
This sequence comes from Viscum album, assembly GCA_963277665.1. NCBI lineage: Eukaryota > Viridiplantae > Streptophyta > Magnoliopsida > Santalales > Viscaceae > Viscum > Viscum album. The sequence goes on along the minus strand of OY728140.1, from coordinate 2,026,692,490 downwards.
TCCAAGTCTGAGAACACCACCCTTATTCGAAAAAAATCGATGATGGCGCACACAGAAAATAGCTAGTCGATGCCTAGGATGACATCGTATGGCTGAATCTGTAGCAGAAGAAGATCCCTAACCGACTGATGTGGCCCTAATATCACTCTACATCCCCGAAAAATGAACAACAAGTCGGTCTGACCTCCGACTGGCGTGCTCAAAAACAGGGGCACTAGAAGTCTCTCGGCATCTAGACCCAAGGTATGGGCTAGACTGGGTGAAACAAAGGAGTGCGAAGCCTCCGGTATTGAACAAATCATAAGCAAGAGTGCTAAACAGACTGATCGTACCTCGAACAACCTCTTGCCCAGCTGGAATTGCTGCCTCTGCGGCGTGCAACTGTCCACGCCCATCTCCCCTGCCCCTCGGCTGTCGGCCACCTCCCCGACCAGGCCCGGGTTGAGGTCCCTAGCTCCCTCACAGACATACTCCCCTGCTGGAGGGAGAGTAGTTCCTGCCTCTTTTATGCCTTCATCGTTGAGGAGAGGAATTCCGCCTGGAACTCCCTCTCGAAATCCACCCAAGCCACCTCAGACTCTCTCCTCTCCCCCAGGTAAAGCATCCACCACTGACGTGCTGCTCCCCGCATCTGGCTAACAGCCAGAGGAACCCAGTACTCGGTCGGGGCCCGAATCAGGCCGAAGGCTATAACTAGATCCTCTAGCCAGCCTTCCGTCTCCATATCGGAGGTGCTGCCCTCATACTTCTTGAGGGCTGTCGCTGTAAGGCTCAAAGAGTCTTCTGCCACTGGTCATCCTCTTCCTCTCGATCATCTCTCTGCCGATCAGACAAAGTAGTCTCCGGGGCCTTGATCGCCTGTACCACACGTGGTCACCTTTCAGGTGCAATAGCTTCAAGGTAAACAAGGAATGCCTAAGCCCAAGTAGTGCAGAATATTGTTCTTAAAACTTCTTAAAATTTAATTTATTTTTAATCCCCAAGACATCCCAGAAACACAAGAACACAAGTCATTTATGATGCATGTACCTTTCTTAGGGTCTCTACCCTGCAATCAGTGTGGCCTCACTTAGTCGTTCGGTAGGTCCAGAGTCCTTGAATCGGATCACGGGGGGCACTAAAATCCTGTGTCCTAGCCGGTCTTCCCCGGCCTAATTCACGCACCAAGGTCACCCAACACTGTTTCCTTACCATCCCATGCAACCCTCACTGTGCCTAACTCCAGAATCCATCATATCTCTCAACCATCACCTCTGATACCATTCTTTCACGACCCACCTTCACCAAAAGGAGGGAAGGGTCTGCAGATTTCCAGGCCCTTCCTTCTTTAAGTTGAAGGAGAGATAATGACCCCCGAGACCCGCCTTCATAGGTCCCCGAGTGGCGTCTAACACCAAGGGTATAGAAATTTCTCACAAATGGAAGGCATTACCCCTTTTTTTATTATAAGATCGAGAGATGAGTTGATGAATCTCAACAACACCAAGGTAAAAGAAAAGTAAAACCAGAAGAAATAAACCATTCCCACATGCATGTTCTAAAAGTAAAGCCACAAAGTAGAAAGGGTGACTACAAAGGTAAGTACCAAAGAAGAAAAACAGCAACTACAACTGCCTCAAAGGTCCGAGCTAGTATGGTCTTGCTCGATCCCCAAAGTCCTCCGGGAAAACTGAAAGCAGTTTTATATACGTAGGGTGAGCATACAAGTACACTCAGTAGGTAAAACCAAAGACTCTCGTGCACAAGTGGGGGAACGTACTAAAGTCCCATGAGAAAAGGAGTAAACCAAACACCTATCAAGGTAAACTATCCACCCCAGGCCTCACCATGGCACACTCCCCAAATAATGAAAGTCAAGTAATATATATATTAAGAGCACATCAATGTTTGGGTACCCCGCGCCACTTTACCACTGGTTATTGAGACATCATACACATCAGAACAATCCCGCCATTCTCACCACAGTCCCACTGCCACACCCGCCCGCACACACCTGGGCCACAACCACACGCAGTCCCACTGCCGAATCCCACCCGCACACACCTGGGCCACAACTATCACATGTAACCACGCCTGCAAACACCTAGGCCAGAACAACCACCACCACTCCCGAAGACACCTGGGCTAAAGGATCCACTGCCACGGCCGAAGACACCTGGGCCTCATCCTGAAGACACTTGGGAAACCACCTACCGCACACACCTGGCCAACCACAACACTACCCCGCCTGAAGGTTCATGGGCTAATAATGGACCTCAGGCCATCACAGCCTGCCCGAAGATACTTGGGCTATCCGGGAAAGGGAGAAGAAAAGGAGCTAATAACCAGCCACTATGAATATTGTTGGGAAAAACACCCACCCCCATGAAATGGGGGTGTTTGGCACTAAGTGCTCAACTTGGGTGGGGTGCGAATAAGAAACACAAAGCTACAAGTATATATATATATATATATATATAGGTAACAAGCACTCACCCAAGCTAGGTTTTTCTTCAGACAGCCTACAGATCATAACAGCACTCAAGTACAAGTCACGACTCACGCTAACAACCCATTTGTCCCCTTTTATTATTTCACGTTCAGTAATAATGTTTATGTTTAAGCACTACTGGGCAACTAGTAGGCATAGGCATAAGTCTAGGAAGGTAAACAATCAAGCAACAACCATAACGCCCATACCCGGTTCTCAACAACAGAGTATTCCACCCCAATTCGTTATACAACAAGTATCCACCCAGTCTTAAAACTCACAACCACCGAATCCATACCAATAGGGGATCCCATCCCCTCCCACATCTCCAGCAATCGACTCGTAAGAGAAAACCACCAAAACACTACCACCAACACTAAGCAAGGCCAAGCCTGTATCTTCATATTTAAAATATTTTACACGTTCCATGATTTCAATTCCATTTGACCGGGGTTAGCACAGAAGGGATTGATCCTGGTGCTTTCAATTTATTTAGCCGGGTATACGTTATTAACCAATTTCACAGCAGGAGTTCACATTTACAAAAAAGACATTTAAAACATACGATGGTTTCATTACTGCACAGGGAAAGACCACCAACGGCCATGGATTTTCAGAAGGCATAAGCCAGCACAACTCAACAAGATGGTCATAAAAGAAACAACATCAAAATATAAGATAGTATCAACGATCATAGCCCCCTCCTTTATTTAAAGAATTCGTTCATTATCTTTAATTAGGTATGGTTTATCCAATTCTACAGAATCAAAAGCACGCCCACCCCGCATGATACACAAAACAGAGAGGCAAAGGAGAAATTCCCTACTTGTGGATAGATGATCCACGCTTAGGCCAGGTGCGGAACTTTACGGATAACGATGTGCCCGATGCACCACAAGATGTTTGTGAAAACCACGATCGAGAAAAGGAGAAACCACGACTAAACCTTAGTTTATAAGAGCCGGGGACGGTTGAGGTGAAAACAAAAAATCGCGTAAGGCTCGGGTGTCATGGGTTGACCACGTGGCTCCACTCGTTAGTAAAGGGGGTCAGGTGGTTTAAACAGACTCATGAATTGATTAAGTATTTTATTAAAACTATTACGCGTGTTACGGGTCTTTAAAACACGCTTAAACGAGTTAAAACCCTATTTGCGCAAAAGGGAGCGCTACTGGAAATAACTCGCGGGGTAGGCCAAAGCCACCGGTAGGCCGAGCTACCGGTAGGCTGCAGCTACCGATAGGCCGAGCTACCAGTAGGCTGCAGCGACCGGTAGGCCGAGCTACCGGTAGGCTGCAGCTACCGGTAGGCCGAGCTACCGGTAGGCTGGAGCTACCGGTAGGCTGAGCTACCGGTAGGCTGCACCTACCGGTAGGCTGCAGCTACCGGTAGGCGGCAGCTACCAGTAGGCCGAGCTACCGGTAGGCCGCAGCTACCGGTAGGCCGAGCTACCGGTAGGCCGCAACTACCGGTAGGCCGAGCCACCGGTAGACAGAGCTACCGGTAGCTGCAGCTACCGTTAGGCCGAGCTACCCGTAGACAGAGCTACCGGTAGGCTGCGGTAACCGTTACACCGAGCTACCGGTAGGCCTACACCACCGTGATTCCCAGACCAAAAAACCCAAAACGATATTTTCAGAAAGTAATGGACCCCAAAAACCCGGGACATTACAAAACATATGTGATATATATGATAAAATAATTATAATTAAATTATAATATATATATATATATATATATTTAGAATTTAATTTTCTTTCTTTCAATATGAAAAGAAAACAGAAAAAGCATTCATGCGTACGTACGACCTACTGTCTCCATGAACGGTGTATTTCATTTATTATCACAAAATTTTATGAATTACTATAAAAAAATATATAATAAATATATATAACATTTAAATAATGTTTTATTTTCAGTATATGATGAAATCATGATTGAGTTAACAGGAACAAAAAATAAAAAGTCCAAACATACTCAAAAAACATGGCAATTAACACTAGAAACAATGAAAATTATGAGATATTATCAATGAATGGGTAATAGTATATTATAAAAGGATCATATATGATATAATAAATTTTGATATGGGTTTTTAATAAGTTAGTAACATTTTTAAAACTATAGAGATCCTATAATTTTAAACATAACATTATATGATTTTAAGCCAAATAAAACATCATATTACATGCCAAGGATGGTAAAGTCTATTGTCTTGGAAGACTAGGTACATAAAACTTAAAACATGGGACTAAATATAACATTTATTTATTTAGTATTCATAAGGATATTATAACTTCCATTGTGCTCATACATCTTCATAGGATAACCTTGGGATAACATGAATAAAAGGATGTGATAAAAATCCCAACAAGAGAATAAATATAAGAAATAAAGCTTTATCACATGGGTTAGAAGGAATAAAATAATGATATAAAAAGGCATGGAACAAATAGAATAATAATATATAAACATGTGATAATATAAACACGAATTCATAGTAATATGGAAGAAGCATAAAATTTGGTTTTATCACAAGTGATGGCCCGTTGTACATAGAGGAGCACAAGTCCAGGCTAACAACCAATACCGTTGCACATGGTGGCATGAGTCAAGGCTAACCACCAAGACCGTTGCACATAACATATCGTGAGAATCAACTTTACCCAGTTCATTAGAGTTTTATCTTGCTGTACCTATAATAACATGTTCATGAATATACTTTCCACATATAGAATCATACGTAATCAATCATACATAAACATAAGGGTACCCATGGAAACAAATGGGTATCATAATCATGTCATAAAGAATAATTAATGGGAGTTTCATATAAGTGTCCATGAAATAAAGGGATTAAAACATACATGAACATTTATATGAATATATCATGGTAAGTAATGTCAAACATCAGTTATGACATTTAAGAATAGTATTTAATAAATTTTAGCATTAAAACACTTTAGTGTGGTTTTAAGGAAAATACTAAAGAGCATTTAAAATAGAAAAGGGAATAAAATTTTACATAAAAAATTGAACCAAGAATGTTTTCATAATAAGAATACTGATTTTATAAAAATAATTATGGCTTAAAACAAATTATAGAGTGTACTTGAAATTGGGTAAGAATTTGGGAAGTTCCCTTGAAACAGGCTTGCTTATAGGGAAGAATTGAGGAGGGAATCATTTAAAAACATGTATATCCCTGAAATAGATTTATGAATGGATCTTGATACAGGATTTTGAATAACATACATATAATTTATAATAAGTTTATAAAAGTAACAGATAATCTCATTTTGGTAAAAATAAATATAGAGCAACCCAAAAGAATAATGGAGGTTGGTGCATAATTTCTTACCATAAGTTTGAAGGTGTCCTTCAATTGGTCTTAATGTCCTGGATAACCAAATTACATTCATTAATTAATTTTTAAAGAAACTCTTATTCATTTAATTGATTTAATATAACCTTATTAAGTTCATTCATAGACTTTTTTATGGGTTAGGAGGTTTAATTTCATTGTTTGGGAGCGTTTGTTTCTTTGGTTTTCATGATTGGATTACTTATATACATGTAAGGATAAACATGAAATATGAGAATAGTTGTCTGGAATTAATTTTTTATGTTATTAGTGAACATATAATATATTAATTTATTATAAAATTAATTTGGTTATTTGGAGTGAATATGAATCATTGTAAAAACTTTAATGATAACTATTTTGGCAAATTGGCGGTTTTTTGATCACATCGAACACATTTTAATTTATAAATTAATATCATGTGTACAAAAGACTATAGAACCTTAAATCAGACATAATACTTATATTATAGTTTGTTTCAACCATAAAATGGTTTCATGACCAGAATTTAATATGGTAATAGAAATTTAAAACTCGTCGTCCTTGAATGTGATAAATTAATATATCTCAGATAGTGTTTTCATTCTTAGTATAAAAGGAGGAGAAAAAAGAGATGATGATGAATTATTACATTATCATAAAAAAATTACAATACATGTAAGGTACTGGAGTTATCATAACATTTGTATTAAAAGAGGTGAGGAAATAAAAGGAAAATAATGTAACTTGAAAGAAAATAAAAGAAATGAAAAGAGGAATTTACCTCTTGAATATGTCTTCATTGAGAACCTCTTTAGGGAAGAGGATTTGGTCTTTTAGAGAAATGAAGGGCTTATGAAAGTGGGATAGAGTATTAGGGAGACATTTGGGTAGAATTTAGAAAAGGAACAAGTCTTTAGGGGAGTGAATAGAAGAGGTAAAGAGGGGTGATATTTATAGTGGAGGAGAGGTGGAGTTTCCCATTATTTTAATCATTAGTTTAATATTTTTTCTCAATAATATGAATATCCATGATTCTTGTGACCAAAAACAGTAATGCGTGCATGTTATTTATATATAATGGCCTTAAATCTTCCATACATCAACTGATGACATGATAATTCATGTATTTAGTATTAATCGTAAATTATTATATTTTACTATTCACCAAAAATTAAAGTATTTTAGAAAAATCTAAAAAATTATCCCCAACCATTTTTAGATGTTTATAATTAATATTTGAACTCAATTTTATGAAAATAAATTTCTAAATATGAGAAATTTAATTTTTAATTAAAATCGTAATTTACTTGAAAAATACAAATTTTAAAATTAAAGCTGCTTTTCTAACACTTTGAAAAATTAAATAAGGTCTCTTAAAATTATCCTATGATCATAAGAAATAAAAATAATAATTTATAAATCCATTTATGAAAATAAATTCTCTTTTAATTTATTAAATTAATCATAAAATTGTTATTAAATATACAAGACTTACAAAAAAACAAACACTTAATTAATAACTTTTAAAATATTTACTTACTTATAAAATGATATAATTATATCATATTGTCACTTATAATATGGATAAATTTTATTTATACTTTCATCAGTGAGGTTACTATTCAATTGGCTAGGTTACTATTCATATGGGTCACTTTACTATTCCAGTGGTTAAGTTACTATTTCATCGGTATATGTTCCTCAACTTCAAGAGATACCTTTTATTTCACTCATTCATTTTTATAAGGTTTTTATTGTGTTATATTTGTAATCTTATATTATTATGCTATAAGACACAATTATAAGAAGGAAATTCCATTTTTAAAACATTGGGTCATTACAAAAACCACTACACAAGAGGTTAAATCACGTTTAACCAAAAGCAAAATGAGGTAATAGATTTCATCTCAATTTCATTTCATTTAGGCACATTGTAATGTAATGCATATGATTATTTTTATATGGTGTATATACCAAAACTTATGTAATATAATGAATAATACATTAATAATGGTCTTATATGTTTCAATTTTAATTGTCTCATCTAATTGTATTTGAATTAAGAGTTACCAAGTGGTAAAGAATTTCATAACTCAATTTGTTTTCATTGGGTTATATTACTTCCTCGTTGTCATTAATATCCTAATATTATGTTTGTACTTACTCTTGACTATCTATTTTCATAATTCCACTTGTTTTATTTTAATTTTTAGATGATATACATAATCAATTCATCGGTTAATTCTCACTTCAATTTTATGATCTTTGGAAGGGTTTATTCACAATACCATTTTATTTGAGATTGTTTAAAATTGAATTTCTGTTGAAGGAAGTTATTTAATCATTATTTAATAAAACCTTTAATTTTATAATACTCAAGTTATTTATTCTTATTTTCAAATAATAGAATGATTTTCCACTCTTTGGTACTTAAAATGTTTTAGATACTGTTTTTTAGGAAAACCCATCTTCATTTATCTCTTCGGTTGGAAACCTGTTTTATTCCAAAACCATGTTTTCTAAAAATCATTTCAAAAATATTTTTAACCTTTTCAAAATAATTTACTAAATACCTTTTTACTTATTTTTAAATTTTAAAAAATATCTTTAAAGAAATATTTTTATCATTTTTTGAATAAGAAAATTTTCTAACGTTTTTAAAATGAAAAAGTAATGTCTTTTTACCTTGTACAACATGTACAAAATTTCCTTCCAAAATTTCATTGAAGCAACCACTAAATGTTTACAAGGATATTTTTAATTCTTTTAAATATGATTTTCAAGGAAAAATATTTTAAAAATGTTTTATAAAATGAAAACAATATTTTCCTCAAGAATAATTTTAAGGATTTTTTTATTTAATCAATGAAAAAAACCCTTATTCTTACTCTAATGGGTATAAGTTGTATCGATACCATAATTATTCATCCTCTTGATGGTTTATAATTATTTTGACCAAGTAAAGTATTGAAATTCACTTCTTTGATTTAATTTTGTAGTTAAATACTTTACCTTTAAATTTTCACTTTCTTATGATCATTTGACATTAAATGTTCTCTAAATATACTTATTATTTAACATGTTTATGTTTATTTCCAAAACTGTATACAATTTTTACATACGGTGTTTACTTTGGAAATTATTTTATTATTTAGGGAAATATTGATAAATCGATATTCATTATTCAATATAGATATTTGATAAGGCACATTGTTTATAAATTAAATCGATAATTTAATATATTGGGAATGATTTGGACCTGTGGACATGGGTGGGGCCAAGTTAATGATAACCCCTAGATGCATCAGTTGTATCATGGGAATAATTAATTGTCCAACGTTAGTTAAATGGGTTTCTACCCACCAGTTTTAAAATTTATTGAGAATAGATCTTGATGGTAAATGTATCATGTTCTTAGGAAACATTAAATCCAATAATGAAGAATTTACTTAATTCATAATTTAGTTATTATCATCCATGATATTTTTTATATGATATTATCTATAGATTCATTTCATCATTAGTTTATTAATTAAATGACGTATGCTTTCAATTATTTACCTTGATATATTGATTCTGTATTATCTTGTTATTTAAGTATTATGTGTACAAAGTTATTTAGCTTTACATATTGATTATTCTATATCAGGTTATTTAAATGGAGCATGTATTCAGTTATTTTCATTTTCATATTGATTATTCTTTGATTTAGGATTGATTACACAATACCTAACCCATATTGAGAATTTGGTCCCACCATTATTATTTTTACTTTACCTAGGATTCCTTAAATTTTACAATTAATGATATGTAAGGGTATACTAGATGGAATAAATTTATTCCCGATTGAAAAAAATCATGTTATAATTTATGTACTCAAATGTAATGTAAGACTCTAGCTGTATCTGGTTTACTAAGAATACTAAACTATTATATACTTCAGGATGTGATTCTATGTATCTTATGTAAATGTAAGGATAGAAAGCACTGACTCTAGACTACTGAGGTCAGGGTCACTACAGTTCATATCAGAGGAAGTTTATTATAAACCATGGAAACTAAATTTAGAAAAACATAGAGTAGATAACATAACCTTATGATAGACTTTGTGGATAAGTATAGAAGAACATCATAAAGTTTTGGAAATTAAGATATTATGTGGGTATTCATGGAAATACATCCCTGACTGGATACTGAAAGTGGGCATGGTTCTGTAATAAATGTATATAGGGGTAATAACTCTAAAAATGGTGTGTTGGGATTGAATTGAGCGTAACTTGGAATAGAAAAATAGGCCTTATTGCATGTCTTCTTTGAAATTCTAAGAGGATATGCTTATGATAATTCAAATTTTATTTACAAACCTTTTTGAAGGATTTGAATAAATAATGACTATTAATGACTTATGTTAAATGTTAGACCAAAGAAGGACCTATTTTGAAATAAAATGGATAACATGTTTATGTATTGGGATTCGGGAATGAAATTGTAGAAGTATTCTACTAATGGTATTTTGGTATTAAGAATCATGAAACATCCAAGTATTTTGTTAAATTTTAGAAGAAATTATGTACTCATTAACATAAGAATTATAGAAACCATCACGGGTTGTTGAGTTTAAGATTTAACATAATTTAAAATTCTTAAACACGTATTTTAGGTCTTATATAGTAGGAATTTCCCATGATTAAGTATATTTTGGGAGAAATTTATGGAAATTATTTTTTAGTGGAAAAGTTATTTGAGTAATAATTCCTTTACATGTTATAGAAATTTTTTTAATGGTATTGATAACCATTAGGGTTGATATAATCATTAATGAAATTATAATAATAGTAAAATTAGGTTATTATACTTTTTTTTAAAAAAATTACATTGAAAACAGTAGTAAAAAATTTATTTAATGATTAGATTTATTTCAATCATGTCCATCATATTTTTTGGGAACATTATAAGAATTATATTAATATAGTTTATAAAAGGAAAAATCACATACAGGGTGACAACCCATCACATCCAGTAAGGTGGTCAGGTTTGAACTCTTGACCAAAGGATGATAAGGGTTTTACATCTATGACTGGCCTACGTGATGTTCGAGTTAACATGTCATTGCATTTATCTAAATTATTTTAAAAATAAATATTAATGATTAACCAATGATGTTACCTTAGTATTAGAGATTAATTTATTATATTGGATAACTTGTGATAACCATATTGGTTTTGGAAAATAATTAGAGACAGATATAAATACCTGTTTTATGGATCTTAGGATCCATTAAAGGTGAATTTTAGTGTTTTAGGAATAAAAAAAATTCATTTTAGGATATTCATTTCTTTAAGTGAGGGTTGAATTAGAAATTGATTGAAGAACAACCAAATGATGAAATTAGTCTTATGAAATAGAAACATATCAAGTAAGTTTATTTCCGTATATTCATAGATAGTAAAATAAATCCTAAACTTTATACAAAGAATCATGAAATAAAATTATATACTATTACCATCATTTTTGATGATATCAATGACCTTATCATAACTATAAGATTTAAAGGTTTTGAGCCCATTATATTTCCATTGATCATTCACTAGCTTGTGATTAATAAACTCAACCAATCTCTAAAATTATTTACTATTTTCTCCATGTCCATATCATCACTTTCCACAAATTTTCTTCTACTTAGAATCCTATTTATATGTTATTCCATGTGACCTTTATACCTATAATTATCTGTTATTAAAAGGATACTTTATTAAACCTCATTAGATATGGGTTTTTAAACAATGTAATTTCCAAATATAAAACCCTAGATTATTAATATCAAGTTTAAATTATTAGGACATAATTTATTTAAGGTGGGAAGAATGTAACACCCTAAAATTTTAATATATTAACATCATATTTGATAGTGTATATGAAACAAAACACCAAGCCTAGAAAGGAATATAAAATCCTAAAATTTTATGATATATTTACTATTTTAAATAAATTCAATCAATTTTATAGCTTTCAATTCACTCAATAATTATTTATCTTATGTTGTATGAAATAATGAGTTCATTCGATAGCTTGTGTTACATACAAGTGTCGAAATACTGGGATCCCTATACCAAAATATTCATTGATTTTGATTACCATATTCTGTATATAGTCAGCTATGCATGATATCATCTTACCATTATAGTGTAAAATTTTCTGCGTCCACTATTTAAATGGTAATGTCCAAAAATTAATTAATCAGGACCAGTTATTTACTGATTGGGATAATAATAATAATAATAATAATAATATAATAATAATAATAATAATAATAATAATTGGTTCCCTATACCCAACTATTCAATTATTTTGATTACCATATCGTGTATACAGTTAGCTATGCATGATGTCATCTTACCATTATAGTGTAGACTTTTTCGCGTCAACTATTGAAATGGTAATGTCTAAAAATTAAATGTCATGTCAAGAAGTTATAGAAGATCCTAGTATATAATGAGAACCTCAAGATACTATGACATTAATCTTAAATATATGTTATATGATCTAGAAATATATTACTGATTGGAGATAATAGATGTATTACTATCAGGTGGTGCGGGCTCATAAGAATTTTGACTTCTTCTCATGAAGTTCTCACTTGGTTATATCTAGTAGTGAGAGCATGAGGACATACCCGCCAATAGGAACACCCCATGTTTCGGGTGTCATTGGATATTCCTATCTATGATCATGTGTAATGGTCTCCTGAATTAAGATCATTACCAATGTATTTCATTTGATTGCGTACTTTGATGCAAGATGAAAACCATGGAAGTGAAGTCGTAGTGAGGTAGTTTGTGTTGGGTGTGTCATTGGTGGCATGGAATTGGTTGAATGGTCAATAAATGATTTTTCACTTCTAGGTTATGGAAGTAATATATCTCAGGCCATGTTGATAAGTAGAACAATACCTTTATAAGACCACAACCATGGAAGTAGAGGGAAAATCCATCTAGTTAAATCAATAAACAATAAATAAAGAAAAGGGAAATGACATATGAGGGCATCCTGCATTATGAGATATTACAGAAAAAGATATTATATTACACAGTGTGTGTTCGTAGGTTGGTTGTCATTGCTGTGACAATCCTTATCTCTTCAGAAACCATGATGGTTTTCTATATCCTGCTCTTGGTCTGTTAATACTATTCACTGCTATCGAGATAAGGGCCTAGAGGGTCACACAAAACACCATATTCAATAATCTTCCCTATTTAGTTGAATATGAGTTTTGAACATGGTGAGCCCCACCACTAGAGTTTGGGATTTTTCCAAGGTTAAAACATCACCAATTTAATAAATAAATTCATATTATTCAAGTTTAGAATAAAGAGAATTGAATTTATTTATTAATGTATTTATGAGTTTTAATTAAATACATAAAAAATATTAATTGATGATTAAATATTCAAGGTTCAATTAATATTTTTGGGAATGATTAGTGAATTTTTGGACTCAATTATTATCATTTAATATATTTAATATATTACAAGAAAATGATAATAATATTAATGACTCAGTTTAGTAGTCATAACATGTTAATAATAGTGTGTTAATTATTCGGGGGTCGGTTTGGCATTTCCAAGTATTTACATGACACTATAAATTGAAGAGGAGAGGAGTGTGCTAAAAACTATTCATTAGAATTGTCTCTCCTCTCCTCTCTCCCGTGTTCTAGAGAGAGATGATCTGGATCTTAGGAGCACAGATCTCTCTCTCTCTCAAGCATCATAAGAAGAGAGATGCATTGATTGTTGGAGAACCTAAGGAATTGTAAGAATTCTACACTAGCACCCAGATTACCATGAATAGAACTCCTACAGATTCCGTGAAGCATGTGTGGATGATCTAGAGAAATTTGACATCAGATTATTCAATATATGATTTCCAACGACGAGCAAACATCATGATTGACTTCGGATTTAAAAATAGTACTTTACTATTTATTTTTGTGCTTAAAACCCTTTTCACATGAGATCCCCAACTTAAACCGGGCAGCAGTTCGCCGACATCGACAAGATTATGTCGATCATTGGTGAAATGTTTTAAAATCCCACCTATTTGGGGCTTCCACTACACTCCCGGTTCCCTTAAGTGGTATCAGAGTGACACATGTTGTTTTTAAGTCAATGAAAAAAGTTTAATTTGCATTAAAATATAAAGAGGGTGTCAATACGGTCCGAACACCATAGACATATTCTGAATCTGATACCGGATGGCCAATCTACGACTATCTGAAGTATTAAAATTAGATGTATTCATCCGCCTTGGTGGAATTATGGTAGCTGTAATAGTGTTTTCCAGGAACAGTTATTTAACGATGGGATAATTATAATAGTAATAAAAATTATTATATAATATTAATAATAATTTACTATAATAATACTCAATTATTATAATATATTTGCTATAATAATTTTTATTATAAATATATATTTTTTATTTTTCCAAAAGCCTAATATAGGCTTTAGAAAAATTTAAAGGGGTGTGCTGGACTTGTTTTAAAAAATGACTTAGACATTAAGTCTTTTGAAAACCAAAAAACAAAAAAAAAACAAAAAAAAGGGGTTGTGTTATATCACAAGCCAAAGAAAAAAAGGGAGACTCGATTTGGGTCTCCATTACGCGGCATGCAGTGGACCCACCTAGGCTGCCTCCCTTCTGCTGCAGGCATAGCGGCACTAAGGCCAAACTAGGCCACCTCCTCTTACACCCGCAGCTGAGGACACCTTCTGGTCAGTCCCCCTACACCCTCACCACCGACACAGACTGACCCCAAGATGCACACCTCCTCCCTACTCGGTTGGCTACCAACCTCACTAGGGAAGCCCCTCCCGAACGAACCAGCACTAGCTACCTTTGGACTAACCTGTGGCAGCCTCTGCTCTACGGGGTACCCTGTCACATCACGCTGGACCACGTTGTCTGCCCTCAACTAACTCCTCCTAAAAGCGGCACTGGGACACCCCACTCGCTTGCAACCAGCCGCCTCCAGGCGCGGCGCCCCACTCTCGGCCAACCGCCTTTGATGATGCTGTGCTCCCAGCCAGCCGGGTTCCTCCTTGATCAGACCACCTGAAGACCAAAACCTTTCTGAACCACCCCTTACTAGATTGACTATCCAACCCTCTCCCTTAGACGTACTTCCATGTGATCCCAACACCTGGGAGGCCAGACTGGGTGTTTGTTAGTTATACCCTCATGTAGTTTGGACTTGGTTTGATCCAAAAACCTTTTAGATCAGGTCTGATCAGCCTAGAATAGGCTTGGGTGGGCCTGCCTGACCCATAACACCTCTGTATGGGGTTTCCACTGCCTATATTGGGCTTGCACGAGTTCACCCCGACCCGCACAAGCCTTGCCTTGGGTTTCAGGGTCTCAGGTAATTTTAATTCATTCAAATACTAATTAAAATAATTAATTTAATTTCAGTTTATAATAAAATAAATTAATTATTAATTTATAGTTTATAAACAAATGTGGAATAATTAATTTAATTTAGTGTTTAATTAAATTAATTAATTAATTTTATTTTAGTTTTAAAATTAAATTAATTAATCGAGATCGAACAATGTTAAAATATTGAATTAAAAATTAGAGTGAAGAATTTAATTCAATTAAGTGACCTCAAATTTATTTAATGAAAGTTTAATTTTTGTTCTGCATTTTTTTAATATACGTTAGTTAATTTATATGCTGATTATTAACCTTATACTAACCAATGTATGTCTGGTGATTTTTATTTAATTATTTATTTAATTATTTCATGCAGTTTTTAATAATTATTTTAATTAAAAATGGGGTGATTTTTATGTCATCTCAGTGTTGTTACATGTATAAGGACCTGTGAGCCCATTCTGAGTTGTACAATTTATTCCCTTAGTCCCCCTCACCTGCATGCGAGTAATGTTGTATAATGAAAGGACGACCAGTGATGCACTTTTCACCAAGTGATGGAGACACCCCATACATAAGTTGGATGCATTAGAGGGGTATGCGCTTCAATTCGAGTAGTAAGAGACATGACTCAAGGTAACACCCCCAAGGGTTTTATGATGGTCCGTTATTTACTCAAAAAATCAACCATTAGTACCTGCTCATGATCAGGTTGTCTTTTTTTTGCATGGTTTATTATTTTTTGAATGCGTAGTTAAAGAGTTATTACATAGAATAATAATAAACAAGAATGCAAGATAAAATGAACATGTGACGTGATATATTTTTCTATTTCATACATGGTTAGTTGTGAGTGTGATCACATAGTACATGCTTATAAAAATAATTTTTTTTTTATTTCTTCACATTAAAAATAATAAAACCCTCAAAGATATATTAAGTCATAACATCCTTTCATCATTCAAATTTGGAAAAAACTATCTCTTTAAGGTGTTGGTCATGCCATAGCTGAGGGTGTCTCTTACTACCGGGGATTCCTTATAATAATGATGGGTCGACTTAACTGAAGTGCTAGTAAGGATTATCCATAGCTAAATTTCTATCATTTTAGAGGAAAACATTTAGTAAATAAAGTTCCAGTTTTAGAAGCTGGGACTTCACTCAATAGATCAAGGAACCGCAAGTTAAAGCAGTCAGCCATCCATAATCTCACCTTAAACCCTCCAAGTTGTGGCATAGACATAGCTTGTAGACTATAAGGGGTGGTTCTGAGATCCTTAACACTAGAATACTCTAGCGATAGATTATTCTGATTCTAGTTTAGAGGGTTCCTAAAATCTGATAAAATAGTTGGAGACATTAAATGATTTAATTAAATAATAAAAATGTACTAACATGTAATCATTATAAAAGGCACTAATCTTCTAAAGTTTACTTTTGTAAAAAAAATGTCAAGTTAAACCACAAGTTTAAAAATTGTGATATTGTAATGGACAAAGTAAATGTCCACACTAACATGAGTATCCAATGATAATACGGGCTCTTGCACATAGTATTATGATATAAGAAACTCAAGGTGACAATTTCCACAATACTGTTAAACTACCTCAAGAATAAAGGGTGAAATTGCTTACAAGAGACTAATGCACAAAGCATATGATGTTTATGTAATTATGATTTCTCAATTTCTAGTGTTAGTTGTGGTCTCTTCATGAGGACATGGATTATTTTACATGAAGTCTCATCCCTAATATGTCTACATAGAGAAGAAGAAGCAATGATCTGAGTAGGTAATGGTTGCACTAGATCTGTTTTAATTTAAAGACAAGTAATGACCTTTTAATACATCCTGTTCAATTATCATTTCACCTATTTACTCAAGTCTCATTTAAGTTACAAAACAAACAAGTATTGAGTAATTGCTTTATTACCTATTTAGGTAAATGTTCTCTAAGTGAATAAGAATAAAAGATAGTTTCGTTTTGAATTCTTATGGAGAATAAATTGAAAAATAAGGAGAAAAGTTCAAAGTCATGTAATAATAATGACACATTCACAAGGTCCTTTAATGAATGAGGTATTAACAAAAGTTATTTTCATTGAATTTTCTAAAAAAATACCATATAAGTTTTAATGCAATTAACTTAATTAAAGAAGCATGATTACCGACTTCTTCTTCAAAAAATATTCATCAATTGTCATGTTTAAGTTTTACTACTTGGGTATTAAATATAATATATTGGTGAAATATGTGTATTATAATATGGTAACAAAGTAAGTATAGAAACCTTACAGGATATCAGGTGTATTCTCCAAGTAGCTGTAAAAGGGTGATACCTAGGCCAGCTGTGAGAAGTACACGGATTATTGCCAAGTGAAAGATTCATGTGGAACTATTATTGATTATAACCTCAAACATTAATCTCATGTGTCCTTGGACACAGGAAGAAATTATTCCAGGTTTCAGAATGAATATTGTTTTTGGTATTTAAAACTCAATCACTAGTTCAGTGATACATGAATCACACGCAATGAGTGATGAATATAAATTTAATACTTATACCCAGTTGTGACAAGATAATTATTTTTAATGAAATACTAAAATTTGATGTCATGAATATACCATGTATTGTATTTAGTCCTGACATAGCTAAATACTTTTGGTATTATCGACGTCTTTAGTTTGGACAAAGGAGCCTTTAAAATAAAGGCATGTCACAAAGATTTTGGAAATAGTTCATCAAGTGAACATGAACTATTCCAAGAATAAGATAGAGGTATATATACTTCATATGATTCCTTTAAGTAATAAAGTAATGGTAAAATGAAGTAAGTTAATGGTCATAAGATAGAAGATTCTTTGAGCCGACATGCCGAAGAATATCTTAATTGTGAAATCATCGATCATGATAATGTAGCATGGAGTAATTCCTAAATGCACATTACCTTATCCACATCATGACTATGATGTTATTGAGGAGGATCAATGAGGAAGTCTTACATGTTATCATAGATCATGATAATGTAGCATGGAGTAGTTACTAAATGCACATTACCTTATCCACCTCATGGCTTTGATGTTAATGAGGAGAATCAATGATGGAGTATTATATGTTAACATTGACCAAAAAAATGTAGCATGAAATAATTACTAAATGCACATTTTATACATCAATGTACTGATGTAAGTAGATCAATGTTACAAATTACAGAAACTTACATTATATTTCATGATGTGATTCAAAAATAATGGATTAATACCATAGTCATATTCTAACCAAAATGACAAATAGACATCATACAAGGCATAGTATGATGATAAAACCATTATATCATATAGACATGTGTTTGGATGTACAGGGTTTAGACATAAAAAAACTTGTATCTGGTACAAACACAATGCGAATCTATTATAAATTATCTTAAAAGTTGCTTAGGATGTTACATAAATCCCTAATATAGAAAAGTAGGTAGTCATGTAATAGACTACACTTCTATATAAGGGTGAAAATCTCTATTAGAGATAGTGGGAGATATATTGACTTATGTTAATTCAATGATCAAGATGAAAAAATAGTTGGAATCAGAACTATTTCCAGGATGTGATTTATAATAGAAAAATATCAGTTATATCCAAGAGATCTATAAGGGACGTAGTCAAAACCATCTAATTGTACTTTGGAAAGTACAAAATATATGTACCTGGTAAGTGGAGAATAAAGGATACTAGTTTTTAGGGATACAAACTAGTCTTCCATAGATTAGTGTGATCTACTATCATAGTTAGGCTAAATACGACGAGCGATTCAAGCTCATATAAGCCTGTGGTATCCATACCTACAAATACCTAGTACGTTTCAACTTCAAAGGCAGCTAAGAAGCAGTTATTAAATGCAATGATTTGTTCCAGTTCATAGAATCACACCTGGTGAGAAAGGTATTATCAAAATGTAAATTATGATATTCTTACTATCCAAGATGTCAAGTTATGACATTGGAAAAGTGGGATATACTCGATATAAAATCTCTTGAGAAGTTTTACTCAATGAGGCAATGTTGTAATAACAGAATAGGCTTGTAGTGGAATTGTGGAGGACATAGTAGCTGATGCCATTACTCAGCAGAAACATGATGTTCATCATGTGAGTAGATAACAAGTTTAGTTAGAAATTTGGCTCTAGTTCATGTGTGAGTGTTGAAATAGTGGGTTCCCTAGACCCAAATATTCAGTGATTTTGATTACCATATCATGTATACAGTTATCTATAAATGATGTAATCTTATCATTATAGTGTATAATTTTATGCATCCACTATTTAAATGGTAATGTACAAAGATTAACTATCGTATCGAGAGGTTATAGCTGATCCCAGGCTATAATGAGAACCTCAAGATACTATGACATTAATCTTAAATATATGTTCTAGCATCTAGATACATCTTATAGATTGGACATAGTAGATGTATGACTATTAGGTGATGGGGGATCATAACCATTGAGACTTCTTCTCATGAAGTTCTCACTTGGTGATCACTAGTAGTGAGATCATGAGGATAAAACCTCCAATAGGAACACCACATGTTTTGGGTGTCATTGTATATTACTATCTATGATCATATGTAATGGTCTCATAACATGATATCATTACCAATGTATGTCATTTGATTGCGTACTTCGATGCAAGATGAAAACCATGGAAATAAATTTGCGGCGAGATAGTCTGTGTTGGGTATGTCATTGGTGGCATGGAATTGGTTGAATGGGC
The DNA here is from genome assembly GCA_963277665.1 of Viscum album. NCBI lineage: Eukaryota > Viridiplantae > Streptophyta > Magnoliopsida > Santalales > Viscaceae > Viscum > Viscum album. The sequence goes on along the minus strand of OY728140.1, from coordinate 2,026,672,473 downwards.
AAGAAAGGATTTTTCACTTCCAGTTTATGAAAGTAATATATATCAAGCCATGTTGATAAGGATGGAAGTACCTTTAGAAGACCATGTCCATGGTATTATTGGGTAAATTCATCTAGTAAAATTAAAAAACAATAAAACAATAAAAAGGCGATGACACATGAGTGCATCATACTTTATGAGATATTATAGAAAAATAGATTATATTACACAGTGCATGTTTGTAGGTTGGTTGTCACTATTGTGAAAATCCATATCTATTAAGGGGCCATGATGAGTTTCTAGATCCTGCTCTTGGTCCGTGAATACTATTCACTGCTGTCAAGATAAGGGCCTAGAGGGTCACACACAATATCATATTCTAGAATCTTCCCTATTCAGCTGAATAAGAGTTTTGAACATGGTGGGACCCAACACCGGGGTCTGGGATTTGTCTAAGGTTAAAATTTCACCAATGAAATAAATAAATTCACATTATTTAAGTTTAGAATAATGAGCATTGAATTTATTTATTAATGTATTTATGAGTTTTAAGTAAATACATGAAAAATATTAATTGAAGAATATTAAAAATATTCAAGGTTTAATTAATATTTATGGGATTGAAGAGTAATGTTTTGGACTCAATTATTGTCATGTAATATATTTAATATATTACAAGAAAATTATAATAATATTTATGACTCAGTTTAGAAGTCATAAAATGTCGTTAATAGTGCGTTGATTTTTTGGGGGCCAGGTTGGAATTTCTGGGTAATTACATGACACTATAAATAGAAGAAGAAAAGATTTTGACAAAAACTATTCATGGGAATTATCTATTCTCTCATATATCCCCTGTTCTATAGAGATATTCTTTGGATCCACGGATCTAAGATCGAGCTCTCTCTCAGGCATCGAATAAAGAGCGATGCAATGATTGTTAGAGCATTGAAGGAATCATTAGAATTCTGTGCTAGCACCTAGATTACAATGAATGTTGGTCTTGTGGATTCATTAATGTGTGTGTAGATGATCTAGAGTAATTTAACTTCATATTCTATGAGAAGTGATCTGTAATGATGAGTATACTTTGTGCACGACTTAGTATTTAAACCATGTATTTTATGGTTTGTTTTTGTTCTTAAAACCCATCACATGAGATACTCAGCTTAAAATGGGATGCTATTCTCCAAAATCCATAAGATTAAATTGATATTCAATGAGAAATTTTAAAATCACACCTATTTGGGGCTTCCACTACGTGCTCGGTTCCTTCAGCAAGATCATGTTTTACCGAACAATCATATACTATTAATAATATTATTTATTATGATAGTTTTCACCAAGACGTTGGAATGATGTATATGAATAGTAATAACTAGATTATTAAAATATATATTTTACTCACATTTATTTTTTATCTATTTATTATAAATAATAATAATAATAATTTTAAAGAAAAAGAAATCTTTCCAGAATAACTGTATTTTTCTAAAAGGAGGCTTAGTCGCACTTTCGGAACATAATTTAAAATTAATTTTTAACAATTTTATAAAAAATATTTTAAAAAATATCATTCATTTTTGAAATCATAATATCAAAATTATCTTAGGATAATTTATTGGCATTTTTCTAAGAAGTTTCATTTTTGGATGAATAGTGAAAAATACAGAATTTTAAATGAAAACTGCTTTCTCATCTAAATAATTTATAAGATTAAATTATATTTTTCATTGTATTAAAAGTAAAAATAGTTGAATTAAACATATATTAATTCAATTTAGTTCATTTTGATCATTTTAATATTGGAATAAAAACATTGTAAACTTTTAAACATTTTCAATTTAAAAACCCGCTTTCTCACCACATCTATAAGATTAATTTTTTCAACTTATGTGGATTGAGTTTGAAAAAAAGGATTAAATATTTATAATCATAATAATTTATAATTTTTTATAAGTTCTAATTAATTATTGACCAAGTTTATTAGTGAAAATATTTAAAATTAATTAGAGTGATCGAGATAAAATCGGTTTTACTTAGTGGTTAAACATATAAAATTAGGTGTAAAAATGACCCAATACTCATAAAAAACCAATATTATAGAAATATTTAGAAATTATAAATTATATTATAGATAATGAATCATTATTTTGTCCTAGTTACATGACAAATATGTGGGTTGAGTTCACTCTATAAAAAATTACAAGTGTACCACTCACCCTACTTATAAAAGAACACCCCTATCCTGTCCACTTCACATATAAAGAAAAAATTTGGTTCGGAATATACTTGACCAAATGACTTAAAAAATTTAGTAACCTCAATTATATAAAAATTATATTGATCATAAATCTAAATTAAGAAGGAATTAGTGAAAACCTAAGGAGGATACCTGAAGAAGTGGTAATGTTATTCTAAAAGTATTTTTTTATTTCATTTTACACATCCATAAATTATTATTATACCATGTTTATATAATAAAATAAGTATATTACATATACTTATATGCTTTTATGTTAAGGGTAAATCTTATAACTTCACACACTTCCATAAAATGAGTTACAAAATAATCATTCATGTATACAACAGACTACCGCCTCATGAACCAATGTCGTTTGTTTTTCCATTATCACATTTTAATGTTGGGAATAATGATGGATTTATAGTATATATATATGATATATGATATATATGATGTTATTATTTTTATGTAATTATTATATAACACATACCTTCATATTTTCCATTTTGTGGGAATACGATATCGTCGTTCGTCTGTGCGACGGACTACCGCCTAACGAGGCGATGCGATTCATTCACGCTTTACATGGAATGTATTAAGGATAATTTTAATAAAAATATGTGTTACTCATGAAATAATAATGATACTATAAAAATAATATATATAATTTACTTTTCTTTCTTTCAATATGATAAGAAAATGGAAACAATGTTTACGCATACGTACGACCTACCGTCTCAATGAACAATGTAATTTATTTCTTATTACCAAAATTTATGTATTACTCTAAAAAAATATATAATTAATTTAGATGATATTTAAATCATGGTTTAAATTTTATATATGATGAAATAAATATCAAGGTAATAGGAACAAAAAATAACAAGTAAAAACATATTAAAAAAAGGGAATTAACACGAGAAACAATGAAAATGATGAGAGATTATCCATGAATGGGTAATAAGATATTATAAAAGGATCATATATGATATAATAAATAACAATATTGTTTTTTAATAAGTTAATAACATGTTTAAAACCAATATATAGGAGGTTAAATCGTGTTAAACAAAAATAAAGCATAAGGTAAGGGATTTCGTCTCAATTTCATTTCATTAAGGCATATTGTAATGTTATACACCTAATAACTTTTAAATGGTGTATATAATACAAATTTACATATAGTGTCATGAATAATTCATTATTAATGTTATTATAAGTTTTAATTAGATTTTTTTTCATCTAATTGGATTTCAATTTGGTGTTACCAGGTGTTAAAAATTTTCATAACTCAATTTATTTTCATTAGGTTATATTATATTCTAGTTGTCGTTAATATCCTAATATTACATGTGTACTAAATTTTGAATATCTATTATTTTATTTACAATTTTTTATTTGGATTTAAATTTGATACATATAATGGACTCATTTCTTGGTTCTCACTTTAACATTATGATCTCTGACAGGGTCTACCTCACAGTCCCATTTTATTTGGGATTTTTTAAACTTGAATTTCAATTGAAGGAAATTATTTGATCATTGTTTAATAAAACTTTTAATTTTATTCTCATGTAGTTATTAATGTTTATTTTCAATTAATAGTATAATTTTTCCACTCTTTTATTCTTAAATTTTTTTTGATAATGTTTTAAAGAAAATATTACTTCATTTATCTATTTGGTCGGAAAAATGTTTTCTTCCAGAAACATGTTTTCTATAAATGTTTTAAAAAATATTTTTAACCATTTAAAAATGTTTTATTAAATAAAATTTTACCCATTTTTACTTTTTACCAAATTTGTTGAAAGGAATATTCTTTTCGTTTTTCAAACAAGGAACTTTTTAAACATTTCTACAATGTAAAAGGAATGTTCTTTTTATCTTGTTCTTCATTTATAGAATTAACCAACATCATTTATTTGAATCATAATTTTCAATTTTACAAGGGTATTTTTAACAAAAATGTTTTTAAAAATGGTTTTCATAGAAAAGGATATTCAAGTTGTTTTATATTTCCAAAGGTGTTTTTTAAAATGAAAAGGATATTTTCCTCAAGTATGTTTTTAAAGATATTTTTATTTAATCATCAACAAAAAAATTTATTCATACTCCAATGGGTTTACATAATATTGATACCATCCTTATTAATCCTATATATTTTTAGGATTATTTTGACCAAGGAAAGTATTTAAATTTTCTTCTTTTATTCAATTTCGTAGTTAAAAACTTTCCATTAATATGTTAACTTTCTTATGATCATTGGACATTAAATTTCCCATAAATATATAGATTATTTATCATGGATATACTCATTTCATAAACCATATACCATTTTTACATACACTGCTTACATTTTTAGTTATTTTATTATCTAGGTAAATATTTATAAATCCATATTTTTTACTCAATATGGATATTTGACAAGGAACATTGTTTATAAATTAAATTGATTATTTGAGATATGAGGAAGGATTTGGACTTATAGACATGGGTGGGGATTAGTTAATGATAGCTCCTCTATAAATTAGTAATCTTATGGGATGAATCAGTTGGATAACCTTAGTTAAATAGGTTTCTACCCATCAGTTTTAAACTTTATTGAGAATAGATCTTAATGGTAAAGGAATCATGTGCCTAGGAAACACGAAATACAATAATTAAGTAGTGTATTCATTCCGAATTTAGTTATTATCATCCATGATATTTTCACTATGATATTATCTGTAGATTCATTTCATTATCATTTTATTGATTAAATGGAATGTGTATTTATTTATTTACATTTTTATATTGATTATGCTTTATAAAACTATTTAAATGAATTAATAATAAGTTTTTTAGCTTTTAATATTGATTATTCCTTATAAATTTATTTAAATGGAATGCGTATTTAATTATTTACCTTTCCATATTGATTATTCTTTTATTCATGATTTCTTCTACTACAACTAACCCTTACTAATAATTTTAAACCACACTTATTTTATTTCCTTTCCCCAAGATTCCATGAAGTCTACTATGAATGATATGAATGGATATGCTATATGGAATAAAGTTATTCTTGAAAGAAAAAAATTATTTTTTAATTAGTGTATTCAAATGTAATTTAAGCCTCATGTATATATCTAGTTTATCAATACTACTAAAATATTATGTCTTTCAAGATTTGATTCCATGAATATTATGCTAATTTAATGGTAGAAGGCACCAGATTTTGGATACTGGTTTCATGGTCTCTATAGATAATGTCAGAAAATTGAGGTACAATAGTACAAAATTAAAATTTGTTTCTTCTAGGATATATAAATATTAAACCATTACAAAAATTAATAGAAGATTGAATATGATAGTAAATGGTTTTTATACAATGATAAATCCAATTCCTCAACTATATTAGGCATTAAAAGTTCTTAAAATTTTACCCTCTAGGTTTACAATGTTCCATGTTTTTGAATTGGACAAAAATCAAGGGATTTTCATCCTTTTCATTTACTGGATGGGTAAAATTTAAAACAAATATTAAAAAATTATTTTGAGAGTTAGAAAAATTTAATGTTATGTATTTGGAATTGGGTATATTGGGACCAAGTTGGATAGATAGGGAAGTTATAAGAGTTTGCTTTTAAAGAGTATTGTCTTTTGTTGTCAAAAAGGATAAATCAATTCACTTTGAAAAATCCTAGTTAAATATAATGATGATTTTATGATTTTTATTTCAAAAATATCATAAGTTGTTTGGATAACTTGTTATGAAATCCTTTTGAAGGAAAGGGGGAGTAAAGGTGCTGACAATTATATTTAGGTTTGATTGGAAATAAAGATGTTGCTGGAAGAAAGGGAAGATTCAATACTTTCTTCATACAATCTGATGATGCTAAAGATGTTCGATTAAAGACTATATATCATTACAAGATATGGTTTATGATGAAAAAAACCTTTCTGTTTAAGCTATTTGACATCAGAGCAGCATGAGTGTTCTTATCGAAGCAGATTTTAAGGTGGCACTGTTTCCCTGTGATTGCCAAATTTTTAGGCCTCAAAATCAAGAGTTTTTTTATTTCAGAAAAGGATGTGTTTTTGAAAAGGAGTTTATAGAGTTTAGTTTATGGACCATGAATTATAGTTTAAAGAATTTATATGTGGTATGTGGATTGGGGAAGAAAATTCAGCAAAGGAAGGATTGCATATATCGGCGTTATACAGACTGCAAAGCACGATACACGGATGGTATGCAGACCACGTAGGAGACAATATTTTTTGGTAGATCATGGTTTGAGGGACGATTGATGTTCATGGTAGGTAAATAGTTTGTGGTGAAGGGTGTATTTTTTATAATATAGGTGGTGATTTTGGATGCCATAAAGGAATAAAGGTGGTACGAGAACCGTGTACGAAAATGGTTCGTGAGAAAAAATGGTTCGCAGGATAATTACGGTTTGTGGGAGAAGCTCAGTACAAGGTGAAGAATGTACCACATTTAAAATTTTGGTAAAACAGATTATCTATTTGTCTATATAATGGATCCTAATCCCTTCATTAAAAACTGAAAATTTTATAAGTAATATTATCAATGCATAAGAATTTTAGAGAAGTCCTAAGTAGTTCATGAAGGAGGAGTCCACAAAGGAGAAGGATTTTTGGTGGATAGTTTTTGAGAAGGAGGAAGTAGTTCGTGATGAATCATTTTCGTGAATAGAAAAAGTTCATGAGGAATGTATGTGGATGAAGCTTACGAAGCACTGTAGCTTTCAATAGAAAAGGGATCACATAAGAGAGGTTGTATGCGGAGCATCGAGGGTATATGAGGAGTTTTTCATTTTCATAGAAGATACGGTTCACGGGAGAAGAAGAATGTCCATGAAGCACTCGTGGTACGTGGTGAAATATAGTTCATAAAGAATATAGGTAGTTCATGGTGGATGTAGGATGATTTGCAGAGGACTCAAGGAAGTTCCTACCAGCTTCTATATAGGAAAGAGAAGAATTGTTTTAAAAGATAAACTCGTGAAAAGATGATCAAGAACAAAAATATATTTTTACACTATTTTTGATAAGAAGGAGCACACACACTATTAGATTATTTTCAATGTGGTACAAGAGTTTAAGGGAACATTCTAATAGTTGTATTCCACACCAAATGATTATTTTCTAGTGTATTTTGTGGTATTGGATTATTTCCATACCATACAAAGGACATAGCTACTCTTGTTGAGTAGTGAACCTTGAAAATTACTATGTTCCTGTAGATTTGTGTTTGATTTTTATTTAGCAGGGATAAAAATCTTTAACAGGAGGTGAAGGTTGTTTCAGAAGTAAGGAAACATAAAAGAAAAATATATCATTGATTCACCCCTCCTCCTCTTATTGATACTTGAATATTGTCTAGGAAACTTCAGGGTAAAGGACTGAGAAGTTTCTCAGGTGTCTCGGTGAGTTTTATGAGTGCCATACCTCAAACAACAAAGTTTTTAAGGGTTTTCACTAGGCACATAGTTTGTCTGAAACCATGCGTCCCATAGTAGGAAACTGTATAGCCATAAATAGGTGGAAAGAGGCCTGCACATGGTCTATGCATGGTTTCTAAGACCACGCACCTAGCCTACACGGTTGATATTTTGAGGCAGTACCTAAACACCACACACCACATGGTTTGCATAGGGTTTAGAAAAACATGTGGGACAAACCGTGTAGTTTGGTCTTCTTTAGGAAATTAATTTAATTAAAATTAAAATAAAATAACACTAAACCTAAATACCTCAACTCTCTCTACCTAGGTATCACACAACCAGCCTCCCCTTCCTCATAAGGTGTGACACACCCCTCCCTCTCAGCTTCTCTTCCACACGTCGATCCACATGGTTTTCCTTCAGATTTTACACATGAATCATCAAGGTAAGAATCAAGCTCATTATCATCCCTTGCTTGGGCCGTTTGTCCTCTCCATTAGACCGATTTCATCTCATCCGTACCTAGGGTTTAACAGTAATTCATTTTTTCGATTTTCTTCAAGTGTTATGATTTAGAAAGAGTCCATCAGGACTCCTTTGTTCTTGTTCCGACATTCGCCACTGATGGAAAGATAAATGGTTTCCATTTATCTCAACGGTGTCTATTTGGGTAAGGTTATTCACCCACATTTTTATTTATCACCATTTAGTTTAGGTTCTTAATGTTTTTATGAGTTCTTGGTATTTTTACATGGGTGCATTGGGTCCTTTACGCATTAATTTTTAGTCCCTGATATTTCTTGTAGTGATTTTGGTTATCCTTGAAGGCGCGCACACATGTACATATATATTCCTCATACAAATTCCCTCGTGGATATGGGAATATATAATTTATATTAAGTTATATATATATATATATATATATTTATATGAATGTATTTTCTTGAGAGTGTGGATTAGTTTGGAGAGGTCGCTGATAAAATATTCAAGTACTGAGTGTTCAGCTTGGCTTGGACTACTCCTTGAGGTAGGGTCCCCACCCTTTCCCTTTTATTTAAAAATTCACTATTTTTATATTTAATTCTTCTTTAATAATTTTAATTGAAATTATTGAATGAACTACTTAATTTTAATAATTTATTTGTTAGAGAAACAAAGTCTTTATTTTATAACAAAACCCCTCCAATGGAGGTGCACTGTCTTCAAGCTAACAAGTATTGATTATACTTTTATACATTCTTGGCCTATTTAACTAATAATTCCTTATTCCTAGATGTTAAATTTGAAATATTTAATGGTTAGGACATGTACCCTAATAGAATTAAAAAATGGAGCTTCCCTTTTTAAATGATTAAATAACCAAGGCACTGTCTAAGTGCTTGGCCCAATTTTTAGATTGGAATTACCTGTGTTAGTGATTTCCTTTTTTTCCACTGACACCTCTTAAGTGACCCATGAATTCTTATAAATACAATTGATTTTTTTGGTAAATTAAATGATTTTAATTAAATTAAATGGTTAATGTATGATGATTAACCTTAAAATTAATTTATTAAATTATTTTCGAATGTATTGAATGCTATTAAAACTTTGGGTGACACATGGATTCCCAAGTAGGAATTTCATGGACAGACTCAATGGTTTATCTTATTAACACTTTGGGTGACACATGGATTCCCAATTAGGAATTCCATAGAAGGACTCAATGGTTTATCATATTTACACCTTGGGTGATACATGGATTCCCAAGTATAAATTCCATGTATTGAATCAATGGTTGATTATATTAATACCCTAGATGATACATGGATTCCCAAGTAGGAACTATATGGATGGAATCAATGATTTATTATATTAATACTCTGAATGATACATGGATTTCCATGTAGGAATTCCATGGGATTCCATGGGGCTTGCTACCTCTTAGATTTATATTTTTTGGACTCGTATAGAAAATTTCGGCATACATGCTCCTAGGACTCCAACTAGTGTCTTTACCAAGTTTCCATAAAAACACTCATGGGAATTGATGAGGATGCATTGGTCTTATAAACCTTGGATTAGACCCTTCTTGGTCTTACAATTTCATTATATAGTAATTCCATGGTTATATTTTTACACAGATACTAAATGGGCTCTAGGATTTATGTGCCACATTCCATGATTAGGGTGTTTCTTAGTGGCCCACTCACTACCCCGAGTGTTGTAGCATGGATTCTATCACTCTACAAGGATGTAGATAAAGTACCCTATCCACCAATTGTTACTATATATATACATGGTGATTAATTAGACTTATTCTAGCTATAAGATGAAGTAGGTATAGCCGTTAGATGTCCCTTATGAACCTGGGCAGGTGGTTGTTCATTTATTCAGTTTTTTTGTCTTCTCTATACTTGCACACTTCTTAAGTTATGTTACACTATATGGATTGGGCTAGAAACCATGGGTGCTAGCCTATTGAGATTTATATCTCACACCCTACTTGGGTAGCCTTGTTACCTGAGTAGACCATATAATTATAGGTTCTAGGTTGATTGTTGTATTTATTTTACTTAGGAATTATGAGCAAAGGACTGAGCTAGAGCTTGGGATGATCATGGAGATCTGCCATGGGGATTTACTGTCTTCAATTAAATTTTTGTATTGTAATATTAAACATGATTTTTATTTAATAAATTATCTTATGTATTGTCCATCATCCATCCATTGTATAAACTAGAGCTGACCAATTTTGTTATGTTATATAAAATCTTTCTTATGTTGCTTTGTCATTGTTATTTACTAATTTCTCTATTGAAATCTATTTATATACTATTATATTGCTTTTAAATATCTGATATGAGGGTATAGTCTCCCCACTATCACCTCCTGAGAACCTCACTAATATTCGTCAGCCTCTAAAATATAGGGAGACACACTTGAGGCCATTTTACTCATTAGCCCAACTACTGGTTTAGTGGTATACTGAGTCAGGATGTTACAAAGTGGTATCAAGGGTAATTTTTTCCTTGTCTTTCTGTTTTGGTATGTTATATATGATACTAGTAATGTGTCGACATTTGGTCAATAGTATTTCCTAGAACTAATCACCCCATGTATAGGGAAATAACCAAGTGGCCAAGTATTGGAATGATTTTCATGCTATTCTTTATTTAAGTTGATTTTATTTCACCTTTAGTGATTGGGGTACATTACAATACTTATTGATTTATGGAATTATTTTTTTCCCTTAGACATTTATGGAAATGATGAAACATTTCATGCAACATAATAGGCACATAGTAAATTCACATGCCATAAAAATTCCATGTCATGTAGTTGCATATATAGGCTACTTTATATTTTGGATTGTGTTCCTTGGGTGCTATTCCATGCTATTGTGTTTATTGGAATGAATGTTATATTCCATGTTAGGTGATTAATAACATGATTAATTTATTATAATCTATGATGCCTCATCTTTTTATCATGAATTTTTTATTTAATATTCCATGCTTCTGTGATAATAGCATGATTATGTGTTTACTGCTCATTATAGAATGATTATGTGATTAAAATACCATGCTTATATGATTTTATCATATTTCTATGTGTTAGATACTTATAGTGACATGCTATCTTTCTTTGATATATAATTGGTTGATTTTGTTAAATTACATGGAAATGATTATGATAGGATCTGGTTTTTAGTTGTAAGGTGTATGGGTTACTTATAGCCGGGAAAAGGAAACCTGTGTATTCAAACCATTGTAAAAGGTTTTTAAAATTTAAATTAAAAGGAAAATTGTTTAGTAAATGGGATCCAAATGAAAAACTATAATGAGTATGGATGATTTAGAGGTTAGTATATCAACAACCATATAACCAGACCATTTTATGTGATCATGTTAAATTCTGAATTCAGCTTGGTTTCAATTAATGGGATCCAATTTTCAATCAATGAAGTTTATGGGCACATCAAGAATTGGGAAATGGAAGCCCATATTAAATGAAATGACATGATGTATTGTAAAATGGCTATAAATATAAAGGGTGGTTTAATTTTGATAAGAAATGAAAATTTTTAACTACTTAAATGCACAAATTGGCCCAATTAGGTTAGTTAGTGCAATTTCCGTATGAGATAACCTAGTATGGGTGTTGATACTCTTAATAATTAAGCAATTTATTTTGGGTTTCATTATGATGAACTTAGGTAGGCATAGTTTGACCCTCATAGGTCACCTTATCTATTAAAAGGAATTTATATGATAAATTACCTAATTAATGATGGAATTCAAATAAAAGGAAAATGTTTTTAAAAGGATGTTTTTTGAGACTTGACTATTCTGATTTGATGTATTAGTTAAATATTTTAAATGGTTGAAGATTTCAAATGTGAATAAATGTAACGGCCTTGAAAATGGAACCCATAGGTGGTGTCCTCTGTCCAAACCCTCATGTAAGGGTCGTTTAGATGTCAATTAAATTTATTTTGAATGGAACCATAGGAATTTTCCTTTGGATATTTCTTATTTATCAATGACTTGCATGATTATATTTTAAGCTGGTGACTTCAGTTGGCATGACTCAGTGATAGGGTTGATGTTTTGTTTTTATAAGTTGATAGCCTATGGTAGGTATCACCCTTAGAATTTAAATCCCTTTCTAGTTTTGTGACTTTCCTAACATTTGGTGCCTTATGGGTGTCGTTGTCCCTTTTAGGATGCTCATATTCTAGATGATTACCTTGTTCAGATGGGTGATCATGTTATCTTTGACCATTATATGGAAATGAGCATCGGGTAATTCTCAGTTTTTGTAGGTTAGAAATGTCTAGGGAATGGTCATCCATTTTGTAAGTCCCGTGACCCTTTATTTTCCTCAGTGATGGATAACTTGGTTTGATGTCTTCAAGGTTAGTGGTATTTTTGGATAATGAGACTCTCAGTTAAACCCCTTATAATGTCCATCCAATATTTTAATGCATAGGGATGATAATATTATAGGTAGTATCTAGGGTGTGCCTCTTTACTTCTAAAATCTTGGGATAATATGCATTCTTATACGTGGTACCCATCAGGAATTAAAGGAATCGAGTTTATCCCAATGCTTGGGATGAATCCCTTGAGACTTGGGTATTTTTACACACTGATAAATCTGGTTTTGACTTTTATGTCTAACTCTTGACATACGTGAGCATGGATCAGAGGAGCACCACATGTATGTTTAAAATAAATATGGTTATAATGTATTTATGAGAAACTAATCTATCTCTACTTCAAAGACTAGGAAACTCTCAAGGAAGGGAGTGTCGCGTCGGTTCTGGTGGTTATGCGGCCTTCCAAGTAGAAGGAACACACTAAGGAAGACCATGTGTAGATGGTTGATTTCTGTTTTATTCCCTTGAGTATTGGAAGTCTTAAATCACATCGGTGCTTGCTTAGTAGCACAACTTTTTGGTGGTTGACTGTGTATGGTTAGTTGGAAGCCGTACCAAGCACGTCATCTTTGATATGATGGAAGTGTCTTCAACCTTCTTGGTAATCCTCATTCCTCTATTATTTTACTATTTCTTAGATATGAGAATGTACCCTATCTTGACTTCATCTTTGATGCACTAAGTGAGCATTGGTCTTATGTCGTGCTAAATATTTTAGATATTTAGCTTGTTGGGTCAGTTTTCTTGGTGCTGCAAAACAATGTGCGGTTCTTATGAAGACTTGGTTTGTCTTGAGTGATACTTGGGGATCCCGTATATCAATTCCTTTTTCAGACTCATGAAATCTATATGTTCCTTTTAACTTGACCTCTAGTAAGATGCCACTTTGGGCTCAGTTAACTTTCAAATTTGGATGTTGTGGGATTGTACCAACATCTTCATTATAAAATGGAGTGTGAAATATGTTGTAATAGTTTATTATACTCCATTATAAATAGAGAGGTGATGGTTTGAACTATGAAGCATCACTGAGTTTCAGGTATGGGATTCATAGAACGTGCTCATTTTAAATGTAATATTCCTTAGAGGAATTCATTGAGGTTCAGTTGGAAATTCACCGACCATATTCAAGATAAGCCATCCATGAAGCTCAACTTGTCCTTTATTCTATTAGTTCAATGTTTATGGTCATAAGGAACCATTTTAAATCACGTTTCCAAGTTAATTCAAGCTTGGTTTTAAGGTCAGTAGTGTGTTCTGAGAAAGCTTGCATGAATAGTTTTTGTTTGGCCGATTAGTATTTGCCCATTCCTTTTTAATAAAATCATGCTGGGAGAGTCATTAGGATTCTTAGAGGCATTCTTTGTATGACAATTATGATGGGGAAGGTACCATGCTTTGGAATTGACCCCATCCTTTATTGAAGACCTACGGTGGGGAGCACCATCGGTCAGATGCTTATTAAGATGATGACATGATCGATTATCCATCTTAACAGGCTCATGTAAGCTCAGTTTTGGTGTCTTAGTTGGAAAATGAGCATTTTCTCAGATTGTGATGGCTTATGTAAAGCTTAGAGGTGCATTGGGCATATGAAACACATCGTGATAGTTTGAATGAGGCATCACAACCCTATTCATCCAGGTGATGTTTTATTTGTTTCCCGAATGCTTCTTAGGGAAGAGAAGTTCTAAGATGGGGAGATTTTAGAGTTTTGTGTTTTTGAACTGGAAAAAATCTAAGCGATTGTGAAATTTTTCATTTACTGGATTGGTTAAATTTAAAACCAAGATTCAGAACTCATTTACGGAATTTGGAATGATTAAATGTGATGTTTTTGGACATGGGTAAAGTCTTGAGAAGTTTCCTAGGTGTATCAGTGAGTTTTGGGAGCATCGGACCCAAAACATCAATGTTTTAAAGGGACTTCACTGGGTGCATGGTTTGTATAAAACTGTGAGGTCCATAGTAGGAAACCATGTGGCCTGAAACAGGTGGATAGAGGCATGCAGATGGGCTCCACATAGTTTCTCAAACTTTGTGCCTAGCCCTCATGGTTTCTATTTTGAGGTAGTATCTAAACACTGTACACTACACAATTTTCATACTATTTGGAAAACCATGTGGGACAAACCATATGTGACAAACCATGTGGTTTATTATGCTTTAGAAAATTAATTTAAATAAAATTAAAATAAAATAAAACTAAACCTAAATACCTCAACCCTATCTCCCTGGGTATAGCAGGACCAGCCTCTTTCCTTCCTCAAAAGGCACGACACACCCCTCCCTCTCTGATCTTCTTCCTCATGTCTATCCACCCAGATTTCCTCCATATTTCACTCACGAATCATTGAGGTAAGGCATATAGTTCTTTCTCCTCCCTCTCTTGGATTGTTTTACCCTCTCACTTATCTCAATTTCATGTTGAATGAACCTCGGGTTTGACGTTAATGCAGTTTTCAATTTTTTTCATTGTTAGGGTATGAAAAGAATCCATTGGGCTTGCTTTTTCATGTTCCAGCATCCGCTGCTGAAGGTGAGGCATATGAGTTCAATTTGGATTGATTCTGTCGATTTGGGTAAGGTTATTCACCCACTTTTTTTATTTCTTACCCTTTAATCTAGGGTCTTAATGTTTCTATGTGTTCCTAGTATTTTTCCTTGGGTGTGTTGGGTCATTGCCTTGTTAATTTTGAGTCCCTGATATTTGTTGTGGTGATTTTGATTATCCTTGAAGGTAGTCACAGAAATAAATAGGTATATATATATATATTCCTTGTACATATTCCCTCATGAAAAGGGGAATATGTACATTGGATTAAGGGAGATATATATATTTATATGAATGTATGTGCGTGTGAGTGTGGAGTAGTTTGGAAAGGCCACTGATAAAATTGTCAAGCATTGAGTGTTCTACTTGGCTTGGTCTACTCCTTGAGGTAGGGTCCCTTACATTTTCCTTTCTTATAATAATTCATTAGTTATCTATTTAATGATTCTTTAATAATTTTAATTTAAATTATGGAATAAACTAATTAATTATGATAATTTATTTGTTTGATAAACAACATCACGATTTTATAATAAAACCCATCTAATAGAGGTGCACTGTCTTTAAGATAAAAAGTAGTGATTAAAATTTTATGCTTTCATGACATTTTTTACTGATAATTTATTATTCCTCGATGCTATGTTTTAAATATGGAATGTTTAGGATATGTCTCCTAATGAAATTAGAAAAATAGAGTTTCCTTTTTTAAATGATTAAAGAATCAAGGCACCATCTAAATGCTTGGCCCAATATTTAGATTGGAATTACCCAAGTAGGTAATTGAATTTTTTTTTCTATTGAAACCTCCTAAGTGAAACAAAGAGCCTTATAAATACAATTGGCATGTTTTGGAAAATTGAATGATTTTAGTTAAATGAAATTCTTAATCCATGATTATTACCCTTCAAATGAATTTATTAAATTATTTTGGAATGTATTGAATGTTATTAACACCTTTGGTGGAACATGGATTCCCAAGTATGAATTCCATGGATAGAATCAATGGTTTATCATATTAATAGCATGGGTGACACATGTATTTACAAGTAGAAATTCCATGGACAGTCTCAATGGTTTTTCATATTAACAACTTGGGTGATACATGGATTCCCAAGTAGTAATGACATGGATGGACTCAATGGTTGATTATATTAATACCCTATATGGTACATGGATTTCCAAGTAGGAATTATATAGATGGAATTAATGGTTTATTATATCAATAAACTGTATGATATATGAATTTCTAAATAGTAATTCCATGGGAAGACATAGGCCTTTTTTCCCATTGGATCCGTCTTGCTTGGAATCGTGTAGGACATGTCGGTATACATGCTCCCTGGACTCCAACCAGTGCCTTTATAGAGTTTCCATCAAAATGATCATGGGACTCGATGAGGATTCCATGGTCTTATAAACCTTGGATCTAGAACTTCATGGTCTAACACATTCATTATACGAAAAGTCTGTGATTGTATTATTATAAATATACTAAATGGGTGATGGGCTTTATTCACCACATTCCATAATTAGGGTGTTTCCTAGTGGCCCACTCTCCATCCTGAGTGTTGTAGCATGGAGTCTCTCACTCTAGAGAAATGTAGGTCATGTAACGTGTCAAATAGTTGTTAATATATATATATATATACATGGTGACTAATTAGACTTATTATGACTATGTTTCGAAGAAAGTATAGCTTTTAGGTGTCCCTTAAGAACCTGGGTGGGTGGTTGTTCATTTATTTAGTTTTGTTTGTCTTATCTATACCTGAAAACTTCTTAAATTATGTTACACTATAAAGATTGGTCTAGACACCATGGGTGATGACCTGTTGTGATTTATATCTCACACCCTTTTCAGGTAGCCCTAGTACCTGAGTAGACTATATAATTTTAGGATCTAGGTTGATTTCTATATTTATTCTACCTGGGGGTTGGGATAAAAAAACTAAGATAGAGCTCAGGATGCTTATGGAGATCTCCCATGGGGATTTGTTATATTTTATATATTTCTTAATGTAATTTAAAGCACGCTATTTGTATACTACTTTAGCTTATATATTATCCTCATCCATCCATTGCATAAATTGGCATTGGAAACTTGTGTTCTGTTATATAAAATTTGTATTCTGTGACTTTTTCATTGATATTAACTGCTTCTATTGTTGACTTTTATTTATAAAATATTATACCACTGTAAAATAATTTATATGAGGGTAAAATCTCCCCAATATCACCTCCTGAGACCCTATCTACTAGTTGGAAGCCTATGTTGTATGGAGATATGTGCTAGAGGCCATGTGACCCACTAGTCCATCCATCGGTTTAGTGGTAATATGTGTCGAAATGTTATAAAGTTATATTAGAGGTAAATTTTTTTCTTTGTCCTATTATTTTGGGCTTGAAGATAAGATAATAGTTATGTGTTAGTTTTTGGTTAGAATCCATGCCTAGGAATGATCACCCCCTCTATAGGGAAATAACCATGTGGCTGGGGCTGGGATTTATTTTCATGTTGCTCGTTATTTCTGTTGATATGATTTCATATTGAGTGATTGGTTTACTTTATGCTTCCTATTGATTTATGGAATTATGAATTTTATCCTTGGTCTTTTATGGAAAGGATGAAACATTTCCAACATCATAATAGGCTCATAGTAAATTCATATCCTAGAATATTCCATGTCATGTAGTTATATATGTAGGTTGCTTGTTATTTTGGATTTTGTGCCTTGAGGGCTATTCCATGCTCTTTTGTTTATTGAAATTCATATTATATTCCATTTTAGGTGTTTAATAACATGATTAGTTGATTATATGATATTCTACCTAATCTATTTATCATGAATTTCTTATTTAGTATGCCGTGCCTTTGAGATAATAACATGCATATGTGTTTACTGCTCGTTATAGCATGCTACTGTGATTAAAATTCCATGATTCTATGATTTATGCATGTTTCTCTATGTTATATTCTTATAATGAAATTTTATCTTTATTTGATATATAATTGGTTTATTTTGTTAAATTAAATGGTTGTGATTACAACGGGAGCTGGTTTTCAGTTGTAAGGTGTATGGGCGCCTTATAGTTTGGAAAAGGTAACCCATGTATTTGAACCATTATAGAAGGATATTAAAATTTAAATGAAAAGGTAAATTGGTTATTAAATGGGAGCCAAATTCCAAACAATAAATTTTATGGGTTCTCTATAGGTTAGTAGATAGACACCCATATAACAGGACCATTTTATGTGATCATGTTAAATTTTGAATTGAGTCTGGTTTCCATTAATGAGAGAAAATTTTAAATCCTTGAAGTTTATGGGAAATTAATGAATTTGGAAATGGAAACCCATATTAAATGTAATGGCATGATGTATTTTGAAATTGATATTAATGTAAAGGGATTTTTAATTGTTATTTGAAATGAAATTGGTCAACTAATTAAATGCACAACTTGGGACAAGTAGGCTAGTTGGTACATTTTCCATATGAGATAACCTCATATGGGTGTTGAGACTCTTTATAATTAAGCAACTGCTTTTGGGTTGAATTCTGATGAACTCAGGTTGGCTTAGTTGGACCCTAGAAGGTCACCTTATTTGTTAAAATGAATTTATGTGATAAATTTCTTAATTAATGATGAGATGTAAATAAAAGGACAATGGTTTAAAAAAGATTTTTTTGAGACCTTCCTATTCCACTTTGATGTATTTGTTAAATCTTTTAAATGGTTAAAGCTTTAAAATGTTAATAAATCTAATGGACAGGAAAATGGAACTCATTGGTGGTTCCCTATGTCCAAACCCTCATGTAAGGGTTATTTAGATGTCTGTCAAATTTACTTTTAATAAAACCATAATCATTTTAATTTGGAATTTTCCTCTTTAGCAATGACTTGCATTTTTGGATTTTAAGCTGGTGACTTTAGGTGGCATAACCTAGTGACAAGGTTGATGTTTTTTTGTAAGGGGCTATCTCATGAAAGGTATCACCCTTAAAATTTAAATTACTTGCTAGTGTATTGACTTTCCCAACTTTTGGTTCATTTTGGGTGTCATTGTAAATTTTAGGATGCTCTCCTTCTAGATGATAAACTTTTTATTATGGGAGATCAGGGTATATTTGACCCTTGTGTGGGAATGAGCATTGGGTAATTCTTGGTTAATGTAGCTTAGACATGCCTAGGGAATGGTCGATTATTTCAGAGTTCTTTTGGACCTTTATTTTCCTCCATGATGGACGACTTGGTTTGACATTATCAAGGTTAGTGGTCATATGGAGTAATGTGACTCGGTGTTAAACCTCTTATATTGGCCATCCAATACTTGATTGCATAGGGCGGGTAAGCCTATGGGATTTATCGAGCGTGAGATTCTTTTCTTCTAAAATCTTAGGGTAGTATGCATTCTTATATGTGGTAACGTTGAGCGTTGAAATAATCAAGTTCATCTCAATGATCAAGATGAATTCCACGAGACTCAGGTGTTTTGACAAGCTGATCCATTTGGTTTTGACTTTTATGTCTAACTCTTGATGTATGTGAGCTTGGACCAGAGGATCATCATGCATTTGTTTAAGATGAATCTGGTTCTATTGTGCTTGTGAGTTGCTAATCTATCTATTCTTTGATGACTAGAAACTCCTAAGGTGGAGAGAATGATGTCAACTATGGGGGTTATGAGCCTTTCTAAGTATAAAGAAAACACTAAGGAAGACCATTTATAATTTATTTTTCTCTCTTGAATTATAATGAGTCATGTAAGTCTTAAATTGTGTCGGTGATTTCTCAACAACATAAATTTATTGGTGGTTGGCTGTATATGTTTGGTTGGAAGCCGTATCAATAAATTCATATTTGATATGATGTAAGTGTCTTGTTCCTTTTTTGTTATCCATGATATCCTCTTAGAATACTCTTTCTTAGAGACAAAAATGTCCACTATCTTAACTTCGTCCTTGATGCACTAAGAGAATATTGGTCTTACCCCACACTTAAGATTTAAGATGCTATGGTTGTTGGGTGATTTTTCTCAGTGATGTATAATGATGCTTGGTTATTATCAAGGCTTGGTTAGTCTTGAGTGACACTCGGGTTCCCATATAGGAATACACTGGTTGGAATCACAGACTCCAACAATTCTTTTTTACTTGACCACTAGACGGATGCTACTCTAGGATCAGTTAACATCCAACTTTGGACGTTGTGGGATTGTACTAACCTCTTCTTTATAAAATAATGTTTGAACTACCTTAGAATAGTTCCTCAGAATCCATTATAAATAGTCAGGTGATGGTTTGACCTATGAAGTAGCACTAGGAGTCAGGTATGGGCTTTATTTAATGAGCTCATTGTAAATGAAAATTTATTTAGAGGAAGGCATTCTAGTTTAGTGGGAAATTCATCAGCCATCTAAGTTGGGAATATTCAAAATAAGTTTTCCAAGTGGATTGACTCATTTCATATTCTTTTAGTTCAATGTTTATAGTCATAAGGAACCATTTAAAAGAACATTTCTAGTTTAAAGAAAGTGTTGTTCTATGGTTGGTAATGTCTTATGAGAAAGCTTGCATGATAAGTTTCTATTAGGTTGATTAGGATTTCACCATTCCTTTTTAATAAAATCATTCTAAGAGAGTTTTTAGGA
This sequence comes from Viscum album, assembly GCA_963277665.1. Classification (NCBI taxonomy): domain Eukaryota; kingdom Viridiplantae; phylum Streptophyta; class Magnoliopsida; order Santalales; family Viscaceae; genus Viscum; species Viscum album. The sequence goes on along the minus strand of OY728140.1, from coordinate 2,026,651,671 downwards.
TTCTTAGAGGCATTTTTTGTATGAAAATTATGATAGTGGATGTACCGTGGCTTGGAATTGACCCCATCCTTTAGTTAATACCCATGGTGGGGAGAACCATCAGTCAAATACTTATCAAGATGATGATGTGATCATGTATCTATCTGAATTGGATCATGTAATCTAAATTTTAGTTCTTCAGTTGGAAAATGAACATCAGCTCAGGTTGTGATTGCTTGAGTGATGCTTAAAGGTTCATTGGTCATATGAAACATAATGTGACAGTTCAAATATTAAATCATGACACTAGTTATTTTGGTGATGTTTTAGTTGTTTCATGAATGCTTCTTGGTGACAATAAGTTCTAATATGGGGTGATTATAGAGTTTCATATTTTTAAACTAGGAAAAAAATCCAATGTATTTTGAAATTTTTTATTTACTGGATGGGTAAAATTTAAATCCAAGGTTCAGAACTCATTTTTGGAAGTTGTAATGCTTTAATGTGATTTTTTTTGGAATTGGGTAATGGATCGATAAGTTTCCTGGGTGTCTCGATGAGTTTTGGGAGTGTTGAACCAAAAACATCAAAGTTTTAATGGCTCTGCACTAGGCACATAGTTTATCTAAAACCGTGAATCCCATAGTATGAAACTATGCAGACTTAATTTGGTGGACATAGACATGCACACAATTTCTCATAACAGGTTCTTATCCTACACGATTGGGGTTTGGAGTCAGTACCTAAACACTGTACACCATACAGTTTTTGCATGCTTTGGAAAACCATGCAGGAAAACCATGCAGTTTGTTCTAATTTAGGATATTAATTTAATTCAAATTAAAATAAAAGAAAAATAAACATAAATACCTTACCCCTATATGCCTAGGTATCACATTAACATCCTCCTCTTCCTTATGAGGAAAGACACATCCATCCCTCTCATCCACTCTTCTGCACGTCGATCCGCCTGGTCTTTCTTCGGATTTCACACACAAATATTCAAGGCAAGGAATATAGATCCTTTTACTCCCTCACTTAGGCCATTTTATTCTCTCCCTTAGCTCAATTTCATCTTGAAAAAACCTATGGGTTGAAATTAATGTGTTTTTCAATTTTTCTTCCGATATTAGGGTATGTGAAGCATCCATCGGTACTCCCTTGTTTGTGTTCTAGAATCTGCTGCTGAAGGCGGGGAAGATGAGTTAGATTAGGATCACCTCTGTTGATTTCGGTAAGGTTATTCACCCATTTTTTTGTTTCACACCCTTGCATTAGGGTCTTATTGTGTTTATGAGTTCCTAGTATTTTTCCTTTGGTGTGTTTGGTCTTTTCCACGTTAATTTTGAGTCCCAAATACTTTTTTAGTGATTTGATCATCCTTGAAGGTGAAAACACCCATACATTGGTATGAATATATAAATTTATCTTTCTCATACCTATTACCTCATGGAGAGGGGAATATGTACTTTGGATTAAGGGATATATATATATATATATTTATGAATGTATGTGCATGTGAGTGTGGAGTAGTTTGGAGAGTCACTGATAAAATCTTCAAGCGTTGAGTGTTCAAATTGGCTTGGTCTACTCCTTGAGGTTGAGTTTCTAACCATACAATTTTATTTAAGAATGAATTCACTGTGTATTTAATGATTATTTAATAATTTTTATTTAAATTATATAATGAACTGATTAATTATGATAATTGATTTGTTTGAGAAACAAATTCATGATTTTATAATAAAACCCCTCAAACAGAGGTGTATTGCCTTCAAGATAAAAAGTTGTGGTTAGACTTTTATGCTTACTTGGACTGTTGTACTACTAATTTCTTATGCCTTGATGTTACATTTTAAATATGGAATTTTTAGGAAATTTCCCCTAATTCCATTAGAAAAATTGATTTTCCATTTTTAGATGGTTAAGAAACTATGGCACCGTCTAAGTACATGGCCCAGTTTTTAGATTGGAATTACCTGTGTTGGTGATTTACTTTTTCCATTGACACCTCCTAAGTGACCCATAAATACTTATAAATATAATTCAAACCTTTTGGTAAATTAAGTTATTTTAATGAAATGAAATGATTAATTCCTAATGATAAACCTTAAAAGGGATTTGTTAAATTATTTTCTAATGTATTGAATGATATTAACACCTTGGGCGACACATAGATTCCCATGTAGGATTTCCATGGACAGACTCAATGGTTTATCATATTAACACATGGGTGACACATGGATTCACAAGTAGGAATTCCATAGACAAACTCAATGGTTTATCATATTAACACCTAGGTTGATACATGGATTCCCTAGTAGGAATGCAATGGAAGAACTCAATGGTTAATTATATTAATTGCACAGATGATACATGGATTCCCAAGTAGGAATGCCATGGAAATACTCGATGGATTATTATATTAATACCCTCGATGATACATGGATTACCAAGTAGGAATTACATAGGACTCAGGCCTTACTACCCCTTGGATACCACTTACTTTTTATCACATAGGACATGTTAGTATACATGCTTCCAGGATTCTGACCAATGCATTTACTGAGTTTCAATCAAAATGATCATGGGACTCGATGAGGATGCCCTGGTCTTCCAAAACATGGATCCAAACCTTCGTGGTATAAAACATTCATTATAGAAAATTCCTTGAATTTATTGTTACATAGATACTAAATTGGTGTTCAGATTTATGTTCCATGTTCCATGATTAGGGTGTTTCCTGGTGGCCCACTTTCCATCTTGAGTGTTATAGCATGGGATCTCTCACACTACAGGGATGTAGGGAGTGTAACTTATCAATAAGTTGTCAATATATATATATATAGACACACATTCAAACAATGACTAATCAGACTTATTATGGATATGTGATGAAGCAGGTATAGCCGTCAGGTGTCACTTAGGAACCTGGGTGGATGATTGTTCATTTAGTCAGTTTTATTTGTCTTCTCTATACATGCACACCTCTTAAATTATGTTACACTATCTAGAATGGTCTAGAAACTATGGATAAAATTCTACCGAGATTTATATCTCACGCCCTACTCGGGTACACTTGGTACCAGAGTAGACCTTATAATTATTGGATGTTGGTTGATTGCTACATTATTTGTACTTGGGAGTTAGGAGAAAAGGACCAAGATAGATCTTAGGATGCTCATGGAGATTTCCCAAGGGGATTTTCTCTATTTTATTTATTTTTTGTATTGTAATGTAAATCAGGCTATTTATTTACTAATTTATATTATCTATTATCCTTCATCCTCCATTGTATAAACTAGAATTGACCATTTTTTTCTTTCAGTTATATAAAATCCATCTTCCATTGATTTTTCATTTATATGTACTACTTCTGATGTTGGATTATATTTATATACTATTATACTATGGTGAAATCTATGATATGAGGGTATAGTATCCCTAAAATCACCTCCCAATACCCTCACTACTAGTTGGTAGTCTCTGGCATACATGGAGACATTCTTGAGGCCATGTGATCCACCAGTCTGGCTACTAGTTTAGTGGTAAGTCGGGTATGGATATTTCAAAGTGATATCATAGGTAAATTGTTTCCTTGTATTAATGTTTTGGGATGGTAGATAGGGGAATAAGAATGTGTCAACACATGGTCAATTGCTATTCCAGAGGCGGATCACCCCATGTACGGGGAAATAATCAAGTGGTGAGGGCTAGGATTTATTTTCATGCTGTTCATTATTTCAGTTGATATGATTTCATCTTGAGTGATTGGTGTACTTTCCACTTCTTATTGATTTATAGAATTATTAATTTTACCCTTGGTATACCATGTTAATGAAAAATCATTACATACATCATAATAGGCACATAATAAATTCACATGCCATGCATTTTTCATGTCATGTAGTTGCATATGTAGACTGCTTACTGTTTTGGATTGTGTTCCTTGAGTGCTATTCCATGATCTTGTGTTTATTAGAATGAATTCTATATACCATTTTAGGTGTTTAATAACATGTTTATTTGATTATATTATATTCTTATAGATCTATTTACCATCCCTTTCCTGTTTAGTATTCTATGATTCTATAATAATATCATGCTTCTGTGTTTAATAATCATTATAGAGTGCTTATGTGATTAAAATTACATGCTTCTATTATTTAATCATGTTGCTCTGTGTTAGATGCTTTTAGTGACATGATATATTTATTTTATATATAATTGGTTTCTTTTGTTAAATTAAATGGTTATGATTATGAGAAGAACCAGTTTTTAGTTGTAAGGTGTATGAGCACCTTATAGTTGGGAAAAGGTAACCCATGTATTCAAACCATTTAAAAGGGCACTTAAAATTTAAATGAAAATATTAAATTAGTTAGTAAATGAGATCCAAATGCTGAAATATAAAGTATATGGGTGATTTATAGGTTGGTTTATGGCCAACCACATTACTAGACCATTGTATGTGATCATGTAAAATTCTGAATTAAGTTTGGTTTCAATTAATGGGATCCAATTTTCAATCCATAAAGTGTATGGTCACTTCATGAACTAGGAAATGGAGGCCCATATTAAATGTAATGGTATGTTGTATTGTGAAATGGATATAAATATAACGGGATTTTTAATTTTGATCTAAAATGGAATTGCTTAACTACTTAAATGAACAACTAGGGCTAATTAGGCTAGTTGGTGCATGATCCTTATGTGATAACCTAGTATGGGTGTTAAGACACTTAATAATTAAGTAACTTCTTTTGGATTGAATTATGATGAACTTAGGTCTGGTTAATGGGAACCTTGTAGGTTACCTTCACTGTTAAATAGAATTTATGTGATAAATTTTCAAATTAATGATGAGATGTAAATAAAAGGAAAATGTTTTAAAATGGATGTTTTTTGAGACTTTTCTATTCTTCTTTGATGTATTAGTTAAATATTTTAAATGTTTGAAGATTAAAAATGTGAATAAATATACTGGATTTAAAAATGGAACCCATATGCAGTGTCCTCTATTCAAACTTTCGTGTAAGGGTCATTTAGATATATCTTGAATTTTCTTTGAATTAAGTCATATGCATTTTACTTGGGCTGAATCCTCTTTAGAAATGACTTTCAAGATTGGATTTTAAGCTAGTGAATTCAGTTGGAATAACCTAGTGATTGGTTCTTGTTTTGATTCCATAAGGGGCTATCCTATGGTACGTAACACCCTTAGAATTTATATTCTTTCCCAGTGCTATGACTTTTGTGATGTTTATGACTTTCATGTTCCTTTGTCCCTTGTAGGATGCTCTCCTTCTAGATAATTCCCTTGTTCGGATGGGCAATCATGGTATCTTTGAACCTTGTACGGGAATGATCATCGGTCAATGCTTAGTTTATATAGGTTAGACATGCCTAGGGAATGGTCATTCCTTTCATAGGTCTTTTGACTCTTTTGTTTCCTTAGTGATGGATGACTTGGTCTGACATCATTATGGTTAGTGGTTATATAGTGTAATAAGACTGGGGGTTCAATCTCTTATACTGGCCATCCAATAACTAAATTCATAGGGATGCTAAGCCTATGGGTAGTATTGAGTGTGTTCCAATTTTCTTCTAAAATCTCAGGGTAATATGTGTTCTTATACGTAGTACCTATCGAGCATTAAATGAATCGATTTTATCCCAATTCTAAGGATTAATTCCTTGAGAATCAAGTGTTTTAACACGCCGATCCATTTGGTTTTAAATTTTATATCTAACTCTTGATGTAAGTGATAATCTCTTGGAGGGGCATCACATATATTTTTAAAATGAATCTGGTTCTAGTGTGCTTGTGAGTGGATAATCTATCCCTACTTTGAATACTAGGACACTCCTAAGAAGGGGAGATTCATGTTTATTATGGTGGTTATGTTACCTTCCAAGTATAATGAAAACACTAAGGAAGACCATTTGTAAATGGTCGATCTCACAAAAATTCCCTTGAATCTTACAAGTCTTAAATGATTTAATTGATTTCTAGACAACATATCTTTGTTAGTGGTTGTCTCTATATGGTTGGTTGGAAGCTATACCGAGCACTTCATCTTTGATTTGATGGTAGTGTTTGAAACCTTCTTGGTAATCCTTGATCTCCTCTTAGAGTACTCTTTATTAGAGATGAGCATGTCCCCTATCTTGAATTCATACTTGATGAACTATGATAGCATTGGTCTTACACGAAGCTAAAATAAAATAGGTTTTAAGATTTTTTACCATGATTCAAGAAAGAATGATCATGGACTGGAAGAGCTATGGTGTAATTATTATATACAAATGGGATATATTAGATCTTATTTATCATAGCTAAATGAGGAGAAATGATAAATAAATAAGAAAAAGAAGAATAACCAAATAAAATCTAAGTATGATCCCAAAGGAAACAAATATATAAATGCTACATGGAATGTTTATAAAGACCCCAACATCTCTTTATGTTCAAATTCTGAAAAAGATCAATTGAATCTGAAATTTAACATATTCATTATGGGTAAGGAAAAAGTAATACAATCCTACTACTCTTATGATTTTGATTATGAAAGCTATTCCAATGGTAAATTAGCTGAAAACTTCTCTTTGCTTGAAAATAAAAATTAATTCCAATGAAAAAAGTATAAATCATTAAATAATATTCATAATGCTATATTAAGTAAAAAATATGCTCTGTTAAAATAACACCTTGAACTAAATGAAAAATTAAACAAATATTCTTCAAGATAAATGATGCATGAAACTATAATTAAATATTGGAATAATGAATTATAATCCTTTAAATGTGTTTCTAGAATATTTTATAAGGGAGGATAATCTTTAAAAAATATTATTGGAGAGATTTTATTTCTATAAATTTTTCTAAAGTTAATTCTGTAAATTTTGGAAAAATTAGACAGATTTGGAAGCCCATATCTTTGGTCGATGACACTATAGGATCCAATATAATTTGGGTACAAAAAAACTTTTATTGGATGTTTTTATATGTAAAAATTCATAGGTAAAAAGTGAAATATGGTACATCGAATAGACTACTCAAGAAACATGAGTTGAGACTTTTCAAATTTTTATGAATTGTCAAATGTTGATAGAGTCTTGGTTACCTTTGGAGACAAATTTTAATTTAATATCACTTGAGTTGGATCATTTTGAGATCAAAAAACTATATCGATCACCAACGTTCACAATGTTCATGTTATGAATCACAATATAATAAGAATTTATCTACTTGATAGTGATGCATGTTTAGTTGTTTTTTCTCATAATTATTATTCTTTTTTCAAAGATAATCTACTTAATCTTAGAGCAGCTTGAACTAAAAATGTTTACAAATTGGATATTAGTTCCTTATATGAACATAAATTGAATTGATTAAAAATTTAAATAAATGAGTCTTAGATATGGAATAGGATACATGGAAATTGTGATATATTTTTCCTATCTATATTATATAAGAAGAATTTAGTTTCAGATCTTTCTAGTCTTAAGATTAATCAGAATAGACTTTGTGATGCATTCCAAATAGGTAAGAAACATAAGTCATATTTTATATATATTAATAAGGTTTCTAATTCTAACCCTTTATAACTTGTTCACTTTTATTTTTTTAGACTATATAGAGTAGAAATATTTTATAATAGATTCTTTGTTTTTTAGTTGATTATTTTTTTTAGATTTACTTGGGTTTGTTTCTTAAATTATAAATGTGAAATTTTCTTGATTTTTGTGAGTTTTTGAAAAGTTGTTCAAAATAAAAAATATTTCAAAATAATTTCATTGAAAATTTATCATGGAGAGGAGTTTGTGAATCAATAATTTAATTATTTTTTCTCAAACTTTGTTATTAATTATAATTTTTATTCTACTAGAACACCTTGACATAATAGAATTATATAAATAAGAAATATGACTATTCAAGAAATGAAAAAATTACATTGAAAGAATATAGTCATACTAAATATTTTTGGCATAAGATGTTAATATTGATTTCCATATCCTGAATTTTTTTTACTTAGTACTTTTCTCAAAAATACACCTTTTATGTTATGTAATGATAGAAAACCTAAAGTTGGATAGTTTAATGTTTTTTGATTCAAGGGGTATATCTTGAAAATTAAGGAAAAATTGGTATATTTGATCAAATAAGGGAATATTTATTAGATATTATAATACTTATAATGATTTTATAGTGATTAATAAAATTTCAAAGATAGTTTAAGAATCTGTTTATGTGATGTTTAGAGAAAGTGAACCATTTCATCACAAAACAATTCAAACATATAAAGACCTTGGCTCATTAAATATCTTGATACTTGAATCTTATAGAGATGTTTTTGATAATAAATTAGAATTTTATCAGAAAAAATCTAGTTCTAAAGGACATAAAACTATGGAACTAGATAGATTCTTACCTAGATGTACTATAACAATAAAGGAAGACCCATTTCAGATTGTTACAGGAGGCTTAGATGAAGGATTTAGGACTATGAGTATATAAGAAACCTCGATAAATTCACTTATTTATATTCATGTTTGAACCTTAGAATATAGAATAATAAATATAAGATGAGAGTTTTATGTTATATTTGTAGGTAGAACTAAACCCATTTAAGAGAAATGATGTTTGGAAATTAGTTTTTAGGCTCTCAAAATCATCCCATGATTGGAACCACATGGTTATTTACAAATAAAAAGGATGATCAAGGTATAATTACTAGGAATAAGGTTAGAATAGTTTTTAAGGGTTATTTTAAGGGGGATAAAATAGATTATGAGGAAACCATTTCCCCTATTTCTAGTTAAGTATCCATTATAATCTTATTAGCATATTCATCTCATAAGAATTTTAAATTATATTAGATGGATGTAAAATAATCATTTTAAATGGTTATTTAGTGGATAAATATTATGTTGAGAAACCTACAGGTATTGGAAACCATCATCTATTATACTCAGTTTGTGAACTTACAAAATCCCTTTGTGGCCTTAAACAAGCACTAGAAGCTTGGTATATAAGACTATATTCTTTTCTTCTGAAAAATTGGTTTTTAGTAGGGCTGATAGGTTCTACTCTTTTTAAGAAATAATATTTTTCTATTATATTAATTTTTTTTCGGTCAAATAATAAAAATATTTGTAACAATTTCTAAAAAATTATGCAAAAAATAATTTTAAATGAGTATGATGGGAGAATTGAATTTATTTCTTGGTTTTAAAATTTTTCAAAATTTTTTGGATTTTTTCTGAATCAAATCAAATATATTATTGATTTACTAAAAAATTTTAGGCTTAAAAATAGTAAGTATTATGAAACTCCCTTGTTCACTAATGTAAAAATTGATTTGTATAATCTAGAAAACTAGTTGAAAACAAGTTATATAGATGTATGATTGGTAGTCTACTATATATTACTTATAATAAACCAGATATTATGTTTTCTATTTTTATTTCTGAAAGATCTCATTTATACCCAAATTAATCCTATCTTACTTTTGTGAAAATTATTTTAATATATTTAAAATGAACTATTTTTATATATCCACTTTATCCAAAATCTTTTGATATTGATTTAATTTCATACTAAGATACTGAATTTGGGGGGTGTATATTAGATAGAAAAATCAACATAGGTACCTAACATTTTCTATGAAAATTCATAGTTTCACATTCTAGTAAAAAGATAAATTTCATTCCATTATTAATAGCTGAAGAATAATATATATCTATTAGTAGTTATTGTGAAAAAATGTTGTGGATGAAACACAAAATTTTGGAATTTGGACTTAAATTCAATCATATTCTCATTTTGTGTGATAATACTAGTGCTATTAATATTTCAAAAAATTCTATGATTTACTCTAGGAAAAATAATATTGACCTTAGACATCATTTTCTAATAGATCATGTATAGAAAGGGGATATTTATTTAGAATTTGAAAATAATGAGTATCAATAGGAATATATTTTCCCTAAACCACTTCCCAATAAAAGTTTTTATTTTATTATGGGGAGTTGGGTTTATTTAATTTTAAGTAAAACTTCCAATTTTATTATTAGAATTTATTTAATTTATTAATTTTATTTTCTAAGTTTTGGTTTTTAAAATTATTATTTATTTCTACAAATTATTTGGTTTATAAATTTGTTTAAAATTTTTATTTTCATATTTTATTTTATAAAATCAACTTTTCAACTTTAAAAATTCCAAATGATTACACTACAACATTGGCTTGAGAAAAAAAGACAGTTGAAAACTTTCAAAGTAAAAACCTTATCTCTCTTTCCTTCAAACCTATTCCCTTTTGATCTTTTGATATTTAAATATCTCTCAAACCCCAGTTTATGAAAATCAATCCTTTTAATTTTTTGTAATGGAAAAGATGAATAGAACAAATGAAGTTAGAATGAGTGGGTTGAAGAGGTTGAGATCTTCTAATTTTAAAAAACTACTATAAGGGAAATTTTTATATTTTGAATTGATTTAACATATGAGTCACCTGTTAAATAAAGATCTAATTTTATATGTTTTAAATTATATGTTTCATGGTAGAAATACAAATCATGTCTTCAAGAAAGAGGTAAAATATTTTTAGGATCATGCACAATTTAGTTTTGGAGATATCTAAGATGTCGTCTCATTGAAGGTTAATGAAAAGGAATTTTATATTTCAACAGTCATGATGGATCATATTTTTAGATTCCCCATGAAGGAATTTCTCACTAAAGTTTAAGATCAATTAGGAATAGTGTTCAAAAGTTAAAGGATATTATTTATTTCTTATTTGGATCCCCTCATATAAATAATATATTAGTGAAGGACTTGAAGGTGGACTAGAAATTATCATTCTAGTGCCTTTAAATTTCTATATTGTTGAGGATATTTGAGTTGGAGAAAATACTATTTTTGGACATGTATGTTATGTTTTTTTAGGTTTAATTACAAAAAACTAAATTTTAGTAGGTTTATAATGAGGTATATGCATCATTTTTTACAAGGATAGGAGAATTTCCGTTTACCCAAACATAAGATTAATTGATATTCATCTATACATGATACTAATGATCGATGAAATCTAAATTGGATTGATATTTCATCACAACAAAATCCTATCCACTATAACATATATAAAATTTGATTTTTTGGAGAACAACCAAGGGTAAGCTAATGACTGCTATTGATGAGGGAAAAAAATCGTCTATATCTCTTGATAAGGAGGAGCATAGAAGATTGAAGTTGATTATTTCTGCTAGTTGTGGTAAAAAAAGTTAGGTAATCATGAGTTGAAGGATCTGGAATACCTCAAATATATGGAGGTTTGTAAGATACATCTATTGGTGTTATTGACATCCATGTTAGTATATGAAGAATAAAAGTGGTAAAAAATAATATCCTTACCAGGATAAGGGGAATTATTCTATTCCCTATAACTTTTTAGGAGCCTTATAATAAAATAGATAGTGGATAAATACTAGTTTAGAGGCCCAGAAAAAGAGAGGATCCTATTGAATAGGATGTAAATGGTGTGGTTAAAGAATAAGATTAACCTTTTTATGTTGGGAAAGGGATCAAAATGTAGTTTTTTTTTGTTTTTAATAAAGAAAGAAATGTTCAGGTTATTCAATATGGGGAATATATTATATATGAAGCCCATCATATTGAGAAAGTAAGTACTCCTTTAGTCATTGAAAAAAATATGATTATGGATTGTCCATATTATTTTGTTGAAAGGTCGTTGCATATGACAAAAGAAGATACTGGTGAAGGAACTAATGTTCTTGGAGATTTTTTCACTCAGTGAGGTGAAAATATAGAAGTCCAATTTCATTAATTAGTTGAATATAGAGATCCTTTAGTGAGTATTGAGAGGGCATTATCTATTTCTAAAGGTTCTTTATTTAAGGAATGTACTCATACTTTTTCCATGAGTATCATTTATAAATATAACGAGATGAAAGATGAGGCTATAGAACTTCAAGGAGAACTTGAGAGTTATTAAACTAATTTTAAATATTTAAGGAATAATTTTTTTTTCATAAAAGAGTTTTAAACACTCCAAGTTCAGTATCAAGATTTGAAAGAATTTTATATATCAGGAAAAGATTTTGATTCTTGTAAAAGAGTAATGGATTATTAGTATGGGAAGATCAGAAGAGAAATGGCTTCCAAATCATATTTTGGTGAGTTTAATAATTTTTTTCTAGTTAGTTTGAGTATATCTGGACCAGTTCTGAAAAATTATGTGCTTCTAATTATAGTTTAGGAGGATCTATAGATGTGTTGGGGAGTGTAAAGTTACTGGTAGAATATTTTACTACCTGTACTAAAAGAGTTCAAATCATAAAATGTAATAGAATTCCACACACACTTTTACTTAAAATAATAATGATACTATTGTGAAAGTAACCTATATAGATCCCGAGGCTTAGTTTTTGGTTGACTAGATTGGTGGAATGGTGGATAAATATATTCACTCTTATGAGTTTATTCATAATTTTCTGAAAGAGAATCTGGTGAATATTTTAAAGATGTTTTAGGAGTTAAGGTTATTGATGATGGAATGTTCTAGGTCAATGAATTATAATTTAGAGCTATTAATGGAGGATTTAATGTCAAATCATTAGACTGACCATGATTTCTGGACAACATAATCTTCTTCTGATGAACTTAGACCTTCTTCTCATCCTGCACCTTTTCCTATTAATACCATTAACCCGAAAAATATTTGTAATCTACGATAACTAATAAAAATAAATTATTATTTTTATATTCTATTATCTACTCTCTATTTACTATTTACTATAGGTTTATGTTTTAGATCCTATTCATTTCCATGATACATTTCTTTGTGGATTATCTAACCTTAACTGACCATTTTTTTCTACAATAAACATGTCTTAGTCTATTAATATACTTTCTTTTTGATTTAAAAAATAAGCAGAAATATAGATAAACACAAAATTATTTTAATTTATTAATAAATCTCTATTTATTTAATTAATAATTAAAACATTGTTTTATTTATATTATTTTTATGTGTTTTGCAACCATAAAAAAGGAGGACATTTTTGGGCATAAAAATGTTGATCCAATAATTTCATTTTTTCTCATTGATTTTGATGATAAAAAACCCTAATTTTTTTTAATAATGAAGTTAATTTATGTGAATTTTATGATTATATTTATTGTAATATTTATTTTTTTTTCTCTTGAATTATATATGTAATTTTGATGAGGATTTTATTTTTTAAGTATCTTGGATGTTTTAAATAATTCTAGGGACACTTTTAATGTCCCTATATTTAAGATAATAATTAGGTTTGGGTACCTAACTTTTGAAAAGGAATACTACTTTTTAAATCATACATTTAGACTAAACATTAATATTGTGAACCTAACAATTGATAAAGAATAATACTTTTGGAACCTTAAATTTGAAAAAATTAAAAGGATTGGGAACTTATGTTTTTTGAAGAACCATGTGTTTGAGTGTCTAATTTATGGTTGGTTAACCCATCATTTGGAATCAATAATATATTGTTAACTATAATTTTGAAGTTATACTTATGATGCACAACCCTATGTTGAAGCAATTGTCTATGGAAGTTGAATTCTCTATGATTTATAAGATTTTAGCAATGGTTTTATCAGAGTAAATACCTCATTAAAGGATATTCAAAGACAGATTCAAATGTTCCTCAAAAACAGATTAAATTATTCGCATTTCAAAGGGTTGTTATGATTTTTAGTGAGTGTGTAAATTTAAATTTTATATATGGTAAATGTTTTGAATATTTAGATTTATTTGGTAAATATTTTAGATTTTCTTGACCAGGATGAATTCAGACTTATTATTTATTCTCTATAGATTTATTTGGATCAAAATTGTGAATAAATAAATGATAATAGAGATTAATAATTTTTGAAAAATTATCTCTTTTTTCTATGAAGTTATGCAAGAAGAGTTATTTTCACATTTCATCAGCATTGTCTGAGATTACCATTGCTCTTTCTACTACTACACCTATTTATTATTAATATTATGCAGTTCATCAAATATATTTAAAGACTAAATTTTTTGGAAATTCATGTTTTAATATACTAATTATTTATCTATATAATAATAATTTTCTATATTTCATTAAATCCATTTTTAGGACTACACTTTAGAGACATACATGTTTCAATTTAATGCTTTGTTCCTATACTATTTCTAATAATTTTTTAATACTAATTCTGTGCTTTATACAATTTTATCTATAAAAACCAAAATATTCTTTAAGAGAACTACTCTTTGAAGCCTTTCTAATACTCTTGTGAAGATATATACATCTGTTAGTTGTAGAGGTAACAATGAGATGAACTTATTTTAAAAATATTAACTTTATACTTTTAGAGTATCAAATTTTCATAATATGATGTGGTTATTGAGATTCCATATAATAGAACCTAACTTTTTATAAGCTTTTAACTACCTCCACTTAATTTTAGAGGTCCCTAGAAAAAGGACCTATTCAGTGAAAATAACCTACTTCATAGAGAGAGTGGTGTTTGAGTAGAATATGGGATCTTTGTGCCCCAAACACTATAAAAATTTCTATATTCTCTATTTCTTTATTTAACTACTACTCAATCTATTTAAGGAAAATAATATTGCATCGCTTTACAAATCCCATAGGGTGATTACTTTTAAACTATCCAAGTGTTTTTTAAAAGGACCCAATTCACCCCATGTAATGTATTCATGTTTATTTTGGATAATAAACTCATATGGATGGTCATATTCTTGGATATAGATCCAAGAGAAATCCAATGGATAATCTCAAACTTCGTTGAGTTTTGGTAAAAGAGACATGTAAATAATGATTGTGAGTTATGAAAAAAAGGCTTCACGAAGTGAGATATTAAATACTACTTTTGAAAAAATTGACGATACAATGGTAAATAGTGTTTATTGTCCCATTGAGCCTTGAATATTGTAATTAAATGAATCTTTCCATTTATTTGTGGAGAATTAAGGTTTAAAAAATTTCATATCAGAAAAATTTGGGAATCTATATCTCGATAATGATAAACCCAATAATATTTTAAAAAAAAGCTGATGTGAAAATTTAAACAAAAAATGTATATTTTTGGATGCTGAATAATTTTTTATGTATTTTTGGGATTTAGATAAATTTATTATTCATTTGAAAACTTGATGACAGTAGATATTTCACCACATTCCTAAAAGGATCCCATAAATTCTCAAAAGGTTATGTAGTTATATCATGGGGAGTGAATAATGTAACACGTTAGATGACTGGTTATAATCATATGGAGACTTATTCAAATTCGAAAATAGATTCCAAAACTGGGAGTTGGGGAATGGGTTATATGGGTGGTGTGGTAATAATGGTTAATATAGAAAATGGAATCCTAAAATATATGAAATTAGTGGAAATTAAATTCAGTGAGGTTTGTATTCTTAGAAAGAAGAACAATGTTTCCATTAAAAAATGAGGAAGATCATCAAAGGTTGGAAACTATTTACAATAAATTCTAATTCATTAGGATGAATGGTTGTACATTCTATTAGTGATTTAATTTATTACCTGATATTCATTGATGACTTGACTTGAATGGTTTGGGTTTATTTTATAAAAAAGAAGACTGATATTTTTTCGACATCTATGAAATGGAAGATTCATGAGGATAATTAAACATGGTTAGAGGTTAAGTGTTAACATTGAGTGAAATTTTCATATGTTTAAAGATTTATCTATGAAAAAATGGACTTAATATGGAGAATATGGTTACAAGAACACCTAAATTTTTTTAGATAATGGATGAATATAAATTTTGTACAACATAGAATGAGTATGAGGATTCATGTAAGATTGATCAAGATATTTTTGGATGGATTGATTTGAATGGATTGATAATTAATAATTCATAGTTTGTATATACCATTTGGAGAGGAAATTTATGAGTATGTCTAGATAAGAAAGAAGGAAAATATTTCACATTTGAAGGTGTTTGGTTTTCAATGAAATGATTTTGTTAAATTAAATTATTGCGACATAATAGATTTTAATTACTGTAAATATTTTTTAATTTGATATGAAAATTATTAGTATGGTTAATTATTTTAGGATGATGATAATAGAAATATCATTAAAGGGAGGAATATAATATTTAATGAGAATGTTCATTATAAGGATATACATGATGTCAAATATGATAGTAGGATAAAGGAAACCTTGTCTCATAAATATGTTGATCTTTAAAAAATCCTAGAAAATGTGATTTTATAGATTGAGAATCAACCGGTGAACACGAGTATGTAGACACTTCTTATAAATTCAATGAGGGTATGAAAGGCAACAAAAATATTTGAATATTTTATTAATTATTTATTATTTATTGATGGTAAAGAATCTATGAGTCATGAAGAATAATTGTAGATAAATGATTTGAGTAAGTGAGATATTGTATAAAAGATAAAATTTTATTATTTCATGCTAATGATACCTGTGAAGTTTCTACTTTACCAGAATAAAAGAATACATTGTGTAAATATTTGATATATCATTACCATCAGATTGATAACTCATTTAATCATTCCTAATCTATATTTATCGAAACATTAATATTGAATATTTATTTAAAAAAAAAATATTTATCGAAAAATTAAGATTGAATATTTATTTAAATAAATAAATATCACTGCATTATTCATTCAACGCCCGCGGGGCACAAGTGAGTTGGTTAAAGGTGGTGGTGTCCTGACCCCGAGGTTCTGGGTTCGAGTCCTCTCAAGGAAACACACACTATATGCTAAAAAATCTCTTGTGGGACCCTATACCCCATTGGGAACTAGCCTAAGTGAAAGGATTGTCCACCTTGGGCCTCACTGGGGAAGTGCGGCACGTAAAAGGGGAGGCTACCCCAATACCTTGTTACCCAAAAACACGTTTCTCCACTTCAGTGGTGGTGTGGTGGTGAAGGAGAGAGGTATAAAAATGCCATTTTTTGGGAGGTTCAAGGTTTGAATCCTTGGAGTCTGATTTTGGGACGAGCCTCTCCCCCGGGATCCACCCGTCTTAGCGGATCGCTTGGTCTCAACTGGGCGGGCAAAATGAGGTGCGACCCAATGTGCTGATGGATTTTTTTGAAGAACCATCGCCGATCGGGCTGTCACCCTCATGGATGCTCTTCAATCTCAGTTGGAAATGAATCCTTCTCTGACTGGGGCTCTACCTCAGGGCAGTGACCTCTTCGTGGGGGAGGGGGGTTACCATGTATGAAGGGTTCGAAAAGACCACACATGAGAATTCCCTTCTAGAAAAGAAACTTCATTATTCATTCAAATAAATACTTTTTCAAGAATCATAACCTAAATAATTACTATTCTTTAGAGCATAAGAATAATATTTATTTTAACACTAAATTCATATTAATTTAACTTAGATTTTGGATACACTCTGTGTGTGACCCTCTATGTCACTTTTGGAGTGTCATTAGGATAATTAGAATAAATTTCAGGATTAACATCTTGAAACATGTCAAGTAATCCATAGATAAAGGAGTTAGTGTCATAAATACAAAAAACATACAACCAATGGTCACTATGTAATATAATATTCCCTTTGTCTTAATATATCATTATGCAGGTTTTACACTCATGTCATCAACATATATTCCTGATATATCTTTCTTTTACTTTCATGAAATGAACTCACCAATAAAACCGCCATGTCCATGAACATAACAATGAATTTACATTATAATATAATGTCCTATGATATATAATTCCATTAAATTGTAAGGTATGAATCCTTTCTTGAATTTTCACCAATTCCATATCACTCATGATACAACTAATATATCTTACTTCTGTTTTATCATATTTCATCACATTTTCTCATCATTATCTTAGTATGAAAATCTTGATAGATATTAATAATAATATCATGTATAAATATCAATACAAATGTCTGTATATATGAATATCCAATGAAATATAAAACATATATAATTCTTATGGGTGAGTCTGTTCTAATAACCACCTCTCTTAGAGATTACCATGGTAATACATCATGAGAAGAAGTCTCAAATTCTTACAAGTATCCTACCCTAGATATAACATATCATCCTTGCCCAATAAAATGGAGTTAACTTTCAAAATAATATGTATTAAGTAATATCATCATATTATTTAAAGTTTCATATCATAGAATATCATGGTTCTCATCAAAATGAGGAACATCTATGAAATTTTTATGTAAAAAATACTATGAGTAAATTATCAAATTATTGTTGTATATAAGAATATAGATCATTTAATAATATATTTATCAATTTTAAAGACTAAAAATATAAAGGTAATTGAAAGTACAAAGTAATTGGTTTTGGGACACTAACTCCAGTAGACTCCCACTTGGGATAGAGGTAATTTATAATGAATCTCAGTCTACTAGATCTCACATGATATTCATTATTTTATTGAGATAATGATTTATTAAATGGTTCTACCAATATATCCTCCAAGGAAACACTTCTTACTATGACCACACCCCTTTGAGTATAATCCTTCTAGAGGTGATACTTCTTATGTACATTATTTTTTCATTGATGTGACCCTAAATATTTGATGAGGGCCACTATTGCAGTATGGTCACAATATGATATGATAGGGTATTTACTTCTAGGAACCGAATCAAGTCCCTATATGAAGATTCATACCCACAATACTTTGTTAGTTGCATCAGAATCCATAATATACACAGAATCTACTAGAGAATTGTTGAACATTTCCTACTTGGAGCTCTTCCTTCTCATAGATCCTCCATTAAGGGTGAATTGGTATCCTAAATATGATTTCAAATCATCTCAATTTTTATGGAAAATATCCTATGTATATTACCTGATAAATCTCTACTCAACTCACTAGTAAAATAGGAACATATCCTTAGTATGTCTTAGATAATTTAGGATAGTCTTGACTGCCATCCAATTATAGTATCTGAGATTAGCTTGATATCTACCAAACATTATCAAGGAATAGGAAACATCAATCCTAACACATATCATAATAATCATTAATCATATTATATTTGATATTAAGGGAATCTTGGTCACCCTATAAATCCATTATTCTTTATGAGTTATAAGTTTTGGAGAAAATTTAAATTTTCAATTTTGGAAAGGGGTTAATTTTGAGAATCAAGACTCAAATTTGGATTACATGTGTTTAGAAATATATAAATTATTATTTTTGGATATGGAATGAGGCATAGTATGTGGTTTAGGTGATCATGTGGTCATTATAGGAGTTTCTAGTTGACCCTATTGCAAAACTGTAGTTGTAAGTATGGTATCATGACAAAACACTAGGTTCTTGGACATAGTGCCCTGTGGCTAGGAAGGGGAAATAAATATTAGTGAGAGGCTATTTCATGTGAGTTTTTAAACTCCTGGATCGGTTTGGACTATGGCGTAATGACCATGGTTGTGTTTTAGCCAAAGTACTAGGCATGGTACCATGGAAACTCACCATGTCATAGCACCATAGAGTTGAGTGTTTCATTGGTAATTTTGGTATGAGGGTTTCCCCTATGAAAAATGGGGGTAGTAAAAAAGCCCACGTTAAGGATTTTAGTATAAATGGTGTGTAGTGTGTGGGGGAATTAAAATTATCTTAATTTGGGTGTGTGAGGCACTTTGGTTTTTTTATTTAAAGGAAAAAAATGATCGGGTGGCCATCCTTAGTGGGTATTTAGGTTGTCAAAATAGGGACCTCCAGACCATGGAAAACTTAAGTTAACTGTTTTGGCTAGTCCATAAGGGAATACATTATACGGTCTAAGATGTGTTTCTTTGGGAGGGATCTATATGTGAAATAGTGTGGGATAACCTCACCATGGTTATATTTAAGGGGTTTCATTAACATTTTTACTAGACTATGGTGAGATCCACTTCGTAGAGCTTTTGGTGGTTAAAGGAGGAGATATTTGTGTGAAACAATGTGGGAAAACCACACAATATTTATTTTCTTGCCCCCTGGTGTCTAGGAATGAGGGAGGAGCACCATTTCATGGTCCATGTAGACCATAATGTAGTGAATCCTAGATAAGGGTCTTTTTTTGAGTATGGGGTTTTTAGTAATTTTTAGGGGCTACTATTTGAAACTCCACGAGGATATCATTTCCATAGATCATTAAAATGAGTTAAGAGAGTCCTCATTGGCTCTTAATTTACCTCTTTTTTCCATTCATTTTATTCAGGTGGTTCTGGGATGACCATGACATATATTCTTGGTAAAATCCCCCATTTGTCTTCTTTGTTCTACTCCCTTGTTATTCATTGATTTTGGATTGGCCAGTTAGGGTTTAGAGAAAATATTTCACTAAATCATGGTTTATTAATCACAATTGATCTATTTTTCATGTGCATCTCATATAGGATTCCCCAAAAGAATGTACATACACCATAAAATTATATTTTATTGAAGGTATGTTTCAATATGATTTTTTTCTAGGGATTTGATTTAAATTAAATTAAATTGATTCTCTAATTAGTTCTAGTTAAGAAGACATTTTCCTAGTATAGTGTGGGAAGTATTCCATGAACCCTCTACTAGTGGTTGGTTACCATTTTTGTGTGATGATATAACTCAATAAGTTTAAGGAATTTATACCTATTTTTATTAAATTAACCATTTAAATTTAATTATTAGAAATAATTAATTGTGATGTGTGGTATAGGTTTGGATGTGTTCCAAGACTAGACTATATCCTGTTGCTTGAGGTTTTAGTGAGAATATATCACGTAGTGAGTTATTAAGTAATGGTTCATATTGGAATTAAATTGAATAATTAATTATAAATTTTTTTAATTTATTTATTTAAATGTTATGTCTTGAGTTAGTACCTCATGTGGTATGGAGAGGGTCAGTTAGACTTGGATGATCTTGGGTGAGAATAACCACTTTTATTTAAAAAGTGAATAACACTTTATGAGGTAGGTATCTTTGAATTTATTTTAGTATCTTTCTTGGTTGGTTATTTTCTATTCACGTTCCATCATTATTTTATATGTCTTCATGATTTAAGAATTTCTTGATTCAACCATGGATTGGGATGTACTCATGTCGACTTAATAGTCAATATAGACCACATATTTTTCTAAATAGTTTAACGGTGTCACCTTGGTAAAATGAGTTATAGAATCCCTATTTATGGATTATTTGGTATCATGATTTGGTTTTCAATGAGAAGGAGGTTTCTATATTTAAAATGTGTTTTAAAAAGGGGGTTTACTTACATGGATCTTTCATGGAAAATGGGTGTTTTGGTAAATGGGTTTTGAGAGTGTATTTCAAAACAAGAATGAGTTTTATAAAGGATTTTTATGGAATTTTTGTAAGGACATTATGAAAGTAATATAATATGAAATTCCTTTTTTAAATTTATTTAAAAGAATATTACGACTTGGCTTCCAATGGAAATCCAAAGGGTATTAGTTGAGTTACTATTTGAATCTCTGTGGGTGATGCCATTTTTTTGAAGCATGCGTGATTTTTTATGTGACCCCTTATTATGATTTCCTTGTGTGTTGTCTGTTGCATAATGATACATGTTATTTGTGTTGGATGATGAAATTTTATTTTGGTATCAATTTAGTGGGTTGATCATGATGGATGTGATAGACCCCTTAGAGATTGGATATAGGTCTAAAGAACCCTAATGGATGTTGATGAATGTTTTTATTGTAATGATGAGATGGGTTTGAGAGAAATAAGTGTGGTTAGTGAAACCATGTAGGGTTTAAATGCAATTATGGGACCCAGGGTATAAGGCCCCAGCCTTAAACCTTACTTAATATTGAATAAAATGAATAATTCATGTTGAGGATCTTTTCAGGTTTAGAGTTTTAGAGAATTAGGACATAACTATTACATCTCAAAAAGATTACAAAGTAGACACTTCTACTATGTTTCCATAAAATAACAAAAAACTCTTAAAAAGAGACATGTCTAGTTCCATGTTTTATATAGCATGACTTTCCCTTGATCTCATCCTTGACCCTATTCCACATTAAGTCCTGTAAAAAACATTTCAAAAAAACTTGGGGTGAGTATAAAAAGCTCAGTAAGGTATACACAAAGAATGAAAACTGTTAGTTTTTCAAACATCAAGTAAACCATGTATACTTTATCAAAGTAATACCTTCCCCTTCATAAAGTAGTAAAAAACTATTCAATGAATAAAATATCATTACTTACCTTTTTTTAATCAAAGTATTACCATAAAACCCATATAAAGAACACATAACATATATAAAGGTAACTTGGGACATAAACATACTTAAGTGGAATAACCATACGGTCGACTTCCACACATATCACTTAATGGAATAGTTATACGGCCAACTTCCATACATACTTAATGGAATAGCCATACGGCCAACTTCTATACCCAATGCATTGGAGGTTATAACGTAACCACCCGTCCTGGTATTCACAGCAACACCCGTCATATGGTTTATCACGTAACCACCAGTCAAATGTCTAAGTACCAATATAAAATCATAAAACATAAAACCAATATAAAGGAATGATAACATTTCCACATTTCAATCACAATATATCATTTAAATATATTGACATAATATAATCCTTTATCAAAACCATTTTCAATACCAAAATACAGAAAAGAGTATATGGTATTTATATTATTTTAAAAACATTACAGCTTGTTGAGGAAGCCAAAGACCAAATAATACTCATGGCGGCGGAAAAAGATTACTTTTGTATAAAAGTAAAAGTCAAAAGGGTTTATACACTGTATAAAAGAAAGTTGTGTATAAAATGAAATATGCCTCAATGAAAGGATATTGAGAGGAAGTCCATTACCTTAGGTCCGACTTGACTCGATCATTCTTTAACATCCTGAAGAATAAACTTGAGTTAATTTCAACTTGCTTAAGAACCTTTTTCATGTTAATTATTACTTTTATATCACTTATTACCATGTTATAAACATTATGTAATCATTTAAGTTAATAATGATTGTTTTGTCGATATTTGGTTCTTAAGTCGAAAGTGGACTTCTTACAATTACATGTTGTTCGTGTGGTCAAAGATTCTTTATATCCAAAATAAAATTCCTGATTTGGATATCATATATATCATATATATCCAGCATATACATGTATTTATAATATTACATAATCATTTAGAGGTAAGAAATGAAATGCACCGTTCATGGAGACAGTAAGCCGTACGTACGCATGAACGCTACTTTCATTTCTTTGTCATATTAATGGAATTAAAACTAAATGAGAGGTATGTATATTTTAATTACAGAATTATATTCATCATTTAGATGTATCATTAATCATATATATCCATTATATACATGTACTTTTAATAGTACATTACATTTGGGGATAAGAAATGAAATGCACCGTTCATTGAGACGGTAAGCCGTACGTACGCATGAACGCTACTTTCATTTCTATCTCATACTTTAATGAAAAGAAATAATAATTATATAGAGGTATATTATAATTCCAGTATAACATCATATATAATAACTTTAAATCCATCCTTTATAAGTCCCACATATGGCATTAACGAATCACATCAAATTGAGGGGGCGGTAGTCCGCACTTCCTTAAATGAAGATATCGCGTTTACCCATAATGGAAACCATAATGGTATGTAAAAAATGAAAAATACAGAAGCTTAAGGAAAACATAAACATATTATATATCATATATAAATATAGTGTCATTTTAATGGCCACCTTTGAAGGTGTTAAAAGAATGTTGAACAATCATCGTTTCAGGAGGCAGAAATTCGCCATCCACGGAAACAACATGTTCTTTAACCATTAGATGTAGGTGTGTGTAAGTGTAGCTCAAATACTTCTTATAAAAACATCCTAGTATATTGAGGATACTTTAGTTGTTACAAAAGAAAATAATAAAAAGAGTTTAGGGGGTTGGAGAAGCAAAATAAAACAAAAGGACTCAAAAGAAGACATTACCTTAAAATCGGGTAACTCTCTTAGATTTGAGCTCAAAGGCTTACTTGGGAAGACTTCTGCCCAAATTGAGGATTAAAGGAGTAATATAGGGATGTGTAGAGCCAAAATGGGTAGGGTTTGGCCGAGACAAAGGCTTTGGGAGTGTGGGTAAGGAGGTAGAGGTGTGAGCCTTTTATAAGAGGAGAGGAGGGGCACTCTTGGAAGGTAAAGAAAAGTCACTTTATTTCAAAATGGTATTCAGATTTAATAGGTCCCACATTGATGTGTTTCGAGGATAAGGTGATAATGGTTTGAAATCCACCCATCCAATAGGTTTTGGACATGTGTAGGTCTTAGATTTTACATTATCTTTCCATTTTATTTAAATCGTTAAATAATGAGGTCATCACTGCGTCATCATGATGTCATAAATAATTTAATTTATTTAATGTCTAAAAATTATAAAAAAAATATCATGATGTAGGAAATCTTTTTATATTTCTAATGAATATTTATAGTCAAAACTCTGACTTGTATAACCCCATGTAAAAAGTGTTTTAGTAAAACATTTCATGTGTGTGTGATTTTTACTTTAACATTAAATAAAAAGTTATTTATGTCATTTCCCAACAAAAGTGGCTCCATGGGGACCCCAAGTTGACCCATGGCTTGTCTTGGTCGGCCATGACACATCCAATAAGGGTAGGACACGTGTCAAGTTATTTTCATTTTATTATAATATCATTTTTCCTTAAATTGCACTAATTACCTCTAATCGCGATTAAGAACTTAAAAGTTACTATTCCCCAAAAAATTAATTTAATATCATTGAACCACGTTTTACTTCTTAATGACAACCATGTATGTCAGATTTTTCAAATTCAAAACACAGAAGTGGTAAAATTTCATTTAAACGAAAAATCAGTTTTTATAAGTACCACTTAGTGGTTTCACTATTCATCAAAAAATTGAAATTTTTCAGAAAAATACCAAGAATTCACCCTAAGATATATTTGATATTCTGAATTAAAAAATGAAGTCTATTTTAAAAAATTCAAAACATATAAGTTTAATTAATTAATTTAATAATTAATTCCCGCTGTCAGAGCAAATAGCATGTTTTTATGAAACAATAAGTATCAAAAGATTGACACTAGTTTAAGTCTGATTTCAAAGTGAAATTAATTCCAAAGACAACTATTGGATTTATTGGTAAAAATATATTCTAATTTCACTTTAAAACCAATTCAAAAGATAATCTAATCATCTTAAAAAATTAGATTAAAAAGAGGTTTTGAATTAAAATACAACATTTTACACTATTCATTAAGAAAATGAACTTTGTCGGAAAGATACCAAAAATTTACACAAAGTAAATTTTGATGTCCCGATTCTAAAGAAGAGTTATATTTGGTCCAATAGAATTTATAAGATCGATCAAAACTATATTTAATGACGGTTCGCCATCAAAAGGTGATAAGTGGACCTTTCGTGAAAATTAGAGTATATAAGCCTAAAATTGAATTGTTTTCGTATTTTAAGCCTTTATCCTTTATTAGATAAATGTAAAAACATTTAACAAACATATATAATCATATTTTAGTTATTTCTATCCATTCCTGCTAGAACAACGGCTACGTGCTAACTAACATTTAAAATAATATTATTTTATTACTAGTGTGCAACGTACGATTTCAAAGAAACTCTTTGTTGCGTATCGGGTACGCTATCGAACATAGCAACCCCTTTAAAGTAAAATTAATATTTTATTCGTAAATATTAATAAATATGAAATTGTATTATTCTTTTTTTACCTGGGATGTTACATCCTTCCCTCCTTTTGGGAATTGCATCCTCGCAATTTTATTCACTTATCAAAATAAGTGGGGGTATTTATCCCTCATAGCATTTTCAGATTCCCACGTTGCCTCTTCAACCATATGGGTTTTCCAAAAAACCTTTACCTGGTGGATTACTTTATTTCGCAACACTTGGTCTCTTCGGTCAAGAATCTGGACTGGTTGTTGTTCATAAGAGAGATTCTCTTCCAACAGAACTACCTCTGGGCTCAAAACATGAGATGAGTCTGGCATATACTTCCTCAACATCGAAACATGAAAAACATTGTGTACCTGAGATAAACTCGGAGGTAATGCCACTCTGTATGCAACCGATCCAACTCTCTCCAGAATTTCATATGGTCCAATGAACCTTGGACTCAGCTTTCCTTTCTTACCAAATCGCATCAAACTTTTCCATGGAAAACCTTGAGAAAAACATGATCACCAACCTCGAAAGATAGATCCTTCCTCCCGTTATCCGCATAACTCTTCTGCCTACTCTGAGCTGTTCTCATGTGTTTCTGAATCAACTGAACCTTTTCTGCCATCTCTTCTATCAATTCGGGTCCCATCAGCTTCCTTTCACCCACTTCATCCTAAAATGCTGGAGTTCGACACCGCTTCCCATATAATGCCTCAAATGGTGCCATCTGTATACTGGAATGAAAACTGTTATTATAAGTAAACTCAACCAAAGAAAAATGTTGGTCCCAAATTCCCTGATAATCCATCGAACAAGCTCGTAGCATATCCTCCAAGGTCAGAATTGTTCGTTCTGACTGCCCATCTGATTACGGATGAAAAGCTGTACTAAAATTTAATTCAGTACCCAACGACTTTTGAAGGCCTTTCCAAATGTTATAAGTAAACCTGGGATCACAGTCAGATACAATGGTGAGAGGAAATCCATGTAACCTGACTATCTCTTTAAGATACAAACGGGAAAGTTGATCTAGGGAAAAATTATCTCGTATGGCAAAGAAATGAGCAGATTTATTCAAGCGATCAACAATAACCCAGATTGCATTATTACCTAGAGATGTCCTAGGTAATCCCACAACAAAGTCCATGGATATGTTTTTCCATTTCCACTCTGGCACTGGTAAAGGCTGAAGCATCCCTTTCAGTAACTTCCACTCGGCTTTAACCTACTGACAAGTCAAACACTTCACAGTAAAATCAGCAATATCCCTTTTCATTCCATCCCACCAGTAATACTCCCACAGATCCCTGTACATCTTAGTACTTCCAGGATGAACTGAAAACGGGGAACTATGAGCTTCACATAACAACTCTCTCTTCAACTGTGAATCACAAGGCACACACAATCTCTTCCCAAATATCAAAACACAGTCACTATCAATGTTGAATTCATGCAACTTACCTTTCTGAACCAGCTCTACCTTTTTCTGCAACTTACTGTCTTGATTCTGTGCTTGCTTGATTCTTTCTGATAGAGAATATTTCACTGATACTAGAAACAAAACAAAAGGACATACTGCACCAACAACTTCTATGCCAAAGTTCATCAAATCCTTAACCAAAGGATCACGTTCCAAATGCAACATTGTTAATGAAGCATTACTTTTTCGACTCAAAGCATCAGCCACTTTATTTGCTTTTCCCGGATGGTAATGAATTGTACAATCATAATCCTTGATTAATTCTAGCCATCTCCTCTGTCTCATGTTCAATTCTTTCTGAGTAAATATATACTTTAAACTTTTGTGATCAGTATATATTTCACACTTTACTCCATACAAATGATGCCTCCAAAATTTTAAAGCAAAAACAATAGAAGCTAATTCCAAATCATGTGTAGGGTAATTTACCTCATGAGTTTTCAACTGACGTGAAGCATAAGCAATTACCTAATCATTCTGCATAAGGACACAACCAAGTCCCTTCAACGAAGCATCACTGTATATAACAAACTCACCATTCCTGGAAGGAAGTGCCAAAACTAGAGCATTCACCAATCTTCTCTTCAACTCCTGAAAACAATCATCACATTCTTTTGTCCAGATAAACTTAACACCCTTCCGAGTTAGCTTAGTCGTTGGACTAGATAATCATGAAATTTTTTCAAAAAACCTTCAGTAGTAACCTGCCAAACCAAGAAAACTACGGATCTCAGTTATATTTGTGGGTCTTGGCCATTCTTCAACAACTTTTGTTTTAGCAGGATCAACAGTTATACCATCTTTTGATACAATGTGACCCAGGAAAGAAATTTGTTGTAACCAAAACTCACACTTTCTGAATTTTCCATATAGTTTCTTTTCTTTTAAGGTTGGAAAGATAACCCTTAAATGACTTTCATGCTCCTCTTTACTTTTAGAAAACACCAAAATATCATCAATAAAAACAACCACCATTTCTCACCTGAGTTAACTTTTCCATCACTGCAACAAACTGTTTAGTTCTGATTCTGACCACATCAGGATACTGATTTGAATGGTCATTTCCCTCTGTAAGCCTTCCCAGAAAAGCTATTCTGTTTCCTCTATGAAAAACCATTCTTATCAGAGAAATATCTTAGGCGAAGCAACATGGTAATATTTAAATGCTATATCATTTCAATCATACCATAAATTAACTTATAATTTAACACTTTTCTAACTCCTAAAGTTGTCTAAACCGACCTCTGATACCAACTATAAGGCCCCAGCCTTAAACCTTACTTAATATTGAATTAAATGAATAATTCACAATGAGGATCTATTCAGGTTTAGAGTTTTAGAGAATTAGGACATAACTATTACATCTCAAAAGATTACAAAGTAGACACTTCTACTATGTTTCCATAAAATAAAAAAAAACTCTTTAAAAGAGACATGTCTAGTTCCATGTTTTATATAGCACGACTTTCCCTTGATCCCGTCCTTAACCCTATTCCACATTAAGTCCTGTGAAAAATATTTCAAAAAAACTTGGGGTGAGCATAAAAAGCACAGTAAGGTATACAAAAAGAATGAAAACTATTAGTTTTTCAAACATCAAGTAAACCATGTATACTTTATCAAAGTAATACCTTCACCTTCATGAAGTAGTAAAAAACTCTTCACTGAATAAAATATCATTACTTACCTTTTTGTAACCAAAGGATTACCATAAAACCCATATAAAGAACACATAACATATATAAAGGTAACTTGGGACATAAACATACTTAAGTGGAATAACCATACGGTCGACTTCCACACATATCACTTAATGGAATAGTCATACGGCCAACTTCCATACATACTTAATGGAATAGCCATACGGCCGACTTCCATACCCAATGAATTGGAGGTTATAACGTAAGCACCCGTCCTAGTATTCACGCCACCACCCGTCATATGGTTTATCACGTAACCACCTGTCAAATGTCCAAGTACCAATATAAAATCATAAAACATAAAACTAATATAAATGGATGATAACATTTCCAGTTTTCAATCACAATATATCATTTAAATATATTAACATAATAGAATCCTTTATCAAAACCATTTTCAATACCCAAATACAGAAAAGAGTATATGGTATTTATTTTATTTTAAAAACATTACGGCTTGTTGAGGAAGCCAAAGACCAAATAATACTCGCGGCGGCGGAAAAGGTCATTGTCACCGCGTACGTTAAAAAAAACATTCCTTTTTGTCGTTTAGTAAAACGCTTCGTAGAAAAAGATTCCTTTTGTATAAAATTAAAAGTCAAAGGGGTTTATACACCATATAAAAGAAAGTTGTGTATAAAACAAAATATTCCTCAATGAAAGGAGATTGAGACGAAGTCCCTTACCTCAGGTCCGACTTGACTCGATCGTTCTTTAACGTCCTGAATAATAAACTTGAGTTAATTTCTACTTGCTTAAAGAACCTTTTTCAAGTTCATTATTACTTTTATATCACTTATTACCATGTTATAAACATTATGTAATCATTTAAGTTAACAATGTTTGTTTTGTTGATATTTGGTTCTTAAGTCGAAAGTGGATTTCTTACAATTACATGTTGTTCGTGTGGTCAAAGGTTATTTATATCCAGAATGACATTCCTGATTTGGATATCATATATATAATATATATCCAGAATATACATGTATTTATAATATTAAATAATCATTTAGAGGTAATAAATGAAATGCACCGTTCATGGAGATGGTAAGCCGTACGTACGCATGAACGCTACTTTCATTTCTTTGTCATATTAATGGAATTAAAACTAAATGAGAGGTATGTATATTTTAATTCCAGAATTATATTCATCATTTATATGTATCATTAATCATATATATCCATTATATACATGTACTTTTAATAGTACATTACATTTGGGGATAAGAAATGAAATGCACCGTTCATGGAGACGGTAAGCCGTACGTACGCATGAACGCTACTTTCATTTCTATATCATACTTTAATGGAAAGAAATAATAATGATATAGAGGTATATTATAATTCCAGTATAACATCATATATAATAACTTTAAATCTATCCTTTATATGTCCCACATATGGCATTAACGAATCACATCACATTGAGGGGGTGGTAGTCCGCACTTCCTTAAATGAAGATATCGCGTTTACCCATAATGGAAACCATAAAGGTATGCCCAAAATGAAAAATACAAAAGCTTAAGGAAAAAATAAACATATTATATATCATATATAAATATAGTGTCATCTTAATGGCCACCTTTTAAGGTGTTAAAAGAATGTTCAACAATCATCATTTCGGGAGGCAGAAATTCGCCATCCACGGAAACAGTATGTTCCTTAAACATTAGATGTAGGTGTGTGTAATTGTATCTCTAGTACTTCTTATAAAAACATCCTAGTATATTTAGGATACTTAAGTTGTTACAAAAGAAAAGAATAAAAAGAGTTTAGGGGGTTGGAGAAGCAAAATAAAACAAAAGGACTCAAAAGAAGACATTACCTTAAAATCGGGTAACTCTCTTAGATTTGAGCTCAAAGGCTTACTTGGGAAGACTTCTGCCCAAAGTGAGGCTTCAAGGAGTAATAGAGGGATTTGGAGAGCCAAAATGGGTAGGGGTTGGCCGAGCCAAAGGCTTTGGGAGTGTGGGTAAGGAGGTAGAGGTGGGGGCCTTTTATAAGAGGAGAGGAGGGGCACTCTTGGAAGGTAAAGAAAAGTCACTTTATTTCAAAATGGTATTCGGATTTATGAGGTCCCACATTGATGTGTTTCGAGGAAAAGGTGATAAGGGTTCGAAATACACCAATCCAATAGGTTTTGGCCATGTTTATGTCTTATATTTTACATTATCTTTGAATTTTATTTAAATCATTAAATAATGAGGTCATCGCTGCATCATCATGATGTCATAAATAATTTAATTTATTTAATGTATAAAAATTATGAAAAAACTATCATGTTTTAGGAAATCTTGTTATCTTTCTAATGAATATTTATAGTGAAAACTCTGACTTGTATAACCCCATGTAAAAATTGTTTTAGTAAAACATCTCATGTGTGTGTCATTTTTACTTTAACATTAAATAAAAAGTTATTTATGTCATTTCCCAAACAAAGTGGCTACATGGGGTATCCAAGTTGACCCATGTCTTGTATTGGTCTTCCATGACACATCCAATAAGGGTAGGACATGTGTCAAGGTATTTTCATTTTATTATAATATCATTTTTGCCTTAAATTGCACTAATTACCTCTAATCGCGATTAAGAACTTAAAAGTTACTATTCACAAAATAATTATTTTAATCTCATTGAACCACATTTTACTTCTTAATGAAAAAAATGTATGTCTGATTTTTTAAATTCAAAACACAAAAGTGGTAAAATTTCATTTAAATGAAAAATCAGATTTTATAAGTACCACTTAGTGGTTTCACTATTCATCAAAAATTGAAGTTTTTCAGGAAAATACCAAAAATTCAACCTATGCTATATTTGATATTCTGAATTAAAAAATGAAGTCTATTTTACAAAATTCAAAACATATAAGTTGCATTAATTATTTTAATAATTAATTCCCACTGTCAGAGCAAATAGCGTGTTTTTATGAAACAATAAGTATCAAAAGATTGACACTAGTTTAAGTCCGATTTCAAAGTGAAATTAATTCCAACGACCACTATTGGATTCAATGGTAAAAATATATTCTAATATCACTTTAAATCCAATTCAAAAGATAATATAATCAACTTAAAAAATTAGATTAAAAAGTGGTTTTGAATTAAAATACAACATTTTACACTATTTATTAAAAAAATGAACTTCATCAGAAAGATACCAAAAATTTACACAAAGTAAATTTTGATGTCCCGATTCTAAAGAAGAGTTATATTTGGTCCAATAGAATTTATAAGATCGATCAAAACTATATTTAATGACGGTTCACCATCAAAAGGTGATAAGTGGACCTTTCCTGAAAATTAGAGTATATAAGCCTAAAATTGAATTCTTTTCATATTTTAAGCCTTTATCCTTTATTAGATAAATTTAAAAACATTTAACAAACATATATAATCATATTTTAGTTATTTCTATCCATTCCCACCAGTACAACGGCTACGTGTTAACTAACATTTAAAATAATATTATTTTATTACTAGTGTGCAACGTACGATTTCAAAGAAACTCTTTGTTGCGTATCGGGTACGCTATCGAACATAGCAACTCCTTTAAAGTAAAATTAATATTTAATTCGTAAATATTAATAAATATGAAAATTTATTATTCTTTATTTACCTGGGATCTTACATAGGGGTCCTTGGTTGGTGCCCAAGTATTATACTAACCCTCAAGAGGGTCAGTGTGAGATACAAGCAGTGGTGATTTTCAGTGTTTCCTTAGATGCAAATAATTGGTGTGAGCCTATTATGGTGATGACAAGGTTAGTATGGGTTCTTGAGAGGCTGAACCCTATTATGTGAGATGGGTTTGGGTGGATGGACAATCCTTATTAGTTATGTTTTTGAGATATTACGATAGGGTCTTACTTCCCTTGATTCTTAATAAATGATGGCGTATTATATATGAAATGCCGAGGTGGTTACCTAGAATTGGGTGATATGTCTGATGCGATGGAATTACTAGGATACATCTTGGGATTTGGCTATATGACTTCACATTTGAAATTCCCTAGGGAACCCCCTTGGATTAAACTATGATTCTCATATGTTTATAATGCCTTGAGAAATCCATTTGGATTAATCTATGATGCCTATATGTCTATATTTCCATTGGAAATCCCCTTGGATTCTCTCGTGATTCCTATATTTTTAGAATTACTTAGAAAATACCCTTATATCAAACATGATACCTATTGATTATGTGGTGTTTCCCCTTTATGAGATTACCAAGTGGGATATTATTACCTTATACAATTTATATTTTATTACTAGATGGAACTATATTCCCTTACACAAATTATTGGATTTCTTAAGATTACCTCTAGAGAATCGGTGCTTGCACATGCTACTATATTCAGTTGGGCCTCATTTGATTTTTAATTTTTCTGATTTATCCTTAGAGATACTCCAAAATTGGTGAAAGTATGTCAGATTTTTAGTTACTTGTTCTGGGACAGGACATGATCCACCTAGGTGGTTGGTGTGACATGTTTAGAGACACTCCAACACTTGTAGAATAACATATAGTTAGGGTTTTAAGTGTTATATTTAACACTAAATCAACAAATTTATTTGTTTTTTCTACCTTATCTTACATTTTTAAAAGGGTGTTTTTCATAAGAAATATTTCACCTTATATGTATATATCGTATTCTTATCTCCTTGATCACAACATCAATCAGTTTTGATAAGGAATTGGGGATTTCCTACTGGTTCATTAGAATCATCACCTACTCATGTGTACAAAATGGGCTTATATGTACATTATTAGACATTAATGTTTTTCATTAGTGAATCGGTTCATCTTAAATCTAGACATGTGGTTCAATTATCAGATTACATAGGTCAAGTAATAAAAAAGATGATTATGCATGTTGGGCTAGAGGACAACATATTTATATGTAGTTATTTTATGATATGTACTGTAACGACCTAATTTTTTTGAATAATAATTGTTTTTGGAAAATGTGTGATATTTTTTACTCAACAAAACATTTTCACTTCAATAATGAAGTAAGTATATTTTAATGTGACCATCAGGTTTCGACCGTTATATGACTGTTGTTCAATTATGACTGTTGGTCAATAAGAATGTTGGATACTATACTCTTAATGTTATGATTATTGTTTATAAATATAATTGATAATGGTTAATTAATACAAAAAGAAGATTTGATGGTCTCATCCAGTAAAATCATTCTATACGAAGCCCATTTTTTGGACCTCAAGAAAGAGGTAGTGTCATTGGGCTTTACTCTGTACCAAGCCCAAGCCGAGCTTCATTATGTTAAGCACGAACAAAATCTCCTACAGAAGAAGTTCAAGTTAGTGGAGATTACCACTCGGGTGATGTTATCCAAGCCACCCCAAGAGTCTATCACCATTTCACACCTTACCCTTACATCTTATGCAGGTGTTATAAGGGGTTATGTGACATGGCCTTAGTCACTTAAGTTGTAATCTCTTTGTTTTAATAAAATTTTTATTTCATCAATTCTGATTTACGAATAGTTTTTCTTAATAAAATATATGATTAATTGAGATAAATAAGATAAATTGATTGTATAGGTAAAGATTGTACTTGTTAGAGATTTCTTATACATAGAAAATTATAATTGTAAAATAAACATAATACTTGAATTTCAAATGTGAAAATTAATCTAGGGTAAATTTTTAGTATTTTTCTAATAAGTTTCATTTTTTTATTAATAGTAAAATATACTATATTTTTTCATTTAAATAAACATTAAATAATTGATTTTGTGAAATTATTTTTAGAAAACAGGCATAAAAAGTTACAATCAGTAAGATATTTAGAGTATGATTGGATCAACTTAATTTTTTTGGTGAATAGTAACTTGAACCTTTAGAATAGTAATGTTAAACTTATGAACAGTAATATGACCAATGGAATAGTAAACTCACCGAAGGAAGTATAAATATAATTTAGGAATCTTAAATATAAATGTGATATAATTATATCATCGTATAAGTAAATAGATGTTTTAGAAATTATTCATTAATTATTAGTATTTTTATAAAACATAAATGTTTATTTATATTTTTATAATTAATATAACCATTTAAAATAAAATAAATTTTCATAAAATAGAATAATAAATTAAATTTTTTTGTCTTATGATTATAAGTTAATTTTACGGGACCTTATTCTTTTTAAAAGTGTTATAAAATCTGTTATAATTTTAGAATTAGGATTTTTCAAGCAAATAATGATTTTACTTAAAAATTAAATTTCTCATATTTATAAAATAATTTTCATAAAATGGAGTTCATTTTTAAATTCATAACTTTTATATTAGGTTAGAGTAATTTCATACGAATTTTTTAAAATACTTTCATTTTTTTGTGAATATGAAAAATACAATTTGAGTTTTTCAGTATGTTTGATGACATCCTAGATTTTTCATAATTATTTAATAATTAATTTAAAATTATAGTGTAATATTATGTGTTAATGTAACTTAATATGTGTTCTAATTGGCCAATATCCTAGAAAAATTCCATGGACAAGCCCATGGTTTTTCAAACACCATTATTGAGGTGTCCTAGGAAATTAATAAAAAAATCTCTCAATTTTGTTATAAATACCCACCCTTTACTTTGTTTGATTTCATTAAAAAATCATTATCCACAAAATTATGATAGTATTACCTTCCATGGAGTCCTTACAAGGTTTCATAAATCCCCCAAGTTCCTGATCTTTGAGTTTTATGAGTCACTCTTTGAGGTAAAGGAAATCTCAACTTCTTTATTCCTTTAAAGTTCTCTATTTTATGTGGTATGTCTTTAAAATTTTCATATCATATCATTCTTTCAATTTACTATATTAAGATTCATTTATTAATGGCATACCCTTTAAATCTATCTTTTTAATGTTTTCTAAATCCATGTTTCATACCGGTTATGCTGTCAGTTTTTTGTCTCAAAATTTCTCTATTTTTATCAATAAATTGTTTTATTTTCTTTTTTGAATACCCACACCACTATATTATCTAGTGGTATTCACATAGATTTTGAAATGATCTATTTTAATTATAGTATTAACATACATGAAACCCTCCTTCCTTTTCCATGGGTTGAGAATGAAAAAACAATAGGTTTTAAGCACTTTCAAAAATGCCATAATTTTTATATAAAACCTGAATGTTTTTTTATCCATCGATTATTTATGAGATGTTTTATTATGATATATTTGGAACAAATTAATTAATAAATATGAAGGGTTAAACCAGATAACACTACATTTTATTGGGTAAAGAATTTAATCTCTAGAGGTGATAAGTTTTAAGATACCTTGGTGAATAACCTTGGTAATTTTTATGACACCTTGGTGATAATCCTTGGGGATATATTTATGAATGGATTAATTAAATATTGTAGCCACTTTTCAAATTTATGATTCATTTTATTTTAATAAATTAATCTTTTTACATTACTCATGACTTTATGTATTTCTTTATGTTCTTATTGATATTCCTTAAGATCATAAGTAAACTATTTCCCTTGTTTACCCTTACTAGGCCTTCTGATCACCCTTTCCTTTGATGTATGTACCAAGGATTTGAGATGAAATAAATATACTTAGGATGAACCTTGATAAAGCCCTAAAAGTGGAATATAAGGCTATTTTAAGTTTTCATGCATTATGTACCTTATTTCCAAGACACTGAACTTTAAAAGATATTTTTTTTAAAATGATATGTAACATTATGTATTAAAAAGGCGGGATACCATAGCTGGTATCAAAGGATGGTTTAGTTTTTTTTTCTGAATTTAGGATTTCAAAACTTTAGGGAAAACCCTAGAGAAATGTTTAAAGATAGGAAAACTTCCTGATATTTTGTTTAAATATTAAGAAAGTGGTTTCTGAAAAAATAAATCCCTATCTTGATACGAACAAGTGAATATGGCATTGGAATAGATGTATTTAGGTTTAAAACTTGAAAACAATGCTTTGAGCTAGACTCTAATAAGAAATGGTGCATGACAGTGATACTTTCTTTAATCATGGTTTTACACTTCTGGGGGTTATGCTTGCTTAATCACAAGATTTTTATGAACTACTATGAAGGATTTATAGAAAATGTAATTGTTGTTAATGAATAAAAATTTTAAGCATGATGTTTTAAGACCTAAAATTCTCTTAGAGTTATAAGACTATTAAATGAAACACATTTCTCACAAGTTTCTCTTCTTTTATAAAATATTATGAAATATGAGGAACCGTGTAAATGGTTAGTGAAATAGACCATGTATTGACGACCCTTTTATGGAAGCTAGAATGAAAACCTCCATGAGAATGATGAATCAAATAACTCAAGTTATGGGAAATAATTTGAATCAATATTAGAGACTAGTTTCACCCTGAAGGGAATAACTTTCCATTGAGTCCCTTATGTGTCAACGACCACCAACATTTAGTGGATATACTAACCCATTGATTGAGTAACAATGAATAAACTTTATATAAAATATATTTTCAATAATTTTTTGTTCAGAAAAATATAAAATAACTCTGGATACATACCATTTAGAGGGAGAAGATGATAAGTGGTGGGAACTAATTAAAAGAACGAGTCTAAGAGGGGAGAATGAATCTATGTAATGATAATAGTTCAGAAGAAACATATTTAATAAGTATTTCCCTCATTCGATGAGAATGAAAATGGAGAAGGAATTACTCAAACTGAAGTAGAAGGAGAATGAATCTATTGGAATCTATGAGATGAACTTCACAAGACATTCCAATTATACATCTATCTTTTTCATGGATCTTAATGGGAAAGTTGATAGATTATTCAGTGGAATAAGACCTCATCTATGGAATGATCATACCAATCGAGACTACAAAAACTACAAGGAGATCGTGAGGAGTGCTATAGAGGATAAACTAGATTTTGGACAGATGCAGTGGTCCCATATATCATATGAAAAGAAGGGATATTTGGAGCCAAACATGGGGATCATCTTTGATCAAGGAATATGGGGAAATCTAGTGAAACATTCTACATGTAATAAATGTGGGAACAAGCATTCAGGGAACAACATTCTTGGGTGTAGGATGTGTTATAAGTGTAGAAGAGATGTCCATATCACTCAAAATTGTTGCAGTGAGGTGAATCCTTAACTTCTCAAAAAAAAAGACAAAGGTAAGATAGTAAAGGCCCTTCATTAAGTCCAATGCTTCAAATATGGACAACTTGAGGCACTTTTCTAATCATTTTCAAAATCTGAGGGATGTTGAATAGAATAACCACAAAGCTCATCATAGGAAGATTTATAAAGATAAAGATTTTTCTATTTGGATAGCTGATGTTCATTCCCCAAATGATGTGGTGGTAGATAATCTCATTTTTCACTCAAATATATAAAGTAATTAGTTTGATTCTGGTTCTACAAATTCCTATATTTCCTCTATGTTTGAAAATAATATAGAATCAACTCATTAACTTCTAGAAGAATATTTCTCAGTCAATACCCATAGTGGGATTATCAAAGCATCATAAGTTTAGAGAAAATCTAGTATTTACTTTGGTGATCACCATCTTATCACAATTCTACTTGTCATTCCCATGCTGGGTTTTGACACTATACTAGGGATAGACTCACTCTCAAAGTATAATGCTAAGATAAAATATAGAAGGAATGAAATATCAATAATCTTGAGTGAAAAACCAATAATTATCTTCAAGGGAAAGATATCTTGACCTAATCCTTGTCTAGAAGCACCACCCATAGCCTTCTTTATAGAGTTGATAAATGAAGATGAAAAAGGGATGTAAGTATTAGAATATAAAATGTTCCCATCATTCAGGAATGCATTGAGGTATTTCCTAAGGAGTTATCTAGACCTCACTAGTAATGATATGTAGATTTCTATATTTAAATCTTGACTAGTTCCAAGCCAATGTCAAAAAGACTACATAGAATGTCAAATGTGGAGATAAAGGAATTAAAGAAACAACTCCAAGAAATTTTGGAGAAGGGGTTTATCTAGACAAGTGTGTCTCTTTGGGAAGAACCTGTTCCCTTTTTGAAGAAGAAGGATGGATCAATGCAGTTATGAATTGATTATAGAGAACATAACAAGATAACAATGAATAAAAAGTACCATTTTCCAAGAATTGATCATTTATTTGACCAGCTTCATGGGGATCAATTCTTCTCCAAGGTTGATCTTCGATTAGGTTATCATCAATTGAGGGTGAAGAAAGACGATATTATAAATACCACCTTCCGATCAAGATATGGGCATTATGAGTTTGTTGTTATGACCTTCATTTTGACCAATACTCAAGCTATTGTTATGTATTTAATGAATAGAGTATCTAGATACTACCTTGATTACTTTGTGGTAGTTTTTATTAATGATATTTTGATATATTATAAAAGTAAAAAGAAGCATGAGGATCATATAATGTTAATACTAAAAACTCTAAGGAAAGATAGGTTATTTAGAAATTCCAGGAATGGTGAGTTTTGGTTATAGAAAGTTTCATTCTTAGTGAACATTATAACTGGTGAAGGAATCTTAGTTGACCCAGCAAAGACAAATGTTTTGGAGGAGTGGCCTCATCCTACAATAGTAACTGATATTCGTAGTTTCCTTGGTTTAACCGGATATTATATCAGCTTTCTAAAAAAATTTTCATGACTTTGTAATCAAATTACCAAGTTAACTCAAAAGGGGTCAGGTTCATCTGGACAAACGAGTGTAAGGAAAGTTTCCAAGATTTTAAGTGAAGAAGGGATTGGTTACTAAACTACTGTTAAATCTACCCTCTATAAAAGAAGGATTTTTTTCTTTTAACAATGAATCTCAAAAATGGCATTGGTGAGTCCTCATGAAGAATGACTAGGTGATTGATTATGCATCTCAACAATTAAAGTCTCATTAGCAGAATTATCTTACACATGATCTAGAGATAACTATGGTTGTTTTTTCTCTAAATATATGGAGGAAATAACTTTATGGGGAGAAGTGTGATATATACATAGACCATCAATGTTTGAAATATATTTTCATGCAAAAGGAATTGAACATGAGAGAGAAGAGATGGTTGGAACTTCTTAAAGACTATGATTGTTTATTTCATCATCATCCCAGAAGAGAAAAAAAAGTCGCTAATTCATTATTTAGGAAGTACCCTATTGTGCTGGAAATGGTGAGGATTCCAGGTGATCCTTTGATCAAGATCTTGTAAGACTGGACATGGGGATCATAAGGGAAGGGCCATCATCAAACCTATCCTAAATTATTTCTCAACCATCATTACTATAGAAGATGAATAAATATCAAAATGAAGATCCTTTTTTATAGAAGAAGATATAGGATGTGAAAAATGAGAAGTTTCCTGAGTTTAATATTGATCAAGAAGGTGTAGTAAAATTTCATACAAGGATTTGTGTTCAATATGTTATGGAAATGAATAAGTATTTGATGGATGAAGCTCATAGATCTACTTTCTCTATACATCCTAGAAGCATGAAAATGTACAGGGACCTTCGTGATCATTATTGGTGGGATAACATGAAAAGGGGGATAACTAACTACATTACAAGGTGCTTGATGTGTTAACAAGTGAAGGAAGAGTGAAAAATTCATAAAGGGGTATTATAACCACCACCCATACCAGCATGGAAGTAGGATAATATCACTATAGATTTGTTAGGACCAATAGGGGCCAATATACCCTTGGGGGGGGGGGTGAATCAGGGTATGGATATTCTTTTTCAAAGTACTTCCTACCCCACTAGATCTTGACCTCTTTATTACAAGGGTCACTTTGTTTGCTCTTGTGTGTAAACTATGATCACTTATTTACTTCTTTATCTAGTGATGATGCTTTAAATGCAATGCAGGGAAGAAAACAGGCAGACACAACAATTTTTACTTAGTTCACCCTCACTGGGCTACGTCCAAGGAGCATACGCTGACAAGTTGTCAGTCGTACCAAATTCCACTATTCTTCACTAGATGTGGATACAATGTTCGAGATAGATCACTTATATGCCTAGGATCACTGCCTTTACAAAGTTTAGGGTCAGCTCACTGCTTTCCCAAGGGTCACTCCCTATTTCTCTCTCTCTGACTCACTGCCGGTGGAGAGGATAACCTTCTTCCTCTTCCTTTGTTCACTGCTCTGGAAAGGATTCACTCACAGTTTATAGACCTATAGGCCTCTTCATTTGCATGAAGGAATGCATATTACTATGTATGTAGATGCTCTGTTGAAGTACAACTTTCACCCATATATGAATATATCTTTGCACCAAAGGTATCGGGCAAACCTCCAGCTTCCACACAGCCCGAAAATCACTGATGGAAGTAAACCTTACTTAGTGTGCAAGTCAAACTCGGCGCGCAAGTATCAGAGTGCAAGTCACAACGGGCGCGCAAGTCCACCTTATGAAACTTGCTCAACCCAATATTCCCCAACTCAAAACTTGTGAAACTCTCTTCCTTTTATGCCCAAACCAATATTAGTGCACAACTGCCAACCGACGCGCATCTTCTCACACTGGCGCTCAACTTCAACCACCGACGTGCAACTTCACTTGCGCGACCCACACACCACTTGCGCGACCACCACACCTACGCGACGAGAGCACTGATTTCTCAAAGTTTTGACCTCCAGTGAAGAATGAAGAGGGGTGGTCCAGTATTTATAGGCTAATTGACCACCCTGCGCGACGGCGTGCACGTCACCTGCGCTACCCAGTCTCGGCGCGCAAGTCTTCTGTCCTCCTAGACACTTGCGCGACCAACTACCAAACTTGTGTGAACCTATTCCCTTTGCCATATTTTTATATTTTTATCTTGAAAAACATATGTCACGCAATTTTCCTATATTTAAAGTCCTCGGCACACAAGTCCCTTTTCCAAAAACACTTTTCTTCATTTGTCAATTTTCGAGCCCAAATATTTGGAAAACACTGGAAAACGACGCCACCTTGTATCCTATTCTTTTTTTGCCACCTCCAGATCATCCATTCCTTTAGTCGAATTTCTTGAATTAAACATGGATCATTGACCTCAGCTATTGAACTTGACATTCCATCATGAAATCCTCTTTTTCAAAAATTTCGAATGTCATTGTTTTTCTTTGTCAACAATCACCACTCAGATGTCCACTTTGTCAAGAAACACAATCACCTCAAAAATGCTTCAATGATACCATGAGGGATTTTTTCCCAACATGATTTTTTCTATAGTCTTTTGAAAAAATTCATTAGAAATAGTGTGATATGGGTTATAATGGACTATCTAAAAAAGGAAACCCATTTTATCACTATCTAGGAAGAATTATCTCTGGATCAAATTGCCAAGATATACGTGAAAGAAGTGGTTAGACTGCATAGAGTACAAATTTATATCTTATCTGATCATGATCCAAGTTTTAAATCAAAATTATAGAGAAGTATTCAACATGATATGAGTACCAAATTGAATTTCAGTATGGATCATCATCCCCAAACTGATGTGTAGTTTGAAAAGACAATTCAAACACTCGGGGAAATTTTGAGAACATGCTCAATGAAATTTAAAGGTGGATAAGATAAAAATTTACCATTAGTTGAGTTCTCTTACCAAAAAAGCTTCCATTAGATTATTTAAATGGATCCCTATAAAGATCTGTATGGGAAGAGATTTAGAACTCCTACTTGTTAGTATGAAGCAGGTGAGAGAATGCTTATCGGGCATGATCTTTTGCAAGAGATGATAAAAACGTTTCATGACATACAATAACATAGTAAGGCTGCTCAAAGTAGAAAAACGAGTTATGCTAGAAAAAATTGAAGGGTCTTGGAGTTTGATGTTGGTGAAAAATTATTCCTTAAAATTTCACCGTGGAATTGAGTCATGCAATTTGGGAAGAAAGGGAAGCTTAGCCCCAGGTATATTGGCTCCTATTAAATATGTGATTACATAGTAGAAGTGGAATATCAGATATCACTTTCACCAAATCTATCTCAATTTTATGATATTTTCCAAGTATCTCTCTTGAGGAAGTACATACTTGACCCTTTACATGTACTAAATCTGAAGGTGATGCAACTAGAACACGATCTCTCTTATGAGGAGATGCTGATGGAGATATTGGACCATAGGGACAAGTTACTACATAACAAGACTACCCATATTATTATAGTGTTATAGAGGAACTATATGTATAAATAAATGATGTGAGAACCAAAGGAGATAATGTAGAAAAAGTACCCACACAATTTCTCAATTGAGAGAATGAATTGAAATTTCATAGATAAAACTTATTAAGAAGGAATAATGTAACAACTCAATCTTTTTGAATAATAATTGTTTTTAGAAAATGTGTATTATTATTTTTCACTCAACAAAGCCCTTTCCCCTTAATAATTAAGTAATTATATTTTGATTTGACCATCAAGTTTCAACTATTATATGACTGTTGGTCAATTATGAACATTAGTCATATGACCGTTGGAAAATATACTCTTAATGTTTTGATTCTTGTTTATATATAGAAATAATAATGGTTAATTAATACCAAATGAAGATTCAATGGCCTCATCTTGTAGAATCGTTCCATACAAAGCCCATTTATCAGATCTTGGTAAGTAGGTAGCATCATTGGGATATGCTATAGACTAAGACCAAACTGAGCTTCAATATGTTAAGATTGAATGAAATTTCCCATGGGAGAAGTTCAAGTTAATAGAGAGTACCATTCAGGCAATGTTATCTAAGCCACCAAAGAATCTATCACCATCAAACACCTTACCCTTAAGTTGAATGCAGATGTTATAAGGGGTTATGTATCAAGGCCTTAGTCACTTAAATTGTAATCCCTTTTTTTTAATAAAATTTTTATTTCATCATTTCCATCTCAACAATAGTTTTTATTAATAAAATATATTTTTAATTGAGAAAAATTTGATAAGTTGATTTTATAGGTAAAAATTATACTTTTTATATATTTCTTATACTAAGATAATTATTATGGTAAAATAAATATGATTTTTTAATTTCAAATTTCAAAATTAATCTAGGGCTATTTTTTAGTATTTTTATAATAATTTTCATATTTTTGATGAATAGTGAAAAATACTTTATTTTTTCATTTAAATAAACTTTAAATAATTGATTACGTGAAATTATTTTAGAAAAATGGACATATATGGTGGCGATTGGTAATATATTTAGAGTTTGATAGGATCTACTTAATTTTTTTGAATAGTAACTTGACCCTTTAGAATAATAATGTTACCATTATGAATAATAATAAGATCAATGGAATAGTAACCTCACCTGAGGAAGTATAAATATAATTTTGGAATCTTAAATGGTAATTTGATATAATTATATTATTGTATAAGTAAATAGAGGTTTTAGAAATTATTAATTAAGTATTAGTATTTTTATAAAACATAAATGTTTATTTAGTAATTTATAATTAATATGATGATTTTAAAAAAAATTAATTTTTGTAAAATAGAATCATAAATTAATATTTTTTTCCTATTATTATAATTTTCTTTTATGGTACCTTAGTTTTTTCAAA
Source organism: Viscum album (assembly GCA_963277665.1). Taxonomy (NCBI): domain Eukaryota; kingdom Viridiplantae; phylum Streptophyta; class Magnoliopsida; order Santalales; family Viscaceae; genus Viscum; species Viscum album. The sequence continues at coordinate 2,026,607,147 of OY728140.1, read as the reverse complement.
GTTTTATAAAATTAGTTATAATTTTAGAATTGGTATTTTTAAATGAAATAATGATTTTATTTAAAAATTAAATTTCTAATATTTAGAAAACAAATTTCATAAATTGGAGTTAATTTTTTAATTCAAAAAATATATATTATGTTAGGGTGAATTTATGATAATTTTATAAAATACTTAGTTTTTCATGAATAGTAAAAATACAGTTTGAGATTTTCAGTAAGTTTAATGACATGATAGATTTGTCATAATGATGTAAAAATTAATTTATAATTATGGTTGAATATTTTTTGTTAAATTAACTTAATAGGTTTCCCAAGTGTCCAATACCATGGGAAAATACCAGGGTAAGGCCCATGGTTTATCAAATATGACTACTGTGGTGTCCCTAGAAATTAATAAAAAACTCCCTCACTTTTGCTATAAATACCCACCCATTCCTTGGTTTCATTTCAATAAAAAATAATTATCCACGAATATTGGATAGTATTACCTCCCAAGGAGTCCTTCAAATGTGTCCTCAATACTCCAAGGTCCCGATCATTGAGTTTTAGGAGTCACTCTTCAAGGTAAGGGAAATATCAACTTGTCTTTTCCTTTCAAGTTCTCTTTTTTATGTGTTATGTTGATCAAATTTCCATATCATGTTCTTATGTAAATTTTATTCTATCCTTTAACTGTATTAAGTTTCATTTATTAATGGTATACCTTTTTCCCCTCTCTTTTTAATGTTTTGTAAAACCATGTTTCATACCCGTTATGTTGTCGAATTTTTGTCTCAAAATTTCTCTCTTTTTATCAAGAAATTATTTTATTCTCTTTTGTGAATACCAAAAACTCTATCTTATATAGGGTTATTCACATATATTTCAAAATGATATATTTTTATTCTATTATTAATATACATTAATCCTTCCTTCCTTTCCATGGGTTTAAAATGACAAAAGCATCAAGTTTTTAAGCACTTTTTAAAATGCCATGACTTTGATTTGAAACCCAAATATTTTATTATCCAAGGTCAATTTATTATTTGTTTATTTTAATCTACGTGGATCAAATTAATTAATACATATCAAGGGTTCCCCCTGATAGAGATCCAATTCATTGGGTAATGAATTTAATCTCTATAGATAATATGTTTTACAATACCTTGGTGAATAACCTTGGTAATTTTTATGACTCCTTAGTGATAAACCTTGGTGATATGATTATGAATAACTCAATTAAATTTTTTAGCAACATTTAAAAGTTATGATTGATGTTATTTTATGATATTTCTCATTTTCCAATTCTCATGACATTAGTTATTTTCATATGTTCTTATTGATATTCCTCAAGATCACAAGTAAACAGTTTCCCTTGTTTACCATTACTAGACCTTATTCTCACCATTTCCTTTGATGTATATCCCCAAGTTATGAGATGAAATAAATGTACTTAGGATGAACCTTGATGAATCTATTGACATGTAATCGAATAATGTTTTATGTTTTCATTTATTATGTTCCTAATTTCAAAGACACTAAAATTTAAAATATCCTCTATTTGTAAAATGTTATGTAATGTTATGTATTATAAAGAAGGTATTCCATATGTACTAGATAGTGTTTAAATTATTTAAATGATTCAAATTTTTAATTTTTATACATTGTGTCTCTTATAAATATTATTACATAATATATATGGTTTTATTTCTTTCTATTAAAGATTGTAGTGTTCAGAAGTGTCCTTATTTTATGTCTACCAGATTTTGGGATTCCCATTATATATATGGGCCACACATAATTGTTGATAGATTTAAACATAATACATAGGGATTAATTTTAGAGTGAATAGTCACTCCATGACTATGTTATCCCCTCCCCTCTAGTCGGTTACCTCTGGTTCATGAGGATGAATTATTATGGTCATGTAGAGTCCCACCATTGAGTGTCATTCTAGAGATCTTATCCATGGAATTAAAAAGTTGTGTTAGAGCATATTTTAGGATGGAATTGTGTTTGTGAGTGATAGAGTTATATTTTTTGGACTCAATAGGTAGAACAAGCACTTACATAATGAACATAAAATAAGTTAAAGCCAAAGTTTTCCAGGGAATTCCAGTGTTGGGACTAGGCACTATTGTATGAGTACGGTGGTGTGTTTGACTAAGAATCCAAAGTGTGATGGATGAGACTCAATATGGGTTATATGTATTACTATTGAGATAGTTAATTGGTCATGTATCATGACAATGGAATGTTTAGGGAATGATACACATGATTGTGTGAAGCGTTGATTGACTTATTTCCTCATCATAATCCATTTTTAAGTAAAGAAACTTATAATATAATCGATGTTTTCTAAAATATATAATAATTTTTGGTTGTATAAATATGTATTTGAGTGGTTTTTAACTTATTATTATTGATTTTTTTCAACCATTGGGAAATGGTTAGTTTTGGAGGAAAACCTGATTTTGAAAAGAAAAACACGTGCGGTGGAATGAGGTGTACATGAAATGGTTTTATAAGTTGGTTTTACTTTAAAAGTTTCATGAATATGGTGATTTTGGAATGATATAAATTTTTATGTTTTAATAATATTTAACGAAAATGGGTTTTGGAAAATGTATTTCTTGTTGGTTTTGAAATTGGAATTCAAAATAGAATTTAAAAATGAGATTTGTTTTTAGTAATGTGACCAATTGGGCTATAGATTTGGTGTTTTTTAAAGACACTTAGATTACATGGTTTTTTGGAATAATTTCATGAATTTTAGTGTGTGTAAATTATTTGAATGGGTTTTTTTGAAATAGTTGACTAGTATCATGGAAACTGATCTTATTGGGTTTTATCATTTGGCTAAGGGTGACATAGTTGATTGAATTGAGTAATCATATTATGTTCTAAGGTTACATAGAATCCACCAAATTATGATGGATGATGTGATGTGATATAGATTATATTGGTTGGTATGATGTGTAGAGAGTATTTAGTGCCTATATAGGCTAGTATTCTTATTTTTCTATAGTTGAGTAGGAATGAACCTATTGGCTGATTCGTGTTTTTGGAGGGTATTCCATGGATGTTTTGGGAGAGAAACTTTTCGAGAGATCATAAGGAGGATTTCATTTATAGGACTACGTATCTAGATGTGATTTGGTGGGTTTATAAATTGCAAACCTTGATATGAATTTTAATGATTCCATAGGTTAGATCATAAGTTTAAGTTTTTGGTAGGAAATTTATATGGTGAGGAGCACAATTGAACAAAAATGGTCATTTTTAGTGGTTTATTATTGTGGGGAGAAACACAAGACTTGTGATGAATTAATTTCCAACCCATTAGTATTTTGGGAATGACATATATAATAAGACGTGGTAATATGGGAATCACACTGAACAAGTTAGTGAAACATCAGTGATGTGTTTTAGGAAGGTAATCTAATGGTAGGGAGGGCCATGACATGGAATTAACCCTAATGAGTTGATTCATATAGTGGGGAGATCTAGGAGGATGAGAATAGATTGGATGATGAAACCATGATATCTTGGGGAAAATAGGCACAAATATGTATCATCTTGTTGATTCAGTGAGGATGGAGAGTGGTAACTCAATTTTTGATGAATAATTTACATTTTTTTTGTATTTACATAGTGAGACCATGTTAATTTTTTTATATAGGGAAAAATTATTAAATCATTAATTAATGACCACGGTATGCAGGGTTTAATGGTAAAGACTACCAAGTCTTCTTGGGGATAATAAATGTTATGGTGGGGATATTATAAAACCCCACTCCTTTATGAGTTATGAATTTAAGGGGAAATTTGAATTTCCATTTCTGTAAAGGGATTAATTTAGAGAACTAAAACTTTTATTGATATTTGGTGTGTTTGGAAAACATTGAAAGGTGCTCTTAGAAATTAAAAGAGGCCTGGTTGGTGGTTTGGGTGCTCAGGTGGTTGTTAGAGGAGGTTCGAGGTGATCATGATATAGAAATATAGTTGATAGTAGGGAACCATGACATAATACCGCTTCCTGTAGTGTAGTTACCCATGGTTTGGAACATCCATTACACAATAGTAAGGGGTTGTACCGTGGGGGTACCCATGCTTCTTGGTGGGGTTGGACTATGAAACAACCCCATGGTTACAATGTAATCTAGGAACTTGGCATGGTGGTTAGGGACCCCACCATTCCATAGAGACTCATATTTGGGGATTTCAAAAGGTGTTTTGGATAAATGGTTTCCCTATGAGAAATTGGGGTGGAGAAAATGATCATGTTGATTATTTTGATAGCCGTGGTCTATTTTGTGTGGGGTGCGGGAATCCTCATAGGGTTGGGTATGTGAGTTTCTTGGGATGTTTGTATATGAAGGATGGAAATTATGGAGTATCTAGATATGGTGTGTGTTTGGGTGGTCAAAACATGGAACTACACACCTTGGTTGAGAATATTGAGCTCCAAGAAGGATCTATATGTGAATTGATAAAGGAGAACCTCATTTTGGTGTTCCCTTAGGTGGTACTCCAGCTGTTTTGAATAGACCATGGTGAGCTCCACACCATGGAGCTTGTTTTGGTGAAAATTATAGAGACCCTAAAAGAAACATGAAAGGGAAACCCACTGTGGTGTTTCCTTGGTCCTTATAGTGGCTGAGATGGATGCGGGGTCACTAATCCATGGTTTATGTGGATCACACCATTGTGAATTCTGGTTATGTGTCTTGTTTTTTTGAGTAGTATGGTTCTGTTAATTTACAGGGGATCTTATTTGGTTTCCCCTAGGGTTCCCTTTGCAATAAACCTCTCTAATGAGAGGAGAGATCCAACTTTTCTTCACCATCTCTCAATATTTTTCCTCTTTAGATATAGGGTTTTTTGAGGTTGATTCATTACACCTATTCTTGATAACATTTACCCCTTTATATTCATTGTTATCCTCCCCTATTATTTCTTGATTTAATCTAAACTGGTTATGTTTTAAATAAGATTTGTTACTAAAACACAGTGAAGTCATCAAACATGATGGGTATTTATTATATAGATTATGGAGTATTTTGTAAAAGGAAGGACACATGAAGTCGCCTTCAATTTAATTAAATCTATGTCACCAAGTGATTTTTAAGGATTCAATTTAAATTAAATGAAATTGAAAATAAAATTGGTGCTGTTTGATATGTCTTCTTCCTGGGATGGTGTGTGGATTACACCATATACCCTCCATAGGTTGTTGGTTGTGGTTTAGGAATTTTAATATGACTTCATGAGTTTTTTGGAATTTATGCCTATTTGAATTAAATATGAAAATAAATTATAATTGTTATAATTAACTAATTATGATGGGTGACCTATGTTCAAAAGTGTTCTATGAGTTGATCACACCCCATTCCTCTATGTTTCAGGTGGAATACATTACTCAGTGTGTTGTGAGGCAGTGTTTCCCATTGGAGTTAAATTGAATAATTAATTTTTGGAAACTAATTTAATTAAATCTTATGTCTTGAGTTAGGGCTTCTTGTGGTTTGGTGAGGGACAGTTTGACTTGAGAAAGATTTGGAAATAGTTTCTATGCTCCCTTAAAAGGGTAATAACTCTATATGAGGTTAGTGGCCATGAATTTATTTGATTCTCTTACTCAATGGGAGATTTTATGCTCTTGTTCCATATTTATTATATATTTATTCATGCTAAATGAATTTTGTGATTCTTACATAGATTGGGACTCAATCACATTATCCTAATAGTTGCCCTGGGCCACAAAGTATACTTAATGGTTTGATGGTGGTTCCATGGTCAAATGAGTATTGGTGTCCCTATTTATGGATTTCATGGTGGTGTGAGTAGGTTTTAAAGGACAAATATGTTTCATTTTTTAAAATGTTATTTAAAATGTGGTTTTACTTAAATATAATTTTAAAGAAAAATGGGTGGCTTAGTAAATAGGGTTTAAATTGGAATTTCAAAAAAGGAATGAGTTTTCTAAAGAGTTTTTTATGGGATTTCTTTGATGGCCTTGTGTGAGTAGGATCACATATGATGACTTTTATAAATTAATTTAAAATAAAATTTTGAATTTTTTTTATAAAGGATTTTTTCAAGGGAATAATTGATTTTTTGGGTCCATTTGATCATGTGTGAGAGATGCCTTGCTTTCCAAAGCATGAGTGCATTTGTATGTTTCCCCTTACTGTGATTGACTTGTGTTATTTCTAATTTATGGGGATTCATGTTATTCATGTCGGCCAAGGATAGTTTATTTTTTGTATAAAAGTAGCGGGTTGATCCAAATTTAGGTGACAACCCCCATAGATGGTGGAAAAAGGTCTAAAGGACCCTAATAAATATTGGGGGACTTTACAACCAAAATGAAAAGTTATAGATGAGAGAATAATGTTTGGTTGAGGAACACATGAAGGGTTTCCTTTAGATGATTCAACATATTTTAACTTAATGGGAGAACCAATATCATATTAATTTTAGGGAAGGTTGGTGTTTGATATAGACAGTGACGATTTTTGATATGGCATTAGAACTGGATTGTTTGTGTTTGCCTGTTGTGGCTATGATGAAGTGTGGTCGAGAAGATAAAGGCTCACCCCTATTATGTGATATGGGTTTGGATGGATAGAAGAACCTTATGAGTTATTTTTTATGGGATATTATATTAGTAACATAATTCCCTTGAATCATTATAATTCAATTCCCATTGTGTATAGAATGCCTAGGTGGTTACTTAGAATTCAGATGATATGTTTGATGTGATGGAATAATTAAGATACATACTCAGACTTAAGTACATACCACCGTGCTTATAGTTCCTTGGTAAATCCCATTAGATTCAAAAATTATTTATATATTTTTGGAATTCCTTGGGTAGTCCTCTTAAATTTGGCTGTGATGCCTATATATTTAGAATTCCTTGGGTTGTTCCCTTAGATTTGGTGTCATACCTATATATTTATATTTCAATGGAAAATCCAATTTTATTCAATTTTATTCCTTTTTATGAGGTGGAATTTTCCCCTCAAATAGATAATAAGACTGACCACTATTACCCTAGATAGGTTATATGATATTAACAAGAAAGGTTATATTCTATTAAACAGATTATTAGAATACCTAGGATTACCTAATGGAAATCAATTATTGAACCTAATACTATACGTCTATTCATATTGGTAAAATTTGGAATATTTATTTTTTATACTCAGAGACACTCTGGGACAAGACAATTTAGGTATGATGTTCAACTACTGGTTCTAGGGAAAGGCTTGCTCCCTCTAGGTGGTTAGTGAAAAATGTTTAGAGATACTTTGGCATTGGATGAAGTAGTTATGGTTATGGTTTTAGGAGTCCTTGTTAAGAAATTATGACTTAACGTATATGTATATTTATTCCTTGTGTTACATTTCCAATTGGACATATTTCATGAGCTTGATTTAAACATAAATATTTATTGCATACACATACACTTGATAAAAAAACACTCAGTACTATCAAGGCATAGGGATTTCTAACTAGGTCATTAGAGTCACCCCTACCCATGTATACATATTTGTTTTTGATGGATGTGGGTATAAATTCAAGTTTTCTCTTAGTGAATAGGTTCTTCTTAGTGCAGGACATGTAGTTGATTTAGTATGTTATGTAGGATGAAGAGTTAGTAGGATGATTATGTGAGTTGGTCCAAAGTCTAATATATTTATTTTAATTTAATATTCAAAATGGATTGGAAAATTTCATATCAATTTATATGAAACATGTTATTCCATTTTTATCTTTTACTTGATGCATTTTTTAATCATATATATAGTTTTAATTCTTTCTATTCTAGAATGTAGGGGCCCATGGGGCTCCCTGTATTATGTCTAGAAAATTTTGGTATTTATGTTATATGGATAGTTCATGTTGAATTTTTGGTAGATTCAAGAATGACCCAAAGGCTTTATTTTAGAGGATATAATCTCCACAATACTATGTTAGACCCTTATCACTAGTAAAAAAACTCCAGTGTATGCGGAGGTGTGCCTAAGGTCACATAGAATCCCCCACTATGTTCTATTTGTGTGATCTAGGATGAGGAATTACACATCATCTATATATCCTCTTGTGTATAAGGAAACATTAATTTAGAGATATTTACTCCATGTGACACTAGAAATAATCCTCTCTTGGTTTTCCAATACATAATATCTTCGGTATCTTATCAATATAAGTATAGTGAATTAGTATAAGAAACTGTTTAGATCTATCAAAAATGATATTGATCCCTATAATATAGAAAGCTTCACCTAAGTCCATCATGGATAAGAATGTTTTCAATAACGTATTATAGGACTCTAAGACTATTAACTCTTTTACAATAAGTATTATGTCAATAAATTATACTACTAAAAAAATGAGTACTCTTCCACTAAACTGATTACGGACACTTGTTTCACATTTCTTCATTATAAAAGTAAATTCCATTATAGATTCAAAAAATTGAATGTGCCATGATTTATATTATTTCTTCAACATATACTCAGATCTATGTAACTTTCATACCTTTTAGGAATGTCATATATTCAAAATCTCTCTGGTTGTTCCATATAGACATCTTCTATAAGGTTTCAATTATGAAGAGTGGGTTTGACATCTATTTACCAAATATCATAATCATAGAATTATTTTATGGAAATAAGAATTCTTATTTATTTTAGTATATAAACTAGTGAAAATATTTCTCCATATTCTATGAGTTGATGTTAATTAAACCTTTTATCCACTTTTCATGACTTATTAGAAATAAATTTAAATTCTATGTCTAGTTTCTTCTTTAATACTCATTTTCACTAAAAAAGATTTACATCTATTGTAAGATCAACCAAAACCCACACATTGTTCTAGTAATTTTAATCTATATCATAATTCAAGGATTCTTACCATCTCTCATATTCTAATATTCTAATTACCTCATTATAGGATAAATATTCATTATTTTCAACTAATAAAAATTCATTATCAAAAGTGACTTGAAAATCATATTTCTTTTATTCTCTTACCTCTATAGAACTCCTATAACATACTTATATATCAATAATAACAACTTTTCTGTGGCCCTATGGATTTTTTTCATGTTCTCACTCCTATGTATCTTAAGCATCGACTTCATTGATGTCAATATTACTCATACTATCACTTCTTAAGATGTTCTCTCACTCAAGGAAAAAGACATGGCTTTCCTCTATAACCTTCATATACAAGGGTTCATATAGATAGTACCACTTATTTTCTTAGGATATCATATGAACATGCACTTAATTCCCCAAGGTTTTATTTATTTGCATAAGTATACTTATCAATCATCTCACCTAGACATGTAAATTCGATAACATAGATTTCATTCCATGTATTAACTCATATAGATTTACATTTTCTTCTTTAGTTAGCACATACTTTAATGTGTGTTCTATAGTATGAAATGAATATCCCTAAAAGGATAATGGATAATCTACATGAATCATCATCAAACAAACCATATTCGACATGGTACAGTTCTTACTTTCACTAGCACCATTTAATTATGGTGTATAATGAGCAGTGGGTTAATATAAAATTCTAAACTCTCATATATAATTGATAACATTTGGTTAAGATATTCTCCACCTTGATCTGATCAATTTTTTTTATTCTTACCTAGATAGTTCTATAATTCATTCTCTAAATCTTTCAATTTCTCAAAGGATTCATACTTACACTTCATTAAGTAAAACATATCCATATGAACATAATCCATTAGTAAAATTAATAAAGTACGAGTATCCACCTGTAACTTCAACTAGAAATGGTTTAAACACATATTTATGAATTAATCCAAGAAACTATGTTCCCCCTTTACCCTAATCAATAAATAATGGTTTGTTCATATTACCTTGAAAACAATCATGACATCTTTCAAGTGGTTTTATTTTAAAATAATCTAAATACCCATCATGATAGATCTTTTAAAGAGATTCTAATTTACATAATTAAGTCAGTGATTCCAAAACTAAGTGTAATATGATCCATGTGAAACTTATTCATTATCAATTTCCAACACTTTTTTTTTCATATATTAGTTCATAAATTCTATTATTGAGATGTTCTATACCATAAATAATTCTACGATTATAAAAGTAGCATATTTTCTTCCCAAACTAAAATAAAATTCTATAAATTTCTAAAATAGTAGTTGATTTAATGTTTTTGATAACACATGGAATTTAATAAAAGTGCTTAAATAATGTAATAAATACCATCCGTAATGTAAGGTGTTATTATCTTATAGCTTAGACATCCAATATTGCACCATTGGCTGCTTGAATATCCACCTCACCTCATGAAACCTTCCTGAATCTACATGGATCATGTATTTGGATAAAAATGTGAGCACAAAAATATGTATCTAATACCCAAATGGTAGATATATATATGTTATATTCTCTAAAAAATTCACCTAAATCCTCCCCTCATTTCTACACCATAGTGTATTTATTTTAGTGGCCCTTTCTTCCATATGAAATATATACTCCATCATGTTCTTTTATCTACCTCTAGAGCTTTCTCTTCTTGGTTGGGTGGTGTGTAAAATCCATTGTGAAGTGGCCCACTCATAACATACATAAAAATTATGCCATTCTATATGAATATTCAATACATATCACAATTATACATGCATGAGGACCACAAAGGTTTAGTGTCTTTGGAGACTATAAACATAGTCAAATTATTTCTTAAAATCTCTACATAATCTCCCCAAAAGATCATAATATCATTACCATTATATACATATCATAATTTACAAATTCCATGAAAACCTACAAAAGGGAGACATTAGAAAGGGTGAGATAAAATGCATATTAACGGTAAAAATGGGAGATATCAATCATAAGAGATCATAAGATGATCACAAGGGTATGATAACATAATAAAGTGCATGTTCTCAATGTAAAATATTCATTCCCTTAAAATATTAATTCACAAAATCTAAAATCAATTCACATCTGGAATCATGATTTACAATTGTCTCAAAGCAGTAATCATCTTTCAACAGGCATGACATAGGAATATGGAATTATAAGCATAATAAATCATAATCTTGTGAATATAGTTATTCACAATCATTCCCACACATAATTCTATAAGTACAGATAAACATAATAATACTCATGCATGAAAATGTAAACATAGTTATTCATTATCATGTCCACACATAATCCCTCGAGTATATTTATAAGTAATCATAGTTACACATCAAAACATTAACATAGCTATTTGCAATCATGTCTACGTATATTCTTGTGAGAAGAGATATAAATCAATCATACCGACCAATTAAAAAGTGGACATATCTATTCACAATCATTTACATGTATATCATCACCATATCATAAGATATCTATATTATATGAGACAATTCATTGGAGGGTAACAATGGACCTAACCACCACATAATCATAATCCTTTTATATGTATCCCACAAGGTGAATTCAAAAGTAATCATTTTCTCATAACTCAACCTATAGAAAAAATGAGTTTTATAAATATTTTATCATCTGAATAAATAAATATCTAGATAAATAATAATTATGTTATCATTTTATCATGTCACCAAAAAATCATAAGTAACATCAACGTATTTTGTCAAAGATTAAAATACCTTTAAAATATCATTAGATATTTTCTTGAGGAGAATAACCTTTTTATTTTAAAAGAATTTATTTAAAGTTTAAAAATATCCAAAATATTAAGAAAACAATTTTATTTGAAGAGAAACATGGAAAATTTTAAAGAAATATTCAAAATTAAGAGTAGTTATGATGGTGGGAAATAATTTTTGTATGTTATATGTTAAAACAAATATTCCATTCACAAATTTATTAAGAAGTTCCATATTCTGGGAATGAAAAGAAGTGTAATTTTAATTTTTTATAGAAAGTAAAATATGGGTAAACAATAATTTAATAAATCATTGGATAAAAATTAAAACAGTCTAGAAAACATTTTAAAGAAAATATTGATATGTAAGAAAAAGAATATTAACCAAAGAGAAAATATAGTTTGATTTTCTTAAAATTGTTTTATAAATTATTTTTAAGTACCAAAGATAAAAAAATTTTACTATAAAATGAATTTTTTTTGATAAATATAGGATAAAAACATATTTGGGGATAAATGGTTAAAGATTATATAATTTCCCCCAATGTAAATTTTGCAAAGACAATCATAAAAATAAATGATATTGTAACATAAATCCCTTAACTCATGTCCCATCTTGCTTTATATGCATTCAAGTATCCTATATATTAAATATTTATTTATTATAAGTAAATTAAAAACCATATTTATAAATAATTTACTATTTATCATTCCTTTATTATTTCCAATTATCTTTTTGTTCATAATTTCTTTGTTGAAATGAACATTTAGGTGAAAACTAGTTTGTTTTCCATGAAAGCTTCGGTTTTATGGTTCTAGTACTCAAACATTTTTCATGGTATAATAATATATATAATAATAATTATTATATAAGAATAATATTTATTCATATTATACACTTTTATAATCATTCATATAAAGCATTGACTAAAAATTAATTACATCACTTCATGGTGACCGTATCCCATACGTACACACGAGTGATGTTTCTACTTTTTGATGGATGGAAATAAAGGTATTTAAAAATTAACCTTTATAGAATCATTATTATTTCATAAATATAGTATATATTCATTAAATGAATCAATTAATCCATCTAGGTAAATTAACAATGAATAAATAATCACATTGCTTCGTAGAGGAGGGAGTCCTCACGTATGCATGAGCGACATTATAATTTCCCAATGAATATAAATGTAAGAAGGAAGATAAGATATTATATTTTAATAAGTATAAAATTTCCTAAATATAATATATAATCATTATATACCTCATAATAACCATCCATGAATTATGGTGATGAAAAATAAAATACATCTCTTTGCATGGCGTTTGCTCGCATGTACGCACACACAATGATTTCATTTCCCATTTTATAAAGAAGAAGATCAATAATGATTGTAAAATAAACATAAATACATCTAAGTATGTATATGATATTTTATTAATCATATTAAAATGGATAAAATATGTTTATAGAATTTGGAAGAGGAAATAAAATTGAAATAACTATGCTAAGAGTTATACCTATTCATTGAGGAACATCCTTTGACTTACTACTTAAGCATTGAAAGTATAGTATTATGATAAAAATTGAACCTATAGGATGTGGGAAGGTATTATAATTAATTATATATAAAAGCATTAATTGATATAATATTTTCTTGAAGTGAGATAAATAGAGGATTGGTGGTGTCCCGTTATTAGTGAGGGAAATTAAACACGTGGATTTTTTCAAAAGATTAAAATATATTACTATCTTAGTCAAGGAAAATGGATCCAAAATGAATCATTATAAAATATTATATGATATAATTTTTAATTATGACTATAAAATAGTATCTAGAAAATATTTTAGGTCATCCTAACCCTTATCTTTTTTATTTACCCCCTTGTTATCCCCATTTAGCATTTACTGTATTAATGATTTTTTATCGGTTTCTATTCATAATGACAAAAAATAAAAGTGACATAATTAATAAATTTAGAAATTATATTTAAAAATATGGGTTCTATTTTATAAAATTAAATTTATATATTTTGTGGAAATTAATTTTAAAATAAAACCAAACGTGATGAAAAATAGTTTTCCATAAAAATGAATTTTTAAGTATAAATGCGATTTAAATACAAAATTAAGAATAATGTTGATTAAAATTAATTTAAATTAATTATATTTAATAAAAATTAAATAATTAAATTTTAAAATAAATTTAAAATAAAATGGTACTTTTTATAAAATTCTATGGAAAATATAGTTTTTTATAAAATTGGTATTTTTTCACAATTTGCTGAAAAACAAATCTTAAAATAAAACAAAAAATTTAATATTTGGATAGTTTTTTATATTTTAATTTCAAAAATTATATCTATTTTATAAAAAAAAATTTCTAATAGTTTCATAAATTAATTACAATCTCCACACACAAAATTCAATATAATATATTTTTGAAGAAAATGTATTTTTGGAGATTAAAATGAACTTATTCTCATTCCCTTATAAATAACAATATTTAAATAAATGTTAATTTTTTTGATTAAATATATAATATATAATTTTTATTAAAAAAATTAATAAATACTGATTTATTTAATTTTTTTGATAAAAATACATTGTACACCTAAAAATAGTTTAATAAAAAATAACACTTTTTACCTTTAAATGATTTTATTTTAATTTCCAAAAAATAAATAACAATTGAATTAATTTTATACACATGTAAAAAAATAATTTTTTATAATTTATTTAGTCCTATTCATAATCTTCAATCCAACAGTTAGTCATAACGAGTTACATTAAATAATAATATTTTAATAGTATATCAGAGTTTGTGGAAACTCAGTGTCATATGTGATTCCATCAATCAAAGAAGTAAAATTTATTTAAAGGGAAATATATTATAAAATTTCATTGTGTTACATTCTAACTCATTTATAAGAATACCAACCTCAAAATTTTGCTACTCTATTACAAATAACTGAGGATACTTTTATCTCATTACACATTTGGGTTCCACGTAGATTCCTTAAATTTAGGCTTTAACCAAAAAAATTTGACTAGGTGAATGGTATAGTTTTATAGAACATTATCCATTTGATATATAATATCCACCGATTATTCCTCATAATAGAGATCATGCTTCAGTCATATGACCTTAGAGTTCAGTATATGCGAAGGATGAGATATGTACTTCCTCAAAAAAGATACATGGAATGTAAGAACCCAAGTAATGTTAATAATAAATCAATTTAATTCCTTATTAATATTAATTAATTATATTTTAGGTTTTTATATTCATTATAAGAATATTATGTAATTTTTCAATTAGAAGTGAAATAGTTTTATTCTTGTTAAATTTACATTCATTTATTTTAATGTTTTATTTAAAATATTCAAATATGGTCTTCAGAATTTGAATTTTAAAAAATGAATTTAATTTTTGAAATCATAATATCAAAATTATATTAGGGTAAAATTTATTTATTTTTTTAAAAGATTAATTTTTTAGTGAATCGTAAAAATTACAGTTTTAATGAAATATAATTTCATTTAATATATCGCTAAGAAATAAATATTATATAAAAATTTATTAAACTTATTGGAAGAATAATTTATTATAATATACAAAAAATATAATTTAATAATAATTCCCAATATATAAATTAGAATTTATTCCATGATAAATATGAAAATCATTTTCAATGATGTCGCAGTTCTTGTATAGTACTGGGAAAGACAAATTTTTATTCCTGAAGACAATATTTTAGAATGAAGAATTATTTTAATTACTTATTAATAATTTTTATGTATATTTGTTAATTTTAGAGTTAAATAAAAATATACTTATCTAAATTCTTGTGAAATCCCTGTGCAAGACTGGAGAAGTGAAAATAACATATTAAATATGTTTTCAGGACATATATGTGAGTAAATATACATATTAAATAAATATAAAAGTTTATATTTAAATTAGTAAATTTATTTTTATAATTTAATTTTTTTAATATTTTTTATGAAATAATTAACTTAAATGCTTACACAACATCGGCATAGTTCTTGTGAAAGTAGTAGAAAAACCAAGTAAATGATTTTAAAAATTATAAAAGTAATTTTTTTCGTAATTTATAACATCAAATGAATTTTATAGATAAATATAACATATTATGGATGTGTTAGTGGTTTATATTCTAATTACACTATTATATTGATGAATTTAAAGTCAAAGTAAATATGTAGTTCAAAAAATGACATTAATGGCATTTTATAAAAATATTCTTATTAAATGATCTAAAATTCATAAATATCCAATTTTAGGATAATTGAATGGGATATGGTTTATAATATAAACCATGGAAAATTTATTGGCAAATTGTTTTTTATAAAATTTCTTGAATCCTATAGTGTTAAAAAATTTGATGCCACAACAATCATCAAAAGGGTTAACAAGCATTAAAACAAAGAGATAATGGTGAAAATATCACCTAAACTTTACAATTTTTTATTTTATGAGATTATTTAAACTGATCAGAATCCAATATTGTAAATATATAATTTTTTCATCTTACAATGGAAATTAATTTTTGTTAATTTAATACTTTGAGTAAATCCCCGATTACTCCTCCTATCTCTTTTAAAATAAAACTTAATCTCCTCTCTTACTTACCTGTTTTGAGAACTATAGTTTGGAAAATCACTACCCATGTCTCTCACCATCTTTAATCCCCATGTCATAGAGGTGTTAGTGTCACCAAGATATCGAATATAGAAGACTTAAAGTGAAATCCGAAGAGGTTATCCGAGGAGAAGGTACAAATCCTAACTAGCCTATTTTAAGTTTATTTCTTCTTACAACTCCTTAAATTATTATTTAACCACAATAAGATAATAACATCAGTATCATACATATACTAAAATGTTATTATGATTATTGTACAACAATTTTTTATCTCTTTTTTCTATCCTATGATAAGTGAAAACAATGCTCGTGCGTACTTGTAGACAACCTGTCACACACTAAACTTAAACTTTCAAAACCTGTTCGAGTCATTTGAAGTTTTTAAAAGAGTAGATCACATAGAAAAGTCATAGTTTTCTTTAACCATGATCCTTTTACATGAGGGTAATCTAGAGGCCTAGATAGGGTTACACTTTTGGCACACAATTTGAAAACCATACAACCAAACCATCAATGGTGTTGAGCCTTAAAAAAGAAATAAATAGTTTTAGTAATAATAATAATAATAATAATGTTATTATTATTAATATTATTAATATATTTATTTACTTAAATCCCCATTCCCCTTTCTTATCTATGTCCCTCAATACCCCTCACTCAGGAATCCCTCACACATGCCACCCCCTTACCACAACCATATCTCCATACAGATTCTTCTGCCAATTTGGTATGCCATCATCTCTAGTAAAGTTATCCTCCTCTCTTCCTCCTCTTCCTCCTCCATCATATTCCTCTATTTCTTGATCTCTTTTTATTCTAGGTGGTTTACACTCCATGTAAAAAACCTAAATCATTTTGGGGTTTTATTTTGGTCAATTTTTGATGTCTATGGTTCAAATGCCTCAATTAAGGTCAGTTCTAGCCTTGACAATTGTAGGAAGTTTGTGCACCATTAATTTCTGGTAAGGTTTCTTCCATCCTAATTATTTTTCCAAATTTTAGTTAGGACTTTATTGTTTTTTAGTTTTATTTCAAATTATTTAGGGTATCTTGTGGCTCTTGAATGTTCCTTGCATATATATACATAAGTAAAAAGATATATATCTATATACTCCTTGTATATATTCCATCATAGTGAGGAAAATATGTACATTGGGTTAGTGGGAACACACAAAAACAAAAACACAAACACACACACACACACATTTATATATATATATATATGCATGAGGGTGTATATGTGTGTAGGTGTGAAGTTATTTTCTATTTTTTTGTCAAAAGATGTATGTTATGAGGTAGGTTCCCTATGTGTGAGCCTTTAATTTGAGTTCTTTTATTACATGAGTGTTCTAAAGGTGTGGTTTTAATATTATTTGAAATATATATGCTATGTAAAATTTGTTTTTCATCTTGGAAATGGTTTTATTTTATTTACCAAGTTTACCTAAGATTTGAAATCGGTACTTCATATTAATAATATGTTTTTAGCCTTGTTTTTGAATGAAATGTGTTTTCATAAGATGATGAGGCTAGATTAGAATATTGATTTGTTTTATTAAATTAAAAAACCATTTTAATTAATACCCCTTTGTTTAGAAAAGTGTTTTTTGTGATAGATATGTGATTTTTATTATGTTCCTAGTGAAAGAGGATTTTTCTTGGTTTGTATTTGACTTAAAAATGGGCTATACATAAGGTGGGAGTTCAGAGGTGTGAAGGAGGGTGTGATTTTTGTATAAAGAAGATGATATATATATATATATATATATTTATGTATATAATACCTTGATAAAATAACCTCCATTTTAATTGTGATGGGAAACCTTGGGTAGTTAGGCAAGAGCCTTAGGGACACATGTTGTACTTGTTGAGATTATGAATTGGCTAGTGTCCTTGAGTAGATAACGAAACCTTTTTTGGGATGTGTCCCTTGTCCAAGCCGATAATGGTGTCACCAAGTGTTAGGGTAGTGTATGATGATATCTAAAGCCATTTGATATTGATTATGTGTTAGTATTTTATCTCTATTCTAGACCATCTTGACCAACACCCTAGATCCCATGACACTGGTTTTACATGTATGCTATTTTTAATTGTTACTAGATTCTTTATAAAGTGAAAATTCTGTTTTGTTTTTAAAATTGGGACACATGTTTTACCATAGGTTATTCATTAAAAGTAATTAAATATTTTTTTTATATTTTATAGTTTCATTGAAAAATTTGATGATAGGTAATATTTCTTAAAAAATGGAATATTACTACTTGTTTTTGAAAGAAATTTAAAACATACTTTATATATATTTTATCTTCATACAAGCATGATTTTATTTATTTTCTAATGTTATGGAATTGGGTGTTCAATTTTTCCAATCCTATTGGGAATTTAAATTGACATTCCAACATCCTTTATCATTTTCCAGCTTTTGGTTCTCTCATTTAACATTTATTAATGAACAAACATGGTTTTTTGGATAGAGGAGACTCATGGGGTCACATTGAGGTACATATAGTTTATTTATTTTCTATAGTCTGTTATAAATTTTATTTGTTTTTCTCTATTTATTTATATATTCTTTATGGGATAAATCATTCCCAATTGAGTTTTTCTTGATTCTTGACACTAGTTTCCTACTTAGGAGGATTAGAAATGCCTCTGAGGCCATGTTGCAGGCTAGTTCAAGTGACTATATTGTGGTAGACTTGGGTTGGTTCATGAAAAAATGGTATCATAACAATTAGACATTATTATTTGGGGATTTCTGATAGTTTAGAGTTAGAATTTTCAGAATTTAAAGGTCCATTCATGGGTAGGTGCTTGATCAAAACCTATTTGGAAGTACACTTAAATTTATAGGGTAGTTCAGGATGGTGGTTCCCTAAAATACGATCTTGGTTCTAGGATGTTTTTGATATTTTTTATATCTATTTGCACATTTCTATTTGGTTTTTAGGTTTAATGGATTTCTTTGAAAACCTCCAAATTTTGGAGTGGATTTTTGGAGGGACTTATATGGTGCATGCTTATTGTGTTTGGTCTTGAAAACCATGATAAGACCATGAAACTCCCTATTTTTACCTCTAGTGAGCTCACACAATGGCACATGGTATACCAAACCATGTGGCCAAGCCATGTGTAGTTGATGTTACAAAAACTTGCGGCCAAGACATGTGTAGTTGATTTTTTTATATGTTTTGAGATTTTTGACATTTTTAGTATTGAGTTTCTTTAATTTATTGTTAGTTTAATTTTGAGTTTTTTTACGTGTTACCCCTTGGTTTTAAATGATTTTTGGTTATTCAAAAATTATATTTCTAAAATTAAATATTTTTGTTCTTTTAAAATGAAGTAAATTTTTTTATAAATGTGGAAGGGAAATTTTTTTATGGGTTTGAATGGTTTTTAAAAATGTTTAATGAAAAGAGAGTTTATAATTTTAAATTGTTTCCCTTTTATAAAAAATGTGGTTTTAATTTTTTTGGAATTTTTATGTAATGATTTAGAAAGTTATTTGACCATTGATATTCCTTATAAAACCTATCATATATGAATTCATGTGATAGGCTCATTAGTAGGCATGGACATGTGAATAATTGGATACCAATTTATATATGTATATATATATGAGGTTTCATAAGATACTATTGGTAATTTCCCAAACTTTTTGATTTGTTCTTGTTTTCTAAATGTGTTTTTGATAAGAGGATCTCAATTTGGATGGGTGAGGGTTGTTTGGAATTTTTTTTGAGTTTTCAGATTTCTTTTTTGTAATTTTTTGTTTTGTTTAATTAAAAGTGTTGCTGGATTGGTGCTTCAATCTTTATTTAAAATTTATATTTGAGACATGGAGTTTTGACTTATGGGATTCCATGATTCATTTTTGTATTTCTTGTTTTCAGAATATACCCAACTAAACTCATAGGAATTATAAAAGGATTTTCAGGTGGACATTACACCATATTTCTATGGTTGATCAAGTCTTTGCTTAGTCATTTTGATCATTCTAAATACGGATCCTAGTTGTAATCATTATCAAGAATTCATTTGGAAGTTCTAGGAGTTGAACGCTCCACATTTCATGGGAAAATAGAGACTAAGAAATCTAAATAATGGTTTTGAATAATTGAGGATATTTTCATTCAACTTTATCTCTATAAGACTTTTAATATCACCTTTTCATCCTTTATACTGGAAGGAAAATAGTAGAAGTGGTGGAAGTTCAATTACTAGTCCAAAATAGAGAAGGGAAATTTGTGGGAAATCTTTAAGGTGTTATTCGTTAAATAGTATTTCTCTAAATCTATGAAGGTACTAAAGGAGATTGATTTGTACTATATTAAGAAAGAAGATTAAAAAAATTTAGAGTATAATATGATTTTTTTCCAAGATGGTTCTATATCTCCCAAAACTTTATGAAGATGAGGCCTTGAAGACTCAATTCTTTGAAAATGGCATCTCACCAGAACTATTTAAAGTAGTGTCATCATTTCCTAACACTTGTGAAGAAGAAGTGAGGAAGGATATTTAGAATGAGGTTGGTTTAGCTAGAGATCCATATATGGTTCATTTCTTAGCTATCCCTAGGAGAATTGTTGTTGTCTCCAGGATGGGGAAAGGGAAGAGAGCTATGTCTAGCCTATTGGGAAGTCATATGAATAAACTGTCATGCATCTTCTTGCTAGAATGATTCTGGAGTAAGATCTGGGAGTTCCATTAGTGTGAAAAGATGAGGTACAAGGATCTTTCATGTCTAGAAGCACTAAATACCTACCCTACCAATGGACTATTGGTTCATCTACAATGGTTTTGCTGGGGTGTGGATAGAAAATTATGTGGAGCTAGATCGACCCATTATAAGGGCTCTCCATCCCATTTGGAGAAGAATGGTGTTGATGTGAACTATTTTTAGAGTTTTATTTGTTGCAAAAGATTTATTATTTTAGGATTTTAAGCCTGCTGATATTGTCTTTTTATAGGAATAGTGGGAGATATTATATATATTTTATAAACACCTATTCTTTAATGGATTTGTTTTTTTTTCAAAATTCAGAATATTTTGGTTATAGAATAATGATGTTTCTTATTTTTCATCTTATCAATCCTGGATTTGTTTTTCGTTTGAATTTGTGTGCAAGTTCTATTTTGAGGAAGAAATTTTTTGTAAGTGTTTTAAAATTGTTGGGATACCACCCTTATTGAGATCGTGGTGAGCCTAGCTCACTAGTCCTTGTTATTTTCTTCTTGGGAATTTCAAAATATAGTTTCCTATGTGACTCTTTGATTCTATCCAACCCAAACCTAACTATAGTAGTTCTGAAGGCTTTAATAATGGGTCATATAATGGATTCTCATGTAGATCTAGAAAAAAATAAAATGGGTTTCCCTAGTGGTTTCTAAGTTAGGGTTCAGGGTGTTCTATGTTTTGAGATTGTGTTTCAAGGTTTGGGTCTCTTATATTGGGTCCCTTGTTGGATGGTTCAATTTATTTCTTCTTTAATTTTTTTTATATGGCTTAGGTTTATTAATTTTAAAATTAAATTTTTAGTCTCTTTAAGGGCTCAATGTTTCATAAGAAGAGTGAGTGTTAACTATTGGTCTTCAGGTTTTGAGAACTGTGTCTTGTATAATAGTTTTCTTTCATTTAATGTCATATCCAACTGAATCTTCGAGACTTTCTAGGGTTATAAAGTATCACTATGTGGAGAATTGACACACCCTGACCTTGTAATAATAATTAATTTTATTTAATTAATTATTTATACCTTCAATTTTTAGTTTCGGGATGGAACACGTTTACATTTTAAAATTTTCGGTTTTTAGTATAGGTGTATGGTTAGTAGAAATTGTGCGCAAACTTTGTGAGTCATCTTTCATTTTTGGTGGAGCTGATCACATGATTTGTTCAAAATTTTCTTATCCATGTGGTTTATCTAGAATCCTAGAGAGGGGTACTTGGTTGGCACATGGTTAGACCAACTTTGTGGCAAAACCGTGCACAATTTCTAGTCTTAAATTTTTTGTTTAAATAATAATAATAATTTTTTTGTTATTATTATTATCTTTATGATGATGATTATTTTGATGATGATGATGATGATGATTATTTTTTTATATTTTATCTTACCCCCATATTATCTTGAAAACACCCTTTCCCCCTTTCTTATTAGTGTTGTTCGACACCCCTCACCCAAACATCCCTGATGAACAACACCCCTTTCGAAAACCACCTATCTATATGATTCTTCCACCAATTAGGTGTGAAATCATCTTTGGTAAGTTTATACTCCTCTCCTCCTCCCCTTTTCCCTATTTCTTAGTTTTGTTTTCTTATGGATGGTGTGTACACGATGGACGAAACCTAACTTATTTTGGGGTTTTCTATTGGTTGGTTTTTGATTTCTAGGGTTTGTTAGCCCTGATTAAGGCTAGTTCTAGCATCACTGGATGTAGGCAATGTGTGTGCCTTTGATTTTGGGTTAGTTTTCTTCTATTATATTTATTTGACAAAATTTTAATTATAGATTTTGTGTTTTTTACTTTTCTTTTATTATTTAGGGTATATTGTAGCTCTTTGAAGGAACCTCGCATGTATATAAATAGGTAAACACATATATATCTATATATTTTTGGAACATATTCTTTCACAATGAGGGAGATATAGACATTGGTTCAAGGGGTACATGTATATATGCGAGGGTGTATATGTGTGTAAGTGAGAAGTCGTTTCCGGTTTTCTTCATCAATATATTTGAGCCTTTAATTTGAATTCATTGATTACTTGAGTGTTTTAAAAGTGTTGTTTTATTATTTTTTGATATACATATTTTATGAAAAATTGGTTGGCCCTATTTTAAATGATTTTATTTTTTTACAATGTTTACCAAATCTTCCACATGGGTTTTTCATATTAAGAATCTGTTTTTATCCTTGTTTTGGAATGAAATGTGTTTTCATAAGATGATGAGGCTTGAATAGAAATTTAATTTATTTTATTAAAGTGAAAACCATCCTATGGAATTCCCCTTTATTTGGAAATGTGATGTGTGTGATAAATATGTGATTTTTATTTTTTTCCTTGTGAAAGAGGCCTATGATTGGATTGTTTTTGTCATAAAAAGGGGATGTGCTTAATGTGGGAGTTCAGAGGTGATAAGGAAGATTAGATTTTGTGTAAAGAAGGTGATATATATATGTGTATGATAACTTGATAAATATAACCTCAATTTTAATTATTATGGGTATCCTTGGGTAGTTAGGTGGGAGACATAGGCACAAATGTTGCACTACTTGTGATTACACACTGGCTAGTGCCCATGAGTAGATAGTTTAACTACTTTTGGGTCGTGCCCCTTGGTCGAGCAAGTGAGGGTCTTTTTGTGTGTTAGGGAAGTGTTTGATGATATCTGGTGCCATTAGATATTAATTATGTATTGATATTATAGATATGTCCTAGGTTATCTCGACCCACACCGTATATCCCATGAGACTGGTTTTACACCTATGGTGTTTTTTATTTTTTCTACGTACTTTGTAAAGAGACATTTATATTTTCTTCACACTTGGACACATGTTTTACACCTTTTTATCCTTTACATTGAGTTGAATAATTTTTTTTCATGTTTTAGAGCAGTTTTGAAAGATGTGATGATATGTAATTTTTATTAAAAAATGAATCTTGGTACTTTATTTTGAATGAAATAGAACATCCTACATTATATATATATACATATATATATATATATATATTATTTTCAAACTATATTGATGAGATATATTTTTAAAGGAAATTGATATGGAGTTTTTATCTTTTTTCATTCTTACACAGCATTTTAATGCTCATGCCAATATTATTTATCATTTTTTTAGCTTCAGGTTCTCCCAGTTCTGGATCACTCATTGAGCGAACATGGTTTTTTTGTTAGAGGTGAACCATGGTCACATTGAGGAATTTATAGTTTATATCATTTCCACTACTAGTTAAAATTTTATTTATTTATTTATTTATTTATCTATTATTTATGGGATAAATCATTCCTAATGGAGTTGTGGTTGATACTCAACACTAGTCTCTATATTAGGAGGATTAAGAATATCTCCTGGGACTTGTTGCGGACTGACTCAGGTGACTGGTTCAGGGTTGACCTAGGTAAGTTCATGACACTACCAATTCCATGAACTGCTGTGTATGTTTCCATCCCCACCTCACAAGGATAGTGATTATGTCAAATTTAATTAATATATATAATATTCATGACATAATTAACATTCATGAAAGGTAATATATCATTAAATTTCTTACCTTTCCATACATTGAAAAATGGTAACATTATTCATGCATTCATATAGACTACCATATCTTTATTATAATGTAATTAATTTTACATATCCATATTTAATGGTTAGTTATAAAAGTATAATTAATATATAAAAATTATAATAATGTCATGATTATTATTTTGGAGATGATGGAGTAATAACTTAATTGACCATCTCTATGCTAACGAATCTATTTTGGGATTATGAATTGAACATCCTTAAAACATCCAAAACAAATGTAAATGATGAAGTAAATAAAAAAATGTGGTTATAAATGATATAAAAGGGATAATAATAATGTAATGAACTAAAAAATGTTATTAATAAATTAAATAATTAACACTAGTTTATTTTTTAAAAAGATAAAGAATGGACATGATGATTTTGACTCTAGTCAAGAGGAAATTTATCTTAAAACACAATTTTAAATGTTTAAAATATTTATTTTTTATATATTTTTCTTCCATGTTAATATTCTTAAAATTATTCAATGCATATATTCATACTATCATAAATGAATTATAAAGGAAATTTTATGTCTATTTTTAATTTATTAAAGTGATTTCGAAAGAAATATTTTTACTTAATTTTAAAGAGAACATTTTGACTTTATTTACAAAGGACATAATGAATGTTCTATTTTAACATGTACGACATCAATGGATTTTCTCAATGCCACAATTGATATTTTATATTTTTATTATTTATAATCTTCCATGTATTCTTCAAATAAAAACCCTTCTTCCCATT
Source organism: Viscum album (assembly GCA_963277665.1). Lineage (NCBI taxonomy): Eukaryota > Viridiplantae > Streptophyta > Magnoliopsida > Santalales > Viscaceae > Viscum > Viscum album. The sequence continues at coordinate 2,026,581,739 of OY728140.1, read as the reverse complement.
TTTCTAGGTAATTTATTTTTGAATATGGGTTTTCAAAAGGAAAGGGTATTTTAATATTCAAAGATGTTTTTCATACGGGTTCAAAATAAATTTTCAAGCTTTTTAAAAAGAAAATGTGAAATAATAAAATATATTATTCATGATATGGTACTTGATAATTATAGATGATAATGGGTGATCATGATATATCTTATATTAATGGGTCATATTAATACAACTTATACGAATGGGTGAGCCCGATACAACTTATATGATGGGTGATCTTGATATAACTCTCCAGTGCATTGGGTAATTTCCACTTACTTTAAAGGGAAATGGAACGGGTAACCATGTAGGTTTCTCATATAGATTTAACAAGGATCCAACTATTTCTGACATGGATTATGAATATAAAGCTCTATGTCACCGAAAAAAGATTCTATTTTATTTCTATGGGTTTTAAAAATTTTTTAGAAACAATTTAGTGTTTTTTCATATGGTTTTGACTTATTTCATACTCTTAAAAATATTGTGGTAATTTTTTTTGGGTTTTCATGTTTTTCACTAAACCAAATAATTTCTTACTTTTATGTCTCTTATTGAGTTTTTTGTATTTATCCCACGTTTTTAAATTATTTTCACAATGTTTTAGGATGAGTAAGAACAAAGAATAATTTAAGATAAAAGTCATGAAGATTTTTCATGAAAAGGAAACATGATTCACTTTAAAAGTTTTATATTATTATAAAAGTGTATACTGATTAGAAGTTCCTACTTTGTAATATATGAAGTCTTTATATAAGTGTTATCACATAATTATCTAAAACTATAAACCATAAAGATCATCAAAATTATATAAGGTTAATTATTGACTAAAAATGCAATGTTATAAGATTGGGTCCTTATAAATTGTTTCATAGAAAAGATTTAGATAACCTTAGATATTAGGAAAATGTTAATAGAATACCCTTGAGATATTAAACATTATGGTTATGTTGAAATAATATATAATTTGAAAATTATTTCATTTCTTCATCTAATATATGCATGTTTAGAATGGTTTTTATAGAGGATACAAGGAATATTAAGTTGAATGGAATCAAGAGGAAAATTTCCTTCCAAATTGGTATATAAGAATGGTTGGAATTGGAACTGAACAATTTATTGTAGTGATGAATTATTCGACATAAGCTATAAATTATAGTGGAATCTATGTTATAGTGAAACCAGATTTACCACAAAGGAACATGTCAATACTTTAGTATTTTATGAGAAAAACCTTCTTAATTTTGGAAGAACTTCAAATCTGGTGTTATCTGAAGGGTGAATCAATGATATGAAAAGACATTTGATTTCATGGGGTGTTCAAAACATCAAAAGACCACTATTTACATTTAATATTTTGTAGGTGAATCTGATTGATGGTGGTCATTTGTTAAAAATTCACTAGAGAGGGAGAGAAGATATTGATTCCATGGAATGAGATATATTTATGAATGTATTTCTTGATAAATACTCACCTATGGTTTTTTTGACTTAGAATGGAGAAAATATTATTTGAATTGGGGCATAAAGATAAATATGTAGAATCCAAACTTGAATAATATTTCACAATATTGTATAGGTATACACCAAATCTTATTAGGAACCTTTATTAAAAAATTTATAGATTTTACCTAGGATTTAAACCATGTTTATGAATGTAATTGGTCAAATTTTAATTTAAAAGTCATACAGAAGTTTTTTTTGTATAGAGAAAGTTGAGATAATGTTTTTTGACACTTATTTTCTTTGATATGACAAGAAAAGGAATCATTCATGGTAGAAATAAAGGGGCAAGTATTCAACTAAGAAATGTGGAGGCATTCCCCTAACATGTTAAAAGTGTAGTATGTTTTAGGGAATGTTTGAAAGGATCTATAAAGTGTTGTCAATGTGGTATGTTTGGTTACAAGGCTCATGACTACAAAGAAAATTATTCTGAACAATATATGATTTGGGTAATAGATATCCAACCAAAGGTGATATGTTTTAATTAAATTGAGTTGGGGAATTATACTAATGTGTTTCCAAATTTAGTTACTCAGGGTGGAAATCATCAAGACTGAAATAGGTGTTCCGAAAATCCTTTTCTAGTTGTATGGTTGATGTCTGGACATCTGATGAAGCAGTTCTAGCTACATTAATTGATTATTCCAATTATTTTGATGCACTTTTGACTTTACATATTCACATTCATTCATTTATGAGAACTTCTCATTTAAAATGGGAATAACACCTCATGAAAAGAAGATAAACCTTTTTTTGAAAACTTAATGTTGAAATATAAAATAAACCAAGATTTATAGGAATGTTTTTTATTTTTATTAGCAGGATAGTATTTCTTATAAATCTTTTTGAATATACCATAGTTGATTTTGATATTATTTTGATATGGATTATCTTTCAGTTTATCCTGATAAGATAGATTACATAGCTATGAAATTTATATTCAATTATTTTTTAACTTTGATAACATATTAATAAGTTTAGAAATTTATTAGATATAGTAGTGATAGTTACCTAGATCACATTGTTAAAAAGAAAGAAATTGTTCAGATTAGTGATGTGCTAGTAGTGAATGAATATATGGATTTACTTATTAATGAATTTTTCGGTGTTATATCTTTTTAATAGGTTTATTTTACCATTATCTTAGTTATTAAAGATAAGAAAATTTCCAAACCACCCTTTCTATGTCTTAAGTAGGAATTTTAGAATTGAAAAATTGGATCAAAGAATTTCTTAATAAAGGTTTCTTTCTTCTGAGTACTTCACCATCGAGTGTACCTATTTAATTTTTTAAGAATAAATATGGGTAAATGATACTTTTAATTTATTATAGAGCCTTAAATAACATCATTGTTTATAAAAAGCATCCTTTTACTCAAATAGATTATTAGTTTGATCGGCTCTATGGAGCGCAATATTTTTCAAAGATGGATCTTAGGACAATGTACCAGTAGTTGAAGTTAAAGGTGGGAGATATTTCATAGAAAACATTTCAGACTAGATAATATGTATTATGATTTTTGTGTTATTACCATTGGGTTGAAAAATGCTCTAGCCATATTTCTAGACATTATAAATAGAATTTTCAATAATATTTTGGGTAAGTTTTGGTTTTTTTTGATAATATCATGATATATTATAAAATTTATGGTGATCCGGAGAAATATTTTTGGGTATTTTTGAAAACCTGGATAGAAAAAAAGTTTTATGAAAGTTCTATTAAATTTTAATTCTTATTGTGGAATATTTAATTTCTTATATATATTGAAAAAAAATATGAAATAAATTTTTATCCTACTAAAATTAAAGGGGTATATGAATTTACAAGACAAAATAATGTTATTAAGATTCATTATTTTCATGGATTATGAGGATATTACCAATATTTCATTGAAAACTTATTAGTTTATCTATCACATTAACCAATTTAACAAAAAAACAATTTAGGTTAATCTGCACATAGAAATGTGATGAATGTTACAAGTAATTTAAAATAATGTTAGTTAATTCTCCAGTTATGGATCTTCCATTGAAAAATAGTGAATTTTTATTTATAATGATTATTTTTAAAAGGAATTAGTTGTGTTTTAATGTATAATAATCGAGTAATTGATAATTAATCAGGTTAATTAAAACCCCATGATAAAAATTATCCTACCCGTGACCTTGAACTAGAGGCTGTAGTGGTTTATTTAAAAATTTAGAAAGATCATTTACATTGAGTAAAATATGAGAAATATATTTATCAAAATAGCTTTAATTATATATTCACTTAGAAATATTTTAAAATTTTATAAAATATGTGGATATAATTGAAAAAAGATTATGACAACAAATTTCATTACTATCTAGGTAAAGAAAATTTAGTAGCCGATGCTTTGAGTTGAAAAGATAGTGCGTCATTAACCATTTTATATTTGGAAGATGAGAATTTTATGAATTTTGGATTATAAATTATGAATTTTATAACTTCATCTATTTTGTTTCACATTTAAATGTATACTAAATTGTCATAACTAATTAAGCAAGATCAAAAGGAAGACCATGACTGATACACAGATTTGGAACTAGTAGAGAAACGTATGTTATATAAATTTAATATTGACAAGAAATGCATTTTGATATTTGGAAAAAGGATGTGTGTTCTATATTTATCCTTTTTAAAAAGTAATTATTAAGAAAATCCCACAACACACCCTTTTCTATTCATCCCGACAGTAATAATATTCATTGAGTCCTTTTAGGGTATTACTGGTGGGATTTAATAAAGAATGACATTACAGAGTTTACAAATAAATGTTTGATTTGTCAATATTATATCTGAATAACAATTTCAAAAAGGGACACTTCATTCATATATAGTTCTAGAGTGGAAGTGGGAAAATATATCCATGGGTTTCATGAATTTATTTCTAAATACATCTCATGGTAACATCACAATTTTGGTTATTATTGATCGATTAATGAAACCTACTCATTTCCTTACCATTTAAGATACTATATATTTAGATATAATTTCATGACTATATCTCAAGGAGATAGTAATGTTACATGTAGTTACTCTCTCTATTATATCTAACCATGATCCAAGGTTTATATCAAAATTTTGGAAAGACCTTCAGAAGTTGTTTGGCACTGAATTAAATTTTAGTATAGATTTTCATCCTCAATATGATGGATAGTCCATGTAAGTGATTCAGAGTTTGGCATAAATAATTTTTTCTTGTTCAATTGATTACTAGCTACATTAGGATCAATATATTTCATTTGTATAATTTTATTATAATATCTGTTTTCATTCCTGTATACAAATTAATCCTTTTGTGGAATTATAGGGAAAGCGGTGTCAGACTACAACTTGTTGGGATGAAGTTGGGGAAAGAAAGTTCCCAGGTCCAAAATTTGAAGATGAAATTATAGAGAAGGTTATGATTATTCAAAAACATATGAGGTTATCTCTATGATGGAAGAAAATTATGATGATAATTGGAGTAAAGATCTTTTATTCGAGGTAGGTGATTGTATTTTTCTTAAAGTATCTGTATGATATTGTGTTATGCATTTTTGTAAAAAGATAAAGTTAAGTGGATAGTTAATTTGGATATATAAAATCTTGGAAAATTTGTATTGGTTTCCTACCATGTGCCATTACCTCTAATATTGTCTTAGTTACATTATATATCTCTTGTTTCTTTAAAATAAAACATGTTCCATATGCATCATATGTTTTGATCCCTTAAGTATATCAGTTGTAAGAAAAACTACCTTATGTGGAAAAGGTAGTATATATTGTTGATAAAAAAATGAAAGTGATGTGGAATAAGTTAATTTATCAAGAAATGGTTTTTTGAAAAAACCTTGTGGTTGAAGAAGAAACGTGGGTCTATGAAAGTGCTTTGAATAAAAAATATCCCCACTTGTTTAAGTAAGGAATAAAATTATGAGGATATATTTTAAAAAATTAGAGAATAATGTAAAAACCCAAGTAATATTAATATTAAATCAATTTCATGACTTATTTATATTAATATTAATTATATTTTTGATTTTTATATTCATTATAAAAATATTACATAATATTTCGATTAGACAAGAAATTGTTTTATTCTTATAAAATTTGTTTTAATATATTATAATGTTTTACTTAAAAGAGTAATTTATAAATTTTAGACTATGATTATCACAAAATTAATTTAATTTTTTAAATTATCTCATCATAATTTTATTAGGTAGAATTTTTTTTTGTATTTTTATGAAAATATTGTTTTTCAGTGAATATAAAGAAATACAGTTTTTATGAAATATGGTATTTTTTCTAATATCTCCAAGGAATATATATAAAACTAAATTTTATTAAAAATATGTAATGAATAATGTATTATAATTTAATAAAATTATCATAAAAAATAATTCAAAACATATAAAGTATAATTTAATTCATGATAAATTTGAGAATCGTTTTCATCACCAATGCAGTGGTGGAATAACACCAAAGAAGTAAGTTTTTTTCCTAAAGAAAATATTTACTAATGGAGAAGTATTTAATTTAATTTTTTAATAAATATGAAGTATTATTTATTATATTTATGGATATATAATTTTTTTTGGAGATATATTAAAAGCAAATTATCTAAATTCTTGTCCAATGCTTGTGCAAGGCTAGAAAAGTAAAATTTACATATTAAATAAGTTTTCAGGACATAGATGCGAGTAAATATATATTAAATGAATATAAAAGTTTAAATTGAGATTAATTAAATAATTTTTATGATGGTGATTTATTTTTCAATTTTAGTGAGGAAATAATTACATTAAATCCTTAGGTAATGCAAACACAGTGCTTGCACAAGGGTAGAAAAATAAATTAAATGAATTTAAAAACACGAAAAGTATTTTTTCTGGAGGTATTTATAGTTTAACATAAATTCTATAGATAAATATATCATATTTTTGTTTTTTTTAATTTTTTACATTCAAATTCGATTGATATCTTGATGAAATTAATGTCAATGTAAATAAATAGTCCTAAAATAAAATTAATGATATTTTATAATAAACAATAATTTATTAAATTATTTAAAGTTCATAAAAATACTATATTTTCTAATGTTAATGGGATATTATTGGTAATATAATCAATGATATATTTATGGGACAATTTTCCTCTTATAGTAACTTTATTGACTCTGGTAGTTTAATTTTTTTTATGTTTCAGTAATAATCAAAAGGGTTAATCGATGTTTAAACAAAGCGGTAAGGGTGAAAAAATCACCTAAACTTATACAAATTTTATTTTATGAGAGGATTTATAATAATAAACATAATATATCAAAAAAATATATTTTTCATTGAAAATTAATTTATATTAATTTAAGACCATAAGTAATTCCAAGAGTGCCTCATCCCTCACTTATAAATGGGAACCTACTCTCCTCTCATCCTCACACCTGTTTATCACAATATTTTGACCAATACCTACCCAAGAATCTCCCAAAATTCACCAACACTTACTATATTCTATTGTCTCACAAAAATACAAAACCTATGAGGATTAATGTGTATTTCAAAGAAGTTATCCATGGAGAAGGTATAATTACTAACCAACACATTTCAAGTCTATTTTCTCTTCCACCTCCTTTAAATATACATTAAACACAATGAAATAAAAAAATAATAATCTTAAATATATTTAAATATTATTATAAATATGTTATAACCATTTTTCATCTCCTTTTTTATTCTATGGGAAATGAAAACATCGCTCGTGTATACATGTGGACTCCCACCTCTATGGAGTGATGTGTATCATTTTTTATCACCAAATCATAAGGATGATTACTATTATGGAATTAATTAATATATATAATATTCATAAATAATTATTATTTTTAAATATAATATATAATATACTTTATTATCTTTATATCCATTGAAAAATGGAAATTTTACTCATGAGTACGTACAGACTACCATCTCCATGTTGTAGCATAATTCATTTTTCATAACCATATTTCATGGTTAGTTTAAAAGGTATAATTTTTGTATAAAAATTATAACTATGTAATTATTATTATTTTGGATACTATGTAATAATAACCTCTCTGACCATGTTCATCCTATCAAGTATATTATGGGATTATGAACCGAACATCCTCAAAATATCCGACATAAATTTAACTAATAATTTAAATAATATAACATGTCCATAAATGATATAAAAGGGATCATCATATTGGATTAGACATGGAAGATATTCATAACCAAGAAAATAATTAATATAAGTTTACTATTTATGATGATAAATAACATACGGGATGAGTCAGACTCTTGTTAAGGGAGACTTTAACTTAAAACCTCATTTTAAACAATTTAATGAATTTATTTTATAAAACCTTTTTTACATGGTTACATTATTAAAATTATTTTATATGTGTATTTATATGGGAATAAATTAATTGTAAATTAGATTTATGTATATTTTTAATTTATTAGAAATTTCTTTAAAAGGAATTTTTAAATATTTTTACAGACTATTCTGAATTTCTTTTCAAAAAGAAAAAGGAATGTTTTATTTTAATACATACAACATCAATAGAGTTTCCCAACACCAAAAATTATATTTTATGTTATATTTAATTTATCACTTTCCGTTTTTTCTTTAAAGAAAAACCTTTCTCCCCTTTTTTCTAGGTATTTTAATTTTGATAATTGGGGTTTCAAAGGAAAGGGTTTTTTGATATCTGAAAATGTTTTTCATATGGGTTCAAAATATTTTTTCAATGGTTTTATAATAAAAAGGTGAAAGATTAAAATGTTTTTTTCATGACATGGTACTTTATATTATATAATATTATTATTAATCCTAATAAAACTTATAATAATGGGTGATCTAGATAGATTTTTGTAAAAATATGAGATCCCAAAACATCTTGTATGGCAGGTGAGCCCAATATAGCTCTCCAGTGAATTTAGTAATGTGACTTATATTCAAAGGAAAGAAGGATGGAGTGTACTTTGAAGGTTTATCCTATAGATTTAATGAATATGATGCTCTAATATGTGTAAAAGGGTTTCTATTTTCTTAATGTGGGTTTTAAGTGTATTCATTGAGACAAAACTGTGTGTTTTTTCATATGGATATGATTTATTTAATACACATAAATAATGTTATGATAAAGGTAAAAAGTTTATGTGTGTTCATATTTTTCACTAGACAAACAAATTTCTTAATTTTATGTCCCCTACTAGGTTTTTTATGCTCATCCCAAGTTATTAATTTTTTTATTAGGGATTTAGGATAAGTAACAATAAAGAATAAGTAATGTTAAAAGTCATAAATATTTTTGATGAAAATAATACTTGTATCAATTTAAAATTTTTAAGTCTTGAAAAAAATAGTCCCTAAGAAGATGTGTTCACTTTGTCATATATTTATTTTGTAATAGTTATGACCTAATTATTTAAAATTCTAAACCATTGTAATCCTCAAATGAAATAATTGAATTATTAACTAAAAAATAAATATTATGTAATGTTTTAAGGCTAATTCATTATATGGAATACATCATGAACTTAAGAGAGATTCAATGGAAGATCCAAATGATAAGAAACTATATAGATACAATTAATAATTTTAAAGGGACATATATACCTTGGGCTTAGATTTCAATTATTTTTGGATATTATAACCTTCTTAAATGGATAAATTAATAGGAATACCATCTCACCAACATCAAATTGTAGATCTCACTAATAATTGTCATTATAACTTTTCTGTCAACTCTAATTTACCTTGATGTACTACTGATTGTATCTAACCTCATATACCATTTCCTCAGATATCCCATGTCCTAATAGATTATTTTATCCATATTTATCAAAGAATGTAGGATATTTACATTTCATATTATAAAGGGATTCATAAGGATCCATTTGAATACTATAGTGAATGTCATTTTAGTAATAAAATTCTACCAATGGAAGGTGTTGATAAAAAAATCCATATAATTGGATTTGAACATATCTTATAGGGCTTCAATAGTTCTCCAAAACTAAACACCTAGATGGGGATGTTATGCAGTGTGAATTTTTAACTCTTTATTGAATTCCTGCTATATAATTACACATAATTTCATAGTAAAACATAGATCCTGATCAGATAAAATATAAGGAGGAACTCTATGAAATCCGAAATTTTTTTTGATGTGTATTATAATAAGCTGATAAATAGGGATATATTCATTAATAAAAATAAAATGTGTTTAATTCATAAGGAGAACAACTAAACCCCAAATAACATTGTACCCTTTAGATGTTTTGAAAAGTCCAGTAATTAAATCCAAATTAATATTTTCCCATTTATAATGTTGTATTGGTAATGGTTGTAATATCCAATGATTCTTATGTCTTTAAACATTAAACTATTAACATTAAAGGCATTGAGATACATACTCTAAAATATCCCTTCTTATATTGTCCCACCAAAAATACACTTTCATAACTCAATACATTTTCATACTACTAGGAAGAATTGAAAATGATAAACTATGAGATTCATCCAATACCCATTTCTTCATGTTTGATAAAAATGGGGAAGATACTTGATTTCAAAAAATTATCAATTTATTAGAATCATATTTTAACCCAAGAATATTTCTTACCTTCTTCTATAGTTTCGTATCCTTCCTTTTACCTCCTTAATACTCAAATGGATGGATGGTTAAACATTAATCTTAAAAAGATATGATATGTCCCATTCCATCATGATTTTAATATATATCTTCATTAAATCCATAAATATTGGACCTCTTTTAGTCCTCACCATGGACAAAATAACATGGTCTTTTCGGCTCATAAAATCAGCCACCTTGTTCACCATCCCAAGGTGTTAGTTTGTTGTGAATTCATAATATTTAATCAATTATAACCACATCCTTTGATACATATTCAACTCTTTATGTGTGAATATATGATTTAATATTTTATGATCAATATATATATATATAATATTTCACCATAATGATAATATCTTCATATTTTCAATGAAAAAATGGCCACTTCCAACTCAACATCACGAGTCCAGATTTTTCTCTCATAAATTAATTATTGGTCCAAGGAACAAGTTATCACCATATCATTCTATGTGATAATTCATCATATTCCATGCATCAATAAAATCACAAACCAGTCTCTAGTTATAAGTAGTGTATGAAAATGTTAGTTAAGAATCCTTCCTTTCAACTCCTTGAAATATTCATAACAATTATCTATCCAAATTAACATGGACCCCTTTCAAGTAAACAAGGTTATTTTATTAGATAGTTGTGATAAATCAATAAAAAATTATTTTTAATATCTATTTAACTGAATAAAACTATGAATATAGGTTATTTTGGTTGGTTTAGTCTATTTCTCAATAACATCTATCTTTGAAGGATCCACCGATATAACATATCATAAGATTACAAGACCCAACAATAAAACTTTTTTTATCCATAGTTAACACTTTATGAATTTTTCATACAAATTATCCTTCCTTAATTTTTTTAATAAAATTCTCAAATGATCTTATGCGCATTCTTTCAATTATAATATATAATAATATCATATATAAATACTTTCAAAAACTGATCGAGGTAATATCTAAATACTTTATTAAATAAATCCATGAAGTCAACAAGGAAATTGGTAAGTACAAATGGCATTAATTTAAATTCCTAAAGACCATACATCATACATAATTCTTTATTTTGTATATCCTCCTTATAGACCCTAAATTGACGATATCCATAATGAAGGTCAATATTGGAAAAGTATTGAGATCTATGAAGTTGATCAAAAATGTTACCAATACGAGGTAAAATATAATTATTCTTGATAGTTATATCATTATGTTATTGATAATCAATGAAAATTTTCATTGAACAATATTTTTTCTTAATAAAAAACTATTTCACCGCATAGTGAAGCACTAGGAAGTATAGATAACTTATCAAGATTCTCAAAAAAATTTTTACTTCAATTCTTGTAACTCAATCAAGAATATTGATTATTGATTTTTTGAAATAGATATAGCATAATGTATGAGTTCTACTAAAAACTCAACTTAATGATTTTGGGAAAGACTAATCAAGTCTTTATAAAATACATTAGTGTAATCCAAAACAATGCGAAAATATTTTATTTTGAGTTTATCCCTAAGCATTTGAGATAAATATCCCTCATGAATAGGCAGTATGAACCATATAACACAATTAACTTCCATTTAAAGTATATATTAATCATTTCACTAAAATATGATCATAGGTTGATTTATAAAATTAATCATAACTTCACTTCCTTGGTAACTAATATGGGATCTATATAGAGTGATGTAATCCATGAAAAGAATCACATAAAATTTGACTACATGGATAATCTAAATATTTACAAGAATCACATTACTACACACTTATATTAGATACGATATATATAATTGCGATGTGGTCATCATACCATTAATTGTTTTTACTACTAACACAAAATCCAATCATTGAGGATATGGATAAATATCCATAGATACATTTAATGATATAAATGAGATCACATGAATATTATTAAATAAATTACTTCAATATTTGAGTGTTCATGCCACCATATCATCTTCATAAATCTATCTTTATTCCCTTAAAAAGAACTAAAATGGTAAGTGTGATCATCGATATTTAATAATAAGAGTAAAAAATAACATGATTATGAAAACCATTCGTATGATGTCAAAATTATGACACCTTCTTTTCAATCTATGACACCTTAGGCTTAACCTGGGGAATCTATTTTTATTATCTATTCAAACCCTTTATAATGGTTTATAATGAAGAATATTAATAAACCTAATCATATCCCCTAAGAGAATTTAACCAGGTGTGTAGTCTTAGGACAAATCACAGTGTACTAGTGATGATCGAGTTTATACTCAATATTTCACTTTTAGAGTAATTACCCCTAGGTGAATATGTGGAACAACCACATACAATTTTTAGTCTATACAAATAGATGTATTTTCTAAGAAAACCACACAATATCTAATTTACCAAATCATTAGGATTTTATCATATACTTTGACTTATCTCTATGGTTTTTAATAAATTTATATAATCCTAATGTCCACAAATTTCTAAACCACCCTATAATACCAACTAAAGTGACCCAATAATAAAATATATAAATATTGAATCATTAACGAAGAATATTCATTTTATATCACAATTATACATTCTTGAGGATTATAAAGGTTTAGTGTCTTTAGATACTGCATAAAAATTCAACTTATTTTTAAAATATCTTAAACATAATATATAAAGATATTCATATTAGTAACCTTATAAACATAGTGTACTTAGAACCTTACATCAATACCGATGGAAGGAAACCCTAAGAAATCATGAGAAAATATTTTAATTAAAGATATAATCATGGGATATGTCAATCATAAGATAGTATAATATAACCATAATGGTGTGTTAACACAATCAATTATTTTTTATTATTATAAAAGATTCAAACCTTGAAAATATGAGACCATAAACTCCAAAATCAATTCACATCCAGAAGCATGATTAATAAGGGTTTCCAAGAAGTAATCATAATACAATATTCATAACCTAGGAATGTGGCATTGTAATCATATTAAATCATAATCCTGTGAACTTATTTATTGAAAAACATGTGCACACATAATCCTATGAGCATAGCTAGAAGAAATCACACTCATGCTTCAAAATCTGAAAATATATATCTAAAATAATGTCCACACCTAATATTGTGAGCATATATATAATTAATCATACACACACAGAAAAATGTAAACATATTTATTCAAAATCATGTACACACACACACACATATATATATATCTAAGATCATAGTTAGAATGAAATCATACCCACACATCAAAATTTTAACATGGCTATTCGCAATCATGTCCATGTATATCTCTATCATCTCAAAAGATATTTATGTCATATTTCCAATGTAAATAATAATGATGGTATCATTAGATCATATCGCTAGTGAAGAACAAGTAAAATTAATGGTTTTTGTTATAAATTTACATAAATTTAAAATATTATACAAATATTTCTTGAGTAAGATACACTTTTCATTTTTAAATCACTTATTTAAAGGCAAAAAATTTATAGAATATTTGGAATTGTTTTATTTTAAAATAACCATACAATATTTTAAATTTCAAAACAAAGATTATTTATGATGAAAATAATATCCTTTCATGCAGTATATGTTAAAAAATTATTATATTCACACCTTTTTCAATAAGTATCCACTTTAGAAAATGAAAAGATTATTTTTACTTAAATTTTTATGGAATGTAAAATATAGTTAATAATGGATTAAGTAAATCATCTTATAATATTAAAAATATTATTTCAGTAATTTTATGTAAAATATAGACATGAACAAAAAATATTCTTAACCAAATAGAAAATAAAGTCAATTTTTCTTAAAAAAGTTTCTCTATAAATTTAAGTTATAAAGATAGGAAAATTGTACCATTACATTAAAATCACTTGAATAAATAGAGTATAATAAAATAAATAAGGTTTAAATAATCAGGATAATATAATTTCCCTCAATGGAAATTTATTATTGATAATCTTGAAAAGAAATGATATATAACTTAGATCACTTACCACAAGTCCAGTATTGCTTAGTATGTGTTAAAATATATTATATAATATATATTGATTTATTATAACTATATTATATAAAAATATTCAAATATAAATTAAAATGAATCATTCCATTATAATTTAAAATTATCCATTGTTAATAATTTCTTCATTTAAATTAACATTTAGGTGAAAACTAGTTCATTTTCCAAACATGATTCGGTTTAATGGTTTAAGTAATTATAACTTAAAAATGGGTTAGACATATTTAAAATATTAATCATGAAATAATTATTTTATTTATTCATCATATAAACTTTTATAATAATTCATATAAAGAAATGATGAAAAATTAATTGCATCCCTTTAGAGAGACGATAGTCCGAACACACACTCAAGCGATGTTTTCAATTTTTGATAGATGGATTGAAAGATAGTTAAATAAATATTCTAATTTCTAGTGTCAGTATTATATCATAAATATCATATATATTGAATAAAAAAATCTTTATTACTATCCATTAAATGAGTAAATAAAAGATGAATCACAACGCTTTGTGGCGGTGGTAGTCCACACATATGCATGAGCGATGTTATCATTTTCCAGCAAATATAAATTTTAGAAGGTAGATATGATATTATAATTTCAGAATAAAAATTATGTCATAAATATCATATATAAAAATTATATCCATAATAATAACCATCCATTAATTATGGTGATGAAAAATAAAATAAATCGATTCACGAGGCAGTAGTCCACATGTACGCACGAACAATCCTTTTATTTCCCATTTTATGAAGATGTAGATGAATACGATTTACTACATAAAAATAAAAACATATAACTATATTTTATATTCTATATTAATAATGTAATTATGGATAAAATAGGGTTATATATGGT
The DNA here is from genome assembly GCA_963277665.1 of Viscum album. Lineage (NCBI taxonomy): Eukaryota > Viridiplantae > Streptophyta > Magnoliopsida > Santalales > Viscaceae > Viscum > Viscum album. The sequence goes on along the minus strand of OY728140.1, from coordinate 2,026,566,634 downwards.
GGAAGAAGTTATAAATTACAAATTATTCAGTTAACAATTATATCGCTTCATTGATTAGCCTCCTTTGGCTTACACCTTAATCCTTAAAAGGATAATATTATGATAGAGAAGAACACTTAGGATGTTGGGAGGTATTTCAGGAAAGTATTTTTATAGGTATTTTCTTATAAAATTTGATATTTATGTGTGGGGAATAGGGGATAGGTGGTGTCTGTATATAAATGAAGGAAATGATAGACTTGGAATTTTTCAAAAGATTAAAATATATTAATATGTTAATTCATACAATTGGATCAAATATAACTATTATTTGAAGATGATATGATATAGGGTCTAAATATTACCATAAAATATTATTTGGAAAAGTTTTTAGGAAATTTTATTCCATATATATTTAATTAAACACTTATTGACCCTATTTAAATTTTATCAATGTTATAAATTTTTTCCATGGTTACTATTCATAATGACCAAAAATGAAAGTGGAATAATTTAAGAATTCTTAAATAATAATTAAAAATATTAATTAAGTTTTTTAAATTGAATTTATATAATTGGTATAAATTAATTTTAAAATAACATGACAAAATGAGACAAAAAATGATTTTTTAGAAAAAATGAATATTTAATATTAAATATGATTTTATCCCAAAACTAAATATAATATTGATTACAAAAATTAATTTTATTATTTTTAATAATACTTAACTTATTAAATTTTAAAATAAATTAGAACCAAAATGGAACTTTGTAATTACTTAATGGAAAATGACATTTTTTATAAAATTGGTTTTTTTTTACTTAAACAATTATTCATTTTAGAAAAATTTCAAAATTTCACCTTAGGATGATTTTTATATGATAATCTAAAAAATTATATAATTTTTATAAAATAAAATCTATAAAATTTTTATAAAATAAATATAATATTCGAACACAAATTACAATAAAAACCATTTTTGAAGAAAATCTATTTTTAAGCATAAAATGAACTTATTCTCATTCCTTTACTAATAAACATAATTAAATGAATGTTTATTTTTTTAATGAATATATAATATATAAATTTAATCAGAAACATTAACTAATAATAATTTATTTAATTTATTATGTTAAAACACATTATGCACAGAAAAACATTTTTATAAAAAATAACTCATATATTCTTTAAATGCTTTTATTTTCTTTTTGAACTAATTTATAACTAATGAATATATTTTATAAATGTGTTAAAAAAATAATTTTTTTTGTAATATATTTATTCCTATTCATACCCACCAATCTTATGGTTAGGCAATAAATAACACATTATATAATATTAATTTAATACTATATAGTGGTTCATTTAAAATCAATGTTTTGTGGAAAACATACTATCAAAGAAAATTAATTTAATTAAAGATAAATATATCATAAAATATATGGTGTTACACTTAGATTTATAATAGGTCTTAAATACCTTTTCCTTCCCCTTCCTATAGTTTTCCATAAAAACTATATGTTTTTCATTCTTCATTTCCTTATTTTCATAGTGAATTAGATTAAGAAGACCCAAGAGATAATTCTCAATATTATTCATATTATAATTAAAAATAAAACTCAAGAATATCCAAGTAAGTGAGGAAAGTATTAAGTCAATGTGAAACACCTTATATAACTTAAATCCATGATTTATAAACTCTCAAAATAACTAGTCATTTTGAGTACATGAGATCCGATTAAAAAGAATATTCAATATTTCATGTGAAAAGATAGTTAGAGATCTTATACATATCATTTCTATCATTACACTAATAAATATAAAATATTTGAGAAAACATTATGTAAGTGTGGAGCTCACTGGACAAATATTATTACATCAAACACTTGAAATCTAGTGCATTTTATAATTTTCTTAGGTAGATAGTGAGATCTTATTCACTCACCTCCTTAAAAGGTGCATCAGGAATAAGGGACTCAAACATGTGAAATTTATGCACATGATGTAGTACGATGTGTAAGATCCTATAACACTCATAGAAATATTTTCCACTGATAAGATTATGTTTCTCAAAAATCTGTCACATTGATAATTTCAAGGTTATATAAGTTGAAATTTTTTACAACAAAAAAAGAAGGTTTAATTAATTTATCTTGATTACCCAATGTTACATAATAAGTTTAATTTTATTAAACTACTAATATTTTATAAAATCCAAATTGATCTCACCATTTGATTCATAATATCATATATCATGTATATTATATTATAAATGATACATATTTACATTCTCATATCATAGATGGGGTCTGGTCAATTATTGAAATGAATTTAGGTAGGTGGGCCCTTCTAACTACATTAACTCAAAACTCCTTCATTTGTTGATTTGGATTCCAAATACTAAAATCTTAGTCTTGTATTTCCTTTACACTTTAATCCAAGTCAGAAAATGTCTTGTGAAGGTAACTACTCTTGATGTTGAATTTGTTAATTCGACCCATAACCTTGATTTGAGCTGCTCAATAAATGGAAGTGTCCCAACGATGGCTAGAAAAACAATTTGAGATATGGTTTCATCCAAAATAAATTAAAGGAAAGAAATGTTTGAATAAATATTCTCTTTTAAGGATTATTATTTTTATTGATAAATATTTTTTATGTTATCATTCTTACAAATTTTTTTATAATATATTGACTTTATATAAGAAAATAACAATTATGTGAAAAAATAATTTATGCATAGTACATTTATTTTATTCCATAATATAAATTTATTAATTAATTTTTATTATGTGCTCATATAGAAAAATTTATATCACCAAAAAAAATTTACCATGCATTGAATGAAGATAAAATAAATATATATGGCCTGATCATAAGCTTATCTATTGGTCTATTTATTGAAAAGATGAAAATCTAACCATTGACCATAGGGGAATAACTCTTTTCTCAAATTAAGGTTTGAGTTAAGGTATTACACTGATTCACTTATGTATCTCCTTAGTTGGTTTCACCTTGGATCCATCTATAACTATCACTACTCACCTTGGAGCTCCTTCCATTACATGTGTTTACTCACCCATCGGTATTGGGAACCAAGAGAATGAGGTTACATAAAAGAAACCATGTACACATAGGCCCATACATAATATATATAATGGGATGGAATATAGATAATCATTTTAATATAATATTAATCATCTCAAAAATCCATCCAATAATAATTAAATTAAAAGAAATATAACGCATACATAGGCCAGTAAAGGTTATAATAATCCACAAAAACAATGTTTACACATTCAAAACCAACAAATAATCATTTCAATTTAATATTTATTATGATAAGTCCCTAAAATTGTTAAATTAATCATCTAGTTAAATAAATAAATAATTAATTAAGAATTTAATACTCTGTAGAAATCTTCCCAACTATGTGTTCACAAACCATAAAATGTTTATTTTTTTAATTCCATAATTAATTTCCTTTTGTGAAATTAATTTATATAGTGTAAAAATTTGCTTTTTTGGTATATTTTGTAAATGAGTATGAGTTACACATTGTGTAAAACATTCTATATCCCATGTATCCCTTTTTATGGACATCTATGATATAAAACTTGGGGTTAAATGTGTAATCCTTATATACATTTATGTTTCATACAATTTGTATGAAAACTAAACATCATGTAATCTCAAATGAACCATGTTTCATGTATTTAAGTCATTATGTGGTATATATTAAATACATAGAGTGTACTCTGACCACACGACTTCCACATTTCTCAAAGGGACAAATTGTGCACAGTTACATGGTGTGTATACCAACTATATGTCATGTAACCCATAAAACTGCATGGAAACGAAGTAGTAAACACATAGTGTGTAATGATTCCATATACTCTCCTCCCAAAACATGAACCATTATTTGCATCATTCATCCTGGTTCGATGAATTTAGGTACACAATTTATACTTCTCAATTACACATAGTGTATCCATGTTACCAAACCATACTTTCTAGCACCTCTGTATGGGATATTTGAATATAATTCATCTATTCTTAGCCCATTATTGGTCATATGAAACTAGAAAATCATGTTATATCAACATTATAATTAAGTAATTAATAAATAATAAATTAAATTATAACATCAAATTCATAATTCAATCAATGACTAATAAAGAATTAAAATTTAATATGTAACTTGGATTTGATACCACTTCAAGGTTACATGAAACAAAAGATGAAAATCGGTCCCTTTCCTAAAAATGGATTTCATCAATTTTTTTTGATAAATCCAAAAAACATGTTCATAGCAACCCCAAAATATTCTATGAGATTATATTTTCACATATAATTTATAATTAATTTATATAAATAAGAATTTAATTTTGTAATTCATTCTCTATTATCAAATCAGTTGACCAATCCTATCATACTTTCATTGAGATAAAGGATATAAGTGTATAATCCGTCTAGTGATAATGCACAAGCATACCATAGACCTCATAATGTTTCTATAGAATCACTGAGTAGTAGATAGAATGATTCTCACCATATGAATTATTCCTCATTGATCACAAAAAAATTCCTTTGAGACTTGAAGGATTAATTTTATTTCTTTTAGGGACTTTATAGGGAGGAGGAGGATTAAAGCTCTTTATTCTTGATAGTGTTCTTGAAGAAGTTATATCTAGTTTTGAGTGAATTATCTAGAGGGCATTTTTTATGTATAACAATGTCTAGCACTAGATATTATATAATATGGTTTATAAAGCTATGTTAGAGAATTGGGTATTGAACATAGTCCCTTGTCACATTTATTAATTTTTAGATAACCCCATGTTTTAAAATAACAATACTAATTTTATTATTTCCAGAATAGGTTTTATACTCATGGATAATTTAAATATCTTTTATTAAATGAATAAATTAATATTTATTTAAATGATATTTAATATATCATTTCAAATGGGCCTTCAACTTGGTCCGTCATTCCTCTTCGACATTTATTTAACCTTTAATAATGAATTTATTTAAAAAAATATCATTGTATTCGTAAAATATATATTTAAGCGATCAATATAAACTGAATAATTATTACTCCTCAAAACTTGGGAATATTATTTATTCTAATTTTAATTTCATATATAATTTAACTAAGGTTTTGGATAAATATATCTTGAGACCCACTAAGACCAATGCCTAGTGGCATTAGGCTAATTGGCATAAAATTCTATATTAATGACTAGAAACACATCAATGAACCCATTGATAAAGATATTAATCCTGCATTGAAAACAAGCTCATGTTAACACTCACTGTGTAGTACAACACCATTTTATCAATATCTCACCAAGACAGTTTCACACTCATATAATCAACATATATGCTTTTTATATATATATATATTTCCTATAATGAATTCACCGATAAAACCACCTTGTCTGTTGACTTAATTAGGATGACCCATTCCAATCAAAGGGTTTGAGATATATTATTATATAAACACGTTAGGGAAAAATAATTTTTTAACTGATTTATAAATTCCATATCAATCATGACCCACACAAAATATCTTACTTCCCCACGATCATATTTTATCATTGTTCTTCATCTGTACATCTAAATACCTTACTCAAGATGTGAATTATTAATAATATCAAATCCAAGTGAGAACCTCATCAGAAGATGTCTTAGTGAATTATGAGCCTCCTTACTCTAATATCCTGTACTATCTATGTCCTGTTAGATAATTCTACTCAGCCATAAAAAATTTATTTAATAATATCATTATTAAATTTTAAGGTTACCATCATATAATAGAATTTATATTCCCATTCGATTCAATAAATACAATTTATGAATTACCATTTGAATATAACACATAAGAATACATATTATGATATAATATATTTTTTAAATTTCAAGACCATTAATATATAGTTAACCAAAATTAAAAAATTATTTTGTTATGGGACACCAACTCTTATTTTAACAAAGTATATGGAAAATCCAGGTAGACAACATTGGGAGGCTGGGAAGTGGGTGCTAAGATACTTGAAGGAGAGAAAGGATATGTATTTGTTATTCATGTCAAAAATGTATTTATAGGGATATATTAATGGTGACTTATTTGGTGATATTGATATAAAAAGTATATAGGATTTGTCTATATTTATGGTGGAGCATATGTTAGTTTTTGTCATAATTAAAAAAGATTATGGAATTTTCAACCATGAAGTTATAATATGTTGCTCTTATTAAAGTAACCAAGGGGATGATATGGATAAGGAGTTTGCTGAAGAAGTAAGATCTTGATAAATGAAAAAATGTATTGTATTATGAAATTCATAGTATGATACATATTTAAAAGAATTCAGTATTCCATTTTAGGATGAATCATTTTTCATTTAAATATAACATCATTAGAGGATTATTAAATGATAGATCATTAGACTTATGGAAAATTTATGGAATCCTAAATCAAATAAAATAATTAAAAGAAGATGGTAATTGAGAAATTGAGTCATTTTTATTCCTCAATTATACTTCAATGAAGTTTAAGAGGTGAAGGGAGAATCTCAAGAAGGACTACCAGAGGATAAATTTATTAGGGGAGAGTATTTTTGGAATCAAATTCATTGTGAGAGATTGCTGAGATATATAAATAACAATTTGATGGAGATTTAATTTTACACTAAGCCTATACTCACCCATTTTACCTCAATGTTGAGGTTATTGGGGGGTGTTTCAAGGGGAAGCACCCCCATTTCTAGAAGAATGGGACTTTGAGGCATAAAGTAAACTTAAAATATATTGGAAATTAATGTAGGGGAACACACTTAACTATTATTATATATTTTATATAGTGTTCACATAGAACACATAGTTAGAATTTCCAGTTTTATATGGGGTTCTTACGGGGTTAGATAAAAAAATATTTCATGTGGGATGCATATATACATATGGAGTTCAACTATTTTGCATTGATTTACTTTTAGAGGAGTTAAAAATTAATTTCATATGAAGGTTAGTTTTGTTTGGAAAATCTCCCTCAATGTGTCCTATCAGTATGTTTTGGGTATGATTGTGTTTTTTGGGAAAGCCAAATGTAGGCGGATGATTATTGTTGGTGTTTGTTGAAAGTAGGTTTTTAAGGTGGCATAGTTTCCCAGTGTTTTCCAAATTTTTGGGCCTCAAAATCTGGAATTTGTTTTTGAAAATGTATGGTTTTCCTTACAGGACTGAATGGTGGGATGAATGGAAAATGAAATAAGAAAAATAATATAAACATAGAGCCCAAGACATATACCACGTATCATATCTGGGAAGGTTTCGTGACTGTGTACCATGTCCAGGAAGGGTTTGAGACCATGTACCAGGTAGAAAAATGGTACAGGGGTGCAATTCACGAATCTTGAAATGGTTCATGGTGACAGTTCATAGAGAAGGGAAAGAAGTACGTAAAAGGTGTGATGGTTTGTGGAATGGGTGCAGTTCGCAGTTGGAATATCGATATGTGGTGGAGGCTGTAGAGAGTCAAAGATTTTTTATATCTTGGATTAGAAGATTGTGCGTATATGTTTGCCTATATAAGGAGTATTAATCCCACTTATTAGAATAGAGAAATTATCCTTAGAGAACATATATTTTATATGGGAATTCTTCTAAGTCCAAAGAAAGTTTGTGAGGGATAATCCCATGAAGGAAAAAGTTGTTCACACTGAATAAATTCCACTGAAGGGTTTTGTAGGGAAATCAAACCTCCAAAAGAAGTATTACATGGAGGAGGAATTATGATACATGAAAAATGATGTTTGGTACACAGAGTAGAGATGGTCTGCATAATGGAAGGTATTCCTTGAAAAGAGAATAGTTTGCAGACAGAGGGTGGTTCACATAAGAGGTTTATGAAGTCGGTACGCTGAGGCGGTATGCGATAGCGAAGGCAGAGGTAGTCCACAGACGAAGGGTGGTTCGTGAAAGAAGAAATTATATGTGGAGGAGGTGTTCAACGTACCATACCAATTACACAGTACGTGGGAGGAGTATATGGTTAACAAAACCCTTAAGGAAACTTGAAAAAGCTTAAAATAAGTTTTCAAAAGTATTTTCTAGTTCCTAACAGTACCTAGGAAGTTGGACTTCATATGCGGGTGAAAAAGGGACTTCAAAAGAGAATCAACCTTAGTTGAGGATGTACGAATTCATACAGGGGAAGGGACCTACATATCCATAAACTGTGTTCAATATACAAGTCTATAAACTATGAGTGGATTCCTTTCCAAGATCAGTGAGTGAAGGAAGAGGAAGAGAGTGACCCTTTCCACTGACAATGAGCTAAAGAAAGTGGAATAGGGATTGAACCTTGTGAATTTAGTGACAAGACCCTAAATCTTATAAAGGAAGTGATCATGGGAATAGATGATCTAGCCTAAACATTATACTCCTTATTAAAAGTGAGCCTTAGTTATTTTGGTACATCGACACACCTCTGTTGTATGTTCTTTGGACAAAGCCCAATGAGGGTGAACCAAGTAAAAATCACTATGTCCTCATTCATGCTTTACCACTTTACTGTCAATGCAACATCATAAGATAAAATTGGAAAGGATGTTAACATTAGAGAGCATAAAAAATGAATCTTTTAATAAAGAGGTCAAGATCTAGTGGGGAAAAAAGAATTTTGAAAATAATATCCATACCCTGATTCACCCCTTTTTAGGGTATCTATGCCCCTTTTGGACCTAAAAATTAGTATTGGAGGGAAGGTTTCTTTTATCAATACTTTTGTGCTCTGACTTGGTTTAGTCAATTTCTGAAGTTAAAGATTTTGTCTCCTCTTATATTGGTGTGCCATGGAAAAGAGAAGAACTATAAAGAAGAATCTAAAGCTATGTGGTATTCCTCGGTGTGGAAGTGTCTATGGAAAAAGTGATATTGAGTTTAAGGAATCCAAAAATTTTATGAATAATGGTTTGGACGAATCAGACAGGGAAAATATAGACTCACTCAATGATGCTGCATGAATGAGTGGAGAACTTAACATACCAAGTGATGATGAAACTACTGATGATGAAGAAACTCTAAGAAGTACAGAAGAGGAATCCCTCCCTGAAATAAAGGAATTATATTAGAAATTTGGTGATGAAATTAAATCTAAAGATATCCATATTCAATAACTAGATATCGAGATCAATAAGCTAAGTGGATTAAATAAGAGTCTTATTGATGTGCCTATTGACCTCAGGGAGAAGAATGATTCTCAAGGTGAAGAACATAAAATTTTTTCTTCAAATATAGAAAAAATCAAAGAAGATGAAAAGGGAAAAAAATATGAATTTAGAAGAAATTAAGACTCTGAAATCCAAATATAGTGATCGTACTACACATCCATCTAAAATGGTTCAGTAAAAGAAAAGGCTACAACAGGGGAATACATGCTTTTTTCTGATTCTGTTACTCAAAAAATTGAAAGTAAAGGAGAGAAGTGACATGGTTGATATTCGAACAAGTGAATTGGATGATGAGATAAGTAGAGGGAAGAATCTAAATAGATAACTTAATTATCAAGTTGAATCTAGGGATATTAAGATTCAACACTTAGATGAAGAGTTACAATTAATGAAAAACGAATTCAATAGATCAACTGTCAATGGAAATCCAAAAATGAAGTATAACATTCACTTTCTATTTGATTATCCTTTAGTATGTGATGATTAATTGAAATGAAAATATGTCATTTATAAATAGAAAAAAACTTATATTCTTATATCAAAGGACAATGATTTTGGAAGAAATAAGCATTGGATTTGATAAATCACCTTCCACGGATGAGAGGAAGAAATATGTGAAATGTTCCATAGATAAGAAAAATCATGTAGGTTCTAGTGATAGACCTAAAAAGGATTTTATAGGATGTAATAACAGAATTTTATATTTTTGTGGAATACATGGTCATACTTCAAGCTTTTTATTTGGGGTGTTGGAATATATTTCATGCTGTGAAGATAGAAATATTTCTAAACAAGATAATAAGAAGAAACATCTTTCGAATTATGAAATAATAGTCTATTAGAATATAGTATACATGATGTTCTTTTATTTTGGAAGAATGGGACACACCCTGAGTATGTGTCAGGAACATCAGGAGCACAATGTCTGATGAAGAACTCAAGTTGCATCAACATCTCAGCTGAGAAATGATGGAATGTGGTATGCCTTTGAGGGAAGATTATTTATATGTGTTGATCATGGGAACTTGGAAATACATTTCAGTAATAAGAAAGTGATGAAGGAAAAGGAACCCCAAAAGAGATCCCCGACACAAGAAATGTGTAACGAAAAAGATTATACTAGAAGACAACATAGTGATATGAAAAACAGGTATACAACCTCAGGAGATCATAAGGATATCAATGAAAGGTGTATCAATAAGCTCCTCTATTACACTCAAAATAGATCTCTTGGAACAATGGGTGATCTAATAACATTGTGATTAAGAGGAATGTAAAATCATTTGGAGACTCAAGATCAACAATAAAGGGTCGTTTGACTCAGATAACTGATAAAAGAAAAATGAATAAAGAATATCTCAGAAAATACACATGTCAAGGCACATGTCGAGAAGTGTAGGAAATAGAAAGATCCCTCTAATAGAGGAAGAAGCAAGATAAGATATCATGTGAAGACATTACTTCTCAGAGAAGGAATCCTGAAAAATGGAATTTTGGTGGAACATCAATGAAGAAGATGTGTTCTAGTGGGTAGAAACCACAAATTTTGGACAAAGCTATGTCTTCAGAATCTATATATATAAAAAAGTCTCAGCATGTGGGTAAATAATGTCTTGTTATATATATAGAATAATACAATTTGGCTAGGTAGTTGGAACAAGAAAAGAATGAGTACAATGCTTTGCATGAAAGTACAGAAGGGTTGATCTATCAAGGTCGACTGAACTCTTCTCCATGAGGATTACAGTGGACTCCCCTCTCCCCATGTGTGTAATTACTGTTAAATTATTCTCTTGTGATTCAGGTACAAGGGGTGATACTATCCAAGGGGAAGTCATAGTAGATGATTCAATGTGGTAATGTAACACACTTTGGAATGTCAAATTATTCAAATCAACTACAAGAATTGAGGAATCAATCTAGAATAATTACTCAAAAAGAGTTGATTGTTTATAACTGTATGGTATGGATGAAAGTGATTAATCATGATGGTTAGTGAAGAAATGATGTAGGATAATAATATTGTTTGTGGTCCAAACAATAGGGAGAGTTGCATATCAAAGGGGGATAATTCTATCTCTTAATCAATTGAAATATCCCAATGGAAAATAAAGGATGAAAGTTTATGTTGTATGAACTCAAGAAGACTGATTTAATGAATAGTATTATTTGATATCAAAGAGCTATCGAGGATACAATTGGATGATCTGGTAGTTACAAGTATTGAACATAAAATAATCGGTATCATTCCCCAGATTAGGTGCTAGTTGTCTACCAAAAGAAGAATGTTTGAAGGGGAAGAAGAAACACTCATAAATTTCATGATTATCTACTTTATTATAACAATATGGTGTTAGATGACTATTTTAAAGATACCATGATGCTATAGAAAATATTGTAATTGGACCAACAAGAGGTAGGAATAATAGTTTAAATCAATGATGTCACTATAGTATAGAATGATCAGAATATTACACAAAAAAGTGATTTTTTTGATACTATTTACTAGTAGTTGAAGATGAGAATTGGGTTTAAGCAATTAATGAGAAACTTGACCAAATTGAGAAGAATTAGACTTGGGAGATTACTTCGAGACTAGAAGACAAGAATGTCATTGGGACAAAATGAGCCTTTCACAAAAAAATGAATAAAGATGGTGTTGTAATTCGAAACAAATAAGGACTGGTGTGAAAAGGGTACTCTCAGATAGAGGGTATTGATGTTGATGATACATTTTCACCTATTGAAAGGATAGATACAATCCGATTATTCTTGGTCATAATAGTGCAATGAAAGGTTAGGGTTTTCTAGATGGATGTCAAGTTAGCATTTCTAAATGGAGTTTTGGAAGAAGAAGTTTACATTGATCAACCAGATGGGTTTCTCCTTCATGAAGATGAGAAGATAGTTTTTTTGGATAAAGAAGGATTTATATGGTTTGAAGTAAGCACCAAGAGAATTCCATTAAAGGCTTTATCAGTTTCTAAAGAACATGAGTTTCCAGCATGGTGGATTTTATTACAATCTGTATTTTCACATGAGCCTCATCCCAGTTGGTGAGGTCTCTATAAGTGCATCCATGAGACCCATGTTCGAAACCATGAGAAGGAATAATTCAAGGTACTATAGAATTACTGTAATAGGTACTGTAGCAGGTACTATAGCAATACTATGCAGGTACTGTAGAAGGTACTGTAGAAGGTACTGTAGAAGGTACTGTAGTAGGTACTGTTTGGTAATATAAGAGAAAGAATTATTCACCTTGGGCCACCGGTTTGGGCTTGGAGTCCTTAAGGCCTTTGGGCCACCCAAGCCTTAGGGTTAGTAAAGTTTGAAGACACCTTTAAGGTCTTTGAGCCACCTTAAGGCCTTTGGGCCTTCTCAAGGCCTTCATTCCACCTGATATATAGATAGACTGATAGATTCTATAAGGAACCAGCTCTAGAAGAGGATTTAAGAGCAGTGCACATTCATCAGAATAGGGATAACAGATTTGAAAGAATGAGAGGGTAAGACATTAACATCGGTATCAGGCTTGTGCCTCTTTGTACATGACAACTAACCAAACAACCATGCAAAGCTAGAGATTTAATCATGATGCAGACGCTAGGGAGGGTTGGTTTCAAGTATTCATCGTCTGTATGATTTCATTAAGACCTACGGGTCTTGTAGTGTCTCCAAGCCTACAGGAAATGCAATATCAGGGTTCTCCTTCAACCCTTAAAATGGAGTTATCAAAAAATCAATAAAAATAAAGTTCTTTGGTCTATTCATGAAATATTTATTTCAACAATGGTAGTAGTCAATGGATGATAGTGCTAGTTTAAATCAATGATATAATATTTAGTGGATCAAATGAAGCACAATGCAGATGGTTTTCTGAATTCAAGAAAAGTGAGTTTGAAATGTCAATGATTGGTGAGTTGACATTTTACCTTGGCTTACAGGTGACACAAGGAAGTAACGACACTTTTATTTTCCAATATAAATTTTACAAGGAGGTTTTGGGAAGGTTTGGAATGAATAATTCCAAAGATATGAAGATTATAGTTGCTACTCTGTTAAAACTGTCATGGGATGATGATGACAATGCAGTTAATATCATTGAATATAGGAAAATTATTGTAATTCTGTTATACCTGACAGTGATAAGGCCTGATATTATATTTTCCACATGTTAAGTAGTGAGGTATCAAAGCGAGACCATGGAGAGCCACATGATTGTAGTGAAAGGAATACTTAGGTACATCAAGGTAATAATAGATGTTTTCTTATTATATAAAGAAAAATCTCAGCCAATGTTATTTGGATATACATATGAAGATTGGGTCGATTCATCATATGATAGGATATAAATATTTGGAGGTTCCTTCTATCTTGGTGGATCATAAATTTCATAATTGAGTAAGAAAAAATACTGTGTTTCATTGAGCACTGTAGAATCTTAATATATTTCAGCTACTCAAGATTGCATAAAATATCTGTGGATGAAGCTACAAATTGAGGATATGGGAGTTTTAGTGATATCTCCAATAGAAATTCATTGTGATAATTCAAGTGCTATAAATATTTTCAAAAATATATTCCATCATTCAATGAACATGAACATTGAAATAAAATATCATTTTATCAAGGATAAGGTGGATCGAGGGCTTGTGAATTTGGAGTATATTCCAAGAGAACAACACGTTATATATATTCCTATAAAGGCCTTACCCAATGATGCATTTGAAAGGCATTGACTGACTCTGGCTGTCCATTCAACTCCTCATACTTGAAAACGTGTGTATGTGGGGTCCCCCTGTCCCTGAGGTATGATGTGTCTTTCCCTGTTGTATTTATATGTGTTATTTACCTTTTTGCAAACAACCTCGAAGTGGCTTCGAGTTAGTTGAAAAAGGGGGAGAAAGTGTGACTAGTTTAGGGGTAGAAAATACACAGAGAAAAGATGTTAGGTAGAGGAGTGAGATATGGGGGGTTAAAGATTAGATGAAGCTGTTTAGAAGAGTTGTAACTTAGGGGGAGTATTAAATCTGACAATAAAAGTAGTGATTGATCAAATATTATATATCATGATTGTTGAGGTTTGTGATGAAAGCATGTGACAAGTTTCAAGAGTTGGTGTTAGGAATGAAGTGATTCATTGATTAACATTGGATTATACTCTTGTTTCTCATGACGAGCATGGATCATGTGGACATAGAGTATGTGTTGAGTAAATATGTGATCTCTATCTTAATCGTATGATACAAATTCTGTTTGAAGAAGGATGAAGCATTAATAAAGTATCGAAGTGTGAAGAACTATTATGAGAAGAGTTTTTGACAAAACTAAAGGGGGATATTTTTGGGAAAAAATACCTCAATGTTTCCTCTCAGTATGTTTTGGGTATGATTGTGTTTGTTGACAAATCCAAATGACCACAGATGAGTATTTTTGGTGTTCACCAAAAGTAGGTTTTTACGATTGTGCAGTTTCCCAGTTTTTGCCAAATTTTCAGGCCCCAAAATTGGGAATTTGTGTTTAGAAATGTAAATTTTTCTTTATAGGAATTAATGGTTTGAATAATGATGAAACAAATCATAAAAATAAGAGAAAGACTGATCCTAGGACATGGACCATATACCATGTTTGGGAAGGGTTTGCGACTGCATACCAGACAGTAGAATGGTACACGGGTGTGGTTCGCGAAACGTGAAATAGTTTTTGGTGAAGGGAATGTAGTACACAGAAGGAATGATGGTTTTTAGAATGGGTTCAATTCACAATAGTAGGATCATTATGTAGTGGAAGCTATACCAAATCAAAGATTTGGTATATCATGGATTAACATATTTTTTGAATATCATTTACTATATAAGGAGCACTAATACAATCAATTAGAAGAGTGAAAATATCATTAGAGAACATATCTATGATTTAGGAATTTGGTGAAGTTCAAAGGAAGTTCATGAGGGTGAATCTTGCTAAGTTTCCAGTGTTTTACACTATAGATATTCCACCAAAGGTTTTTGTAGGGAACTCAAACCTACAAAGGAAGTAGTACATGTAGGAGGATGTCCAGTATGCAGAAAAGGATGTCTGGTATGCGAAGGAGAGATGGTCTACAGAAGCGATGAAAGTCCATGAATAGATAATAGTTCATGGACAGAGTGTGGTTCATAGAGGAGGTTAGAAAAGTCGATATACGGAGGTGGTACACGATAGCAGAGGCAGAGGCAGTCCACAGATGAAGGGAGGTTCACAGAAGTGGAAGTGGTACATGGTGGTGGTGTTCCATGTACCATTCATGGTACACAATACGTGGGAGGATAAGGTGGTTTCAGAAACACTCAACGAATATTGAGAAATCTTCAAATCAATTTGGGTAAGTATTTTCCAATACCTAATAGTACCTAGGAAGGTGGAATTGATCTGTGGGTGAAAAGGGGACTTCAATAGAGTATTTACCTATAGTTGAGGATACAATAATTCATGAAAGTGAAGGGACCTACATGTCTATAACATGTGATTGACCTAAAATTATATAAAATGTGATTGGATTACTTTCCAAGAGAAGTGAGAGAAGGAAGAGGAAGACGATGACCCTTTCCACTGGCAGTGAGCCAGAGAAAGTGGCATAGGGATTGACCCTTGGGAATGTTATGGGAAGACCCTAAACCTTGTAAAGGCATAAAATATCTACCCAAACATTGTAATCATTATTGGAAATGAGACTTAGTGAATTTGGTACATTGTCACACTAACTTTGTATACTCCTTGGATGTAGCCCAATGGTGGTGAACTAAGTAACAATCTCTATGTCCTTGTGCATGCTTTACTACTTTACTTTTAGTGCATCATCATTAGATAAAATTGGAAAGGAAATTAACATTAGAGAGCATAAAAAGAGACTCTAGTAATAATGTATTAAAGATCCATTTGGGGAAAAAGAATTTTGAAAAGAATATCCATACCCGGATTCACCCCCTCTTACGGTATCTAGGCCCTTTTGTACCTAACAAGTTTCAACACATAAATTTATTACACATGATTTTTAATTTTTTAATTTTACATGGATTTTGGAATTGGGTATGTTGTTCCACTATATAAAAAAACCCCTTAATCTCTTTATGAAAAATATTATATAATTTTTTGCCTTCATTGGCATAGTTTATTTTTCCCAAACCATGTAAATCACTATGTTATGATTTTTTTAATTTTTTATTCTCAAATTTTTGGTACACCATGTCTTGATGTGGTACACATATTAGTCAGGGGGTACGCACTCTAATAAGTCTATGGAGGACCCAAATTATTATATCAATGAGTCATTAACTGGTTTCCAAACCCTGGTCTACTCCAAAAATCTTACTTATTCCTTTTCATCATCTCCAAGAATCTAAGATCCTTAAACTACCTGCAACTCTATAGAAATGATTCCCTATGATAAAGAGGTATGCACCTACATAGAAAAAAATTATAATGGGATACTCACACTTCAATTTTTGACACACCTATGAGAATCTATGAAAAACACTGGAGTATGTATGATACATGGCATATAAACTAATGTACATGATATATAAGCCTCAACTGCTAGTCTGGTGTGTTTCACCATTTTATAGTCATGTGAAAAAAAACTACATGGCTTTTCCCAGTAGGGTGAATGATGTGTTTTCATGAAGGAATATTCAGGTATATACTTCAATGGGAGTTTATGTCATCTCCCTAATGTATACAAGATATACTATAATACACATGATGTGTGGGGCTGGGGGGGGGGGGTAACTGGCATTTACTCTAGGTACATACAGAGATGTGTACCTTAGCATACATGGTGTGTATCCCAAATTCACACCCCATGGCATATTGTTTTCCATATGTAAACCCTAAAAACAGATATATATGACAAGTAACTCAAATATATATGGTGTAATACTTATAACCCCACGTAAACTATAGTTCTATATAAAGAGATATACATAATGTGTGATTTAGAGACTACACATTGTGTTGTCAAGAAATTTTCCACAGATCCTGAATAATCACATCAAAGATTTGATGTATTAGCTGTCACTAATTTCACCTCATTTGGCCACACCACTACTACCAACTGAGCTTTATTCCCATGGGACCACAACTTCACCCTTTAGAATTCCATTCTAGCAGTATGTTACTAAGAAAACATCCATATCAAACAACTTTTTCAAAACCATTGTTTATTCTATCAATCTATTCAATTGAAAAATGAAAGGATTATCTTCCATGAACCACCACCACCATCATTGTTTCCTATCTATACCATCTCCCATTCCAATAGTCACTAAGTGTAGCATCACTCTGGTTATACATCATCTAATAACTAACCATGGAGGAGGTATCCTATGAGTATCTTTTAAGAAAAAAAAATGAATGAGGGAGAGAAGATTAATACAGTTTACCCAAGAACATATTTGCAACCATTCTTCATTGGTCGTCATGTGTCAAATGTGCTTCCATGAAATAATAATAATAATAATAATAATAATAATAATAATAATAATTTTATTAAAATTTTCACACTACAAAAATATTTGGCTGAATAATTCAATATTATTATAAATGTTCCATCAAAATTCATTACCATAAAACCAAAATCAACTTTAATTCTCAATATTATATAGATTTCAATTTTACATACATGATATAAATATTCCTCGACTAATTTATTTTTTAAATATTAGATAAATATTCAAAATATAAATATTCCATGATATTTGTATCATGTAATCTTAATGGGAAATTAAGTTATTCAGTAATGATCTTAGAAGAATCAAATAACTCATAGAACAAGGTGAAAAATATTATCTAAAAATATTACCTCCTAGAATTAACATTGAGGGTTTGATTCGTTCTTTGATATTTCATGGTCTAATCATGCTTTTTATCATAATATATCTCAACCCCATGATCTAATATCAAATAATCCTCCTCCTAATAGAATCAAATGATTTATCTCCCATTTTCTCAATCTAGGGTTCATATGAAAGGAAAATATTTACAACCATAGAGAGAAATTAACATATAAAATTTATATCACCTAAGGAGGTAAAAAAATATCTATTTAAAATACTAAAAACTATTTAGTCTAGATTCTAAAACCTGGAAACAAAAATTATACCTCTCCTAGATAAAAAAATATTCTATTCATAACTATGATGTCTTAATTTTTATGTGAGGTTTAGTATAGGGTTTCTTTCTACTCACATGAGCATGAAAATTAATTTTTTACTAAATAATTTTTAAATATCCCTTAAAAAAACTAGCTCATGTCTTTATAAAATTTTGACGTAAGGGAATAAACCATGTCTATAAAAAAAAATTAATTAGAAAACTTTTCTAGGATCATTTTCTAGGGTAAATTACGAATTTCACCCTTTTTGGGGACCTGAGACTATATAAATAAAAAATGAGCTAGGTCTTAGGATGTTAAAAAACCCAGTCCCAACATTTTACCCACCTTTAAACTTTTCAACTCAGAAAAAATAAAATAAGGATGTTAAAGCAAGAATCACAAAAAACTTCTCGTGAAAATAATGGTAACCCTCACACTCATTTTATAAGCCTTTGATGGTTTAAATTTCCTTATGAACCTAGAAAATGAACCTCATAGAGATAAATATCTTACTCACTTCACTATCATCCCCCCTTCCTTCCCTCTAATTCCAACATCTCATAGAGAACATTAACTAAAGAACAATATAGAACTGCATTAGAAAACATGTAAGTTTTTTTTCCACAGATTCTTATAAGGTTCCACTCTCAATGCCTTCCTAATTAAAATGTAAACCATTTTTATAGTATGAGAAAACCTATAAACCATTGACACTATCTTAGGAAATAGTATGCTATTAGGAATACCATTTTTGGGGTGTTACACTGTTGACCTTTAAAGAGTGATATGGATGATTATTATATAGGTATAATTTATGTAAATTGAGTTTATATAGGGAGAACACAGATGAATATTCTACAATAACACTACAATATATATATATAAATACATTTCTCTATGATTTATTTAGTTTTTGTATCTCCTATTAACGAAGCGCAAACAAAAAATATTCCAAAAAAAGAATAAGAATAATACATATCATACAACTTAATCTATTCTTTATTTCCAAATAAAACAAAAAATCCAAACCTCTAACTCCAAAAAAGATCACATCTACCACAAAAAAAGACTACATTGTGTTGTTGTCACTTATTTATGAAATCTATTGACGGGAATATCAAGAGACATCATAAATATCTAGAACTAACCAACATCAAACCACTTCGCAATGGTGATCTATTCAAAAAAAAAATACAAAAAATGGCCTGGAATTCTCATATAATCCTACTCTATTGGATCTAGACCCCATAATAATAATTTCTAGAAATTTAGTGACCAAAACCCCAACCTATGAATAAATATTACCACCATGTAAAAAGAGTTTCAAATAATGAAAATAAAGAAACATTCTGATAGACATAAAATACTAAGGTAATGCTTCACTAAGTTTCCCTTACTCAAAAAATGATTCATGATATCTAATTAAAAACTTAAGGAAAATCAACTATATGATCTTAGAATAGAGTGATTCACTCCCCACATTTAGAAAAAACTATCAAATGAATTTCTTAATACTTATCTAATTAAGAATGGTATCATGATTAATATCATTAGGATGGGGATTTATCACTAGATGAATGAGTGTGTGGGGACACCACCAACTATCAAATTTAAGAAACATATCAATTTACTATCGAGAACCTACTTTTTTGAGTATATATACTCAAATACATCCTCTATCAATTGAACATGAAATTTATAAAAAGTGAATCCAGAACTACATCACTACTACACCACTTTGGCTGTGCTAACCATCACAACCTTGGGGTTTATTAAGTCTAATAAATAATGAATTATTTGAGTTGAAATTAATTGGAGGAAATACTCTACAAACCCATAAATTACACTATTATAATTTAATAGGAAACTACTACTATCATGGAAACACTTGGACAACCCATTAATATTGATTATTTTCTAATTAGTACTAGAAGAGATGATGTTTCCATTAATATTGATAACCATGAACTAGTATAAGAAAATATTTAGTTCACATGCCCCATAAACACAAATTGGATGTTTATCATTCTAAACAATATCACATTAACATTTCATTATCCATAGAAACACATGAACACCAACTCTAGAATGCATTCCAATAAAAATATTAGTCTCCCAATGGGGGATGACCATTAGTTATCCTTTGGAAAGTATTCACAACTTTAATATTTGAATCATCATATACACCTATAACATATATTGACATGCTTACCATCTAGAGGGAAATAGAATACAATTTCATTTGGGTTTCCTCTCTACACAATAAATATGGGTCCCACTCAACATTAAAGGTGTGACTCACCACAAATTCATTCTTTTTACATCAAATTTAAATTTTAGAAAATAACCTAAACCTAGTTAGTTAATAATAGATCTTTATAAAGGATGACACCACTAGGTATCATCTCTACCAAAGTAGAATATTTAAGAGACCATTCTCTCCCCTGAATTAATTCACATAAAAAAGGTGTGAGTCAGAGGGTGACTACAGGCAGGGGAAATTTATTATCATAAATTTGGTGTTAGGGGATCCACTAGAATCTCTAACTCCTAAAAAAATGTTTTAGGAAGACTAGAATAACTCTCCCCAATTTGATAAGTATGTTGTTAAATGATGAGATTTAAGAATAATACTTTGAATCATACTGGGAATTATCTAATAATATCCACCCATTGTATAATTATATATACATCACTACCCTCCAGTACCCTGAAATTAACAAGAACAATCAAACTATGGTGATAGTGAAAGTAGATCAAATTGTTATCAACATCTGGCTACTCCCAAACTCACAGTGTAACAACCATGATTCTTTTTGATAGAGAATTACCTCAACATCGAGTTCAAATACCCTTGGTTCTTTAAATAGATAAAATGTTATATTTAAACTTGATTTTTCCTTTAATTTTTTTTGATGTTTTTATTAATCTCAAGGTGAAATGTTAACACTATAGAAGAGTTTTAGTGAATTTCCAACCAAGGAAAATTTTAAAGGATTTTTAATATTGTTTAATTAAAAAAATATTTATACCATGAGTATGGATAATGATATCTTTTAAATGAAATATCACATGAAAATTTTAATACTACAATTGTATCTAGAATAGGGGGTCAACCCTGTGGGTGGTGTAAAGTTGGTTCACAATCCGAGATTTAGGTTGGGCCTTCCATGAGTGTATTATTTAATGAGAATAAATACATATTTATTAAATATATTATATCCATGGGACCTTGGATTCATTTATTTATTCATACTTTACCCCTATAATTATTATAAACTTCTATAAACCAAAATTAGATTGTGTGAGGGATAAAGAGAAAGAGGCCTTGGGAGAATAGATGATCTGGAGCTGACAAACATGTTTATTAATGTGTATTACCAATGGAACATGGTTTAGTTGTGATCAATATCAAAAGATTATACAAAATCAAGGTAGGAATATTCATTTTAATTTTGGACATCATTTTTCATTTTTGATCCTACAATATAACCTTTGATTTATTATTTTCAATTGAAATTTCCTATGAATGTATCCTTTTCAAATATTTTCATAATCTATTATTTCATTTAGGATTAATTTTCATTGATTGATTTATACCCAAAATATAGTGGGAAAAGGATCTATTTATAAATAAAAACCACGTTCCCTCCCTTTCTCTACCCCAATCGCTTCACGTAATTACTGTTGGTCAACACCCTAGCTGACAGTTTTTTGTATTGGCCTAGGATGATTAATAAATAATTAAAGAACATGAAAATATCATTTTATTAATATTAGTGGTGTGAATCATGCTGATAGGATACAAAATTGAATCTTGGGAGTGTATCATGAAATGAAGGGTCATTGGATGTATAATGCAAAGGGTTCCGGGTGGGTAACACCATTTATTGGTAGTGGGTGTGCATGTGAATGAATTTATAGAAATTTTTATTGAAAAGGATGATCAAAAAATTCAATTAGAGGTACGAGAGATATTGAAGGTATCATCCCTATTAGTTTGGGTAAGATCGGTGATAGAGACACAAATCTTGGGATGTTAGAGTTTTAGTTCACGATAATACAATGTGTAGTTCTTGAAATGTATGTACCGCAATTATCTCTATTTGTGGCTAGGGATTCTGAACGAGTTAAATATCTCATAGTGTGTACTTTGGATACACTTTATATGTATGTGTAGGACTACACAATCTAGTGAGTGTTGAAATACCCACATAACTTTCCACCTGGACATACATTCCATGTGGGACAAGGGTACATGATTTTTAGGATTGTGAGAAATTTACTTGGGGTAAATAATAATACATTCCCAACCAAAAAATTTTGTATACATGGTGTGTAATGGGATCACATGAAATTTATGGGATATATGACATGCCCTGGGACAAATTACACTCCCATAATGTTGTTGTTTGTACCAAGAGATCATGTTTTGGATTTGATTACAATACATTTTTGATTCGATGAAAATAAATGATGAAAATAAATTTAGTTTCAGTAATTTTTGGAATATAATTTATAACAATGTCATATATGTTATTGTAGTTTGATGATGATCATATGATATATGTTTAAGAATTGGTGTCCTAAAACCAACTGTCTGTACTTTTATTATATGAATATTTAAGGTATATAGATATTAATAATCTTATTACATATTTTTCATTATTCTCCATGAATATAATGTAATAATGTTCTAGAGTATTTGTTGCCTTAATAAGGTCATAGAAATTCCCCTTTATGATGAGAACCTCGAAGTTCTATGATAATATTCTTAAATATAGTTCTATGGTTAGATGCAATACTATTATGGGACACATATTATACAGACCATTAGGTGTGAGTACTTGTAAGCGGATGAGACTTCTTCTCAGGAATTTCATACTTGGTAATATTTAAGATGGGAGATTATGAAAATAGACCCACCAGTAAGAATTCTACTTCTTTCGGTGTCATATGATATTCCTATATGCTAGCCTGTGTAATGGTCCTTAGGCGTTAATATTATCGTTAATACATTTCATGACTCAAGCAATTTGATTTACTGATGAAAACCATCACTCCATATGTTGGCGGGAAGTATGGTCTGTTTGGTGCGTCACGAATGAAATGTTATTAATGGATAAGTCGAGGAAGGATTTGCCCCTTCCATTTATAGAAGTTGATACCTCTTCCCTTTTATTGAAATAGAGCTGTCTCCCTAAATTCCATGGCCATGGTTTCAGATAGTAAAAGAATGAAGTATAAAGAATATAGATTGATGACACTATCATGAAACCTGATTGATGAGATATTGTGACAAAGGGATTGTATTACACAATGAGAGTTCGTATGTGGATGTCATCATTGTGACTTTAAGTTCTTTCTCATAAGTGCCTTGACCCTTTGTTAGACAATAATCTTGGACTTTAGGAATGCCCACCAAACGCCATTGAGAAAGAATCCAATAAGGTCACAAACTAATTATTTTTGGTGGTCTCAATTAAATTCTATTTGAATTTAATTAATCAAATAAATATTATTCTCAAGACTGAGGAATAATTTTATTCAAGTTAAAATGATCACATAAGTTAAATAAATATTTATACACCATATTGTAAATAAAATATATTAATTTATTTTACTGAACATTTAAATAATATTTATTTACTAGTTTATAAAAAAAATATTTGTGTAAGAGAATAAAATATTTTATTTGGGTCTTCAATAAATGTAATAGGATTTCAAATAGACCAAGACCATGTATGTGGATAAATAAATTATTTAAATGTTGGTAAAAAATGTTCATTCAGTTGGAACATGTAATAACAATTAGATTTTTATCATTATGTGGCATGAGATTTCATTTATGGTTCCATTTTTCACAAGTTGGCATACCACAAATAATGGTGTTGTTATTGTTATTATGTGGCATGGGGTTTCTTTGATAGTTATAATTGAATTCAATTGTTGTTACTACTTTAAATATTGTAACTGAAACCCCATGTCGATTAATAGGTAGGTATTTCTATTATGCCAAAACCCCAGTGAATTGAGAATTATCAAGCTAAACATTTTCTTTATCGACTTGTCTCATCTCTCCCTCTAAAAAACAAGACATGTTCTTCAAGATCCAAGAACCAGCGATCAAGAATGATCAAAAAAATACATTCAATTCTCTGCACTAGAACCTAGAGAATGTGTGACGTTGTTCAAAGACCATTAGAGCACATGTTGATCTCTGCTAGGGGGAATCTAATTTGGATCCTCATGAGCACGATGAGGACAATCTGGAAGGGTCATTCCAGATGATCAATTATCATCAATGAATAATGTACCAAAGAGATAGGTATTTAATTTCTTAAAAAATTAATACATTAAATATAAACATGATGTGAAGGATCATCTTTCTCAGATCTAATACTTTTCTTCTCTTTTTATAGATATTTGATTTTAATTCATGGATACTGGTGTTCATCACTATATTGATCTCCAATTGGCCATTGATTACAGAAGAAGAAAAGTTATGCCCTCCCAACAGCCATGCTTCCGCTTCATCCAGATCCATAAAGTGGTATTAGAGGCGGCTCATCATCATTTATAATTATTTAAATAATTTTTTGATGATTTATGTTTTAATTATTTAGCTTTTCTATTCATGTTTAATCATTCTTGTAATCTATATTTTGAGATATGTTCTTCCACTTTTCGTTTCTTGCATATCTTACAGAAACAAATTTTTTTGATTAAAATTAAATTAAGGATATCATTAGGATATGCCGAAGATTTTGTCCAGGTAACATACCTGTACATGCTTTGTATTCAGAGTTACACACTGTGTAATCTTCCATACATGTTGTGTAATCTAGATTACACACTATGTAGTCATGTTTAATACATCAAGAGTAGTTTGGAAATTACTCATGCAATGTGAATGATTGAAGCTTGGTATAGTTAATTATTACACTGTAAGATGACCAGGAAAAATTGTCACATGGTTACTAGATTACACATCATGTGGCCCACATGACACTATGTGTAATCCCTTTGGGTAAGGGGCCAAACCATGTATCCCTTACACAGAAAAGCCGGCTGGTAACCATGTAACCAAAAGACAACCTGACATGTGACCCACCGGACAAGCTGTGTACTATGAGATTTCGGAAGTACGCTTCACACGATGAGTCCCTAGGCATGCAATTCAAATAAGATGGTGAAGGTAGTACACACTGCATAGTCGGAACTACACACTGTGTCCTTTACCAAATTAAACAGAATTAAAACCTTATTTTTTTAATGTTTAGAACTACATATCATTTATAAATCACACTGTATATTTTTACTTTGTGCGTTTAAGAATAAAACATGGATGGAATAAATCTCGTGATTCGTGTAATAATCTTTGAAGTACACATTCTAATAGTAGTCAGTAAATCATGCATGCCATATGTCACAAGAGTAAAACAATATACGAATATATTACATGTTAGGTAGATTTGAATGTGTGTTCACCATGTTACCTCCATGGTAAATTTATGTACAAGATTAATTTTAAATGAATTGATTTTATTTAAAATAAAATAGATGAGAATATCAAGGAAATTTGTAAAAGGATTAAAATAAAAGGATTGATTAATTAAAGATAACAAATAATCAATTCAAGAACAATTTATCTTAAGAATAATGATTAATTAATTGAATGCTAGTTTTATTAAATTTGTAATTTTTTGCATATATGTGGATGATCATGAGCTAGATCAGACCTTTGTATGTAATTTGTTTCATTTTAATTTATTTTAAATAAAATTGCTGGCATGTGTGCCATCCATCTTTAAAAATATGTAGGGCCTGCATGCCCATTGTTTCTTTTATGTAAACCCACCTTTTACCTCTCACCTACATGTGAGTTAAAAAGTATATGTAATGGATAAATCTCCCAATGTAGATACCCAAATCTTTACTTACATAGGCATTACATTATGTTTGCATAATACTTAATACATAACAAAAACAGACACCAAAGGAACATAATAGTTTAGTGTATTTGGAAACTTGGAACATAATATTCTAATCGTGGTTAAAGATCATCAACATCTCCCATAAAGATATTCCCCTTTTGTTTTATTACCTCAAACCTTTTTTTATATCCTGGGGAAAATAAAACATAAAAATGGCGAGATCAAATGCTTAGTAAGGGTAAACATAGAGAACATAAAACAATTCATAATGATTTGAATGCAAAAACTAGAACATAAAATCTAAACATGAAAATCTTGAGCAAAGACCTAAATCGTGGAAGTACATAAGGCATATATCATAAAGGAACATCAATCATGATAAAATATCATAGGAATAAAACATGTAATTGTGGAAAACCACTATGCACATGATATTATTTCCATATTAGCCAAGGCATTGCTACCAAGGCCATTTTAGTCGACAAAGTCCCTTTCTGAATCGAGTTCACTCCTCGTTCCAGCCTTGTATCACTGAACCAGATTAACTTTCCATTCTAGCCATGTCTATTTTATGAGATATAAATCTTTAACGAATGTATTTGAGGGAGATATAGGTCCCACCCATCTCATATTGAAATCATTCTTACTTGTGCCACAAAATAAACATAAATCATTCATCATAAGCCAAAGAATAACATGGGTTTCATAAACATCATCCCATCATAACCTAATCCATATAAAAAAATGGATATCATTTCATCATAAGAAGAATCAAAAGAAGAAAAAAATAGAGACATTATACTTGAAATATAAACCTGCTAAATAATTTCATCTTAGATGGAAAATAATTTTGATAAAACACTTGAAATGAATTCTTGAGGAAAATATCCTTTCTCCTTAAAAATCATTTTCTTTTCATAAATTGCCACAAAATTTTAAAAGAAAAAGATTTCATTGAAAATAAACATGAAAACTTGTAGAGTAAGCTTCTTCAAAATTAGGCTATATGAAAAAGTAAAATTCCGTTCATGCCGTATAAGTTAAAAAAACATTATCCTTGTACTTTTGTCGGAAAAGTTAAAAAGTACCACGTATGGTAAAAAAAAGCAAGATTCCTTCCATAACACAAAGTAAAAGTAAATATGGGTAAAAATGACTTTAAACATAAATGGAAATATATTAAACACTTTATGAAAGCATTTTTATGGACATTGATGAAATATATAACCCCAG
The DNA here is from genome assembly GCA_963277665.1 of Viscum album. Classification (NCBI taxonomy): domain Eukaryota; kingdom Viridiplantae; phylum Streptophyta; class Magnoliopsida; order Santalales; family Viscaceae; genus Viscum; species Viscum album. The sequence goes on along the minus strand of OY728140.1, from coordinate 2,026,539,109 downwards.
TAAATACTTACGAATAAGCAATCTCGGATAAAAATGAGATTGCAAAATTATCCCTTACCTTATGTATGATATGATTCGTATGTATCTGAACCTCCTATTTAATGATTTAAATAATTTCATTAACTTATTAAAGAATCATATTGATTGTTATGATATCATATATGGTCATATTATTATCTTCTTATTAGTAATATTTCATTGCTACTTGTTATTCGGGTGTTCATTGCTTTATGTTCTTATGCATGTTTTGTCGAATAAATTCTTATTCTTATTTTTTAGGATATAGATAAAACATTTAAAGAATGGTATTAGTGTAATATATATCATATTTATTCATTAAAATCATTTATATAATCATTATTCAATGAAGATTATGTATAACGAGTCACATCACATCCTGGAGACGGTAGGCTGTACGTACAAACGAGCGATGATATCATTCCCATGATCGTGGAATTGTATTGAAGTGGATGTATACTATTTCAGAATAAATATAAATTTAAAATAATCACATATAGTTATTATTTACTCCATTATACCCATCCAAGTAAGGAGGTTGTGGAAAATAAATTACACCACGACGTGGAGACGGTATTCCGTACGTACGCACACGTGGTGATTTTGTTTCCAATAGGATGGATAGAAGGGGAAATAGGGTTTTTTCATATTTATAATAACATATCAGTAGATGGATGATACTGATGATATTGCATTATAATTAAACAACTAAATAAGAGTAAGTATAAGAAGAAATAAATTTGAAAGAATCGGTAACAGATATTACCTCTTCTTCGACACGCCTCTTTGAAACCTCCTCTTAGCTCACTAAAACGTGTGTTTGAAGAAGACCAGGACCTCTAGTATGTTTCTAGGGAAGTTGATAAGGGAAATTGTCAGGGGTTGGACGAGCTTTAAGGCTCAATATTGTGTGAGGAGGAGAGGGAGGAGGTGCCCTTTTAAAAGGGAGGAGAGGGGCACCTTTGGAAACCTCAAAAACATTAATTTATAATAAATTCAAAACCCACATAAAAACTTCCAAAGTGACTCCAATCCGAATCTTAGATGATATATGGTTGTAATATGATCAAAAAATAAAATTTATACATGTTTTGAATTTATTTTAAACATTATCAACTTGATTTATCCTTATTTAATCTATTTAATTTTATTTGTGGTAATAAGATTCTAAATATTAAATTGTTATAAATAATTACTTATGTGTAGATAATTGTCCATAACTGGATAATTTCTGAAATTTTAGACCATATAAATATAAATTTATAATTTTTAAATATTTTTGTGATTTTTAAACAACTTTATATTATGTTGTTGTTATAAAATAACAATAGTGTCAATTTTGACACTATTAATTTATTTGAATTTAAATAAAATCCTCATAGAAGATATGTTCGAAATAAAAGATTTAATAGATTCATAACATGTCATATGTATCTATAAAATTAATATAGAACATTAACTAGTTCGTATAATATTTATTTGAATGTTTTTAAAACCATTTATTTGATATTTCTCTTAATAAAACAATTACTACATCATTTTTGTATAATCATTTAATATACTTATTTGTTTCATAACAATTAAAAATAAAATCCTATGATTAAGATAAATATAATAAATTTCATAATAATATTTTTACTAGAATTTATAATCTTAAAATAACAACATTTAAATTGTTATATTTATTAAATTATGAAGGTGACATGTTTGAAATCATTTAAAATAAAATAATATAAATGTCCTAATCGGTTTTATAAGGCACAAAATGGTCCAAAAATAGACCATTGGATGATTATGGTATTTAGTTACTCGAACAATAACGTTTTGTCATGTTTCTAGTCCTTTTGATAGGTATTATTATTTTAATAAAAACTATATTATTGATTTTTCACTAAATAATTTCTACATCATTAATGTATAAGATTTTACGGTAATAAAATATTTATTGAAAATTACAAATATATTATCATGATAAAGAAAAAAAATTTAGCTTTCAAATTTATATTTATAATCTAATTTATATTATGTATAACTATATATTAAAAATAATCTAATTATTAAAGTTTGAGTGAGACATTTCACTTTCCTTTAAATAAACTAAATAAAAGGTCTTAAATCAAAAAAAAAAGGGGGTTCCATTATATTACATTTCGACCCAAGTATGATTTAGGGTAAAATATAATCATCCAATTATATTAGGACAAGTGTTACAGTAATTTTATAATATTATATTTACCCTTAATTACCTCGATTTACCTTTAACTGCAGTAAATAAAAATTACCATAGTTACTATTCAAAAAAATAAATAAAAGTAACCTATTAACATAATTTTTACCCACTGAATTCAAATATGGAATCCTTTTTTCAAAATTCAAAACAAAGAAGTTGCAGTAATTAATTTAAAATTAATCCTGTTGTTAAGAAAACAGGTTTTAAAAGATAAAACATTGCCAAAGATTAAAATGATTTTCCCTATGAATTCATTTTAAAATCAATGCTAATGACATAAATTATATTAAATAGTAAAAATATATTCTATTTACACTTTAAAACCATTCAATATTATAATTTTACCATATAAATTATTAAGATGAAAAACGTTGTTGTCAATTAAAATATAGCGTGTTTTTACTATTCATTAAAATATGAAAGTTTTCAGAATAATATGAAAAATTTATCCAAAGTAAATTTTTATATACTAAATCCAAAGAAGAATTTTATTTTTTCAAATTGAACTTATAAACATGTCAAAAACTAGATTTAATGTGGGTGCGCCATTAAAAGGCTGCAAAAATGCATTTTTTGGAAAATACTAATTTTACTCGAAAAATCTATTTTGTTCGAACACGATGTTCTAGAAAATGTGTCAGATGAAATAATAATGTTATAACATTAAAAATGTAGTTAATACTATTCATAACTGCTATTTCATAATAATATTATAACCATATATCGCTGTTTAGTGAAACCCGGTATTGCGTACGTCACATGCTATCAGGGAAGGTCATGATTGCATGTAATGCAAGGAAAGTCAGGGTTGCATATAGTGAAAGACTCCTTTTTCGTTGCGTATAATAGAATCTAACCATATTTTATTTATACATTGAATATATATATATATATACAATCAATGTTGCATAGAATAACTACTATCAAACGAACTTGAAATTGTCTGTAACACAGTCCAAGAATAGTGTTGCGTATAAGGCAAGATAATACGGTGTTTCGTATAGCGCAAGATAATCTTGGTTTAGCGTAAAACATAAGATATGAAAGAAATTAAAAATATTATATCTCATAAAATTTCGGGGTGTTACTTTCTACCCCCCTTAAAATGAATTTCACCCTCGAAATTCGTCAGGGTTATGAATTGTTTATTACATGATAGTTTCATTCATTGAAACCCACATCGTAAAAAATAAATACCAAAACTTATCTTTAAAAAATAAAGTATGAAACGTAACAGTTACCCAAATTATCTAATCACTGGGTTTCCACATAAGATAACATAGGTGAAAATATGGATATGGAAGAGAAATCTAACCATCACGTTCTGATGGAGAGTGGTAATGGAGATGACTATGATAAAGCCAACAGTCACAAAGACACAAATTTGTGATTATCTAAGGTACCATCTGATTCATCGGATATAAGGGCACTAGGACAACTTTTTTAGTTTTCAAGATCATTTCCCTAATGTTGAAGAATTTGAATTAGATGAAATACTTACTTTATTTCGGTACAATCTCATCGTTGTTCGTGCCTTGAACAATTTCCACTTCATATCTCAAATAAATGAAGTTGAATTTATCATTCATGATGTTTTAGAATATCATGTGATAGAATGATGGGTCGATCCATCTGTCTCAAACAAAAGGTTAACAAAAGTTATCAAATATACATAAGTCCATCTATGGTGAGGTTAATCGTATATGATCCAAAAATGGACTTATACATAATCTTTCATACCACTTAATAAAATAAAAGTAGTTTATACTAACCAAAGACTTACTATAGGCCAGTGGTAGGTGATAAAGGCCTATCACACTTCGGTTGTGGGATCGATTCCTACAGCCTTGTCCGACGCGACGGGTTGTCGCCCGTCCTACATGTTGTCCTTTTTCTAAAACCACATTATTATAACATCCCATCAATAATATTTAAGAAAGTTATATCCTTAAACAATAATTACTTGTGTCTAACGTAATCCATTCCAATCTTTAGTCTTATCTAAAATACTTCTATCCAAGCTCATAGTATAAAGAAAACAATTACTAGAAAGGTCACATAACAAACACGTGAATACCATCATTTATCCCCTATATATCATAAGATATATCTTTTTTATTGCATTCCAAACATGTGAATACCTTAATCATGTATTCTCTTGAAACATAAATTACCATATAACCTTAGTGAAAACCTAAATGCTATCAAAAGTTAACTCTTTCCACATACCAAAATCCCAAAAATTCCATATACTTAAACTGTGATATCACATTGTCCTTACATCAGTCATGAGCTCAATAATACTATCAAACATCACATTATCTCCTTATCCCTTCAATATGAGCATATCATATACTTTCCAAAAATATCTGAATAAACTTTCATGGTTACCGGTACCATTCAACATATACTTTCAAATACTTTAAGAAAAACAATAGTGTAACAATCCTTAGACGTGTCTTTATTCCATAGTACCATTACCTATACAACATAACTCTTGATAAACATAAATAATTCCACTACCTTCTTAAACCATTGACCGAGATTGAACAATTATTTCATCTCACATATCATTTGTAGTCTCTTCATCATTATCAATATAAATACTATCCATACAACAATTCTGATTCTCTTCATGAGACTTTACCTTAGGTCATTGGTTTGAAAAATTCCCATACATTACACATTTAAAACATTTAATCGTTGTTGATGTCGTATCAATACCATTATCTTTGTCCATGGTGTTAACAGAACCTTTTCCTTTACACTTACTAGATTTGTGTCCTTTTAAACACCAAAATTATATTCCAGTTCCTTTGAAACATTCTCCTTGATGCCTCTTCCCACATGATTTACATGAGGGAAATTGAACATTCGTTCCTCTATGATCATCATGAAACTCCAACTTTCTCTTATTAGTTGATTCAAGAAAATTACCAAAGTTGATATTATTGATCATATTATGTGATTACTGATTAGGCATAATAACGATGTTTGAACTTCCAAATCATGTTTCATTTGGTTTCTCATGAAGAATATCATTCCATTGTCCATCATATCCTCCATTATCATGAATCTTCCTGTTTCCAGCCATTTTCTAAAACCCAAAAAGAATAGTGTGAGAGGAAAAAATCATGCTAGGAAAACAACATAATAAACGGGGAGTACCTTCAATATCTAACATGTTATATTTAATTCTAATATCATTACCATAATTCTAAGACTATAACCTATACTTATACTTAACCTTAGGTACATCCCTAGACATACCTTAGAAACATCTCTAGGGATCTTACTAATGTTCGCGCATCCTAGTTTCCATAGGTTGACTAAACCTTTCCTATGATACCAAATTTAGAGACTCAAATCTTAACGTACATAGACATTACATTACTTTTGAGGAATACTTAATACATAACAAAAACAGACACCAAAGACCATAATAGTTTAGTGTCTTTGGAAACTTAGAACATAATCTTCAAATCATGGTGAAAGATCTTCAACATCTCCCATAAATATCTTATGCTTTTGTTTTCTTAACTAAAACCTTTATTTACATCCTGGGGAAAATAAAACATAAAAAGGGTGAGCTCAAATTCCCAGTAAGGGTAAATCTAGAGAACATAAAACAATCCATAAAAATTTGAAGGCAAAAACTTGAACATAAAATCTAAACATCAAAATATTGAGCAAAGACATAAATCTTTGAAGTACGTAAGGCATATATCATAAAGGAACATCAATCATGATAAAATATCTTTTAAATAAAACATGTAATTGTGGAAAACCATTAAGAACATGATATTATTTCCACAGTAGCCAAGGCATTGCTTCCAAGACCATCTTAGTGGACAAAGTCCCTTTCTGAATCGAGTTCACTCCTCATTCCAGTCCTGTATCACGGAACCAGATTAAATTTCTATTCTAGCCATGTCTATCTCATGAGATATAAATCTTTACCCAATGCATTGGAGGGAGATATAGGTCTCACAAATCTCATATTGAAATCATTCTTACTTCTTCTACAAAATAAACATAAATAATTCAACATAACCCAAATAATAAAATGGGTTTCATAAACATCATCCAATCATAACATAATCCATATAAAACAAATGGATATAATTTCATCATAAGAAGAATCAAACCATTTATACAATAGAGACAATATACTTGAAACATAAACAAGCTAAATAATGTCATCTTATATGGAAAATAGTTTTAATAAAACACTAGAAAGGAATTCTTGAGGAAAATATCCTTTCTCCTTAAAAATCATTTTCTTTCCAAAAAAACCACACAATTTTAAAAGAAACAGATTTTTTTGAAAATAACCATGAAAAATTTTAGAGTATGAGTTTTTAAAATTAGGTGATATGAAACCGTAAAAATCTGTTCATGCCGTGAAAGTTAAACAAAACATTATCCTCGTACTTTTCTCGGAAAAGTCAAAAAGTACCACACATGGTAAACAAAAGAAATATTCCTTCCATAAGACAAAGTAAAAGTCAAGATGGGTAACAATGACTTTAAACATACATGGAAATATATTAAACACTTTATGAAAACATTTTTATGGACATGGATGAAAAATATTACCCCAGTAAATACTTACGAATAAGCAATCTCGGATAAAAATGAGATTGCAAAATTATCCCTTACCTTATGTCTGATATGCTTCGTATGTATCTGAAACTCCTGTATAATGATTTAAATAATGTCATTGACTTATTAATGAATCATATTCACTGTTATGATATCATATATGGTCATATTATTATCTTCTTATTAGGAATATTTCATTGCTACTTGTTATTCGGGTGTTCATTGCTTTATGTTATTATGCACGTTTTGTCGAAGAAATTATTATTTTTCTTTTTATTTTATAGATACCTCATTTCCAGAATGGTAATAGTGTAATATATATCATATTTATTCATTAAATTAATTTATATAATCATTATTCAATAAAGATCATGTAGAACGAGTCGCACGAGTGATGATATCGTTCCCATGATCATGGAATTATATTAATGTGTATGTATACTATTTTAGAATCAATATCACATTAAAATAATCATATATAGTTATTATTTACACCATTATACCCATCAAAGTAAGGTGGTGGTGGAAAACAGATTACACCATGGCGTGGAGACGGTATTCCATACATACGCACGCGCGGTGATTTAGTTTTCTATAGGATGGATAGAAGGTGAAATAGGGTTGTTTCATATTTATAATAACATATCAGTATATGAGTGATACTGATGTTTTTACTTCATAATGAAACAACTAAATAAGAGGAAGTATAAGAATAAATAAATTTGAAAGAATCGGTAACAGATATTACCTCTTCATTGACATGCCTCTTTGAAACCTCCTCCTAGGTCTCTAAAAGTGGTCTTTGAAGAAGACCATGACCTCTATTATATTTCTAGAGAAGTTGATAAGGGAAATGGGAAGGGTTTGTATGAGCTTTAAGGTTCAAAATTGTGTGAGGAGGAGAGGGAGGAGGTTCCCTTTTATAAGGGAGGAGAGGGGCACCTTTGGAAACCTAAAAAATATTAATTTATAATAAATTCAAAACCCACATAAAAACTTACAAAATGACTCAAATCCGAATCTTAGATGAGATAGGGTTGTAAAATAATCAACCAATAAAATTTAGATATGTTTTGAATTTATTTTAAACATTATCAACTTGATTTATCCTTATTTAATCTATTTAATTTTATTTGTGGTAATAAGATTCTACATTTTAAATTGTTATAAATAATTACTTATTTGTTTTTAATTGTCCATTATTAGATAATTTATGACAATGGAGACCATATAAATTTAAATTTATAATTTTTAATTACTTTTGTGATTTTTAAACAATTTTATATTATGTTATTTATATAAAATAATAATAGTGTCAATTTGACACTATTCATTTATTTGAATTTAAATAAAATCCTCATAGAAGATATGTTCAAACTAAAAGCATTAATATATTAATAACATGCAATATTTATCTATAAAATTATTATATCACATTAAATAGTTTATATAATATTTATTTTAATATTTTTAAAACCATTTATTTGATATTTATCTTAATAAAACAATTACTACATCATTTTTTTATAATCATTTAATGTAATTATTAGTTGCATATAAAGTAAAAATAAAATCCTATGATTAAGATAAATATAATACCTTTCATAATAATATTTTTACTCCAATTTATCATCTTAAAATAACAACATTTAAATTGTTATATTTAGTAAATTATGAAGGTGACATCTTTGACATCATTTAAAATAATATAATATAAATGTCCTAATCGGTTTTATGAGGCTCCAAATCGTCCAAAAATCGATCCATGGATGATTAGGGTATATATTTACTCGAAAAATAACGTTTTTCAAGTTTATGGTCCTTTTGATAGGTATTATGATTTTAATAAAAATTAAATTATTGATTTTTCACTAAATAATTTCTACATCACTAATGTATAAGATTTTAAGGTAATAAAATATTTATTAAAAATTACAAATAAATTATCATGATAAAGAAAAAAATTTTATCTTTTAAATGTTTGTTTATAATAGAATTTATATTCTGTATAACTATATATTAAAAATAATCTAATTATTAAAGTTTGAGTGAGACATTTCACTTTCCATTAAATAAACTAAATAAAAGGTCTTAATCAAATACAAGTGGGTTAAATTAGATTCCATTTAGACCCAAGTATGATTTAGGGTAAAATATAATCATCCAATTATATTAGGACTAGTGTTAGGGTAATTTTATAATATTATATTTACCCTTAATTACCACGATTTACCTTTAACTACAGTAAATAAAAATTATAGTAGTTACTATTAAAAAAAATAAAAGTAACATATTAAAATAATTTGTACCCAATGAATTCAAATATAGAATCCATTTTTCAAAATTCAAAAGAATGAAGTTGCAGTAATTAATTTAAAATTAATCCCATTGTTAAGAAAACAAGTTTTAAAAGTTAAAACATTGTCAACGATTGAAATGATTTTACATATGAATTCAATGTAAAATCAATTTTAATGACATAAATTATATTAAATGGTAAAAATATATTATATTTATATTTTAAAACCATTAAATATTATAATTTAACCATATAAATTATTATGATGGAAAAAGTTGTTTTTAATTAAAATATACTGTGTTTTTACTATTCATTAAAATATGAAAGTTATCAGAATAAAATGAAAAATTTATCCAAAGTAAATTTTTATATCCTGATTCCATAGAAGAATTTTATTTTTTCAAATTAAACTTATAAACATGTAAAAAACTAGATTTAATGTGGGTGCGCAATCAAAAGGCGGCAAAACTGCATTTTTTGAAAAATACTAATTTTACTCGAAAAATTTATTTTGTTCTCACACGATGTTCTAGAAAATGTGTAAGATGAAATAATAATGTTATAAAATTAAAAATTTAGTTAATACTATTCATAACGGCTAGTTCATAATAATATTATAAACATATATCGCTGTTTAGTGAAACACTGTATTGCGTATACCACATGCTATCGGGGAAGGTTGTGATTGCGTGTAATGCAAGGCATGTCAGGGTTGCATGTAGTGAAAAACTCCTTTATTGTTGCGTATAAAAGAATCCAACCATATTTCATTTATACATTGAATATATATATATATATATATAGAATCAATGTTGCGTAGAATAACTACTATGTAACGAACATAAAATTATGTGTAACACAATCCAAGAATCGTGTTGTGTATACTTCAAGCTAATGCAGTGTTGCATATAGAACAAGATAATATTGGTTTAGCATACAACCGAAGATATGAAAGAAATTAAAAAGATTAGATCTCATAAAATCTCAGGGTATTACACCCAAGATTGTGGAGGAGGTTAAAGTAAAGAGGTGAGGAGAAACCAATCCATGGAGATGAAAAGGTGGACAAGTAGAAATCTGTTGACACAAACCATAAATGGTTCTAGGTGTTTCTCCCCTAGGTCAGTGGTTAGTTTATCAACCACTAGATAAATGAACCATTAGAATAGCTCATGATCATTCCCTTTATTTTTTTCTATTAGTTTCATGGGTTTTCATTATGTATGTATTGTTGTGACTACATAATTATTGAATTAACAATCATGAAAGATGGAACTAAAATAAACAAGGCTTATGCATAAATATTATCAAGATATATTTGAACACTTATGTAACTTCCACTTAATATTAACAAGCATGTGGTAAAGATAATAAGGAAATTTATGTATAAGAGATTAAAATACCTCAATAAAATATTAAGTCTGACTAAGTCTTCCATTACATGATTAAGGACAGGAATCAATAAAACTATGTGTTTGACCAAACCTTGTTGGGACACTTACCTTTATACATGAATCTGTTATGAATGTTATCGGTTGTCTTAACCATTTTAAATCAAGAGGAGTAGCCCTTGCTCGACTCGGTGTAATTTTGGAGGCAATTGTTGAGGAAATCCAAGTTAGGATTTTAGGATTGATGAGTCCACTCAATGGATCAAGGAGGTGCAAGCCCATAGTTGAAAAAGGTCTTCCTACCTAAATACCTTCAAATAGATTTACCAACCCATTTTGGGGTTATGCAAAGGGGAATATAGATCCTTGCCAATATAATTTCCTAGAAACTAGACATTTCGAGTTCAACGATGAGGGCCATTGGGATTTGATAAAATAGAGGGATAGTCACCAAAATTAATTTATTATTTCTCACAAAATTTCAATCAAGAAAGTACTAATAATCTACTATTTCAACTGTAGAATAAAAATGACAAGCTCATCATCCACACTATCCCAATGATCAATACTAGATAAAGACAACATCATCACTAGTAGTAACTTCATGGAATGGTTTAAACGCCTTCGGGTTTTTGTACGCCATAAACAGAAATCTTATGTGCTGGAGTTCTCATTACCTAATCCACCTACCCAAGAAGCGAGTGATGAATAGTTCTTGGTCTAAGAGAAAAATATGAATGACGTAGTTGAAATCCAATGTTTGATGCTATCATCAATGTATAGTGAACTCATAAAGTCTCATAAAAACATGGATTACTATAGATTGCTTGAGCACCTCCAGGTTTTTTACTAAGAGAGAGATAGAATTAAATAGTTTGAGATCTCCATGGAACTCTTTTAGAATAATATTGAAGAGGATTCCCCAGCTAGGCTTCACTTATTCTAGATCAGTTTCTATATTGAGCAACTAGAAGTTCTAGGGTTTAAACTCCCCAAATAATTGGGCACCAATCTCATTCTTATGTCACTCCATCTGAGATTCTCCAGTTTTGTTGAGAATTTTAATATGAACAACATTGAGAAGTCTCTGCCAAATCTTCTTATCCTACTTCCCCAAGTAGATAAAGATATGAATCATGGTAAGCCTTATGTCCTTATGTTGAACAAAAGGAAAGGTAAGAAAAAGAGCTTTAATCCCAAAGCATCTTTATGTCCTTCCAATAAAATAAAGATCAAAGGAGAGTAAAGGGATAAGAAGCTATGTGTTTCATAAATGAAAACTGATAACAATTTTACTTCACATGACTCATAGCACATCCAACTTTAGCATCACCAAATAGGTCATGTAAATAATAAACGATTGAAAAAATTACATCCAAATTGATATTTAGATTATTTCTAAATAAAACCACTTGGTGTATGTCACACATGTTTACAAGACAAAATGACCAAAGACCCATTTAGTGGGAAAGGATTAAAGTACTAAAGAGATTCTTGAATTAGTTCATACTGATTTTTGTGGACCATTTATAGTTTGAGCAAGGGGTGGGTACTCATACTTCATAAATTTTACAGATGTTTTAGTAGATATTGATATATTTACGTAATGATGTATAAGTTGGGTTCTTTTGATAAATTTATGGAAGAAAAGAATGAATTTTAGAACAATCTTGGTAAGAAGATTAAGAAAATCCGCTCAGAATGAGCTGTAGAATATATAAATGAAGACTCCATTGATTAGTTATGGGATTTTGGGATCGTATCCCAACTTAGTCCTCCTTACACACCTTAGTGTAATGGAATATCTGAAAGGAGGAACCACACCTTCTTGTACATGTTGAGATCAATGATGTGTCATGTAAGTCTTCCATTATTCTTTTGGGGATATTCATTACAAAAAGTGACACACATAATAAACCATGTACCAAATAAATTGATAAATGTTATTCCATATGAGTTCTGGAGTAGAAGAAAATCCATTTTATTGAATTTACATGTGTGGGGAAGTGAGGCATTTTAAGGACTCTTCATGTAGCAAACATGTACCCTGAGGAGCAAAGTGTACCTTTACAGTACACCCCAAGGAAAAAAGGGGATATTACCTATAAAAACCCTCAGAAAAAAAGGTTAGAGTGGAAAGAGATTCCATATTCCTTGAGAGGGAGAACATATCCAACGGAGATAGTGGGATTGAGATAAACTTCAATGAAGTCGAGGCTCAGGGAACACAAGAGTTGGTACAAGAGTTGATTCCTCAAAGCCCCGTGGAAGAATAATCTGTTCCAAAGACACAAGAACTGTGTTGCAGTAAAATAGAGGTTAGAGAAACAGAATGGTGCATTTTTCTAGTAATCAAGGACAATGAATCATTACTGATTGATTATAATGATCCTATAACCTACAAGGAAGAAGTTAGTGTCATAGATGTTGCCAAGTGGCGAGAATCCATGAATTCTAAAATGGATTCCATGTAACAAAACCAAGTCTTAATTTTGGTGGATTCTTCAGTGGATGTAAAATGTGTTGGATACAAATGGGTATTCAAGAAGAAAATAGACATGGAAGGATGAGTCAGTACCTATATGGAATTACTGGTTGTAAAAGGGTTTAAAAATCATCAAGGAATTGACTATGATGAAACCTTTTCAAAAGTAAAAATGATGAAATCTTTCAGAATTCTACTGGAAATTGTTTCTTACCATGACTATGATATTTGGAAAATGGATGTGAAGACAACCTTCCTTAATGGGAACCTTTAGGAAGATGTCTACATGACACAAAATGAAGGGTTTGTGACTCCAAAGGATGTCCATAAGATATGAAACTTGCAATGGTTCATTTATGGAATAAATAAATAATCCAGGTCATGGAAAATTAGTTTTGAGAAAGCCACAAAATAATTCAACTTTATAAAGAACAAATGTGAGAATTGTGCCTACAAATAGTTTAGTGGGAGTACAATCATTTTCGTAATAGTATATGTTGATGGAATATTAATTATTGAAAACAAGAAAACAATCTTACAGTCTATTAAGGCACAATTTAATCAATGATTCTCCATGAATGACTTGGACAATGTATCACATATTCCTTATATTAAGATCCATCATGATAGATGCAAGAGATTGTTGGGACTAAGTCAAAGTAAATATATTGAAAATATACTTAAGATATTCAGTATGGAACAATCCAAGAGGGGATTGTTTCCAGCATCACATGACATTCATATTTCCATGAAAATGTGTCCTCAGATGCATGAGGAAATAAATGGAATGGAAAGGACTCCATAGACATCAGAGATTGGGTCAGTCATGTATGTCATACCATGTTCTAGGCTAGATGTCACCTGCACATTAAGTGTGGTAAGTAGATATTGAGTTGTCCCAGGTGACTGCTATAGGATGCCAGTCAAGACTATCCTTAAGTATCTAAGGTGTACTAAGGATATGTTCCTGGAATATCGAGGAGATGAATAAATAGTTAGAAGATTATATAAAGATTCTAGTTTCCAAACTGATCAAGATGACATGAAGTTGGAAATAGGATACATTTACATTTTAATGGAGATGTTATGAGCTGGGAGAGCTCAAAGCAGAGTGTGGCCATAGATTCTACTGCAGAGTCAGAGTATATCATTGATTCTAAGGTAGCTAAAGATTCATTTTGGATGAGGAGATTAATCCAAGAGGTGTATGTGGACCCTAGAAGTATGGATCCCATCACACTCTATTGTGATAATACTACAGTAGTGGATCTCGCAAGAGAGCCATGGTCACATTAGCAAAGAAGAACATACATCAGAAGTATCATATCTTGAGAGATTTTTCTCAGAGAGGTGAACTTTCAGTAAGAAGTATTTCCACAAAAGACAACATAGTGAACCCCTTGACTAAAGCCTTAACTCAGAAGAAACATGATCACAATGTGAGGTGTAGCAGACTAAAAGTCATAGATAGTTAGCTCTAATCCAAGAGGGAGTTTCTAAGAGTTTGTGATCTAGAACCAAATTTCTATACTTTGATTACATGAATATTCAATTTATTTAAATATTAATCATTTTATTACATATTTCTCATTTTTCTACATGAATATATGTAATAATGTCCTAGAGTATTTGTCACATTAATAAGGTCACAACAGTTCCCTGCTACGATGATAACCTTGATGTGCTATGACAATATTATTAAATATAGTTATAAAGTTGGATGTCACACTATGATGGGACACATAGTATACAAACCATCAGGTGAAAGTAATTGTTAGAATATGAGACTTATTCTCAAGAAGTTTGCACTTGGTAATCTCCAAAGAGGGAGATTATTAGAACAGACCCACCAGTAGAAATTCTGCATGTTTTGGTGTCATCAGATATTCCTATATGCGAGCATGTGTAATGTTCCTTACACATTAAGATTATCATTAATACATTTCACGACTCATGCACTTTTATTTACTCATGAAAATTATCTTTCCATATATTGGTGGGAAGTAGGGTACATTGGGTGAGTCTTGAATGATATGTTATTAATGGATAAGTTGAGGAAGGATTTTTCCATTACATTTATTGAACTTTATATCTCAAACATTTCATTGAAATAGAACCATCTCCCTAAATTCCATGGCTATGGTGTAATGACAAGTTTATTTTATGTAGTCAAAGAATCATGTATCAATCATATAGGTTGATGACACTATCATGAAACCTTCTTGATGAGATATTGTGATAAAGTAATTATATTAATTAGTGAGTGTTCATATGTGGATGCCATCATTGTGACTTTAAGTTCTTTCTCTTGAGTTCCTTGACCCATTTATAGATAGTAATATTGTACTTTAGGTGTGCCCACCTAATTCCAATGAGAAAGAATCCTAGAGGGTGAAACACTAAGTGTTTTTGGTGGTCTCGATTAAATTCTATTTGAATTTAATTAATGGAATAAATATTATTCTCAATACTGAGGAATTATTTTATTCAAGTTAAAATAATAACATAAATTAAATTAATATTTATTCATTGGATTGTGAATAAATATATTTATTTATTTTATTGAACATTTAATAAATATTTATTTAATTGTTTGTAAATAAAAATATTTATTTAATATAATAAGATATTTTATTTGCGTGTTCAATAAATGGAAGAGGATTTCGAATGGACCAAGACCGTGTCTGTTGATAAATTAATTATTTACAAGTCTATATATAATGTTTTTCCAGTTGGTGAACGAAATAATAATAATACTGTTATCATTAGGTTGAATGAGATTTAATTTTTGGTTCTGTTTTGTGCAAGTTGGCGCACCAAAAATAATGGTTCTTTTATTGTTATTATGTGGCATGAGTTTTCTCTAATAGTTATAATTTCATTTAATTCTTGTTTTTCAATAAAATATTGTAACTAAAACCCCATGTAGATTAATAGTAAGGTACGTCTATTGTGCCAAACCCCTGGTGAATTGAGAATTGTTTATCCAATCATTTTCTCTCTCGAATCCTCTCATCTATCCCTCCCAAGAATAAGAGAAGTTATTCAAGACTGAAAAATGAACGATCAAGAATGATAAAAACAAGGAATTCTCTTTGTCACTCTAGCACTTGGAAAACAAGTGGTGTTTTTCAAAGACAATTGGAGCATGTGTGGATCACTGCTAGATGGATTTTACTTTGGATCCTTGTGAGTGCAATGAAGGCAATCCAGAGGGGTCATTCTAGACGATCAATGATCATCAATGAAGAAAGTAACAAATACCTTGGTATTTAATTTCTTCATAAATTAATGAATTAATTATAAACATGATGTGAAAGATCCTCTTTCTTGGATATGGTGGTTTTATTATATTTTTATGGACCTTTGATTTTAATCTGTGGATAATGACATTCATCATCATATTGATCCCGGATTAGTCATCAATTACAAAAAAATCAAAGTTGGGCCCTCCCAACGGCCATGCTTCCGCTGCATCCAGATCCTTCAATATGGAGTGGAAGTATTGAAGTCAATACACTATCTATATAGAGAAAGTTGGGAAAAAAGACACCATGATAGTTATATATAAAAAGGTAATGGAATAAGGGGATGCTAACTTGAAGTGTAATGATAGATCTGTCATACATATGTGATAGATGAGGTATACTATATCTATTCTATAATATTTTGGTAGTAGAAGTAATATGATAATTTTGGGAATGAAAAAGCTCTTCAATTCATAATAATATTGGCGACCTCATGGAGCATGAGTAGAATAAAGTATATATAATAATGAGTTAGGGGAAACTAACAATATATGAGTAAAACAAAGTCTTTGTAATAATAAATCGAGAGTGATGGAATGATATTGAACCTTGAAGGAATATATTGTTTCCTAATTAGTTTTACATAAGAGTAAAACCAAGCTATGTAAGAATAACTCTATTATGTTTAACAATAATCTTTATGTTATGGATAAATGATAATACTATTAATATAAAGGAAATTACACAATAGGTTTTGAACAAGAGTAAATCCAAGGCTATATAAGAGTACAATGTGTAAAAATATTCCATGTGTAAGAATAAATATGGGATCTCTAAGAGTAGTAGCTAGAGTACCACACTATAGTTTATGTAATAGGCCAAAAATGATAGAGAGATGATAAGGACAAATTATGATAAGGTGGATGAACTGTGTAATGTTTTCTCTTCATAGAAGTCCAAAAAATTGGATTGGTTGAGAATATAGGTCCTTGCAATGTGAATAATACTGTCATTTTACAAAAAAGTTTTAGATTCAAAGAAAAAAAATATAATCACACCATGATTACCATGGAGTTTTAAGTAAGAGTTACCTTTATTTTTTTTGATATAGTGTACGATTGATGATCAAACCAAAATGGATGAGTTTACAGTGAAATCTTGATGAAGTTGAGAATTATCATGCCATAATGGAGAGTATTTTGATGTGATTTTATGTTTAAAGAATATCTTGAAGATTATATTTTAATTAAAAATATGAAGTTGTGACATTAATTTTGGGATATATTCTTAACCCAATTATATTAATTTTACCACATTCAAACATTCAAGGCACGTGGAATTATCAGACTAAATTTGAGGGTGATAATTGATCTCAATAAATGGATCTAGGGTTGGATATATGTAAAAACTTATAAAAAAAACATATAGTAGTTATGAAAGAGATGAGATAAAATACATGAATTTTATATCTAGTAAAGAGATAGGAAGATAAGAGAGGAGATCCATAGAGGAGTTATAGTGATCACATTTGGTTCATTGAAGAAATAATTATCATTGGAGATAAAGTTCATTTTTTATATTTGATATATTAAATAATTGAAGATGAATAATTACAACATAAATTATTGGTGTGGAATTATCCTCTTATGGAATAAGTTTAGTGATACCATGTTCATGTGAATAGTAAAGAGTTGGCCCTGACATCAATATGTATCTCTTATCTATCTTTAGAAGTTGTAGAATCATCTATTTTTAAGGAGTTAATCTCATATAGTTTGGAGAATGGGAAGTGCATCAAACTCATGTTTAATAGAGTATCTATTCAGGACAAGAAGATGCAAGGTTCCTTAGAAACCTATGCTAACATGGAAAGAGAGATTCGTTTTCTTAAAAAATTGATGAGACCATAAATTATATGATCCAATGAAGATTTCCTTGAATCATTTAATATAAGAAAAGAAGTGGGTTTAACCCTTGGGTATGCAGTGAGTGATCCCTAAATCATATAAAGTTAGTGAACCTTGCTATAGAGTGACCATGACCTATTTTTTATCCACCAAATAGTGTGTGATAATGGAATTTGTAAGTTCAACACATCATATGCATGTGATCCTTGGATGCATTAGTTTTTGATGAACTATGTAAATACTTTAAGTCATTTTGTGCCTAAAATTTCTATATTTTTGTAGTTTTTTATGAGAGGGCATCAAGAGTGATAAATTTAAAGAGTTTCATCAAACAAGAGAATAAGATTTAATGGAAAAACGTTATAAAGGGAAAGGTTTTAATTAATAGACACTTTAATTTACCCCTCTATTAGGGTATATATATTTTACTTAGTATTAATATGTGATAAAGAGTTGTAGGTTTTGAATATATGTTAAATATTTAAAATATTGTTTTTTGAATTTGTTGAACATATGGATTCTATGTTGAAGCCTTTATTTTCAAATGGTACTAACTTTCAGAGATAGTAAAAGGAGATGAATTGTTATATATAAGCCTATGGTGAAGAGATTTGGGAATATGTAAAGTGAAATGTCGATTTGAGAAATCATAGTGAACAAGTATGTTGCATGAAGGCATATAAAATTTTGGACATAGCTATTTACTATGATGTAGTCAAGAAAATGATTCATTATACCAGTCATTTTGATATTTTGATATTTTTGGAACAAGTCAATGGAAAACCAGTGGAATAAAATATAGTTGTGAAGTCTACCTCAAGAGTATTTCTCAAATTTAATGATAATGAGAAATGTAATTCCCTAGGTTTTTAGAAATCATATTTTTTACATATACTATCTGTTCATAATTCTAATATTTTTTCTGTTTGTTCATAGGAATTGAAATAGATTAGGTAATAAGTCATAAAATATAGTAATTAATGTAAAAAAACTTTATTAATACATAGTAAAACATTACTACAAAAAAAACATGAAAATAATTCTTACAAAACACGTATCATTAATCATAATGAATTTTTACATCCTTTAATAGTGCATAAATTAAATGGGAATAATAAATATAAAAGAATAAAATCTCCAACACAATAAGATCTACTAAAATATATTCACCCTTGAGGATCACTAATAGATAAATAAAACCTAAATTGAGAAAGAAAATTAGGAAAGGAGAAATAAAATTGTGATATCTATAAATTAAAACTATGTAAATGATAAGTGTGACTTAAGGACTGTGAATGAAATTAATGAGGTAAGTAAGGTTATATATATGAATGAATTATGGATGCTATAAATATGGCTATTGGAAATATCATTGTGGGAAATATGGTTGTTTTTTATACATTTATCTAATAGATATATTGATTTCATGTATTATTAATATTAAATTTAAAATAATATAATTCATGAATAATAAATAATGAAATAAAAATATAAAATAAAAATATAAAATAAAAATATTATATATATATATGTTATGTATTAAAATTATTATTAGTAATGTATAATATGATGTATTTATACAATACATAGAAATATTTTAATATCAATGTAATAGTAACATAAATTTTTTTAAATATAAATAATTAATTTTAATGAAATTTGTTAAAGATTATTTAATATAAAAGTAATATTTTTCAAAAACTATTTTTTATGATTTTATATATTTTATCCTGATAAATTAAATTATCTAATTCTAAAATATTATTAAATTTGAGAAAATATATTAGCATTATTTAAATTAGATATTGATATGAAATAATATTAAGAATACTTGATGTTTGAAAACACCATTTTTTTAATAAAAGAAGATTTATTTATATTTTTAATTTTAATTTAAAAGATAAATTTTTAAATTTTTGTATTTCCATTTAAAAAAATGAAATTCATTTTTGAACATGTCATATCAAAATTAGCTTAGGAGACTAATCTAAAATAAGTGATTTTTAGGTTAATAGTAAAAAATAGCATTTTTATCAAAACTAAACTTTTATTACATTATTATTATATAAGTAATGCCAAGAGGTATATATGATAATTTAATTTATAAAATATGTATTTAAGAAGAAAATTATTTGTTTTAAAATAATATTTTAATCCCCAAAATTCCATATTTAACAATTTAGAATATAAGTAACATTTCACTCAAATCTAAAAATAGTTTCCGCCTTTTATTTCAATTAAATATTTTTTATGGAATAATTCGGTTTTTAACTACTTTTAAAGTATAATTTTTTATAGTTTTTTTTATAATCAACCAATTAATTTCATTAAAATTAATAAAATTGTTAATTTTAATATACACATGAACATTAATACGAAAACAATCTTTTTCTAATTTTTTTTATGAATCAGTACGTTAATGATGAAATTATCTTTTGAAACCCTTAGAAATTTATTTAGATAAAAATATTTTCAAAATTTAAAATAGTAATGTTCAAATTAGGAAATAAGTTCATTAAAATTAATTTACATGTTTTAAAATGTATTACCATTGTAAAAGTTCATTAGGGTAAAAGCTAAAAAAGTAAAAATAAAGTGTTATAAATCAATTTGTGTTGAATAAAAAATTAGTTTTGGAGAGGAATATGGGCCTAATAACTATCTTCACTTCATATTTTACACACCTGTAACCTTGACCATTGAATAGTAACATTTCATTACTGAAAATAAATGAATACTCCCAAAAAAACCCTCTTCTTCACTTATAAAAAGGAAACACTTTCACCCCTTCATGACACACTAAATACTTTGAATTTATTCTTGAAAATATTTAATTTTATCTCCCATACAACCTTATACTACTTTTGTGTGTTTTTGGGTCCTTATTATTCACAAACCCCTTAAAAAATAAAGGATATTTCAAAGAGGAGAATAATTTATTATACCTGAGTGTCTCACTTTTGTTTAGTTTTTCTTCCATACTTTCTTCTTTTAGCACCACCAAATACAGTATAATTTAACAAATTCAGTATTATTAATATGTTTAGATGCTATTATATTATTGTAATAACCATGATTTATTCCATCCCATCCGTATATAAAAATTGAAGAACATAAATAGAAAAACAAGTAGACTATAACCTCCAAGAAATATCATTTTTCATTTTTTATCTATATTTTCATTGTCTATAAGAATATATTAAAATAATATTAAAAAACTGAAAAAATATGAATAATATAATTATAATTATTTTATAATGATCTTATTTCATCAAAAAAATTTCTTAACCATATTCACCCATTGAATTATAGCATGATTATATTTGGGTCAGTTTAACCACTTACATCAATGATGTTAAAGAAATATATCATGGAAAGATATGGGAACTTAATTACTAATAATATTATCAGTTAATAATAAATAATTATTGGTTTATTTTACAATAATGTTTATATTAATTTTTTAACTTATTATGAAAATATCATCTTCGATCACTAAAATAATCAAAATACACTGACACAGATTCTATTTCCCTGAAACGTACATAAAACACTTATAGTGTAACATTAGAGACTCTAGAAACCCAAAAAATGATAGTTCTATTTCTTTATTGGTATACAATAAAAGAGTTACCATAGTATTTAACAACCTAGTAGTCTTGGAAGACTATATACATAGACAAATTACATATGAAAACATAATATATAACATGAACACATTCAGAGAACATTATTAACCCTACAATATTATCCCTAAAAATTAAAAATTGTCCTCCTATAAGTTTACTAGAGAAAAAAAACTAATATGTTGAGCTCAACTGCCTAGTAAGCAGTATAATATAATGGAATCTTACATAAAATAAATATAGAATAACTAATATAGAAAGGGTACATGAAAAAAATATTTATAATAAAATGAAGCTAAGAGCATGGTATATCTATGAAAATGAATGAAAAAAGGGTAATAATAATCATTTATCGCATACTAATGGAATGCATAATGTAAAAACTAAAAAAATCAAGGAATTTATCCAAGATACATATACTATTATGGGAAGTGGTATACCCCAAAAATCACCTCATTTGTCTCATGCGACTTTTTGATGCATCAAGGGGATATAAGATTCTATACGCCACCTATCACCTGATTAAGTATAATTAATTCAACATAATAGTAATCAAGGCCTTTCATTCCACTCCCTGAGGAAACTTTTACTGAATAAAAACTTTTCTATATATATAATAATAATAATGTAAATAAATTACTTTCTCATTAAATAGAGTAATGTGGATGTTATGGAAAACATCGCTTAATCAACATGGAATCAATGAGGGTATCAATAAAGTAAAATTAAATATCATCATCAAATAAATATAGGGGAGAGTGTACATCCAATTTTATAAATAATCTATGGATGAAAATAATTTTAAATAACATATTTCATTGGTAGTATACTAAATAAATGGTGGAAAAGAATCTTTTATCCTGGTAATTTAATAGAGTGTAAATAATCCAATGCATATCCCCAAGGTGTGTCACACCAGGTGTATAGTCTTAGCCCCACTCATCATGAATTAGTGTGATAAATAAGTCAAGGATAAGCCAACATTTTTTTGGGTGATTACCCTTTGGTGCATATATTCAAAAACCATATCCATTTTCTTTTATTGATACATGGATATATTTTCTAGAAAAGTAACCACAATTTTTATTTACCAACTCATAGGATGGTCTTTCCACCATTTTAAGAACCCTATTTTTCATTTAGATATGTATATTTTAATTTTTTTTCTGACTAAATCTTTAATTTGGACATAATAAGGTTGCCTGATGAGTTAGCCAAGGTTCTTAGGGTGTCTGGGGATTGTTCGGAGCACAAAGCCCACCTTTTGGGAAAAAATAGGATCTGTTCACAGTTATGAGTAAACCATGCATGATTGCCACACATTTTTTCAAACCGTGCGGATAATATTTTTTCAAACAGTGGAACCTCACAGGGTTGGCACACGACCATGCATCCTAACCCTACGAATGCCCCTTTTACCTAGGTAAATGTGCATGGATGGTGCATGGTTTTATCAAATAGTACATATGTAGAAATTTTTGGCCAAACTATATTGCACGATTTGATCACAGTTTGAAAAACCATGTTGAGAAACCATGCATAGGCTAAAAGACAATGTAAAATTTCTAAAACTCGCTTAATGATCTATTAAGCCAACTCCTTCCTCCCTAATCTATGTTTTTTGTGGGATTGACCTAATTCTCTCACATTTATGGAGCTTTTTGATGATCTAAACATTGAATCAAGTGATCTACTTTTTTGGGAATCCGATTGAGCTTCTGTTCATCACGTTGGATTCACAATGGTATGTACTCAAGTCATCATTGGCCATTCTTCTTCTCTTTCTCTCTCAAACTCTTTATCTCCATGTGAGTGTTTTTCAGCTTTTCCTATATCTACTCTAATCTAATGAAAATAAAAGGTTGATACCAGAGGAGAAGGATTTCAAAACCTTATGATGGGTGGTTTATAACTAATCCCTAAAGTTTATTGTTTTTGGAATGTTCGTGTGGGGCCCACCGATTTCATTGGAAACCGTTTCTTAAATTAACCCGCCATGATTATAATCATTAGAATCATGTAGTTATGCTACTTATAAATATTTGATTAGTTGTTAGTGGTTACACCCGCAACTAAATCTGCCTCATGTTAAAGGTTATTCCATATTTGGGGTTTTAGTGTTTCAGAATATTTGTGATACCAATTGGGTGTTCCTTTGTTTGACCTTTATAAAGGTTAGTCTTCTTATAATACATGGCTTGTTTTTACTGAGAATTTCATAATGGCATGTACCATGTATTCTCACCACTTGACCTACCTAAGTTAAGTGCTTCTAAATGGTTATTAAAAGTGAAATGGGAAAAGTGAAATTGAAAGTATACTATGCATATAACTTTTACTTATTTAAAGAGATTGAATAAAGGTTACATGTCTGTAAAAACCCTTTTCATGTTGATGGAAGGTAGAAGAGTGAAACTCAATAATTGAATATGCATTAATGGATAACTAAGACTTGATTAAATGGTTGCATTACTACTTGTCATATCCACACTAATGGAAGACAAGGTTGGACCAATAATTAAATGGTTTCAACTTTACTTGACCAATCCACACTAATGGATACTTGAACCAAATTAATTACTACGTGATTATAATATCAAATATGAATGGAATGACTTGATCTCACCTCGGATTCTAAGAGGAGAATACCTTGGGTCTTGGAAACCTCATTCCAATTAAAGGATGCAGTTTTATTAGGTTGATACTCACCTAGACTCCAGTTATTGTATATTCTATGGATTCTTGGTATACTATCATAGGTCCCTGTTCATTATTATAGGATACCTCTGATACACTCCTTGGATCAAGCTTTAACTAGTAGTTTCCATGGTGAAATACTATAGGGACCTATCTTTTAATAGCACCATTTTACCTTGGTCGATCACCTTGGAATTAGTAGGCACCTTATTTTGGAATTCCTCGGATTACGCTCCTTGGATCAGACTCTTACCCCATACCTAGAATAAAGTACTATTGAGTTATATTTCCATGAGTTTACGTTACCTTGGTTATTACCCTGGAAGTCCCTCACTGGATATCAGCTTTTGGTTGCCTTATTACGCCTTGGGACCTTTCCAAATTATACTATCTTGAGGTGATGTTAGTGTTGGATAGGCGTCACATGACCTATTAACATTAAATGGTAGTTTCTTAAGTAAAATGAGCTGGTTACATGTTCAAACACCAGCCGAAGGTTGAATCAGGTACTTGGGTATTTAGTTATATTGTACTTCTTCCTTTACTTATATATATATGATTTCACACTATTATATTCCATTACCCAATCTTTATGTTATAAACACCATTGGTGGTGGCCCAATGATATTTATCTCACACCGTCTCCGGGCACCGTCTGGTACCTGGAGTAGATTACTTGGTTGCATGTGTTGACAAAGGGAAGCATACAACTTCAAACACTAGATTTCTTGCTATTTAGGATGGAGCATGATAGCAGATGACCAGGTTGGATCTCTGGATGCTTGGAGTAGTCTTTTCTTCTTTTACTTTTTGGAAGATGTTATGCCTATTTTATGGTATCCATGTTTTCCTGTTTTTCTAGTGACCTGACATTACATCATCATTGTTTAGTTGATAGAGTTATTATTATCATCCTTGTTTTATACTGTTTATCAATGTTTTCTAATATTTATTCCACAATTCATTATTCCTTTATATCCCTTCTATTGTGCTATGATTTACTAATGAGGGAATAGTCTTCCCATAGACACAACCTAGCCCTCACTGCAAGTCGGCAGCCTCTGGTGTTCAAGAATATGTGCTTGAGGCCATGTGGCCCACCAGTCTCGGGGCACCTGTTAAGTGGAATCTGGGTCTGGGACATCACAAAGTGGTATCAAAGGTGGTTTCTTTTCTCTCTTTACTATTTGGAGACAATATATTAGAGAATAAGAATTCGTAGGACTTGGTCATAAGCCATTCTTGGGTGTCGCAAACCCATATTCGGGGTAAAATCCAAGTTACCAATATTGCAATTGTTGTTCTATTTTTCTTATTATTGTTGATATTATTTCACAATTGGGTGAAGCACATGATATTTTGTGTTGTTTATTGTTACCCTTTTGATAATTTATTTCATCCTTAGACCAATGATATGAGGTCAATGAGCATTTCTACATGAATCATTATAGGCACCTAGAATTCACATGTCATGCATATTTCCATGAAATATAGGTTCCTTTCATTGCTTTGTATTTCTTTATATGCATGTATTTGATGAACGATGCTAGGATATTTTCTTGTAATTGAATCACTTTGGATTTGATTGAGTGATTAACTATCTCAATTCAAGAGGTGTATGGTCCCACATGGGTTGGGATGAGTAATTTACCCATTCAAGCCATTATGATATAAAAACAATGGGTTTTGTTTTTCGTGATAGGTGTATGGGAAATGATTCATCGGAAATGACTATCCATTATAAATAGAATCCTGAAAACTAAAATGAATTGGTTTCACATCTTTATCCTGGCTTGTCATGATTATAAAAGATAAAGGAGTGAACATAGAAACTAACTGCAAAATGACAGGAAACTTATACTTGAGAATTTATCGATACCTGACCATCTAAGTTGGTAGTTTGGGTAATGTTACTTGGGTAGTGAGTTTAACTATGTTCAGATTCTGTTAGTGATTCTATATTATGACCCAATACTTGTTATGAGGCTTGTGGTTGGCATTTGTAGACCAATGCCACCATGATGTCCTCGTGTTGTTTTACAGGAGGGCTATGATTACCACGCTCTAGACATGGTGGGCCCTGAGCTGCCAGTCTTACTATCATGAGTGCCACTTGAGGGACTACCTACTATACCTAATCCAATCACTGATGCCTATGTTATTGATAGTTTCCTTTGTCTGATGCAGTCCATGCAAGGTGCTCCATAGGTTGCACCTACGATGGATGATCTGACCCGTGAGTTCTAGCAATAGTATCCCCCTTCTTTTTCAAGAGATGGAAGATCTCAGGATGCTGAGTCCTAGATAGAGGCCATTATATCTATCTTTGATCATCTGTAAACACCTCCAGAGTAGAGAGTCAAGATTTCTACATACATGCTTCAGGATTCGGCCAAGCGTTGGTGGGATTTTTCAACCTAGGCTGAACGTCATCAAGGCATGTTATGGGTTAACTTCCATACAGCCCTCAATGATCAGTTCTTTCCTCAGTACCTGAGAGCTGATAAAGGAAGATATTTCATGAATCTCAAGTAGGGTTCGATGTCAGTTATCGAATATTTAGAACATTTCACATGATTTACATCAATTTTCCCCACTTCTAGTCGATGATGAGATTTCGTGTGCTAGATGTTTTGAAGATGGGATTCAATATGACAATATAACCCAGGTGAAAGTTTTTTGCCTCCATATCTTTTGTAAAATAGTTTATTAGGCCCTTATCACTAAGCGTAACATAAGGGATTGCATGAGTACTGGGTTTAAATGGTCAGTGTTGTGTCATTCCAGTAGTTATTTCAGTGGAAGGAAACGTTCCCTTGAGGTTTTTCATCAGGTTAGTGGCAGCGAGAGTATCCAGTTTGATAGCTCTATAGTGTGTCATCATTATGGGAGACTAGGGAATAAGAATCCCCAAAGTGATAGAGACCCTATGGAGTGCCGGGCTTGTGGACTTCTGGGTTACCTTCAGCATTTTTGGAGGACCATTCTACCAACTTTGAGTAGAAAAGGATAAGCTTTATCTCCACCATTAGGAGCGAGTTCTTTTGCACTATGTTAGGTGGGGAGTTGGAGTAGCACCGGTAGGTCTGGACAAAGAGGAGGTCATGGATGTGGTAGTTAGATCCCTGATCACTAGTAGAGCTAGCATAGCAGTCACGATCATGGTAGTCCATATGTTTTAAAAGTTCGTGGAACAGGTCAGTTGCATTCCTTACAACTGATACCCAAGGATCAGGCTATAGGACCATCTATAGTACAAAGTACTATTGTAGTAGCCTCTACTATTGTCTCTAGTTTTTTTGATATAGGTGCTTCAAACTCTCATATTTCTATATCTATCGTGGAATGTCTCAGTCTAGAAATATAATATCCCTATGGTGTAATGACCCTCGATACTCCATTGGGAATACAGATGGAGGGAATATGCTAGTGTGGGGACTGTCCCCTTGAGGTTGTGGAATCTCTTTGTTCTCGAGATGACAATCTTTGATGTCATTCTCATGATGGGATAGTTAGTCCACTATCACACATTTTTAGACTGCTATTGCTGTAGGGTTTCTTTCACATCACCATAAGGCATCAGTTATCTTTTCAAGGGTGAGTGGGATATCTAGGCTAGGAGAGCTGGACCAAAGCATCATGGGCTACGTGGAGTGACCGCACAGACCTCAAATATTTTCATGGTTGATTAGGTATTGCTTCAAACTGATTTCCTTAAGTATTTGTTCATTTTAGGGAAGTATTTCCTCATAAATTTTCTAGACTACCTCTTGAGAGAGAGGTAGAGTTTACAATAGAGCTTGTTCTAGGAGCAACTCCAATGTCCATTATTCCTTACAGGGTGGAACCTACTGAGCTCCAGGAGCTCAAGTGGAAGATAGATGACCTAGAGTCCAAATGATTTATACATCATAGTACATTCTCTTGGGCTGAACCTGTGATTTTTGTTAAAAATGTTTATAGAACTCTTCATTTATGTATTTATTATAGACGGATGAACCATATTATAGTCAAGAAACGATATCCACATCCTCAAATAGATGATCACTTTGACTAGCTCAGAGGATAAAAGGTGTTCTCTATGATCGACTTGAGATCAGGTTATCATCAGGTGTAAGTCAGACCATCAAACATACCTCGTACAACATTCCGTAGTAGGTATGGTCTGTATGAGTATCTTGTTATGACTTTCGGTCTTACGAATGCTTCGGCCATTTTCATGACTTTGATTAATATGGTTTTCCATCCCTATTTGGACTCTTTTGTCGTGGTCTTTGTGGATGAAATCTTGGTGTATTCTCACACTTGTAACAACCATTACAAACATATTGATATCATTTTGAGTACACTGAGAGAGCATCATCATTATTCCACATTTGCTAAGTGAGACTTATGGAAAGACAAGGTCTACTTCCTGGGTCATATAATTTCAGAATCAAGAGTGCATGTTGAACCTAAAAATGTTAGTGATGTAGTTTCTTAGGGGCACCCTAAGAATGTTTTTGATATCAGAAGTTTCATAGGGCTTGTTGGATATTACAAGAATATCATACAAGAATTTTCTCATCTTTCTTCACCTCTGGTTGGTCTTAAAAAGAAGTGTGTCAAGTTCACATGGTTAGAGGCATGTGAGAAATATTTTTAGGAGATGAAAGGGAGGCTTGTCTCAGTACCTATTTTGATTCTTCCATAACCTATTAGAGGTAATACTATCTTCTGCGATGCATTTGGAATTGGCCAAGGAGCAGTGTTGATGTAGGAAGACAAAGTCATTGCATACAGATCTCAGTAGTTTAGGACTCCTAAGAGAAATTACCTGACCCACGACTTTGATCTAACATTAGTTTTCCATGTCTTACATTGCTGGAGACATTATCTATTTGGTGAGTGCTTTGTGGTGTATACAGATCAAAAAAACCTCAAGTATATCTTTTCTGAGCATGGCTTGATCCTTAGACATTGGAGGTGGGTCGAATATTTAAAATACATTGATTTTAAGCTTTTCTATTCACTTGGAAAAGGTAATTTGGTTGCAGATGAACTGAGTCAGAAAACTCAAACACAAGCTGTACAAGAAGCCAGTGATGAATGGAAGTTAATATCCCTATTTTCTAAACTCCATCTAGAGTTTCATGATATTCACGAGCAGTATTACCTTTTAGCCTTAACATTTACCTCTTCAATCATTGATAAGGTGAAGAGTATGTAGTTTTTAGATCCTGAATGTTTTTTTCTCCATGAGAGTATATTAGGAGATAACCGACATCCAGATTGGTCTGTGGATAGAGATGACATCCTACGTCTAAGTGGATGTGTTTGGGTTCCTGTAGATGTGAGAGAGTAGTTGAGGAAAGATTTTTATTCTTCCCAGTAGGAACTTCATCCAGGAATATCGAATAAGTATCGTGATATAGGACTCTAGTATTGGTGGTCTGATCTGAAACATTAGATTGCAGACTTCATCACTAGGTGTTCTACCTGTCAGCAGGTGACGGCAGAGCACCAGAGACCTATAAGATTTTTACAATCGCTTCTAGTCCTAGAATGGAAATGGTAATATTTTGATGTGGACTTTTTAGTTGGTTTACCAAGGTCACCAAGGGGTACCAATGCTATCTGGGTAATCATTGACCGACTAAAGAAATCATCCCTCTTCCTTCCTCTATAAGTGACTTTCTCAGTTGACAAGTTGGGAAGACTGTATATCTGTGAGATCATATGACTACATGGGGCTCCATGTACTATCATTTAAGATGGAGAATCTCATTTTAGTTCATGGATATGGTAGAGTTTGCACAAATCTATCAGGACTTAGGTGATTCTAAGCACATATTTTCACCCTCAGACCTATGGACAATCAGAACAGACAATACAGGTTCTAGAGGATATGCTCCATGCATGTTTCCTTCATTTTGGTAGTTCTTGGGAGAAGTATATCCCTCTCATCGAGTTCACCTATAATAGTAGTTTTCAGGAATTGAATCAGATGGATCATTTTGAGGTCTTATTTGGTAGGACATTTTGTTCACCCTTGTGTTGGATTAAGGAAGGTGAGGCAGCCCTACAAGGTTCTCATCTTGTTCAGGAGACATCAGAGCAGGACTAGATGATCAGGAAGCGTATGAATACTACTCTATCTAGACAGAAATATTATGACGATTTCCTTTCATAAACTCTTGAGTTCATGGTTGGGGATCATATTTTTCTTTGGGTATGGTCCATGTTAGGTCATAAACTGTTAAGGAAGTGGGGAAAGTTATCACCTCGTTACATCGGTTCATTCGAGATTCTATAGAGAGTCGGGCCGGTAGCTTATCGATTGATAATAACTTAGAGGTACCATTCTATGCATGACGTATTCTATGTCTCATAGCTTCACCAATATCATGTTGACCCATATCATACCTTTTATCCTAAGGAAGTTGAGTTAAATGATGATGATACCTTTGAGGAGTATCCAACACACATCGTTGAACGATGCACGATGTTTTTTCCAAGAAAAGTCTATCCCTATCGTATGGGGGATATGGTAGCATGACCGAGTACATGATAATAATTGGGAGAGGGAATCCGATTTATGTGCTCAGTGGCCAGATTTTTTCTTATAAAATTTTTCCTTACCCTTGGAAGAAGAACTCGGGGGTGAGTTCTTTTAAGGGGGGAAGGCTGTAAGAACCAAAATTTTTCATTCAGGTATGGAGCTTTTAATTTTTTTAGTATAAATATTTAATTTGGACCTAATAAAGATGAATAATGAGTTAGTAAAGGTTCCAAGGGTGTCTATGGATTATTTGGATCCTAAAAACCACATTTTTGGAGAAAACAGTCTATGTGCACAGTTTTCCAAACTATGCAGATGGTGTTTTTTAGAAAGTGGCACCTCACACGGTTAGTGAACAACCATGCAACATATACGTAAAAAGTCCCCTTTTTCCCAGGTAACCATGCATGGATGGTGCATAGTTTGATCAAAATATTTGGAGGAAGAATTTTTGGGCAGAACCGTCTCGCACGGTTTGTGCACGGTTTGGCAAACAGTGTGCTGGCTAAAAGTCTGTGTAAAATGTCCAAAATGCACTTAATGATCTATTAAGCCAACCCCTTCCTCACTAAGATGAGTTTTTGCAGTATTGACCTAGTTCTAAATATTTTTGGATCTTTTTGAAGATCTAAACATGGAATCAAGAGATCTAATTTTTCCAGCATCCGATTGAGATCCCATTCATCACTTTGGATGTACAACAGTAAGTAATCGAGTCCTCCTTGTCCGCTATTCTTATATTTAGATCTCAAACTAGTTATCTGCATGTGAGTTTTTTTCACCTTTTCAAAGATTTACTCTGATCTGAGGAAAATCAAGGGCTGATACCGAAGGATAAGAATCATAAAACCCTAAGGTGGGTGGTCTATAACTCATGCCTAAAGTTCATGTTTTTTTGGAATGTTTGTGTGAGGCCCACTAGTTTCGTCAGAAACCATTTCATAAATTAACTTTCCATGATTATACTCATTAGAATAATGTGGTTATGATCATTCCAAATATGCGATTAGTTGTTAGTGGTTACACCCATAACTCAATACACCTCATGTCAAAGTTTATTACATATTTGGGTTTTTAGTGTTTCGGAAAATTTTAGTTACCGTTTGGGGGTGCCTTTTCTTGACCTTTCTAAAGGTGAGCCTTATTATCATAAATAGATGGTTTTTACTGAGAATTTCATAATTTTATGTACCATGTAGGCTCACCACTTGAACCACCTAAGGTAAGTGATTCCAAATGGTTATTAAAAGTGAAATAGGAAATGTGAAATGGAAGGTATACTAAGTATATAACTTGGACTTGTTTAAAGAGATTGAATATAGGATATATGTATCTATCACCCCTTTCTATGTTGATGGAAGGTAGTGGATTGAACCTAGATAATTGAATATGATTTAATGGATAAATAATATTTTATTATGTGGTTGAAATACTACTTGGACTATCAACAAAAATGGAAGACAAGGTGGGACCAATAATTAAATGGTTTCAACTCTACCTGACGTATCCAAACTAATGTAGACTTGAAACAAATAAATTACAACATGATTACAATATCAAATAGGAATGGAATGACTCGAGATCGCATTGGATTCTGAGAGGAGAATACCTTAGGTATCAGGAACCCCATTCTGATTCAAGGATGTGGTTTTCTTAGGTTGATACACACCAAGACTCGAGTTCTTTTTCTATTCCATGGATGCCCAGTATACTACTATAGGGTCCCTTTCATTATAACAGGATAACTTGAATACACTCCTTGGATATATCATTGACTAGTATGTTCCATGGTGAAATCCCACAAGGCCCTGTATTTTCATAGCCTTGTTTAACCTTGGTCGATCACCATGGACTCGATATGAGCCTTATTGTGTAATGCCTTGGATTACGCTCGTTGGATTACACTTTTAACCATTAGATAGACTCAGATACTACTGATTTATCTTTTTATGAGTTTACGTCACCTTGGTTTTTACCCTGGAACTCCCTCACTAGATATCAGATTCAGGTTGCCTTGTTACGTCTTGTGACATTCACTATTTATACTATCACGATGTGCTATCAGTGTTGGCTATGCCTCACATGACCAGTTAACATTAAATGGTAATTGATTAATTAAAATGAACTTGTAACATGTTCAGACACCATTTGAGGGCTGAAGTAGGTACTTGTTTATTTAGTTATATTGTACTACTTCCTTTACTTATATATATATATGGCTGCACACTATTATATTCCATTACACATGCCAGATGTTATAGACACCGTTGCTGGTGAACCACTGAGATTTATCTCAAATGCTATCTGGGCGCCATTTGGTACATGGTGTAGATTAAATAGTAGTAGGTGTTGACAAAGGGAATAATACAACTTCAAATACTTGATTTCATGCTGTTTAGGATGGATCTTGATTGCAGATGACTGAGTTGTATCTTGGGATACCTTGGAGTTGTCTTATCTTCTTTTAATTTGTGGAGCATGTTATGCCCATTGTCTTATATCCATGTTTTCAAGTTTTTCTAGTGACATGACATTACATCATCATTTTTCAGTTGATATAGTTTTTATAAGCATTTTAGTTTATCTATTTTTTTAGTTTTCTTTTGCTGATTATCGATTTTTACTTATATTGAGTTTTCTATTCACTATTCCTTTATATCCCTTCAACTGTGCTACACTCAACTAATGAGGGAATAGTCTTCTCGTGGACACACCATAGGCCCTCACTTCTAGTCAGAAAAGTCTGGTGTTCGAAAAGATTCTCTAGAGGCCATGTGGCCCACTAGGCTTAGGGCACCCGTTAAGTGGCATCCGGGTCTAAGACGTCACAACCATGGAAAAATAACTATTGAATAAATATAATATAAAAGAGGGATAAAAATATATAATTTTAAATCCCTTAAATTTCATGTTTACTATTACAAAAAGATTCCATGTCATTGTATGAAACACAAAAAAGTGGGTGACTTTAAAATTAGTCCCAAATATTGAAAATTAAGACAGAAAAACCCAACATGTGAATTGGGTAGTAATTTATTAACAAAATCATGAAATATAGGAAATTAAATTGATCTTAAAATTCTACGAACCTCTAAATTTCATGATATAACGTCTCATATAGGTATTATATACATCAAATAAAGGATAATTAGTATATAATATAAAATATGTTTCAAAGAGTGGAATTTGAGAAGGAAAACCCTTAACCATTGTCCTTACTTCCATGACTGTAATTTGATACACTATATCAAATATATATATATATATATTAAAAAATTAATTCATAATATAACTCATTTCTATTTTCAGAAATACTATTCCTAAATAGTCATTCTCAATAGTAATTCTTTTATTTTTTACACTAGTGATTATAGTTTTGATCGTCTGTACTAGTTTTATAATAGTAGTGCTCATCTTCATTATTCATCCATTGTAAATTATTACTAAGTCATTAAAATTAATTTTCTATGTATTTTATAATAAATTATGATGTTTCAAATTCATTTCATTAGTGTTTTAGGCTTTGTCATTGAATATGAAGTCGATAATATACATGTTTTAGTGATTGTTGATGAAAAAGAGTGTATTTCATTAATTGATTAAATATATATTTATATAACATTTCCAAAATAAATAAAATTATCAATTGCAAATTTATATATTTTTATACCATTAAATAAGTTTTCATAGTAGTCCATGATATAAATGCATCATATTATTCATGTAGGTGGTTAAATCGACCCAAACATGAACATACCCTGATTTAATGAATGGTTATGAGATGATTTCTTATATTATCATTATAAAAAAATCATATTGATATTATTTAGTGTTTATTAGTGTGATATATTTGAATTTAAGGAATTAAAATAATAATTAATTGATATGAAAATATTAAATTATTTTAATAAATGATTCTCTTATTAGTCTGATTAGTTTAAATGACTAAATAAATGATGATCATTTATTGATCATATCATTAATATGATCTCAATTTTTTTATAACAAATCCATAATGATAAAATAAAAACCATATAAATCCTATATTACAAACCTTATACCCATTCTTGTATGGCAGTGAAGGAAAATGAAAAATGTTTCACTGTGGGGGCGATAGTCTTCCAAACACACTAAGGTCAATTTTATTTCTTAATAGATAAGGTTATATGAAAAAATAATGACAATACACTTAATATAGTAAAATTATATTATATAAATGATAATATTATTATTTTATTGGTGTGGATAATTTAAATTTAAGAGGATAATTAAGAAGAAAATCAAAGTAATTGATAATACTCACACCGAGGACATGAATTTTACATGGATGTATACTTAGAAATGAGAGACATACACTTAATAATAATTACTTGAATATTTTTAATATGATATAGGGTTCTTTTATTAGAATAAATAAAGGTTTTCAATTTGAAATTATGTTGATAACAGAGTGTTGAAGTAGTGAACATGTTACCCTTTTATAAGTTAAGGGAAGTGTAGTTTTGGGAGTAACCCTTAAATTCTGAACAATATAAGATTATTTTCCAAGTTCAAAAGATTTTTTTTGAAAAAATAGTATTATATAATTTTTTTGGTTTTAAGCTCACATAAATCACACCTTTTGAGATAACTTTTAATATTTTAATGCGTTTTGTTTTATATTTTTGACTTTTTCCCTAATATACTTTTACCATGCTAATTAATTTTTATCCATAGTAATTAATTTTCATGAAAAATATTTAGATTTAGATTTTATCCTAATTTTATACATATAATTTTATATTTTAAAATAATTTTATCAATTAAAATTTCCAAATGTGTGAATAGTTAATTTAAAAAAAATTACACTTTATCATGTAAAAATAATTTTTTAGAGAAATAATGTTATAAGATTTAAATTAATTTATAAGATAATATAATATTGGATATAGAATTTAAGGAAAGAAATTAATTTTTTTATATAAATATTAATGTTTAAGTGTCTTGAAAAGTAATCCAAAACTAAATCCCCCTTGAAAATACTGGATTCAATGAGAAGTTGAAAAAAAAGTTTAGACAAAAGTAAAATTTTTATTGGTTCTAAATATGATGGACATAGGATTTATAAGGTTAAATAATATTATAAAATCTATATTATTAATCCTTAAATTAATATTTGATTTATTAAATGGTTTTTAAACATATAGGTCATTATTTTTTTTATTGAAAAATTTATAAAAATTACTAGTTTTTTGAAAATCATGTTTTCTGACTAAAAGTTGACATTTTTAGAAAACGATCAACAATTATACTAAGAATTTTTTGACATGATGAATTGAAAAAGAATGTTAGTTATGTAAATTTAAAATTATAAAATTTAATTTTTAAATAAAGTCTTGAATAAAGGTAGTTTAGAGAGTGAGAGTCTTGGATATGGTGTTTACCCACTATATTAGGGTCATGGGTATCACATCCCCCCTATATAATTTTTTTTTATCAAAATCGGGTTATATATTAACTATTTAAAAAATGTTTATAAAACTTATTTATAGATTATTAAAGCTCCCAGTTTT
Source organism: Viscum album (assembly GCA_963277665.1). NCBI lineage: Eukaryota > Viridiplantae > Streptophyta > Magnoliopsida > Santalales > Viscaceae > Viscum > Viscum album. Next base: position 2,026,502,510 of record OY728140.1, on the reverse strand, counting down.
CCTCTACAAGATTTGTATTTCTCCTAAGGACTTTCACCAATTAAGTTGTTCAATTTAGGAACACTTTTTCTCTAGTATCAAGAATCCAGATAGGTTCTTCCCCATAAGACAAGACATGATTCAATTCAATTCACTCAGCTGTTATAACATTCATTAGATCTAGAATTCATTTCCTTAGTAATGAAAATTTTAAGATGTCATGTAATTTATAGAAGTTGGGAGACAAAGAAAATTGGAAAGTTATAACCCTAATTATTTCTAATATTTTGAAAGGTATAATGTATTTACGCCTTAACTTACCCATTTTTCCAAATCTTATAACTCTATTTCATGGAGATACATTCTGGAATACATGACCCCACTTGAAATTCGAAGTCTTTCTTTTGATTATTAGCATAGGCATTTTTTCTTCTATAGGTTGCTCTAATATGATCTTTAATAGTTAATAATTAATAGTTTTATCCTCTATAAGCTCTGGGCCAGCTAACTTTCTTTCCTCAACTTCTTCCCAAAAGGATGGATCATGAAACATCTTCCCATACAATGCTTTATATGGTTCAATATGGATGCTAAAATTCAAGACACTATTGAACTAAAATCCCACTAAAGTAAGATTTTGATCCCTCATACCTTGGAATTAAAGAGAACATGATCTCAATATGTCTACCAAATCCTGGGCATTTCATTCATATTACCTATAGATTTTGGGATTATTGGTAGTGCGTAAATTTATCTTAATGTCAAGAACTCTTTGAATACTCTTACATGATTTCCATGTGAATCAAGGGTCATGATATATATAATCAATAAAGGTTCCCTATAAAGCCTTAATATTTCATTGATATTGATCTCATCAAGGCACTCAAGTGGTATATCTACCCTATTTACTAAGAAATATGAAGAATTAGTAATATGATCTTTGATGACCTAGATAGAATCATTATTCCTTGATGTATTTGGGAGTCCAATGAAAAAATCCATTGTAATATTGTCTAATTTTCATATAGTTATAAGAAGATGTTTCATGAATCCCTTAGGATGCTTTCTTTCAAACTTCAATTTCTGAAATACTATGCTTATAACCACATTTTCTGAAATTTAACTTTTCATACCAACCCACTAAAACTTTTATATTAAATGAATATACATATTTATGCTTCCATATTGTATGGAGAAATGTGATATATGTTCTTTATATAGATATTACCTCTTCAATTCCAGTATGGATGGAACTGAGGACCTCTTACCAAACATCAAAACTCCATCTCTATTGATAAAGTATGTCAATTTCAAATCATTTCCTTATTTAACCATTATTTTTATATTATCATCATCCTACTAGGGCTCCTCTATCTTTTATAGTAATGATGGTTTAATAATTACTTGAAACATGAATAATGGATCACCTTTCCTAGAAATAAATATATCCATCCTTACTAGGTCTCTAAATATAGGATCATTGTTAATCGTAATCATGGTCCAAACCCCATAGTCCCACGTACTCGATTCATCAGCCACATTGTTTGCATTTATAGGGTGGTAGTTTATCGAGCAATCACAATAATTGAGTAGTTCCAGCCATATTAATTTCCTCATGTTGAGATCCTTCTATGAGAAGATATACTTGAAAATCTTGTAGTCCATATATATATCGAATATTTTGGCATAGAGGTAGTGCCTTCATATTTTCAAAGAAATGATACCAATACTAGATCAAGGTCATGAGTTGGATAGTTTTTTTTCGTGGAATTTTAATTACTCTGATGAATATGAAATCACCTTATCATTCTATATAATGAAAAAAATATGTCCTTTCTTCGATGCATTAGTATAAATTACCATTCCATACTTACTTGAAAGTAGTGTTAATACTGTGGGATTAATTAGTATCCAATTTACATATTCAAATATTTCCACACATTCCCTTGAACATATGAATTTAACCCCTTTACGTGTCAACTTGATTAATAGGTTGTCCAATTAGACAAACTCTTGATCAGATTTCTAATAGTAAACTTCTAAGCCTAGGAAAGTTCATATTTCAGATTTTTTTGTCAGTGTAGGATAGTCCTTGACAACCTTTATTATTTAAGGTTTAAAATATACATCATCATTGGAGAAAATATGGTAAATAAATGAAAATTAATTTTTTACAAAATTTACACTAACTACACTTTCTATATAATTCCATTCTTCTAAGGGTATCTATAATTATTTTTAGAATATTCTTGAAATATTTATTTATCAAAACATATATCATGATATCACCAATGAGTAATTTTTTTTATCAAAATACTCCTTTAATACACTATCTATTGGATCCATAAATATAGATGGTCTATTAGTCAATATAAAAGGCATTACTGTAAAATAAAAATGTCTATACGTAACATTAAATGATTTCTTTAGTATATTATCCTTCTTCACCCTTAGTTGACAATAACTAGAATGAAGATCTATATTTTAAAAGTATTGGGATCCTCGATGTTAATCATATAAGTCATCAGTGTGTGGTAGAGGATACTTATTATTTATAGGAATGGAATTGATCTCTCTATAATCGATGGACAGTATCACAAAATAATATTTTTATGAATAAAATAGGGGCTCCCCATGGTGAAACACTAGGGAGTATAAATCCTTTGTCACTCAAATCCTATAATCATTTATTTAATTCCAAAAAATGTCACTGATTTCATTATTTATTTAATTTTAGATATAGGTATTTCATCAGAAATGAGTTCAATAGAGAACTCAACTTCACATCGTAGTGGATGACTAAATAATTATTCTCGAAAAGAATCAATGAATTTTTATACCAAAGGTACATCCTCTATTCTTAGGATATCTTCAAAACCCATATATCATAGTTTATATTCTTCTATACCAAGAATTTAATTATATAATACTATTGATGGAGGATCATAATAATATTTAGATGATGAATTTTCCACTATAAAGATAAGATATTCCACCCCAATTTTATGAATAAAAATATACTTCTCTTGGAAATAAAATTTTTCATTAAACATAAAAATATAATCCATACCATGGGTCATATCAATGTACAGTATAGTTATAATAACCATTATTATAAATAGGTTATGTAGATTCCTCAAAATTATATTTTCATGACACAAATTTGTTGTAGTAAGACATTGACTTGTTGTCTTAATTGATAATTTCATGAATAGGGTGATAGATAAATGTTTATTTTTTTAAAAAAATGAATGATATAAAAATTTATGTAGATATAAAATCAAATAAAACAGTAGATAAAATTGAGGAAAAAATCAATGTACCAGCCACCATGTTTTTATAAACTCTAACTTCTGCTGTGGCAATTGCATTAGCTTGGCCTTTCTCCCTTAGAATTTATTTGAGGTAAATTCCTTTGGAATTCGGGGAATTAGTTCACATATTGTCCCTTACCCATATAGTTAAAGCATTGAACCTCATCATAATATACCTTTTCCATTATATTGGTGCGTTTGATGGAATTTTTATCTATATATGTAAAAAAATTCAGTTCCCTTCTTGCATGGACCAATGTGTTTCTTTATACAGTTATCACATACGGGAAATATTAGGACCCAACCTTAAAAATTACACAATCTAGTAAATTTAATTAGAGTTAAATTCTTTATATTCCCAAAGATCTTTTTGATTTAGATTTTTAGAAAAGTAGGAAATGATTTATACATATCAACCACAAGAATAACAAGTGGGTAATACTAAAACAATAACTGTTTCTTCCATAATACATAATTTAAAAAAAACAAGAAATATTTTCATGAAAAGTCTTCATAACATTCATCTTGGATTCTACTTTTATCTTAACCATCCTTAAACCCTGTAAAAACATTTTAAAACATAGGATGATCACAGAAATATTTTTAAGGGATATACAAATATGTATATAAACGTTTAGTCCATGAATAATTATAAAAATATGAAATTATCTTCACAAATACATACTTCTCACTTAATAAGTATCATATAGGTACTTTGTGAAAACATGATATTTCCAAAAAACATAAATAATACCATAATGTTAACTTGTGGAATTATTTACTTAACGTTGAAACCCTCACGACAACCATATGATTTATGACACTCATGACTACCTTAAAATATAACCCTCATGTCTACCTTATAATTTAACCCTCACAACTACCTTATGGTGTAACCATCATAGTTACACTTGAAGTAACCATACGGTCGACGTCCAACATAAACATAACTATTGAATTGAAGGGAGATATAGGCTACACTATTAATCATAAAAAAATACCATGAACCAAGAAAAATCATAAAATAAAAATACTTGCCTCATAAAAACATTCCTTTTTAATTTAAAAAAAACTAAATTTAAAAGAACATTTTTAATGAAAATACCCTTAAAAATATCTTATAATTGAAGTGAGAATTGATAAAAATAATGAAATACGTATGAAAACTTTAAATAAAAATAATAAAACAAAATATAATCAAAATCAATTTCAAAAATAATAATAGTACCACATAATCGATGAAGTAGATGGTTAACCCAATGAATGAAAATTTCGTTAAAAATTCTCTTACACTGGGTTCGTCTTAATTCAAACGTGTTAAAACCTCATGTATAATTGTTTAAATAGTGTTATTAATATATTAAATAACCATATTAATATTTATAATTACTTATATGATTTTATTATATCATATCTTCACCTATTTATAAAAAATATTTTTGTTATTTTCATTGATTGAGGGGCATTTATTTCATGGTTTCCATGGTTAGTTCATTATGATTTTTCTCATCGAATGGAAGAATAAATACAAAGTGGAATGAAATGTTTTAAATCTATTTCCATAATTTTAATTTATTACATATATTATTATTTTTTCTAATAAGAGGATGAATCATTAGATAAAATATTAATGAAAATGAATTAATTTATTTTGGCAGTTTTTTACAATTATCACAAACTTAAATCATTATATTCAATATCAGGTTTATATATTAGTTCCAAAACATTAAATAAATTATAATATGTATAATAAAATATTATTTAACCATAATAATGGTTTTATGACCATCCTTGAAGGATATAATGAAAAATGAAATGGTATCATCCATGATGGCGGTAAATCGACACATCAAGAACAATGTTCCATTTTTTTATAAAAAAATGGAGAGGACAAGAAGTTTGATGATGATTTTTTCCATCAAAATGATAAAATCAAAATATATATAAGATATATTAATTTTAATGAATCTTGTATAAGGGGAGGTTATGTGAGTGTATGAAGAGATAAATAACTGAAAATAAAATAAAAGAAAAATAAAGAGGATTTTACATCTTGAATTCAACTCCTTGAGAACCTCCTTATGTCCCATGGTTTTGGCCTTTTTGAGAGACCAGTAGGTATTGGAGGTGGGGAATAGTATTTTGGAGGTAATGAGGCTGAAATGAAATAACCTAAAAGGCTTTGAGGTTTTGCGAGACGAGGTGGTGAGGGGTGGTATTTATGGTGGAGGAGAGGTGTGTTTTCTCATTATTATATTCATTAGATTATTATTTTTTCTCAAGATGCTGAATATTTGGAGCATTATCACTAAATATATTAAAATAATGAAGTATGATTCTATATTATGATGATTAAATTAGTGATGAATCAATGAAAAGTGTATTTAACTTATAATGTATATATACCATACATCACCGTATTTTACTATTGAAACAAATTCAAGTATTTTGTAAAAAACCCCAAAAATTCACCCTAACAATTTTTAAACCTGTAGACATTAAAAATGAAATCCATTTTTTAAAAATAATTTTCTATGCATAAATCATATATTTTTTTAAATAAAATCATAATTTATTCTAAAAATACTAATTTTAAAAGTATAACTAATTTTATAACAATTTGAAAATTTAATTATGGTTTCATAAAATTATCTTTTAATTATAAGTAATCATATATTTATTAATATATATTTTATGAAAATACATTTTATTTTAAATAATTATAATTATATATATAATTGTAATTAATTATTTATGACTTAAAAATATATAAAAACAAAATTTATCACTTCCAAAACATTTATTTAAATTTTCTAAGATATAAATATATCATGATTACACTTATAGGATACATAAATTTTATTTATAGTCTCATAGGTTATCTTAATGTTATATTGACCAAATTAAAATTTCTAATGGTTATGTCACTATTCCTAAGATCAAGTTACCATTCCATCAATATAAATTATTTAATTTCTATTAATATAACCTGATTCATTGTACCTTTATAATGAATTCAACAATTTAATTATAGAATGAAAAATAGTTGTTTTATAAGTATATGGGTTGTTACATTCTCCCAACCTTCTGGAAACTGTGTGCTTGAAATTTTTATTCACTTATTAAATAAGTGAGGATACCTTTACATCACAACATTTTTAAATTCTCATGTTTCTTCTTCAACTATGTGGTTTTTTCACAAAACCATAACCTAGAGAATTAACTAATTTTACAATACTTTCTATCTATGATCAAGAATATAAAAAAAATTTACTTCATAAGAAAGGTTATATTCTAGCTAGACTACTTCAGGGCTCAAAACATGAGATGAATATGACACATACTTTATGAACATCAAAAAATGAAGAACATTTTGAACCTAAGATAAACTCGGAGGCAAAGCTACTCAGAAGGAGGCTAGTCCAACATTATACATAATTTTATAAGGTCCAATAGACCATGGACATAGATTTTCTTTTTTACCAAAAAATAACACTTTTCCATTGTTAGATTCTAAGAAAAACATAATCAACTACCTAGAAATGAATAATTTCTTCCTATTATTTTGTTTCACTTTTCATCATTCTCTGAAACATTATCATGTGTTACTAGATCATCCTCACTTTATCAATCAATTCATCTACTAATTATGGTCCTACAAACTCCCTTTACCTAAATTAATCTTAAAATTCTAGAGCTTGACAACAATTTATATATAATTCCTTAAATGGTTTTATCTGTATTCTGGAATGAAAACTATTATTATAAGAAAACTAAACTAAAGAATGATGCCAATACCAACTTCCCTGGTAATCCATTTAACAAGCTTGAGGCATGTACTCAAAGGTATGATTTTTTCTCTTGGTCTGTCCATCATATTTGGGAGGAAAAGTAGTTTTGAAATTTATTTATATTCCTTATGGATTTTGAAGTCTTTTTCAAAAGTTATAAGTGAATCTATGATATTGGTCAGATGTAATGCAAAGGTACACGACATATAACCTAAAAATATCTTTGAGTAACAATCACAAAAGCTAATATAATGATATAATATCTCAATTAGGAAGGAAATTTGAATCTTTTGTCAGATAGTCAACAATAACATAAATCATATTTTTACCTTGAGAAGTCTTTGGTAGTCCTGCCATGAAGTCCAATGATATATTTTCCAATTTTCATTCTAGCATGAAAAAAGGCTAAAGAATCCCCTTTTATAGTTGTTTATATTCTTTTAACTATTTAAATATCAGTCATTTCATAGTAAAATATTCAATATATCTTTTCATTACATTACACCACTAATACTCCTAAATGTCTCTATACTTCTTAGTACTACAAGGATGAAATGAAGATAAAGAACTATGAGCATTAAAAAATAATTATTTATTTAGATGAGAATCATAAGGTAGACATATTTTCTTCCCAAATATCAAAATACAATATTTATCAACATTAAATTAAAGAAATTCAAAATTATTCCCAAATTCAACCTTTCTCTGTAGCTAACTGTATTCCTTATGTGCTTGCTTAATTATTTCTAAATGATATGAATGCAAAAACACCAGAAACACAATAGAGTAATTTAGTACAATAAAAAATTCCAAGATAATATTCATTAAAACATTAATCAAGGGGTTATGTTCCAAATGTAACTTGGCTAATTTAGCATGATGTTTTTTAATCAAGGAATCCTTCACTTTGCATTCTTTTAAAAAATGGTAATTTATTGTGCAATCATAATCATTTATCAATTCTAGTAATCTTCTCTATCTTATGTTCAGTTTTTATGAGTAAATATATATTTTAGACTTTTATATATCGTATATATTTTATATTTAGAACCATATAAATGATTCCTCCAAATTTTAATAGGGAAAACTATATATTTTAATTCCAAATCATGTGTGGAATAATTTAACTCACGAGGTTTTAATTTTATGGAAGCATAAGAAATTACCTGATAATTCTTCATTATAACACAACCATGTCCCTTAATAGAAGCATTAACATTGTTGATAAAGTCTCCCTGTATGGAAGTAAGGTCCAAAACCAGAATATTCACCAATATATTCTTTAGTTCTTGAAAAAAATCACATTATTATATCCAAATATATTTAACCCATTTTCGTGTTAACTTAGTCAGTGGGATAGATAACAGTGAAATGTTTTTAATAAACTATTGGTAATGGCCAACTAATCCAAGAAAACTCCAAATATTTGTAACATTTTTAGGTCTTATTAATCCATCAACATATTTTTTTTAGATGGATAAAATATTATTCTATCCATATTTACAATGTTCATAGGAAAAAAAATCTGTTGCAACCAAAAATCACATTTTATAGATTTTCCGTATAACTTATTTTCATAGTGTTTTCAAGAATATAATTAATTTTTTTTTCAAGATCCTAATAATTTTTTGAAAAGCTGAAAATATCATTAATAAAAACAACAAAAAACCTATCTAAATATTCCTAGAATATTCTATTCTTAAAATGCATGAATACAATAGGGAAATATTTCAAACCAAAGAGAACAACAAAAAAATTATAATAAAAGTATCCAGTATAAAAAGTTATTTTCAGGATGTCATTGTTGATCTTCATCAGCTGATGGTACAAAGATCTGAATTTAATGTTGGAAAAATATTGAGCTCCCTAGATCCAATCAAATAATTAATTGATATAAGGTAAGGAATATTTATTATTAACTGTAATGTTATTCAATGCTCTATAATAAATGAAAAGTCTCATGTAACCATATTTCTTTTTAAAAAACAAAATAGGAACACATTGTGGTGAAGTTCTAGGAATAATGAAACATTTATCAATTAACCAATGCAATTTCTTTTTGAATTCAAGAAGTTCCACTTGAGACATTCGATAAGGGGGTTTTGATATTAACTTAGCATCATGAACTATATTAATTGTAAATTCAACTACATGATTAGGTATAACACTAAGAAACTCATCAGTAAAAACATAAAGGTATTAATTTACCACTAACACATCATTAATATGAATAGTTCCCTTATTTTCAAAAATTTTTAGAAGATAAATTTCATTTCTATATTTTAATAGTTTCTCATCTTCCTAATATATTATAAAAAGTTTGGGTTCAACTGAAATACATTTTTTTTAATTTTCGAAAAAGACACTTTGAGGTGAGTGGGTACCACACATTCTAGAAATCCAAAACAAAAACCTAAAATTTCAAAATTAAAAACACCCAGCGCCAAACCAAATTCAAAATGAAACCAGATAACATCGGAATAAAATTCAAAAGTGAGATTGAAAATTAAACCTCCAACACCAATAACCTCGGGCCATGAGTTCTAAGAAACTAGCCGCCACTTACAAGAAATTCAAGACCATTGACCATCGCGCCATCGTCTCCATCAATAGGTCCCCTTAAAACATCATCACATCCCTATCCTAATCACTCCGACAGCCTCAAAAAACCACTCTAGTAATCAGAACTGAATAATCACCTTAAAATCCTTCGAAGCAGACCAAGTCTGATGAAGCCGTCGTAAAGCGTCATCATTATCACCAAAAATTGAAAACCATCAAAGACTACCATTATCATTGTCGTCAACACCATTGTATCCTCCATCCAAAAACCAAACTAGAAAATGAATTTTATTACCCTCAAATTTATTCTATTTTTGTTACCCGTCACTTGAAATCTAGACCTATTCTTGTACTTGTTGTCGAAGTATATGTGATCATCAGAAAACTCCATTTCTACCATTTCATCACATTGAAAAAGTTTCACATAACTTTTTAATTCAAAGGAGACCTATGTCCATCAATATAATGGCCTCAATCCTTAGTGAAAATGATTTATTTTACAATCAAGATCTTGAATAATATTTTGAGAATACCTTGACAATCAGGTGAAGTTTGCTTCATAATCAATCACTCAATCTTCCTCATTTTGTTTCAATTCAAGGAATTTATTTTTTTTATCTTTAGTCAAACTACCATAGTAAATTTTTTTTCAAGGAACCTAATCTAAAATTCATCCCATTACAAGGCATCAATCTCCTTTTTGTCTCTTATATTTTTTACCATTAACCACCATTGGTTGGATTCACCTTCAAAATGATAAATTTAAAGACTAAACTTTTAATTATCTAAACACCCCATGATATCGAATATATTTTCAAGGGATTTAATCTACCCTTTAGCCACAACTTGGTAATAAGATCAACTAAAATTAGGAGGGTGTTTCCCCATAAATTATTCCACTACTATTATGTTCATTTGTGGAAGCTCTGGTTTTTCTCTTTCATGGATTCCACCGACATTTATAGCCTACATAAACTGAGCCATTACTATCATAAATTGTTTTGTTCTAATTACCAACATTCCCTGTAGTATATTTGGAAGATATCATCCTCTAGATGCCTTCCTACTTTAGTTTACTTGTTTCTTCTACAAAAAATCAATCCGAATAGACATATCTCAGATAAAGGAACAAGGTAATATTCAAATGATATATCATTTAAAATTAAGCATAAGGTAAAAATAATTTATGTTATTGTATTAACATCATCATAAACCCTATGGTTATGTAAATTGTTCTCTGATACCAATTATAAGGACCTAACATTAAATGTTATATAATCTAGTATATTCCTTTAGAACTCACTTATATACATTTCCAAAGAACTTTTTAGTTTGGAGTTTAATAAAATTTAAAAATTATTTATACATATCAACCCATAAGAATAAAAAATGGGTACTACTAAAATATATAACCATTTCTTCCATAATTCAACATTTTTAATAAAAACATTAAATTGTTTCATGAAAAGTATTCAAAGCATTCATCTTGGATTATACTTTTATCTAACCCTTCCTTAAACCCTGTAATTTTTTTAAAACATGGGATGATAACAAAAACATTAGTAAGGGACCTAAAAATATGGAGAGAAATCATTAGTCTATGAATACTTATAAACATATTAAATCATCTTCACAAAGGCATACATCTCACCCAATAAGTATCATATTGTTACATTGTGAAAACATGATATTTCCATAAAAAATTAACAATACCATAAAGGTAACTTTGGGAATTAATTACTTAATATTTTAACCCTATTTGATACCATTTTATTTATAACCATTTGGGATACCTTACAATGTTATCCTCATAGCTACATCATAATGTAACCCAGATGACTACCTTATAGTGTAACCGTCATAGATAGATTTGGAGTAACCATACATTAAAACTAAAACATAAACACAAGAAATGCATAAGAGGGAGATATAAGTCCCACCCATCATCTTAAATAATTCCCAAGAACCATAACATAATCATAAAACAAGAATAATTTCATCATAAAAACATTCCTTTTTAATTTTTTAAAAATAGAAATTTGACAGAGTATTTTTAAATAAAATAACCTTAGAAATATCATATAATTGAAGTAGGAATTAATAAAAAGAATGGAATATGTGTATAAATTTTAAATAAACATAACATAACATAATATAATCAAAATTAACTTCACAAATAATCTTAGTACCACAAAATCAATGAAGTATATAGTGCACAAGAGCCTCAACCTAGCCGGTGAGGACTTGGAAAGTGAATCCATGAGACTCATGCCAGTAAGGTTTTCGGGCCACCACAAGGCCTTTGGGAAACCTCAAGGTGTTCTTTCCACCTCAAAAACTTTGGGCCAAATGATCAATGATGTTACCCATGAAAAAGTCTACAAAAAAGGAGCAGTCCTAGAGGAGGATTCAGAGTAGGTGTAATCACCAGAGTCGAACCAAATGTATTTAGAAGAATAAGAGGGTATGGAAATGACATCAGGACCAGTCTGTGATTGAATGAGAATTTTATTCAGATGACCATGTGAAATGGGATAGCTATAATCACTATGTAGATGTTGGGGAGGGGCAGTTCCTTATAGTTAATGTCTATTTTAATTCCTTAAGACCTTTGGGTCATGTAATGTCTCTTAAGACTATAGGCCATGTAATATTTAAGAATGCAGGACTTTTAAGGGTTCTCTTAATCCCTTAAAAGAGGGGTTATCAAAAATCAATAAAAAGAAGGAATTCGGGCTATTCGGTCAGTGAAGTAGATGGTTAACCCATAGAATGAAAATTCGGTTAAGAATTCCCTTATCTCGGGTTTGTCTTACATAAAATATGTTCAAATCTCTTATATAATGGTTTAAAGAGGGTTATTAATATATTTAGGAACCATATTAATATTTTAATTTCTAATATGATTTTCTTATAACATCTTTCTACCCATTTATTAATAATATTTTGTTGTTTTCATTGTTTTTGGTGCATTTATTTCATGGTTTCCATGGTTGGTTCATTATGAATTTTCCTTATCAAATGGAAGAAAATCCCCAAAAGTGGAATGAAATAGAGTTAATAATTTTCTATAATTGTAAATGATACCATATATCATTATTTCTAATATGAGGATGAATCATTAGATAAAACATTAGTGAAAATGATTTAATTTATTTTGGTTGTTTTTAATGATCATCACAAACTTATACCATTTTATTTAATATAATGTTTATATATTGGTTATAGAATAATAAATAACATACAATATATATATATATATAATAAAATATTATTTGACCATAATAATGGTTTTATGACAAGCCTTGAAGGTGATAAAAAAAATGAAAGTTTTTTATCTATGATAGCGGTAAATCGACACCTCAGAGACGATATACTCATTTTTAGAATAAAAGGTAGAGGAGATAAAGTTTGATGATGAATTTTTTCATCAACATGATAAAATTATAGAATATATAAGATATTTTAGTTTTTATTCCACTTGGATAAGGGGATGTTAGTAGAGTATAAGAAAATTAAAGTTACTGAAAGGAAAATAAAATAAGATGAAACATAATTTTTACCTCTTGAATTTTCCTTCATGAGAACCTCTTTAAAGCCCTTGGTTTTGGCCTTTTGGTGAGACCATAAGGTGTTGTACGTGGGTGTGTGGATTGGGGGGAAATTAAACAAGATAAAATTCATTGATGTGTGGGGATAATATATGGTGAGGAGTGGTATTTATAGTAGAGGAGAGGGGTGTTTTCTCATTATAATATTCATTAGTTTATTATTTTGGATCATGTTTATGAATAGTTTGATAAATATTAGAAAATATATTAAAATAATAAAGGATGATTTGAGATTATGGTTCTTACATCAGTGATGAATCAAGGAATAATGTATTTAACGAATAATGTATATATATCGTAAATTATCATATTTTTTCTATTAACAAAATTTCAATTATTTTAAAAAAAACAAAAAAATTACCCAACCATTTTACGACATGTAGAATTAAAAAAATAAATCCATTATTTGAAAATAATTTTATAAATATGATAACATTAATTTTTAATTTAAATCACAATTTAATTGAGAAATTAAAATTTTAATACTATAACTTATTTTATAACACTTTGAAAAATTAATTAATGTCTCGTAAAATTATATTATAACCATAATTAAAAAAAATATTTATTAATGAATATATTTTAGAAGATATATTTTCTTTTAAATTTTTATATTAATTATAAATATGTAATTAAATAACTATGACTTACAAAAATATGAACACTTAATTTATAATTTCCAAAACATTTAATTACTTATTCCCTGATATAAATATATTATGATTACACTTATAATATAAATAAATTTTATTTATACTCTCATAGTTGAGTATACTATTCTATTTGCTGGGTTACTATTCCTAATTTTCATGTTACTATTCCTAATGTCATGTTACTATTCCATAAGTATAAATTCATTAATTTCTATAAATACCACTTGTTTCATTATACCTTTATAGTTAATTTAACTATTTAATTCTAGAATGAAAAGAAATATTTTATATGTACCACGGTTGTTACATTAAATCCAACCTTACATTTATTCCCTTTTTTGCATTATTATTCCCACGATTCTAGTACATTCACTTATTCTATTTATTTCCATTGAATACTTACATCATGTATAATTCATGTTCTATCTTAATGGAACCTGATATTTTACTCTTAAATGAAGAAAAGTTCCAAGTGACCAATTCTATTTGAAGGCTTGGATTTAACACACCAAAAAAATCATCAATCTTGATTTCCATTCTATGTACGTAGTATTCAGCATGCCTAGAAAGTCTTGTAAACTTAGGATCATGTTTAACAACATTTTACTCCTCTTTTTGTATAATATTGAGGAATTTATTTTACATTTATACTCTATTTTTATTAGGAAAGTATTTTTCATAGATCACCTCCTTAAATGTTCCCCATTCTTTGCACATGATCTCATATTCTTATTTAATGTTTTGAATTATCAACCACCAATGGTCCTCACCTCCTTTCAAATGATATACCGCCATAACAAACTTTTTATTTTCAATACTAATAAAGCAATAAAAATATTATCGAGGGGATTGATCTATTGTTTAGTTTCCAATGGATCAGTTATTACTATATTGAAGTTTTTTATCACATTAAATGGTCGAATATAGTTACACCATATTATGGATTAGTAGGTTTCTCCACGAGGGAGAGATTATTTTTAATAAATTGGTTCAACTACCCCAATTTGTTTGTGAATATATTAGTCTCAACTCTATATTAATTATATTATTCTGGGGGAATATCTCTACATTGAATTCAAGTTTTGATACAGTTACCATTCCTCCTGTTAGTCAATATCTTTATATAATAATATGCACATAATAAGCTTATGATATTGAATTGTAAAATAAACATAATATTACAAGTTATAGAGTGTTACCTATAAATATTGAGGATTTTTTGTAAAACATGTTCTATCTACCTTGTTTCCTATAAATCTATCCCTAAAATACCTGCTAAACATTATCTAATGCCAACTGTAAAATCTAGAATGCCAGAAACCTAGTTCCAGTAGTTATATTACATTATTGGTATAGAAGTAAAGGTTTACTATAGGATAGAATAGATTATTTTTCTTGAAATAATATATACATACATAGATTACATTTAAAAACATAATTACAACATGAACACATCATGATAAAATTATTATCCCCTATATCTTATGACTGAAAATTACACATAGTCCTCTAGGTTTCCCAGGAAAATAAATCATATAAGGGTGATATCAGATCCTCAGTAAGGATTATCAAATAAAAAAATCTTAAATAACATAAACATGGAATGAGTGCTATAAAAACAATAAATTAATAATATAAAAATATAATTAATTTAAATTGAGGTAATTCTATATCCATGAAAGTAAATTAAAACATGGATAAAAACAATAATTGATCTCAAACAGATGGAATGAATAATGATGGAAATCAAAACATGCTGTTCGTGACTTGTTTAAAGAAACTTATCTTGTTATAAGAATATGTATACCTCCATACCCAACATTATTTTGTCACATGAGACCAATAGATGCATCAATGAGATATATAATTATAGGTCCCACAAATAAACCAATTAATTCCCATACATTCACCATAAGAGTCAGAAAGTTCGTTTATATCATTATCTAAGAATCCTCTTACCGAATAAACATTAGCTATCCATATAATGATAAATATGGAAATCAAATACTTCCCCATTTAATATAATATCATGGATTTATAGGAGAACATCCTTTAGTTAACTTAGAATCAATGGGGTATCATTAAAGTAAGATATTAATTGGGATTAATAGTTTTCATTTTTAGGTGACTAAATAAATCATATTAAAAATCCTTTATCATTTTTCTTTAAAAGAATGTGAATATTCTGAATTTTATCTCCCATGAGTGTCTCACTAAGTGTGAAGTCATAGGCCCACTCGTCGTGAATTAGGGTGATTATTTGGTAAATACTCCACTAAATATTTTTAGGGTGTTTACCAATAGGTACATCTATTCTATATCCAAATAAAATTTCTAGTATCCAAAGATGGATGCATTTATAAGAAAATAAAACAAATATTTACTTTACCAAAACATAAGATGTGTTTTCCACCAAGGGAAAAGTGATAGAGCAAATATTTTCAATTAATTTATATTTAATATCATTGTTTATACTCCCAAAAAAGTGTTATTGGATGGGTAATTGTCATGTTTTTAGGTTTTAGTGTTATTTTGAACCCAAATGTGAAAAACGACTATTTCTGGATTTTTGATAGATTTTTAAGTCAGGGGTATTTCGGTCATTTATGGAAAAATAAAATTACAAATTTTCTGATTAAATTTTTTTTATAATTCTTATTTTATTTACTTCATTTTTGTCTTCTGGACCAGGAGCTGATTCGGCCATCTAAAGGGTCTAAAATTCATTGAAGTTGGGAATTTTTCCGGGCGGACAGCGTGGACCCACACAACATAAAGGACATCAAAATCGGCCTACAATTATCTAAATGATGTGTTTCCACCTGGGATATGACGAGGACATATAGTGGCGACTCTACAAGAAATTTGGGGATGTTTGGAAGTCATTAAGGAGTCCATTAAACGACATACATTTGGAGGAACCATCTTGGAAACATCATCCAGAAACAGAAATCGAGAATGAAAAATTCATAACTCCTTCATCCGGTTTTCAATTGAGCTGAAATTTTGGGGAGAGACGGAAAAGATAATTGTGCACAACATTCATGAAGGGTGGAACGCGTGAAAATGTCATTAATGGTGTCTAAAACGCTCAAACTCTCGGGGGTCGAATTCTGCCTATAAAAGGAGGAGAGCTCCTCCCCCTCAATACATCCCATTCTCCATCCCATTCCTTCTGGGACACCAAGGAGAAGAACTTCTCAGATTTTTCTTTTATTTCTTTTATTTTTAAATGTCTCTCCTCTCCTGCATTATCTCGCTTACCCCATCCATGGAGGGGTAGTTTCATTTGATTGATCGGAAAGAGCGGAGGCTGGAACTATGTGTTGTGCTTGAGTTTTTGTGCTTGAAATGAATAAAATTTGTTCTTATTTCTTCTTCTGGTTCCAATTCTTAATTCAGTATTAAATTCCAAATGCGGTTGTGTTAAGGTTTTTATTCTGAAATTATAAATTTCTTTGGTCGATAATCACATCTCCCTCCACCCAATTCTAATCTGTATACGGTGGAACATGATTAGGGTTGGGTGGTGATTGCTCGACGGTTGTCAAGCACGTGTGTAGGATTGTATGTCGAAATCTTGGTTTATTAGGGAACAAAAATTCCAGGTCTGGGATTGCTCTAATTAATCAAGATACCTTCTAAAACCCTAAACACATTGGAAGGAGGATAGACCAATCTATGGTTTTATAAAGGAAAATTCTCATCACATTTTTCTGACTAAGGGAGAGAGAGGACTCGGTAGATGAATCTCTCTCTTACCAGTTTAAGGAAGAAGAAGAGATAAAATTTAGAAACCGTGATGGAACAACAATAGGTCTAGCCGAACCCAATCCGATCATCATCTTTATCATTTGTTAAAACCAATATTTTTAAGAAAACCAACAAAAAGTGACAACCTTGTTTTGTGTGCACTCCTCTTCGAGAGACTACCTAGGATCAACTGCTATACTATACATAGGTAAATAAAATATTGTTTTGCCACGCCCCACGACAGGCGTGCTTCAAACTTGGCACCGTTGCCGGGGAGGAAGTGCCACAACCTTTTTGTAAATATTTGACTTTTTCAAATTTAAAAATATATTTTTAAAAAAAAAATTCTTTTTTTCCATGATGTATTCAAATTAAAATTTTTATGCATGGGAAGATTACTCGCAGGTGAAATATCAAGAACCAGAAATTGATTATCGTGATCTCAATGATCGGGTTGAAAGGATAAGTAATAATTTGGATGATTTGGGTCGCAAAATGGAATGGGAATTGGACTATGTTCGTGCAATGATAGAGCAACCCGACCCTGAGCTGGAGCAAGAACCTGAGATAATGGTGGAAGAAATTTCACCAGTCATCATTGAAGAACTAGAGGAGGTAAATGCTGAGGTACATGAAGACTCATACATCATAACTCAACCAATTTTACCCGATATTGATGAAAAAGAAGATGAATTCCCTACTGAGCTACATGTGGGAGATCAACAAGAACTTGATGAATTTTGGAATGAATGTGAGGAACTTATTGATCTTCCCAAGACTTGCAAACAAGAAGAGTCTTCACCACGGAAGGAAGACACCACCGAATTGGTGGAATTTGAAGTCAAGATGGAGGAGACCGACTACCTACCTCCATACAGTGATAATCAACTCCAAGAGGCACTTTCAACTAAAGAAGTGATTTGACTAAAACCAACTCAGGGAGATGATCCTTCCATGAACTCTAATTTTTCTAATTTCATTCAATTTGATTTGAGTATCACTCCTTATGACTTTGAAATTTCAGATTCGTTCAATCCTTACATTTCCTTAAAAGAAGATGAAAAAGAATATGCACTTGTTGAGGAACACCTGGAGCTCCCTGAAGATATTGATCATCTACTTGAGGATGTCCATGAAGAGATACAAGTGGCTATGCCTGAAGAAACAAATCTAAAAGCTGCCTACCTTAAAAGGGAATATTTTGAAATTAATATTTCAAATTTAAATGTTGAATATCCCTTTGATTATTCTTTTCATGCAGCACATCTGGAGAAACCACTATATTTTAAAGAAGACATTTCACAAGTAGCAACTGAAGAGGTGGTGGTTCCATACTTCATCCTACACACGCCATGCAAGCTATACCACATTGAGAAGGGGGTGGATCTGGTGTACTCTATTCATGGAATCCTCCTCAACAAGGACAATGAAGCACAAGCTGGGAAAGGCCACATGTGGTGGTTCAAATCAAAGAAGCTACATCCACCATCAGACATTGGATAACAGCTGGTACTGCCCACTGGAGGCAGTAAAAATTCAAGGCCCACTTGGGGGATAGTACCAAGAATTATCCCTTGCTTTATAGGAATTTAGATTTCAATTTCATTTCTTAGAAGTAGTTTAGCATTCATCCCTTTCCTCCTTATCATTTTGAGCTTTAATGACATGATACTTGTTCTTAATTTTGAAATTTTCTTTTGTAGGATCATGATGGCAGAAGGAAGCCCCAAAAATTTGTTAAAGGGGACTGAATATTTATTTCAAAAGTGAGGTCATTTTTAAATATTAAATTTTTAACTCCTTAAATTTTTTGTCCAAAACTTGTTTTAAGCTTTAATGATAAGAATTGCATACACACACTTGAATTAATGTTTTACTCAACTTATCTAGGATACATTAGTTTTTTAGGAATCTTGTGATGCCATGTTTTAGATTTCAATGTTAATGAGATTGAATGATTAAAATGGATAATTGGATGATTAAAGTGAAGTAAGGATATTGAAATAAGGACTCATGATTTAAGGGAATTAATTGATTCATGTTAATGAAATTTCCCTTCCATTTTTTCATTCTTTGAATTTCTGAAATTCATGTGAATTAATTTGTTATTATTAATCATGCCATGAGTGATTGTCCAATATCATATTCTCATTCCTGAGAGGATTTCTAGACCAAATGTTTTCTATTTTATCTTGAGCATATTTCATGAGTGATCTTGGGACGTGCCACCTGCTAGAACTTGTATTGAAACTTGTCAAAGCTATGACTGTACGAAACCACATTTAAAATGATTGAGGCATCTCTTTGGCTAGCCACATTTTATCCTAAGACCCAACTTTACATTTATCCTTCTTAAGCCCTTAGATGCCATGAATTGCCTTATAGGTTTAAGCCACATTACAATCCAATTTTTCCTTACCTACCCGCACTTTTAGTATTTTTGCATGGTAATTCAAGTTTGAGTGTGGGGGAAGGGCATTTTGTGTGCGTTCCTTGGGATATGTATCATTTTTGGGTGGTGTAATGTGTGCGTCATCATTTTAGGCAATGTATTATTAGAAAATTGGGCATGATTCATCATTTCATTATGATTCTTTCATTTCATCCGGTTCTCCAGAAAAAAAAAAGAAAAAAATAAAGTTGTGCCTTTCTGGAGCTTTACAAAAAAAAAGAAAATAAAGCTGTGCCTTTCTGGATATTTATAAAAAACAGGGAGAACATGGATGATATCATTCTTTGTAATCATTTATTGACTCATGACCCATGTCATTGAAAGGGGAGTGGTGTTGTGATTCACATTTCAAGGGGATTTGAGTGAGGTTCATCTTGTGTTTTCACTTGATTAATCATGCATTGTACTTAAGAGTCAAACCTCCTACATCTGGCCTTAAATTATTTCAATCATTTACCCACCAACCCTAAGCCACAGAGTCATTTGAACCTTTATTGCAAGTCCTCATGATTTTATGTGTGTTTCGTCTTTACAAAGTGGAGAATGTAGTTACTTTACAAGCCTATGGGTAAGGAGCATGTTCTCATGATATGAGCATAACTACACTATTAATTGTATCATGAGTGATGAGAGAAAATATTCAAAAGTGAGGTAGGTCATGATTTGGCATGTTTAACAATAATAAATTGAGAAGCATGAATGAATGAAAGGAGAAGCTTCATTATTTTTCAAAGGGGAAAAGTAAAATGCATGAATTGATTGTTTCTTTGAAAAATGGGAAATTAAATTGGTATTTTTGTGGAACTGGAAAATTTGATTGGACATTGATAATCATTTTATTTTATTCCATTTGAAATTTAAATATTGGTGACATTGGTGTCCTTTGAATTCCATGTTGAGATTTTATGCTTGAGGACAAGCATAGTTTAAGTATGGGGGAATTGATAGAGCAAATATTTTCAATTAATTTATATTGAATATCATTGTTAATAATCCCAAAAAAGTGTTATTGGATGGGTAATTGTCATGTTTTTAGGTTTTAGTGTTATTTTGAACCCAAATGTGAAAAACGACTATTTCTGGATTTTTGACAGATTTTTAAGTCAGGGGTATTTCGGTCATTTCTGGAAAAATAAAATTCCAAATTTTCTGATTCAAATTTTGTTATAATCCTTAATTTATTTACTTCATTTTTGTCTTCTGGACCAGGAGCTGATTCGGCCATCTAAAGGGTCTAAAATTCATTGAAGTTGGGAATTTTTCCGGGCGGACAGCGTGGACCCACCCAACATAAAGGACATCAAAATCGGCCTACAATTATTTAAATGATGTTTTTACACCTGGGATATGACTAGGACATATAGGGGAGACTCTACAAGAAATTTGGGGATGTTTGGAAGTCATTATGGAATCCATTAAATGACATACATTTGGAGGAACCATCCTGGAAACTTCATCTAGAAACAGAAATCGAGAATGAAAAATTCATAACTCCTTCATCCGGTTTTCAAATGAGCTGCAATTTTGGGGAGAGACGGCCAAGATAATTGTGCACAACATTCATGAAGGGTGGAACGCGTGAAGAGGTCATTAATGGGGTCTAAGACTCTCAAACTCTAGGGGGTCGAATTCTTCCTATAAAAGGAGGAGAGCTCCTCCCCCTCAATACATCTCATTCTCCATCCCATTCCTTCTGGGACACCAAGGAGAAGAACTTCTCAGATTTTTATTTTATTTCTTTTATTTTAAAATGTCTCTCCTCTCCTACATTATCTCGCTTACCCCATCCATGGAGGGGTAGTTTCATTTGATTGATCGGAAAGAGGGGAGGCTGGACCTATGTGTTGTGCTTGAGTTTTTGTGCTTGAAATGAATAAAATTTGTTCTTATTTCTTCTTCTGGTTCCAATTCTTAATTCAGTATTAAATTCCAAATGCGGTTGTGTTAAGGTTTTTATTCTGAAATTATAAATTTCTTTGGTCGATAATCACATCTCCCTCCACCCAATTCTAATCTGTATACGGTGGAACATGATTAGGGTTGGGTGGTGATTGCTCGACGGTTGTCAAGAACGTGTGTAGGATTGTATGTCGAAATCTTGGTTTATTAGGGAACAAAAATTCCAGGTCTGGGATTGCTCTAATTAATCAAGATACCTTCTACAACCCTAAACACATTAGAAGGAGGATAGACCAATCTAAGTTTTTAGAAAGGAAAATTCTCATCACATTTATCTGACTAAGGGAGAGAGAGGACTCGGTAGATGAATATCTCTCTTACCAGTTTAAGGAAGAAGAATAGATAAAATTTATAAACCATGATGGAACAAAACTAGGTCTAGCCGAACCCAATCCGATCATCATCTTTATCATTTGTTAAAACCAATATTTTTAAGAAAACCAACAAAAAGTGACAACCTTGTTTTGTGTGCACTCCTCTTCGAGAGACTACCTAGGATCAACTGCTATACTATACTTAGGTAAATAAAATATTGTTTTGCCACGCCCCACGACAGGCGTGTGTCAAACTTGGCACCATTGCCGGGGAGGAAGTTCCACAACCTTTTTGTAAATATTTGACTTTTTCAAATTTAAAAATATATTTTTTAAAAAAAAAATTCTTTTTTTCCATGATGTATTCAAAATCAAATTTTTATGCATGGGAAGATTACTCGCAGGTGCAATATCAAGAACCAGAAATTTATTATCGTGATCTCAATGATCGGGTTAAAAGGATTAGTAATAATTTGGATGATTTGGGTCGCAAAATGGAATGGGAATTGGACTATGTTCGTGCAATGATGGAGGAACCCGACCCTGAGCTGGAGCAAGAACCTGAGATAATGGTGGAAGAAATTTCACCAGTCAATATTGAAGAACTAGAGGAGGTAAATGCTGATGTACATGAAGACTCATTCATCATAACTCAACCAATTTTACCTGATATTGATGAAAAAGAAGATTAATTCCCTACTGAGCTACATGTGGGAGATCAACAAGAACTTGATGAATTTTGGAATGAATGTGAGGAACTTATTGATCTTCCCAAGACTTGCAAACAAGAATAGCCTTCACCACGGAAGGAAGACACCACCCAATTGGTGGAATTTGAAGTCAAGATGGAGGAGACCGACTACCTACCTCCATCCAGTGATAATCAACTCCAAGAGGCACTTTCAACTAAAGAAGTGATTGAACTAAAACCAACTCAGGGAGATGATCCTTCCATGAACTCTAATTTTTCTAATTTCATTCAATTTGATTTGAGTATCACTCCTTATGACTTTGAAATTTCAGATTCGTTGTAGAGACCCGTATCTTGACGTACATAGACTTTACATTACTTTTGCGGAATACTTAGTACATAACAAAAACACACACTAAAGGATCGTAATAGTTTAGTGTCTTTGGAAACTCGGAACGTAATCTTCTAATCGTGGTGAAAGTTCTTCAATATCTCCCATAAAGGTCATCCCTTTTTTTTTTACCTAAAACCATTCTTTATATCCTGGGGAAAAGAAAACATAAAAGGGTGAGCTCAAATGCTCAGTAAGGGTAAACAAAAGAAATATCAATCACATCATATATATAAGAACATAGCTTTTGGAAATCTTAACCTGCAAAAAGCTCATAATATCATAACATGGGATAAATCATAGAAGTGAAATGTAATCCCAATAATCATAACTTAAAACATGAAACTTTGTGGCATACACACATAATCATAGAGAATCATTTCTTGTTAGTCAAGACTCAATGCCAAGACTATCTTAGTGGACAAAGTCCCTTTCTGAATCGAGTAACCCTCGTTTCAGTCCTGTTTCACTGAACCGGTATAACCTACCATTTCAGAAATGTCTATCTCATGAGATATAAAATCTTTACCCAATGCATTGGAGGGAGATATAGGTCCCACCCATCTTATAATGAATCCTTTCTTATGTGTGCCACATAATCATAAATCATACATCATCGCATAACCCATGTAATAAAAATGGGATTCTTAAACAACATGACATCATAAAACAATTCATATAAGATAAAGGAATTCATAAAAATGTTTCCATCAAAACATAATCAAATCCATGTAATAATAGGGTTAAAAACAGAACCCTTTTATTATCTTAGATGGAATATAATTTTGATAAAATACTTGAACTCCATTCTTGAGGAAAATATCCTTTCTACTTCAAAAACACTTTTCCTTTCTTAACATGTCATACAATTTTAAACTAAAAGAAGTTGATTAAAAATAAACTTGAATACTTGTAAAGGAAACTTCTTGGAAATAATGTTTTAGAAATCCATTCATGCCGTATAAGTTAAAAAAAACATTCTTCGTACTTTTGTCGGAAAAGTCAAAAAGTACCTCGTACGAAAAAAATGACAAAAGATTCCTTTCATATTCTTTACTAAAAATTCACCAAAGGGTAAAATTGGATTTAAAAAATTGTAGGTGGATGGAAATAATATTACATACTGATGAAACATGGATGTAGATGATAAAATACACCCCAGTAAATGCCAAAGTATAAACAATCTCGGATAAAAATGAGATTGTGATATTTCCCTTACCTTAGGTCCGATTTGCTTTGTTCGTGTCCGAAGCTCCTGTATAATGGTTTAAATAATGTTATTGACTTATTACAGAATCATATTCATTGTTATGATATCATATATGGTTCACTTATGACATTATATAACCCGTTCTTTTGTAAATTCCATGTTAAAGAAGCGTTTTGGGTAAAATCATTTCATTTATCGTAGGTGTTTTGACTTGTTGTTCTTGACATTATTATTACTTATATCATGATTTAATTACTTCCAGAATATAAAATCTGATTTATATATCATATATATTCTGCATATATATATATATAATAGATAGATAAATGAAATGAAAAAACACCGTTCATGGAGACGGTAGTCCGTACGTACGCATGAACGTTGTTTTCCTTTCCTTATTGTCTTGAATGGAAGTAAGTAGATGACATACATATATATATATATATATATACATAAATCCAGTAGCTTTATAATGTCATATATTTCATTATTATTTCTTATATATACTTTATAATCATTCTTAAATGGTTAACATGGAGAATGAATCTCATCGCGTCGTGGAGACGGTAGTCCGTACGTACGCACGAGCGATGATATCATTTCTATAAATATTGAATTGAATTGGAGTGGATTATACAATATATCAGAATCAATATGATGTTTTAATAATTATGTATAGTTATTCTTTACACCATTATACCCATCCATGTAAGGTGGTGGTGGAAAATAGATTACACCACGGCGTGGAGATGGTATTCCGTACGTACGCACGCGCGGTGATTTCTTTTTCCGTAGGATGGATAGATGATGAAAAAGGGTTGTTTCATACTTATAATAACATATCAGTATATGGGTGATACTGATGTTATTACTTCATAATGAAACAACCTAAGAAGAAGAAGTGGAAGAAGAAATAAAGATGAAAGAATTGGTAACGGTAATTACCTCTTCTTTGAAGTGCCTCTTTGAGACCTCCTCTTAGGGCACTAGAATTGGTCTTTGAGGAAGACCAGAACCACTAGGATGTTGCTAGGGAAGTGGAGAAGAGATTTTGGCAGGGGTTGGCCGAGCTTGAGTGCTCAAATTGGTGTGAGGAGGAGGGGGAGGAGGTGTCCTTTTATAGGGGAGGAGAAGGGCACCTTAGGAATATCTCAAAATATTATTTTATATTAAAGTCAAAATCGGTTTATAATGGTTCCAAAGGGTCTTATTTCGAAGCTAAAGTGGGGATGGGTCGAAATCCTATCAACCAATAGAATTTAGACAAGTTTAGGATATTATTTTAACCTTATCAATTAGATTTAACTCTAAGTTAAATAATTTAACACTTACCGTGTCTTTTTGTTTTCTTTCACTATATGGTTAATACACTTACTATAACATGCCAAAAGAACCCCAAATTGTTTATTATTAATATATATATCCTTATCTAAGTCATTTGGCCGAACCTTAGATTTTTAGGAATAAAATAACAATTAATAATATAATATTTGATTTAAAAACTATTTTGTGTCAATTTTGACACTATTTGATATATGATTTTTGTGAAAGTCATAACAGAATTAAATGTTCTAACCAAGTTGATTAAATCAACATTAATATATCATAGTAACCTAGAAAATTAGTGGAATTCATAAAACTTTTCAAATTACATTTATTTTGGTGTTTATAACATCAATTATGTCAATATTTCATTAATAAGATAATTACTGCATCATCGTTGTGTCATAAATAAATTAAAACATTTGATGTCTAAAAAATACAAATAAAATACCATCATGTAGGAAATCGTTTTAGCTTTCTAATGAATATTTACAATCTAATTTATCTTATGTATAACCCCATATTAAAAATGATTTACTTATTAAACTTTGATTTTAACTATTTTAACCTTTCTTTAAATAAATTAATAATAAATGTCCTAATCTAATCCAAGTGGGCCTAAATGGTCATATTTTATTCCTAAGTTTGTTTTTGGTCGAATTACACTTGTCCAATAGAATTAGGAAATGTGTTAGGGTAATATTAATATCATATTTACCCTTAGTTACCCTATTTACTATTAACCGCGGTAAAAAAAAGTAAAAAGTTACTATTCACCAAAAATTATTTTCATCTCATTGAACCACATTTTAGTCCTTGATATTAACCGTGTCTGTCGGATTTTCAAAATTCTATTCACAGAAGCGGTAAAATTAAGTTTTATGCAAAATTCAGTTTTTTAACCTACCACTTAGTAGTTTCACTATTCATCAAAAATTGATGTTTTTCAGAACAATGCCAAAATTTCATCCTAAGCTATATTTTATATTCCGAATTCAAAAATGAAATCTATTTTACCAAATTCATAACATAGAAGTTGCATTAATTAATTTTATAATTAAATCCCGCTGTTAAAATAAATAGCGTGTTTTTAGGAAACAATATATATCAAAAGATTGACACTTGATTATGTCTGGTTTAAATGTGAAATTACAACCAATGACCAACATTGTATTAAATTGTAAAAATATATTCTAAATATAATTTAAAACCACTCAAATTAATAATTTATCACTATTAATTATTTCGATTAAAAAAGTTGTTTTTAATTATAATTTAGTAATTTTCACTATTCATCAGAATGTGAAAGTTATCCGAAAAGTACCAAAATTTCACCTTAGGCTAAATTCGATACTCCGAATCCAAGAATGAAGTTCATTTTGAAAAATAAGATTTACAGAAATTTAAAAAGTGGTTATTACTATTCATAACGGCTAGTTTTAATAATATTTTAATTGCATATCATTGTTTCGTGAAACTCAGTATTACGTACCACACACGCTATCGAGGAAGGTTGCGATTGCGTGTAATGCAAGGCAAGTCAAGGTTGCGTGTTGTGCAAGATCCTTTTGGTGTAGCGTACAACACAAGATATTAATAAAAAATAATATTTTTCATAAAATCTCGGGCTGTTACATTCTACCCCCCTTAAAATGAATTTCGCCCTCGAAATTCGTCGGGGTTATAAATGGTTTACTATTCGAAAGTTTCTTTAATAGAAACCCACATCGTAAAAAGGAATACCAAATCTTGGCTTTAATAACTAACGTATGAAATGTAACGATTACCCAAATAAACTAATTACTGGGTTTCCACATAGGTGAAAATATGGATATGGAAGAGAAATCTAACCATCATGTTCTGATGGAGAGTGGTAGAGAACATGGCTATGGAAAATCCAGTAATCACAAATCCATAAATTTGTGACGATCTAAGGTACCATCTGATTCATCAGGTATAAGAGAACTAGGACAACATTTTTTGTTTTCAAGATCATTTCCCTAAAGTTAAAGAATTTGAATTAGAATAAATACTTACTTTATTTTGGTACAATCTCACTGTTGTTCGTGCGTTTAACAATTTCAACTTCATCTCTTAAATAAATGAAGTTGAATTTGTTATTCGTGAAGTGTTAGCAGATCATGTGATAGAATGACGGGTCATTCCATCTATCTCAAAAGGTTAGAAAAATTTATATATATAAGTCGATCTATAGTGGGATTAATCATATATGGTTCCTAAAATGGGCTTATACTTCATATATCATACTGCTTAATATAATAACACTAGTTTCTACTAAACAGGGACTTCCTGTAGGTCAGTGGTAGGCGATAAAGGCCAGTCGCACTTCCGTTGTGGGTTCGATTCCTATAGCCTTGTCCGAAGCGATGGGCTGTCGCCCGTCCTGCAGGTTGTCCTTTTTCTAAAACTATGTTACTATAACATCCCATCAATAATATCGAAAATCTTCTATCCTTAAACAATACTAACTTATGTCCAACATAATCCAGTCTAATCTTTAGGCTTATACATAATACTGCAGTCCACACTCATAATATAGTGACAACGATTACCAGATATTTAATACTGTCGTTGATCCCCACATATCATAGGATATGTCTTGTTGGTCACATTCCAAACATTCAAAGTCCTTAATCGTGTATTCTCTTGAATACCTTAGTGAAAACATGAGTGCAGTTAAAAGTTAACACTTTCCACATACCAAAATCCTCAAAATTTTATATACTCAAACCATGATATCACTTAGTCCTTATATCAATCATGAGCTCATGAATACTGTTAAACATATCGTTTTCTCGTTTTCCCTTCATTATGCGCATATCATCTTGTTTCCAAAAATATCTGAATAACCTTTCATGGATACTGGTAACATTAATCAGACAACAGTGTAACAATCCTTACATGTCTCTTTATTCTAAAGTACCATGAGATTACTTATACAACATTACACATGATAAACATGTAATCATTCCACTACATTCTTAAACCATTGACTGTGCTTCAACAATTCTTTCATCTCACATATCATTTGTAGTCTCTTCATCATCATCCACATAAATACTTCCCATATGACCATACTGATTATCTTCATGAGACTTTCCCTTAGGGCATTGGTTTGCATAATGCCCGCACATTCCACATTTAAAACATTTAACCATTGTTGATGTCGTAGCAATACCATTATCATCATCCATGTTGTTAACTGAACCTTTTCCTTTGCATTTACTTGCTTTGTGTCCTTCTTTTCCACACCCAATGCATCTTCCAGTTCCTTTGAAACATTCTCCTTGATGCCTCTTCCCACATGATTTACATAGGGGAAATTGAACTTTCTTTCCTCTATGATCATCATGAAACTCCATCTTTCTCTTATTAGCCGAGTCAGGAAACATACCAAATTTTTCTTTATTAATCATATTATGAGATTGCTGATTCGGCATAATAATGATGTTTGGACTTCCAAATCCCATTTCATTTGGTTGCTCATAAAAAATATCATTCCATTGTCCAGCATATCCTCCATTATCATGAATCACCTTGTTTCTATCCATTTTCTAAAACCCAAAAAGAATAGTGTGAGAGGCAAAAATCATGCTAGGGAAAAAAACATTATAAAGGGGGAGTACCTTCAATATCTAACATCTTAGGTTTAATTCTATGATCGTTAGCGTAGTTCTAGTACTATAACCTATACGTATACTTAACCTTAGGGACATCCCTAGACATACCTTAGAAATATCTCTAGGGATCTCACTAAAGTTCTCGCATCCTAGTTTCCAAAGGTTGACTAAACCTTTCCTCTGATACCAACTGTAGAGACCCGTATCTTGACGTACATAGACTTTACATTACTTTTGCGGAATACTTAGTACATAACAAAAACACACACTAAAGGATCGTAATAGTTTAGTGTCTTTGGAAACTCGGAACGTAATCTTCTAATCGTGGTGAAAGTTCTTCAATATCTCCCATAAAGGTCATCCCTTTTTTTACCTAAAACCTTTCTTTATATCCTGGGGAAAAGAAAACATAAAAGGGTGAGCTCAAATGCTCAGTAAGGGTAAACAAAAGAAATATCAATCACATCATATATATAAGAACATAGCTTTTGGAAATCTTAACCTACAAAAAGCTCATAATATCATAACATGGGATAAATCATAGAAGTGAAATGTAATCCCAATAATCATAACATAAAACATGAAACTTTGTGGCATAAACACATAATCATAGAGAATCATTTCTTATTAGTCAAGACTCAATGCCAAGACTATCTTAGTGGACAAAGTCCCTTTATGAATCGAGTAACCCTCGTTTCAGTCCTGTTTCACTGAACCGGTATAACCTACCATTTCAGCCATGTCTATCTCATGAGATATAAAATCTTTACCCAATGCATTGGAGGGAGATATAGGTCCCACCCATCTTATAATGAATCCTTTCTTATGTGTGCCACATAATCATAAATCATACATCATCGCATAACCCATGTAATAAAAATGGGATTCTTAAACAACATGACATCATAAAACAATTCATATAAGATAAAGGAATTCATAAAAATGTTTCCATCAAAACATAATCAAATACATGTAATAATAGGGATAAAAACAGAACCCTTTTATTATCTTAGATGGAAAATAATTTTGATAAAATAATTGAACTCCATTCTTGAGGAAAATATCCTTTCTACTTCAAAAACACTTTTCCTTTCTTAACATGTCATACAATTTTAAACTAAAAGAAGTTGATTAAAAATAAACTTGAATAATTGTAAAGGAAACTTCTTGGAAATAATGTTTTAGAAATCCATTCATGCCGTATAAGTTAAAAAAAACATTCTTCGTACTTTTGTTGGAAAAGTCAAAAAGTACCTCGTACGAAAAAAATGACAAAAGATTCCTTTCATATTCTTTACTAAAAATTCACCGAAGGGTAAAATTGGATTTAAACAATTGTAGGTGGATGGAAATAATATTACATACTGATGAAACATGGATGTGGATGACAAAATACACCCCAGTAAATGCCAAAGTATAAACAATCTCAGATAAAAATGAGATTGTGATATTTCCCCTACCTTAGGTCCGATTTGCTTTGTTCGTGTCCGAAGCTCCTGTATAATGGTTTAAATAATGTTATTGACTTATTACAGAATCATATTCATTGTTATGATATCATATATGGTTCACTTATGACATTATATAACCCGTTCTTTTGTAAATTCCATGTTAAAGAAGCGTTTTGGGTAAAATCATTTCATTTATCGTAGGTGTTTTGACTTGTTGTTCTTGACATTATTATTACCTATATCATGATTTACTTACTTCCAGAATATAAAATATGATTTATATATCATATATATTCTGCATATATATTTATAATAGATAGATAAATGAAATGAAAAAACACCGTTCATGGAGACGGTAGTCCGTACGTACGCATGAACGCTGTTTTCCTTTCCTTATTGTCTTGAATGGAAGTAAGTAGTTGACATACATATATATATATACATAAATCCAGTAGCTTTATAATGTCATATATTTCATTATTATTTCTTATATATACTTTATAATCATTCTTAAATGGTTAACATGGAGAATGAATCTCATCGCGTCGTGGAGACGGTAGTCCGTACGTACGCACGAGCGATGATATCATTTCTATAAATATTGAATTGAATTGGAGTGGATTATACAATATATCAGAATCAATATGATGTTGTAATAATTATGTATAGTTATTCTTTACACCATTATACCCATCCATGTAAGGTGGTGGTGGAAAATAGATTACACCACGGCGTGGAGACGGTATTCCGTACGTACGCACGCGCGGTGATTTCTTTTTCCGTAGGATGGATAGATGGTGAAATAGGGTTGTTTCATACTTATAATAACATATCAGTATATGAGTGATACTGATGTTATTACTTCATAATGAAACAACCTAAGAAGAAGAAGTGGAAGAAGAAATAAAGATGAAAGAATTGGTAACGGTAATTACCTCTTCTTTGAAGTGCCTCTTTGAGACCTCCTCTTAGGGCACTAGAATTGGTCTTTGAGGAAGACCAGAACCACTAGGATGTTTCTAGGGAAGTGGAGAAGAGATTTTGGCAGGGGTTGGACGAGCTTGAGTGCTCAAATTGGTGTGAGGAGGAGGGGGAGGAGGTGTCCTTTTATAGGGGAGGAGAGGGGCACCTTAGGAATATCACAAAATATTATTTTATATTAAAGTCAAAATCGGTTTATAATGGTTCCAAAGGGTCTTATTTCGAAGCTAAAGTGGGGATGGGTCGAAATCCTATCAACCAATAGAATTTATACAAGTTTAGGATATTATTTTAACCTTATCAATTAGATTTAACTCTAAGTTAAATAATTTAACATTTACCGTGTCTTTTTGTTTTCTTTCACTATATGGTTAATACACTTACTATAACATGCCAAAAGAACCCCAAATTGTTTATTATTAATATATATATCCTTATCTAAGTCATTTGGCCGAACCTTAGATTTTTAGGAATAAAATAACAATTAATAATATAATATTTGATTTAAAAACTATTTTGTGTCAATTTTGACACTATTTGATATATGATTTTTGTGAAAGTCATAACAGAATTAAATGTTCGAACCAAGTTGATTAAATCAACATTAATATATCATAGTAACCTAGAAAATTAGTGGAATTTATAAAAAATTTCAAATTACATTTATTTTGGTGTTTATAACATCAATTATGTCAATATTTCATTAATAAGATAATTACTGCATCATCGTTGTGTCATAAATAAATTAAATTATTTGATGTCTAAAAATTACAAATAAAATACCATCATGTAGGAAATCGTTTTAGCTTTCTAATGAATATTTAAAATAGAATTTATCTTATGTATAACCCCATATTAAAAATGATTTACTTATTAAACTTTGATTTTAACTATTTTAACCTTTCTTTAAATAAATTAATAATAAATGTCCTAATCTAATCCAAGTGGGCCTAAATGGTCATATTTTATTCCTAAGTTTGTTTTTGGTCGAATTACACTTGTCCAATAGAATTAGGACATGTGTTAGGGTAATATTAATATCATATTTACCCTTAGTTACCCTATTTACTATTAACCGCGGTAAAAAAAAGTAAAAAGTTACTATTCACCAAAAATTATTTTCATCTCATTGAACCACATTTTAGTCCTTGATATTAACCGTGTCTGTCGGATTTTCAAAATTCTATTCACAGAAGCGGTAAAATTAAGTTTTATGCAAAATTCAGTTTTTTAACCTACCACTTAGTAGTTTCACTATTCATCAAAAATTGATGTTTTTCAGAACAATGCCAAAATTTCATCCTAAGCTATATTTCATATTCCGAATTCAAAAATGAAATCTATTTTACCAAATTCATAACATAGAAGTTTCATTAATTAATTTTATAATTAAATCCCGCTGTTAAAATAAATAGCGTGTTTTTAGGAAACAATATATATCAAAAGATTGACACTTGATTATGTCTGGTTTAAATGTGAAATTACAACCAATGACCAACATTGTATTAAATTGTAAAAATATATTCTAAATATACTTTAAAACCACTCAAATTAATAATTTATCACTATTAATTATTTCGATTAAAAAAGTTGTTTTTAATTATAATTTAGTAATTTTCACTATTCATCAGAATGTGAAAGTTATCCGAAAAGTACCAAAATTTCGCCTTAGGCTAAATTCGATACTCCGAATATAAGAATGAAGTTCATTTTGAAAAATAAGATTTACAGAATTTTAAAAAGTGGTTATTACTATTCATAACGGCTAGTTTTAATAATATTTTAATTGCATATCATTGTTTCGTGAAACTCAGTATTACGTACCACACACGCTATCGAGGAAGGTTGCGATTGCGTGTAATGCAAGGCAAGTCAAGGATGCGTGTTGTGCAAGCTCCTTTTGGTGTAGCGTACAACACAAGACATTAATAAAAAATAATATTTTTCAAAAAATCTCGGGCTGTTACATTCGTTCAATCCTTACATTGCCTTAAAAGAAGATGAAAAAGAATATGCACCTGTTGAGGAACACCTGGAGCTCCCTGAAGATATTGATCATCTACTTGAGGAAGTCCATGAAGAGATACAAGTGGCTATGCCTGAAGAACCAAATCTAAAAGCTGCCTACCTTAAAAGGGAATATTTTGAAATTAATATTTCAAATTTAAATGTTGAATATCCCTTTGATTATTCTTTTCATGCAGCACATCTGGAGAAACCACTATATTTTGAAGAAGACATTTCACAAGTAGCAACTGAAGAGGAGGTGGTTCCATACTTCATCCTACCCACGCCATGCAAGCTATACCACATTGAGAAGGGGGTGGATCTGGTGTACTCTATACATGGAATCCTCCTCAACAAGGACAATGAAGCACAAGCTGGGAAAGGCCACATGTGGTGGTTAAAATCAAAGAAGCTACATCCACCATCAGACATTGGATAACAGCTGGTACTGCCCACTGGAGGCAGTAAAAATTCAGGGCCCACTTGGGGGATCGTACCAAGACTTATCCCTTTCTTTATAGGAATTTAGATTTCAATTTCATTTCCTAGAAGTAGTTTAGCATTCATCCCTTTCCTCCTTATCATTTTGATCTTTAATGACATGATACTTGTTCTTAATTTTGAAATTTTCTTTTGTAGGATCATGATGGCAGAAGGAAGCCCCAAAAATTTGTTAAAGGCGACTAAATCTTTATTTCAAAAGGGAGTTCATTTTTAAATATTTAATTTTAAACTCCTTAAATTTTTTGTCCAAAACTTGTTTTAAGCTTTAATGATAAGAATTGCATACACACACTTGAATTAATGTTTTACTCAAATTATCTAGGAGACAAGAGTTTCTTAGGAATCTTGTGATGCCATGTTTTAGATTTCAATGTTAATGAGATTGAATGATTAAAATGGATAATTGGATGATTAAAGTGAAGTAAGGATATTGAAATAAGGACTCATGATTTAAGGGAATTAATTGATTCATGTTAATGAAACTTCCCTTCCATTTTTTCATTCTTTGAATTTCTGAAATTCATGTGAATTAATTTGTTATTATTAATCATGCCATGACTGATTGTCCAATATCATATTCTCATTCCTGAGAGGATTTCTAGACCAAATGTTTCCTATTTTATCTTGATCATATTTCTTGAGTGATCTTGGGACGTGCCACCTGCTAGAACTTGTATTGAAACTTGTCGAAGCTATGACTGTACGAAACCACATTTAAAATGATTGAGGCATCTCTTTGGATACCCACATTTTATCCTAAGATCCACCTTTACATTTATCCTTCTTAAGCCCTTAGATGCCATGAATTGCCTTATAGGTTTAAGCCACATTACAATCCAATTTTTCCTTACCTACCCGCACTTTTAGTATTTTTTCATGGTAATTCAAGTTTGAGTGTGGGGGAAGGGACTTTCGTGTGCGTTCCTTGGGATATGTATCATTTTTGGGTGGTGTAATGTGTGCGTCATCATTTTAGGCAATGTATTATTAGAAAATTGGGCATGATTCATCATTTCATTATGATTCTTTCATTTTATCCGGTTCTCCAGAAAAAAAAAGAAAAAAATAAAGCTGTGCCTTTCTGGAGATTTACAAAAAAAGAAAAGAAAATAAAGCTGTGCCTTTCTGGATATTTACAAAAAACAGGGAGAACTTGGATGATATCATTCTTTGTAATCATTTATTGACTCATGACCCATGTCATTGAAAGGGGAGTGGTGTTGTGATTCACATTTCAAGGGGATTTGAGTGAGGTTCATCTTGTGTTTTCACTTGATTAATCATGCATTGTACTTAAGAGTCAAACCTCCTACATCTGGCCTTAAATTATTTCAATCATTTACCCACCAACCCTAAGCCACAGAGTCATTTGAACCTTTATTGCAAGTCCTCATGATTTTATGTGTGTTTCGTCTTTACAAAGTGGAGAATGTAGTTACTTTACAAGCCTATGGGTAAGGAGCATGTTCTCATGATATGAGCATAACTACACTATTAATTGTATCATGAGTGATGAGAGAAAATATTCAAAAGTGAGGTAGGTCATGATTTGGCATGTTTAACAATAATAAATTGAGAAGCTTGAATGAATGAAAGGAGAAGCTTCATTATTTTTCAAAGGGGAAAAGTAAAATGCATGAATTGATTGTTTCTTTGAAAAATGGGAAATTAAATTGGTATTTTTGTGGAACTGGAAAATTTGATTGGACATTGATAATCATTTTATTTTATTCCATTTGAAATTTAAATATTGGTGACATTGGTGTCCTTTGAATTCCATGTTGAGATTTTATGCTTGAGGACAAGCATAGTTTAAGTATGGGGGAATTGATAGAGCAAATATTTTCAATTAATTTATATTGAATATCATTGTTAATAATCCCAAAAAAGTGTTATTGGATGGGTAATTGTCATGTTTTTAGGTTTTAGTGTTATTTTGAACCCAAATGTGAAAAACGACTATTTCTGGATTTTTGACAGATTTTTAAGTCAGGGGTATTTCGGTCATTTCTGGAAAAATAAAATTCCAAATTTTCTGATTCAAATTTTGTTATAATCCTTAATTTATTTACTTCATTTTTGTCTTCTGGACCAGGAGCTGATTCGGCCATCTAAAGGGTCTAAAATTCATTGAAGTTGGGAATTTTTCCGGGCGGACAGCGTGGACCCACCCAACATAAAGGAAATCAAAATCGGCCTAAAATTATCTAAATGATGTGTTTCCACCTGGGATATGACGAGGACATATAGTGGCGACTCTACAAGAAATTTTGGGATGTTTGGAAGTCATTAAGGAGTCCATTAAACGACATACATTTGGAGGAACCATCCTGGAAACTTCATCCAGAAACAGAAATCGAGAATGAACTCCTTCATCTGGTTTTCAAATGAGCTGAACTTTTGGGGAGAGACGGCCAAAATAATTGTGCACAACATTCATGAAGGGTGGAACACGTGAAGAGGTCATTAATGGGGTCTAAAACGCTCAAACTTTTGGGGGTCGAATTATGCCTATAAAAGGAGGAGAGCTCCTCCCCCTCAATACATCCCATTCTCCATCCCATTCCTTCTGGGACACCAAGGAGAAGAAATTATCAGCTTTTTCTTTTATTTATTTTATTTTAAAATGTCTCTCCTCTCCCGCATTATCTCTCTTACCCCATCCATGGAGGGGTAGTTTCATTTGATTGATCGGAAAGAGGGGAGGCTGGACCTATGTGTTGTGCTTGAGTTTTTGTGCTTGAAATGAATAAAATTTGTTCTTATTTCTTCATCTGGTTCCAATTCTTAATTCAGTATTAAATTCCAAATGCGGTTGTGTTAAGGTTTTTATTCTGAAATTATAAATTTCTTTGGTCGATAATCACATCTCCCTCCAACCAATTCTAATCTGTATACGGTGGAACATGATTAGGGTTGGGTGGTGATTGCTCGACGGTTGTCAAGCACGTGTGTAGGATTGTATGTCGAAATCTTGGTTTATTAGGGAACAAAAATTCCAGGTCTCGGATTGCTCTAATTAATCAAGATACCTTCTACAACCCTAAACACATTGGAAGGAGGATATACCAATCTAAGGTTTTAGAAAGGAAAATTCTCATCACATTTATCTGAATAAGGGAGAGAGAGGACTCGGTAGATGAATCTCTCTCTTACCAGTTTAAGGAAGAAGAAGAGATAAAATTTAGAAACCATGATGGAACAACACTAGGTCTAGCCGAACCCAATCCGATCATCATCTTTATCATTTGTTAAAACCAATATTTTTAAGAAAACCAACAAAAAGTGACAACCTTGTTTTGTGTGAACTCCTCTTCGAGAGACTACCTAAGATCAACTTCTATACTATACTTAGGTAAATAAAATATTGTTTTGCCACACCCCACGATAGGCGTGCGTCAAAAAGTAACTCTTAAATCAATAGAACATGAGAGAGGTATTTCAATAAAGTATTTTAAATAAAATAAATTTTATGGGTAATATATAAAAAGTATTCCATTTCAATTTATGCACCACACAATGGAAAATAGGTGATGATTATAACATGAGTCCCAAAGAATTAAAATTGAGACAAAAAAACCCCACACGGGCCTGAGTGGAAATTCAATTATAACCTTTTAAAATTAAGGAATGAATCATGGTATTAAAACACTATGAATAAATTAATTTCAAGATATAACATCTCACAGAGGTGGTATATACTCCACATTAATGAAAATGGGTTTATAATACAAAACATGACTCAAAGAGAAGAATTTAAGATAAAACAAATCCTTACCTCTTATCATAATATACATGAATATAATTTAGACTAATTTATCATATATAATTATATATATATATATATTAGAATAAATTAATTTGTAAACCAACTTCTACCCATTTTAAAAAATAATCTTCATAAATAATTATTCTCAACATTAGTTTTTTAGATTTTTTA
This sequence comes from Viscum album, assembly GCA_963277665.1. NCBI lineage: Eukaryota > Viridiplantae > Streptophyta > Magnoliopsida > Santalales > Viscaceae > Viscum > Viscum album. The sequence goes on along the minus strand of OY728140.1, from coordinate 2,026,463,983 downwards.
CATTGATGTTAATAGTTTTGATCGTTAATAGTAGTTTCCTAATAATAGTGTTCTTATTCACACTAATTAAAAATTAAATTATCAATTTGAAGTTAAAGTTACTACAAATGATGATTTATAATAATTTTTTGTGATTCAAATTCCATTCATTAGCGTTTTAGACTCAATATTTGAAGATAAATTCAATAATAAGCATATTTTGGTGATTTTTAATGAAAAGAGGGTGTTTTATTAATTAATGAATTAGATATAGATATTTCATCTCAAGAAAAATATTATTATTTACAAATTTATATCACATTATATGAGTAATTAATTTTTCATAGTCATCCATGTATAAATGCCTAGTATTGTTCTAGTAGGTGGTTAAACTAATTGAAACATGAATATTCCATGATTTAATGAATGATAATAAGTTTTTTTTATTTCAAATCATTATAACATAAGAATAAAGTTATTATATAGAATTTATTATTTTAATATATTGGAATTTTTATGAAGTATAATAAGAAGTAATGTTTATGAAAATCTTATATATTTTAATAAAATATTATCTTATTAGCACACTTATTTTAAATGAATAAATTAACAATTATCATTTGTTTGTTATATAATTAATAGGTTATAAAATTTTTCATACCATATCCTTAATTATATCACAAAAATCATATTTATCTCTTTAATATCATCCTTATATTTAGCATTATTTGGTTGTGAAGGAAATCAAAACACACTGTGCAGTGGATTCGTTTGTTCGCACAACGCACAAATGAAAAATTTGTGCTTCTTATTGGATGGGATATATGAATAAAAAATTATAATACCCTTAATATAGTAACATTAAAATATATAAATGATAATAATATCCTTATACAAGTGTGTCTCTGATAAATTTTAAATAAGATAATTAATATGAAAAACTAAGTAGTGGATAATAATCTTGTGAGGATTATAATTTTCCCTAGAAGTATTCATGGAAATAAGGGACTTATGATAAATAATGGAAAAAAGAATATTTTTAATGCTGTAAAAGGTTATCAGAGGAGAAAAATGATATAGTTTTGTGGATAAATTCGAATGAGAAGATATTCTTGAAGCGGTGAAGATTTTACCATTTTATAAGTGAAGCGAAGGGTAGTTTTGGGAGTGACCAAAAAATTTTAAATAATTTATTGTTACTATTCAAGTGTTAAAGGATAAAAATGGACAATAGAAGATCATAAAATAAGTGTGTGTTGAAACTAACCTCAACTACCCCTTTTGAGATGACTTTTAGTGTTTTATTGTGCTTTGTTTTAACCTTTTGTCTTTTAAACTAATTTACTTTTACCTTGGTAATTAATTTGTAAAATTTTTTCCTCAACCATCGTGTGTTGTAGAATCCACTGTCTGCGATGTGGGCCTTAAATGACACTAGCCAATCCATTCCCATGATTACATCATACCCATCCATCTTAAGCACTGAGAAATTCAACATTAGGTCAACCAATCCCACAACGATACAACATGCTCTACACAAGAAGGCTCGACACTCTCTCTGACCTAGAGGAATTTAAAGTTTCAAAGCCAAAGGAATCATTTCTACCCTTTAACCCAGCAAATCAACCACACATGCAACAATAAAAGAGTGTGAGGCACCTGTATCAAACATCACTTGCATCATGGTATAATTTAATAAAAAAGTACCTTGCACCATAGATGGTCTTGACTGATCATCCTCTACAACCTGCTCGGCTCCGAAAAATGCCTGGGTTGCCACACTCTGCTCTTTATTACCCTGCTAAGGAGTTGTGGTGTTATGAGAATCACCATAACTAAATTTTCTCTGCTGATGGGGGTTATGTTGTTGTCCCCGTCCTGTCAATGAATACGACTTCTGCGATCCCTGAGGAGTGTCACACACACCTGACCTTGGAGAATTCCAAAAATAATGCTACAGATTCCCCATCTGCTTACAATTATGACGTGCTCGAGGTTGTGCTGTACAACCCCACGTGATGTGTGCTGTAGAGCCATAGTAAAAACATTCTGGCTTACTCTGTGGCTTCAGAGGAAGATTTACTGATCCTGCCATCGGATTATGTTCCATACTCCCTCCATGGGAATAAGTGTCCCTCCTCTGGTTGAGCCCAGCGTAAGAGTTTCCACTATTCCCCATGGGTACCACCTTGCTTCCTCTGCCCGGAGCTTCCAATAGATCCCACTCAGCCACTGATGATCGATTCACCATGTCTGTGTAATCATCAATAGACACCACTACTATTTTTGGACGGATCTCTTACCTTAACCCCGCTTCGAAGATCCTTTCCTTCAACGACGTGCAACCCGACACCTCGGGTGAAAACCACACAAAGCTCATAAACTTAGCTGTATATTCCGTCACAGACATATGCTCTTGCTTTAGACTGAAGAAATAAGTTGTGTGCAGAATTCTGAATGTATGTGGGTAGAATTGTTTATTAAACAATTTCACAAAGCCTTCCCACATCATACCTTAGTCCATCCCCTCTTGGAATACCAACTCCCACCACTGAAGTGCAAGATCCTCCAGCTTATACATTGCTTTCTTTACTTTCATCTCTACTAGAATCCCTAAGAATTCGAAAATTCTATTCCTTCTGGATAGCCATGCCTCGGCCCTTTCCTTTTCCAAATCACCCCTATATATTGGTGGATTTTTCTTTTGAAACTGAACCGCATGATCCACATGCCTTGATTCATCCACTTTATTTCCAATTTCCATAGATTGGAAAGCATTCACTATACATTGCACTAACTGTGGGTTCACCTGAGGCTCAAGTGCAACCATATTCTCATCGTTCACTTCTGGTTGGACTCTACGACGCCGACCCGGTGCCATTTCTATAAACAGAAAACAAACAACCATGAGTCTCACTTCCATAGACCTTATGAATTCCCATTTCAAACCGCATTACACAACACTATCACAACGAGGCTTTCCACCTTTCCACATTTGTCATGCTTCACCATTTTTGGAAATCAAACCATTTTCAAAATACCAAATTTATTCACATTACAATTTCACACAATTGAAAAACCATTTCTCAATTCAGTCCATAAATCATTCTGCCTAATGAAATATGCATCATAGAGGGTATTCATTTCTTCCATGCATTCCATGATCATATCATCAGCTACACCCACGACAATGAGATTTCCAATGACTATAAGTGTCTCCAAAACACTAATGTACCCAACACCCTCGTAACATGAAGTTCAACATAAAAGGATTAGCTATGTCCTTTTATGACATACATTCCATGTTCCGACATTCCAACGCCTTGATACCATCCCGACTCAAGGAATATACCACTACAAATGTCAACTGCAAATCCGAGAATCAACTCCAAAGGACCGAACAAGCTGATACCACATGTAACACCCCACCCCAACCTCATTGTCTTGAGGAGGCGGTGAGGGCTACTTGGCCTTAAGCGATGTTCCCAAGGGGCCAAAGGCTGGAAATAAATGCCGAGGGCTTCAAGGAATAGTGGGGAATGATTTTCCCTTAAGACAAAATCAACCAAAAAACAACAACTAAAGATGCATGTACTTTCAAACCCAAAAATGTGATACTAACAATTCCATCACAATCCCCAAAAAAATTCAACTAACATGTCCACAAAAGATCAGAGTATAAAGCGGAAACTAAATAACAAAGACCACGAGCCATGACACCACTACCACTCCACACCAAGCTCTGAGCTCTAAGCTCCACCAAGACATCACAATGCACCACTAACAGAGGGTGATGACATAACTTTTCCCATGTCACGGTACAAAAAATCTACAAAGACACCAAAGTTCCAATGTAGGGGGTGAGTACAACTACTCAATAAGATTTCCACAAATGAATTCCCTACACACGCCACTAGGATAAAACTGTTAGAACATTTATATAAAATAGTTTATATAAAATACCCACAATTGAATCCATTACTATAATCCGAACACACCTTTACCAAGCCATTTCACCCAAACCAAGTAAACCGAAGGGAAGCTAAAAAATCATTCCGTAATCCAAACATGCCACACAAGGAAGCCCAATCAACCATTTCACATTTCCACATCAAATTACATCGATGCAAAGAAAAACAGAACAAAGAAGCCATAATGGTGGGACTTCCCACCCAACTCATTCACCCCGTCTTCATCTAGTAGGACTTCCCCTCCACTACCTGACAACCCAAAATGGTGGGACTTCTCGCCCATCCCATTCACCATTTATAGTCAGACTTCTCGCCCACTTCCACACAACCAACACAAGCCATAACCAAACATGTAAACATCCATGGACACTACAATACATAATTCACCATTTCCATTACATGTCAATACACTTCAATAAATAAAACAATTATTGAAAAAAACCTTCAATAAATTCAATACCATACCACCTTTCAATAAAACAACTCTCTTTCTTGGAAACCATTTTCTCAAATAATATTAATCAAAGAAAAAAAACTCATTTTAAAATCCCAATTTAAAATCACATCAAGAGCATTTAGCCACAAGCCCTTTTTCCTTAAAATACCCAAACCATCCCCAAAGGGATTTCTGTCCAATTTCACACATAAACAACACAATTAATTTTAAGAAGCAAAAAATAATTGCAACCAAAACCACTAGTTCTTACTAAGTGGAGTTGAGAGTGAAGTCACCTACCTTTAGGGTTCCGGCGAAATCGACCCAGAAGCTACCACACCACACAATTAGTGAACACACCACTGAAACCACTCTATATCACCTTCCCTAACAAGAAAAAGCCTTAAAATCAACATCCAAGGCAACCACAACCGTAAATCTATAGGAAACGAATGTAGATTTAGAAAACTAAAGATGAGGGAAGAGTAGATCTACAGAGAAACCTAGATAAATCTAGAGGAGAAACTTACCCAGGAGAAACAACCTTAAAACTGCCAAGAAACCTCGTCAAAATGCTTCCAAAACAAGTGGAAGATCACCATCAAACTCTGAAAACCTAAAATCCCGAATGAGGCTTGAGTGGGAGGAAGTTTGGAGTGTTTTAGGTCAAGCCTAAGGGAGATCTAATTTAAAACCCCTTACTTTAATTGGTCGCAATGTTTGACAGTCTGTGCGCTAACCATGCGCACACTATTGTCTTGAAAGGAGGGGTCCATATGGTGGCCTCGCATGGTTTGGAAAACCGTGCGTAGGCTATGCAAAGCCTACTGTCTCTCCCTACACGGTTTCCTAGAGAATGCACACAGTTTACCTTAACCATTCTCAAACTGTGCTCCCTAATAAAATATTCTAAACTCATTCAAAACTATTTCAATCTCTGCCAACATCTTATAAAATTATACAATGCACTTTAAACACATAAAAATGCATAACTAAAGGCTACATACCTCAAAATAGGGGTAAGAAAATTTCTATTTTCTGATACACACTTCCTGTTAAGAAAAACAATTACTTTTATATGGAATATATATTAGATATTTGTTTTATTATGTTAGGAATAATATTTTATTAATGTAATTTTAAGTTCAATTTCCATATATGTATCCTTCATGGTTTTTTATTACTTAATATGTAAGGCCTCTCTTCCCAAAGTCATTTGTAAATAAATATATCTCAAATGTGATTACCCAAGTAGGGAATTTTTATAATATTTTTCTCCAATATCAAAATAATTTTTGTCCACTATAGTTATCCACAATGATATTTTTCCCTTTTTATCTTGTTTTAAATTGGGATTTTTATAATTTTTTAAGAGATATGGGTTTCAATAAAGGTATTTTTATTACAATAACAAATAAATTAATATTAACATATATTTTATCTTTGAATTCACATTTTTTAGATATCACCATATCTATTTCAAAAATTGAAAGATTAAATTTTCGACTACCTTGGATTTCATTTAATTTTTTTAAAAAAAATAATTTTAATGTTTTTCATATGGGTCATTTTCAATAAAATAATATATTTTAGAATTACTATGCGAACATATCTTTACACGACCTTTATTATTTTAAATGAAAAATTATCTCTAAATTTTTATGGTTTTTAAAAGATATTATTTGTATTCTAGTCTTTTAAAATGCATAGTTTAAAATGAATTCACAATACCTATGATATTTTAATTTAAATGTTTTTTTCTAAAATTCCAAAAATCTGTTATTCATTTAATTCATTCTCCTTTGACAAATCTTATACTTGATTGAGAATATTATTAAAATGATAACATACACCTTATTTATCTGTATGGATTATGAAATTTTATTTTCTTTAATTGGAGTAATCCCTAACTACCTTTTTTCATGACTAACAATCCATTATAAGTATCCAAACATTTTCTTTTAATTCCTTTAATTTTATGAATGCTATGTTTTACATTTCATTGATTGAAGGGTCTTCACTTGGATAACATATATTGACTGATTTGGTAATTTATTGAATAAATCAAATAACATTTATCTATGCAGTGTGAATACCATATATTTCATTTAATAACATCTACCAAGAAAGTAATTATTTATCATTTGATACCCAATTATTCCATGGGCTTAACATTTTTCTTATTGAAATTATAATGGTTTTTCCTTATAAGACTCCATTTTAAATGGATTTGAAACCCATTTTCATTCTAGGAGTTATTTATGATATAATGAATGATTTATTTCTATTGGAACTCATATGTATGGATTATGAAGGTATGGGTCCTATATCACCCTCAAATTAATTAGTTATGTTTTATTTCTCAAGATAATGTAAGGCTCATACATAATGAGTTTGTTCAAAAAGGTGTGGGTGTAATGAGTTTGATTACATTTTAAATCATGGATATAGTGAGTCTTCCCATATGTTTGCTGTTATTATAATTATTATATCTTACTAAGTTGATTTTATTTTAAGGATATGTTATATTATACATTTAATCTTATTTTATAAGATATTTTATGCTACTCCCATGATTATGGATTATTGTTTCATGAATCTAATATATGTTATTAAAATTTTCTTTCTTTGAAATGCCTAAAATCTATGATATATTCTTATATTTTGACATGAACCATAACAAATTTTATTATCAATTATTTTTTGGGTAAAACATTATTTGACATCTGAATTATACCCATATTACCATCTTATTCTGTTTTATAATATTTTATTATTATCGCTTATACTTACCCTTACCGAGCATGTGATATCACCCATTTCTTGTATTTATATTTCACTAATTTATGATAAAAAATAATACATAATATGTTTCTAGAATAATATCTTCAATGGATAAATTTTTGGAGATATTGAAGGCTTGTTATGGATTAAGAAATTTCATATATAGTATGTTAACTCCCCACTGGTTGAAAAATACAAGGGTTTTGTTAGCTAATGTTTTATATTAATTATCTAAAAACATAAACTTATAATATCACGAAGACGTATTTCATTTATTATTTTAGATGTTTTATATAGAAATTATACAGTTATTTTCATGGGTAATTATAAAGAATTGGTAAAAAAATCTAGAGAAAATGTCCTTATGTCAAAAGGATAGAATAAAAGGAGAAATAAAAAGAGAGTTCCTAATAATAAGGAATTTATAATCAAGGTGATTAATTTTGATTCTATAGTGAAGTATAAAGATAATATTATTTTGTAATATGCTTCAAAGTATATAAATTCATATTCCAGTATAGGTATTAAAGTAGATAGAGATCCCATATAAGAAGTGGAATTGACATCTTGTTTAAGAATTTTCATGTATTGATCCTGAAAAGTTCCAACACTATATGAGAAATGGATCAAATATAGATAGTTAATTGAATATATTATTAATTTATTGGAGGTTTTTCAAAGGACATATATTATTTATATAATAATTCATGGCCTTGGATAAATACATTAAAAATGGGTGAAAAGATAAAGGGTTAAAGTGATATACTCAAGGGACATGCACATGAATTGAGAGAAAAATATACAAAGAGATGGTTCTTAAAAATAGTATTTCCCCTATAAATACATATATTGAGGAGGGGATTAACTATTCAAAGGAATATAGATCAAGATTTGAAGACATGGGTGCTTAATTGAAAGAGTAGGATGAGAAGGTTAAAGAAAACTAAAAATAGTTAAATTCATTTAAAGGAAATAATATGGTAGAAATTACCACTATGGTAGCACCACTAAATATAAGTAATGGATTTACAAATATGAAATCTAGAATAATATTGAAATTTTATTATATATATGGTGTATAAGTATCTAATAGGATGTTGGAAAATAAATTTTACTACTATGAAATCATATGAAACACCATGAGTGAGCTCCTGGAAGCCTAAGGGCACATTGGTGGGAAAACTATAATAACATCTCAAAGGATGAGTTGATTCATAAGGTATGAATTTTTTTAGATACGATTCATAAACATTGACTGTGAAAATATGGTGATCAACTACAGAAATATATGTGATGGTAATTCATGGAGAATAATTATAAGGCCCCAGCCTTAAACCTTACTTAATCTTGAGTTATTACAAGATTACACATTGAGGATCTTTTCAGGTTTAGAGTTTTAGAGAATTAGATCAAAAAAATTGCATTACATTACACATTTACACAAAGTGGTTACATAAAAGATAGTATTCATTTTTCCCCTCAGCGGAAACATATTTAAAATAAAACATGGATTCATTCTTGACACTTCCTTGACACTATTATCATATCATGTACCCTTCCCTTGACCTGTGAAAAACATTTCAAAAACTTGGGATGAGCATAAAAAGCACAGTAAGGGATATAAAAATATGGAAAGGTAACATGAGTACATGTACACATAAGATTCAATGAAATCATACTTTTCTCATAAAACATAAGCACTTTAACATACCTCATCAAATCATGAATAAATCATAGAAATAATAATACATAAAGGTAACTTGAGGCATTCATAACATTCGTACGTAGGTAGTAACCCTCTTGGTTACGTTTGGAATAACCACCACAGTATATTCCCTAAATCTCTTCGGAGAAACCTTAACGTTTCACTCCTTCGCGTTACCCAATGAATTGGAGAGCTATATCGGGCTCACCCGCCCTTAGTTTATCACGGAACCACCCGTATTCATAAAAAATGCCCAAGAACCATAACATAATCATAGAACTTAACCTAAGAAAATATATATAACATTCCCACATTGTAATAACAATATAACATTTTAAGATATTGAAAAAATGAATCCATTCTAAAAACCATTTTCCAAACCATATAAAACATTTAATAAAGAGATTTTTGAATCAAAGTGTCCCATACCACTTTGAATCTTTAAACATTTTAAACCATTAATATCCATATAAAAAATCCTTAAAACCATTTTGAAAACATGGATATTAATGAGAAATATTTATAACAATAAACCCTTAAAACATTTAAAACGATATTTTAGTTAAAGTGTTTTTAACAAAATAAGAGACACTTGAATACAATAATTGAGGAATAACATTTAATTAGAACCTTATAATATCATGAGAATAGAGGGATTCATGATATAATATTCCAAAGAACAGTATATACACCAAATAAGAGTGAACTGGTGAATAAAAACAATGAAGTCTCAATAGAAATGTAAAATGAGATGAAATCCATAATAAAGAAGGTATCCTTAAATCAAGGATAAATCAATCTCATAATTATGCGTGAAAAATATAAATACACCCAATATAAGTGGATATTGAGTGTAAAATAATCAAGGGTCATTCACACATATTCAAATGATGACATATTCAATAACTACATGTTGAACCCAAAGAAATCAAAATTGGGTTAAGAAGTTCCCTTGGTAAAATTCGACAGCCTAACGACGTCACATAAAATTTTAGAAAAAGAGTTGACGAGAGAGATAAATGGGTATCTAATCACTTGGAAATAAAATTTACATCAATAAGGATATAGAAGAACATATCCCAACATTACATTATGTAAATTAAAATACCCATCAAAAGAAGTCTTTTAAAAAGAGGAGGGTGAAAGGTTCCCTTACCGACTTGGGTATCTTTCGAAACATACACCCCATGAAAGAAGGACAATACAACATTGATGTAAATACGAATAAATGAAATTATATTACAAAAAGTGTAGAATAATGGCCAGTACATATACCACTCAAAGGAAATGGTGGAAAATGTAGCACAAATCTCACGGGAATAAAAGTGAGATGAAAAATCCCTTACGAAAACTCGGTAGCCTATCGGCGCCACTTAAAACATCAAAAAATGGATTGATGAGATCAAATAGGGTATCTCATCATATTAAAATAAAATTTACAGCAAGATGAATATAAAAGAACATCCCCCAACATAACAATGAGGAGCTTAAAAGAAGTGACATAAAAGAGAGTACTTAAAAAGAAAGAGAGAGGTTAGATCTCTTACGAAAATTCGGCAGCCTAACGGCGCCACTCAAAACATCCAAAATGGATTGATGAGAGAAAATAGGGTCTCTCATCATATGAACATAAGAAGTAAAGTAGGATTAATATAAAATAACATCCCAATCATAAGAAAGTTGAGCTTAAAAGGAATGACATAAAAGAGTGTACTTAAAAAGAAAGGGAGGAGTAGGATCCCTTACCTCGAGTCCGACTTGACTGGATAATTATTTAATCTCCTGAATAATAAACTTGAGTTAATTTATACTTCCTTGAGAACCTTTTTAAAGTTCATTATTCCTTTTATATCACTTATTTCCATGTTATAAACATTATGTAATCATTTAAGTTAATAATGAATGTTTTGTCGATATATGGTTCTTAAGTTTAAAGTGGACTTCTTATAATTACATGTTGTTCATGGGGTCAAAGGTTCATTATATCCAGAATTATATTCATGATTTGGATATCATATATATCATATATATCCAGAATATACATGTATTTATAATATTACATAACATTTAGAGTTAAGAAATGAAATGCACCGTTCATGGAGACGGTAAGCCGTACGTACGCATGAATGATACTTCTATTTATATTTCATATTTAATGGAATTAAAACATAATTATACATAATAGTATTTTAATTACAGTATGGTATCATATATAATATCATTAATTATATCCTTTATACGTACCACATATGGTATTAATGAATCAAATCACTTTGAGGGGGCGGTAGTCCGCACTTCCTAAAAATGAAATTATCGTGTTTACCCACAATGGAAACACTAAAGGTATGCCACAAAAGAAAAATACAGAATCTTAAGTAAAACATAAACATATTATATATCATATATAAATATAGTTTCATCTTAATGGGCACCTTTAAAGGTGTTAAAAGAATGTTGAACAATCATCATTTCGGGAGGCAGAAATTCTCCATCCACGGAAATAGTATGTTCTTTAACCATTAGATGTAGGTGTGTGTAAGTGTAGATCGAATCCTTATTATAAAAACATCCTAGTATATTGATGATACTGGAGTTGTTACAAAATAAATTAATAAAAAGAGTTTAGGGGGTTGGAGAAGCAAAATAAACAAAAGGACTCAAGTGAAGACATTACCTTAAAATCGGGTAACTCCCTTTGGTTTGAGCTAAAAGGCTTCCTTGGGTAGACTTATGCCCAATGTGAGGCTTTAAGGAGTAATATAGGGAAGTGGAGAGACAAAATGGGAAGGTTTTGGCTGAGCCAAAGGCTTTGGGTGTGTGGGTAAGGAGGTAGAGGTGGGGGCCTTTTATAAGAGGAGTGGAGGGGCACTCTTGGAAAGTAAATAAATGTTACTTTATTTTAGAATGAGTTTCGGATTTTAATTGTCCCAAATTGAAGTGTTTCGAGGATAAGGTGATAAGGGTTCTAAATACACCCATAAAATATGTTTTTGACATGTTTAGGTCTTTGAATTTACATTATCTTTCCATTTTATTTAAATCAATAAATAATGAGGTCATCGCTGCATTATCATGATGTCATAAATAATTTAATTTATTTAGTGTCTAAAAATTATAAAACAAATATCATGATGTAGGAAATTTTTTTATCTTTATAATGAATATTTATATTCAAAAATCTGACTTGTATAACTCCATGTAAAAATTGTTTTAGTAAAACATCTCATGTGTGTGTCATTTTTACGTTAACATTAAATAAAAAGGTCTTTATGTCATTTACCAACCAAAGTGGCTCCATGGGGTCCCCAAGTTGACCCATTGATTTTCTTGGTCGGCCATGACACATATAATGAGGTTAGGACATGTGTCTAGGTCATTTCATTTTATTAAAACATTATTCTTACCTTAAACTACACTAATTACCTCTAATCACGATTAAAAACATAATAAGTTACTATTCACCAAAAAATTATTTTAATCCCATTGAACCACATTTTACTTCTTAATGACAACCATGTATGTCGGATTTTTGAACGTAAAATCACAGAAGTGGAAAATTTTCATTTAAACAAAAAATCAGTTTCTTTAACTACCACTTAGTGGTTTCACTATTAATCAAAAATTGATGTTTTTCAGAAAATTACCAAAAAATCACCCTAAGCTATATTTGATATTCAAAATTCAAAAATGATGTCTATTTTAAAAAATTAAAAACATATAAGTTTCATTAATTAATTTAATAATTAATTCCCACTGTCAAAACAAATAGCGTGTTTTTATGAAACAAAATGTATCAAAAGATTGACACTAGTTTAAGTCCGATTTCAAAGTGAAATTAATTACAATGACCACTATTGGATTAAATGGTAAAAATATATTCTAATTTCACTTTAAAACCAATTCAAAAGATAAAATAATAATATAAATAAATTAGATTAAAAAGAGGGTTCGAATTAAAATACAACATTTTTCACTATTCATTAAAAATTGAACTTTTTTGGAAAAATACTAAAAATATACACAAAGTAAATTTTGATGTCCCGATTCTAAAGAAGAATTTTATTTTTTCAAATATAACACATAAAACTGTCAAAAAGTGGATTTAAAAGAGGTTCTCCATCAAAAGGCGGTTAATCGACCTTTTAAAAAATATTAGAATGTTTACGCTTAAAATAGGATTCATTCGCATTTTTAATCCTATAACTTTTATTGTAAAGGGTAAAAATATTTGAAAAACATATATAATCATTTTGTGGTTAGTTCTTTTCATTCCCGCCATTACAACGGCTAGGCGTTAACTACTATTTAAAATAATATTATTTTATTATTAGAGTGCAACGTAAGATTCCCAAGAAACTCATTGTTGCATATTGGGTACGCCATCGAGCATAGCGTCCCCTTTAAAGTAATATTAACATTTTATTCACAAATATGGACAAATATTAAAATGTCATATTCTTTATTTACCAGGGGTGTTACAATAATTCTCATTCCTATGTAGAGGGAGAGGCTTGTAACGAAGGAAGAATAATATATCACTTTGAAAAATAGATTCACTAGCTTAAAGGAATTCAAAGATGTAATAATATAAAAGGTCAACCCTAAAAAATTGGATATTTTTTGGATGTAACAATCATGTAGTGAATATAAGAAAATATGAAGGAAAAATAATGAAGAAACTCTAGTTGTGAGAAATATTTATGAACATTTCAAGATAGATTCATCAAGGATAATCAATTATAAAGTGACTTTAATGGATATTAAAGGGGGAAAAAAGAAAGTGCAACACCTTGATATTTTCTTATGTATTTATTTCTTTAAATAAATAATATATAGAATATCTTATAACACACATAACATTAAAATAAAATGAAATGTGATATATTAATCAAATTATAAGTATTAAACACAACCTTTATAAAATATCCATCGAACTGGAGAGTATAAATAAATGTAACCACTTTCTAATATCTATATAGAAAGGAGGATCAATGAAATCATGTAGTGGAATACTTCCCTTTGAGAAACATTTTTTTATACCTAGAATGGAGGTAGTGTCATTAGGGTTTTCCCTAGACCATACCCAAGATAATCTACAACAAGTACGTCTTGAGAAAAACCATTTATAAGATAAGTTTTTGCTTGTTGAAACCACTCTAAGATCAATGCTAGTTGAATCACCACCCGATACTATCACCATTTATTATGTAAACCTTAGACCTTATGCATAAGTATTTAGAAATATTGTAAGTAATAGTTAGGATGATATAAACATGTATCTTTTAAATTAAAAATTTTATATATGTCCGAAATATTTCATTTAAATTCTTTTTTAATTTAATTTTAAAATAATTTTAAATATTTTCATTTTACAAAAATGGTTTGATTACTTACTAGGAAAGAAATAAAAAAATTTAAAATTAGGAATAAAATCTTTTAATGTTTCAACGGCCCATTGTTCATGGATTTTCAGTTTTCTATATATTATGTATTTTTTACGTTATCAAATTAAATAGAAAATATTTAGAGTATTATTATAATAAAATATTTTAATGTATAACTGATGATATTTTCACTCAGTTAATTATTAATTGATATGAAATAATATTAAAAACACTAAAAGATTAATAACCCATTTTCTTTAATAAAATCATTTTTTCATTAAATAACATTTTTTAATATAAAATTTAAATCCCTAATTTTTTGTACCATAATTTTGTAAAAAGGAACTAATTTTTTGAATCATCATTTAAAAATTATCTTAGGGTTAAATTATTGGGATGTTATGAAGAATTATATTTTTTGATGAATTGTAAAAAATTGTTTTTACAAATACCATGACTTTTATGATACCATAATCTATAAGAATGAATTAAAATTTTAAAAAACCTTTTTATTAACCAAATATTTATTTAATGATTAAAATAATTCATTAAGAAAATAATTTTAATTTAGTAACCTATATTTTATATTTTAGAATATAAATTATATTTTATTTTAATAAAAAAATAGTTTTAGTTATTTGCATTTAATTTTATTGATAAATGATTCCATTTTGTATTTTATAGATTTAAATATCAATGAATCATCAAAATTTGAATACCAAAGTAATAAATTTTATAGTAACTCTTATTATTCATGGAAATTGTCTTAACCGATAAAATAATCATCATTTTACTATAAAACACCCTTTCCTTCCCTTATAAGAGGACCCCTTCACCACCCAACTTCTCTTCACACACTAGGCATATAAACGTGAAAAATATCTATGAGAAAAACTTTTTTAACACTTTAATACACATACTATTAGTTTTTGTCTCATCATAAATTCATTTTTCAAAGGTATAATTCTATTAGGAAAGGAGTCGAACAAAGGAGTAGGTTAATGACTCACAATCACTTTCTCATTTAAATTTCCTAAAATTTTCTCCTAATACTAACTAATGGTATATTTCAACCACTATAATATAATTAAATTAGAGTCATTATCAGTCTAAAATGTTATTAATTTAATGAAATAACAGTTATCTACCTTTTCCCTTACCATTCACAAAATGAAAATGTCGCCCATATTATTATCACTACAGAAACACCATGAAAGATGTATTTCATTTTTCTTCACCACCTTATATGGATGGTTATAAAAATATATTTAATATATAAATATTATATTTATGAAAATTTTAAGTATCCTGAAGTATAAATTTTCAATTACAATTATTATATTTATAATAAACGACCATAGTGATTTTAACCACCAGAAATGATCAAATTGAGACATCCTTCATAATTTAAATCTATTTTGGAAACTGAATTATAATTTATAACTTTTATGATATGCTAATGATAAATAATCTATGCCTCTATAATTATGGATTTTATGGAACTATTTGATAACATTTTTTTACCATGTTCAACATAACAAAGTAGTTTTTGAGAAACTGACCAAACAACTCCAAGTGGCCGATGAGAGAAAAAATTATATAAAACATAAATGACATATGATAATAAAAAGACCCTAAAAATGAAATATATACGAATAAGGTTATAAAATAAATGATTAATGAGTCTTAGTTTATTTTTAAAGAGGTTACTACACATCCAAATATGAGAGAATCCAAGGTAAGGGTTCTTTATATAAAGTTACATCCATTGATACATATTTCAGATTATTTACCCATTTTTATTTTACAATATGTACTTAATATAAATTGAAATATTTTTCAATAAATCAAATTTAACTCATGTGATTTAAAATTATATTTCATGATATCTTTTCACATGATTTTGAATCATTACCAACCTCATAAAGGGATTCCTAAATCAATTTAATTACATTGAGTTACATAATTACCTTATTGATTATGATATTATAATATTATGTGAATTATAACCTTTGATATTTTATTATGTATTTACACTTTTTATGGGGAATTATATTTCTTTCATAAGATTTTTCCCTGCTATATTTTTGTCACATCCAATTATTTAAAACAATTTCTTTCAATTAATATATTCTCTTATATACATAAAATTCACATCATTAAATATATAACTTGTTATTTTACTTCCATTTTTAATGAATTTTTGGTCTCATTTCCATCCCTATATATTTATAGTTCATACTTTACTTTTTAATAAAGGTTTTTTTTCTATACTGACAATGATATTGATATTTTTATGACTACATTTTCATATAGATAAATTTAATAATAATTCTCACTTAAAACCATTTATATTCTTCTATAATATTCATTATTATGGTTTATGGGTATTCTTACCATTTCACTTCCTTTTAGTTCATAATAAAAAAGGATGGTTTTAAGTTGTGATGACCTTATCTCTTTAATATGACCAAGAATCTTTCTTCTCAATGTATATATTGTTTATATTTTTTGTGAATTTTATTATTTATACTTAAATAATTAATTAATTTTATTTTATTTTGAACTTTAATTATTTACAAAAGTTTACAATGTATCTTATTAACATTTTCCACATGGGAAATCTTTTAATTTCATTACAAAAATGTGTAAAAAGAATATCATTCATAAAATTTAAAAATTTTCAAATTTATAACCCTATTTATCAATGAAGTTTTATTTTATTATTTTCATGGTTTTCCAAAATAATTTATATTCTTAGTTTTTGGGAATTTTCCATTTTAAAAATAAATGTTACTATTTAAAATAAATAAATAAAGGGATTTCATTCAACTTATGTATATTTTTATATTACACCCCACATTTCATTTCATTAATATAACATCTAGAATTTTAAAATAGGTAAAAATGATTTAATTATATATTCAAACAACTTGTGTTATGGTTAAAGTGTTCTTAAGAGGCTATGAAGTGGTTTAGAAGCATCACGAGATCATCTGGATTCTGAAGCTCCAGATTTTGGAACGGTAGATTGAGTAGCATAGTTAGTACTAACCATGAGAATCAACCATATGGGCCCCAAAGGGTGATGAACATTTTGTTAAACTGTGCAATGGGGGCTGCATGACTATGAGAGGGAGCTATAGAAAACTATAGTGGGGCCCCATAGGCTTTGTATTGTTTTCCCAAACCACATTCCTAGACTACACACATAGAATTACTTAACCATTATAGGTGCATGGTTAGGAACATGGTTTAAAAAACCATGTGGCCAAACCATTAACCCCTTTAAATGATGGGAGAAATTCCCATTTTTTATCATGCTTACTCTTAAACTCAAATATCCTTCCCCCTTATCTTTTTACAGTAGACTACACTACTGAAGAGCTCATGTTCCTCTCTTCCTTGGATTTATGCTTTCACCTTCATTCACACTATGATTCATCTTCCATTGGTTTTTTTGGATTGATATCGATAAAACCTTCATTCCTCTTCATATTTTTCATCATTTATCTTTAACTCCAGAATGATACTTCCCATTGTTCTAATATGACCAATTTTCAGAGACTTTGTCTATTTTTTTGATTCATCCATTTTCATCTCGAATTAAAGGATGACAATATATGGGGATATTTCTACCAAGCTAGGGTAGTGGGTTTAGTTCTTTTTACCCTAAAGTATTTATGTTTATATTATGTTCAATTTCTCCACGAAAAAAACTTCCACAAAACACATCTGAAATATTATATTAACTAAATGAAAAAATAACACCTTGATTGGGGTAGTCCCAGTAACCTAAATTCAATGCTGAAGAATGTCCACCTAAGTTTGAGCCACCCCTTAGGGTGTTCCTTCCTTGGAGGATTATGAGCCTTATGTATTAAAATGTTTTTGAACAACTAATTTAGATGTGTTTAGTTGTCCTGATAAATGAAATTTAATTTGAATTAATCCAAAGGAAAATAGTAGGCCATGTTTATAGGACATTAATTTGTTTGTTGAAGTTGAATTACCCTTATGATATTAGTTATAGAAATTGAATTAATTGAATTGTTTAAATGTTAATGGTTTAATGCTATCCATGAATGACCCACATGAAATGTTGATGGAGATATAACGGATACAATTCATAATTCCTCAGACGGACTCATCCTGTAAAACAATTAGAAGTTATAAACGAATAAAAACTTCATGGGAGTGATACAAATATTATTTTATAGAATACCTTAGACAGGATCATCGAGTGAATGCCTTTATATTACCCCATAAGTGATATGTGATTCCCTAGAGGATTATATTGGATAGGTTCAGTGAAAAATTCTACTTCATGATTCTACGAGTGATAACTGGTTCCCATTGTGGTATACCATAGACAAACATATAGGGTTATGACTTTACTCTATTCCCTGAGTGATATGTGGGTTCTTCGTATGAAAAAACATGGATGGAATCCTATAGTGATAGGTTTATAAAGTGAACCTGAAGTGGTACCTGAGTTTCTTTTTTATGGAACACCTTGGATGGGCTCAACATTCCAATTAATTAAATTAAATGATGTTCTTCAAAGTCAAATAACAAACTTATAGTCGATAAATGATGTACTTTTATGATAGATTGATTATATATCTTCTCCATGAACATATTCTATTAGTCTTATGAAACCCCATATATTTATATATGGATTCCTTGGGTATACACCTCGAGCCTGGCTAATTTTCTATATCTATATGTATACACATATACGTTTATATTTATATGATATATATATACACACACATAAAAACCTATATATATGTGTGTGTATATTATATATAGGGAGGCCTCTATTTAGAGACATTCTGACTTAGGCTGAAGAAGGTAGTACCAGTTGGGTGCCTATGAGGAACCTAAATCGATGTGTTTTGTTTTATTTACTATTATACATAGACTATTACCTAAACACTACTCATTGTATATGGATATAATGGATAGTTATAGACACCATTGGTTGAAATCTGCTGAGTATATCTCACACCCTATTCAATCCACCAGCTGGTAAATAGACAGAGTTTGTGGATGCAAGTAGGTACACATTGGTTGCCTTATTTTCTGTAATAGGATGGAGCACATGAGTAAGGAATTGATCTTGTACTCTTTATTCTTGTGGAGATAGTTTTTAGCCTTTTTTTTGTTTTTGTATAGAATATTATACATTTTTTTTCTCTACATCCATTTATTCCCTTTTGGTATATCACAAAGAAAAGATCACTATTTTGTGTATGATATTGACTCTTCTTAATACTATTTTTTAAATTTTTATTATTATACTTCTGTACTTCATTTAAAATATTTTTTGACTACTTACCATTATTGTATACTACTATGCTACCTGCCAATCACAAGGTTATAGTCTCCCCACCATATCATAGTAGACTCTTTCTGCTAGTCGGTAGCCTCTAGAATATAGGGAGTCATTCTTAAGACCTTATGACTCATCGATTCTGCTACATTTATCTAGTGAGATAGGTCATGACATTATAAAGTGGTATTAAATCCCTTTTTTCCTTTTATCATATTGTTTGGTATTGGTAGATAGGAAATTAGGAATATGTTAGAATTTTGTAACGAGCCATTTCATAGGAGTAACTATCCCATGTATAAGAAAAAGTCAAATTACATAGGATGAGATATTTCTATTCTAGTTTTTTCCTGTTACAGTTGTATTGATTTTACCATTGGGTGATGCACATGATTTGTGGTGTTTTTATGGTTATTATTATGATGGATTTTCTTTTTTTCTTTGTCTTGATATGATAAGGGGGTCTCATTTCATGCATCATCATAGGCACCTAAGGATTCACTTGTCATTCATATTCCATACAATATTTACATTACTACATGCATTGCATGATATATATTATTGGTTCTTTTAATATTATATTGGGATATGTGCTAATGTTTTTTATAGGGATAGAATTATCATATTAATTATAGTGTCTTTATTAACCTAAATGTTTTTTCATATATATATTGATGGTGGAACCTTATCTGACCAATTATGCCTTGTTGGAGCCATAGAACACTGATCACATGGACATAAATTTTAGATTGTTTTCATTACATGAATTCCAATTTTAATTTGGTAATAATGTACTTCTGTAAATTAGGCATGGTGATTTATCAAATAAAATAATTTTAAAATACATGTTTCATCCTGATACTAAATTTAAGTGTTAGGTCATAATTATATGATGGAATGATTTCCACTTATAAATCTTATGCCATTATAACCTATGAATGGTGACTATTCTAACTAGTCAATGACACACAAACACACACATATATATGTATGTGTCTGTGTGTGTCTATAAATGAGTGAAAATTGATTTTTTTAAATTGTTAAATTAAAGGGTTTTCAATAAATGGGGATAGAAATTTTAATGTAAAGGGATTTTCCCCTGATAACTTGTAATTTAATCTCCATATAATGGGACCCATACTATCAGATGTGACACCATGGCCCTAACCTAACCTTAGTAGTGGGTAGTATGGAGTGTCTCTTGTGATTATTTACCATCTTTTATATCACCTAAACCTGGATTTAGGAGCCTTTATATGGTTTCAATCTTATATAGTAAGAATATATACATGTAATATTCCTTCATATGTGATCCAATATGTTGTAGAATATTATATGAATTATGTGTTTAGAAATTATAGATCCATTCCACCAAAAATTCTTTGAGTCTCACACATGGAGGGCAGTGATGAACATGATCTCAAGGTGTTGGGCCATGAGCCACTACTATTACCTCTAGTAGTACCACATACATCACCAATTATTATTCTCAATCTATGGGCTGATGCTTAGTTTTGAGAGGGAGTTCTATGATTTTTCTAGTCTATAAAGGGAGCTCTGTTTCATTCTCTTAATATGGCAGAGCTGATGTGAGAATAAAAATAGAATAATCCACCTACTTTTTATAGGGATGGTGTCACCTAGGCAGCTGAGTCACGAATAGAGGCCATTCAATATATATTTAATCAACTAGAGATTCCTATGGAGTGGAGGTTCGTGGAATAAAATTATATTCATGATGATTCTACCAAATGTTGGTGGGATGTGATCACCTAGACTGATCATCCTCAGGGTATGGTCTTGGTGGAATTTCAGAACCTAAAGGAAGCTAGTAGTGTGGGCCTGAGTGTTTTAACATCAAGTTAGGGAGGAAGTTCTTCTAGAAGTAGGATAATTCCATTTGATTGTGATCACAGGGGTACAACCATTCAGATTCCATGCAATGATAGTTATGTGGTGTGTCAACAGTGTGGTAGGGTGGTCCATAAGAATCCCAAGTTTATCGAGGACCTTATAGAGCACCATGACTGAAAAATTATGGGAAATAGCCAACATTTTTTATGAGAGTTTTCTCTAGTTCCTCTTGAGAATGTATCTTCAATGACTTTACATTAATGGTCATGATCAATAGTTCCACATAAAGTAAGGATTTGGAATACTAACTTCTAATGAGGCCAAGTAGGAGGATGTGGAATAGGTAACCAAGATTAAAATATACAAATCCAACAGAGTAGACCTTACTAAGGTAGGAATTTTGAAAATCAGTGATAAATATCTTTCCATTTCTATGAAGTGAAGCATAATTCCAGAGAGGAGATTCCCATAACTTTTAAATTTGTAAGTACTATTACAATATCCTCTTTTTTAGTATCTTCTTTATTTAACATCGGTGCTTCAAATTCTTTTATATCTATAGAAACTATGGAAAGCATGTGCCTATATATAGAGTACTTCTATGACATAATGACTCTCGATACACTATTGGGGATTTTATCTAAGAACATATGCTAATTTAAGGAATTAACCTTGAGATAGGTGGTTATACTTTCACACATAACCCTTTTTTGTTGAGACGAAGGGTTTCAACATCATGCTTTGAATGTAATGGTTAGTATCTTTTCATGAGCATGTAGGTTTATGTCACTAGAGGGAATCCTTCACATAAACTAAGGGTGGTTCTTATATTCCTAATGAAGAATGTGATGTCTAGTAAAGTTTATTAGGATAGAGCATTGTTATTTGGTTCAAGTGACATCCTATGTTTCAACTATTATTTTGAGTGATTAGGGAAAATTATGTATATATTTACCTATCACAGGGGATTATTTCATAGAATTATTCCCTGATGAATTTTATAGATTACCTACTATAAGGAAGGTGTTTTTTACTATTGAGTCAGTGTCAGGAGTGACAGTGGTGTCTATTAATCCTCAAAAGATGACATTTATTGACCTTCAATAACTAAACAAGCTTCAAGTGGACTTGAAAGATAAGGGTTTTATATGAACCAAAACATAACTTGGAGTTCACCTGCCATTTTTTCAAGAATGAAGATGACACCCTTTGTATTTTAATGGATTTTAATTGGTTGGACATGATTATAGTTATGAACAAATATCTACTTATACATATAGATGACCTCTTCGACTTTCTCCAACAATCTTGGGTGTTATCTAATATTGAAATGATAGCAGGCTATCACCAGGTATATGTTAATCTTTATTACATACCATGTACACTATTTAGTAATAGATATATCTTGTAAAATTATTTTTTCATTACATTCAGTCTCACAAACACACCCCCAATTTTTATGGATCTAATGAATTAGGTTTTCCTATTATATCTAAATTCATTTGTGGCAGTCTTCATGGATGACATCTTAGTTTGTTCTAATAATTTATATGACCATTAAAAACATCTTGAGAATGTGATAAATATACTGAGATAGAACCATGTGTATGATAATCTCTCCAAATGACACTTTTAGATTAAAAATGTTCAATTCCCCCAACGCATCATCTCATAGGAATGAGTATCTGTTGACCAAGAGAAGGTGAGAACTATAGTTACCTAGGATAAATCAAATAATTTATTTTTAAATATGTATTTTCTTGGGGCCATATGGTTATTACAGGAATTTATTTTTAAATATGGTGTTTCTTGTGGCCATATGGTTATTAAAAAAATTTATTCATGACTTTTCAAGCATAGAACTTATTAATATAGACTTAACTAAAAAGATTTTCAACATTACGTGGTATGAAGCATGTGATATATAACTTATAGAGTTTAAAGGATGATTGACTTTATCACTAATCATAATTCTTATAGAGTAGAGATGAAGTTATATAGTTTATTGTTATGCTTTAGGAATCAGTCTAAGAGATTTTATCATGTAGGGAGATTGAGTAGTGGCATATGAGTCTTGGTGGTTAAGGGACTATGATCATAATTTCTCGATACACGATCTCATGTTGGTACCTGTGGTACATGATTTGTGGTGATAGAGGCAATATATGCTAGGAGAGTGTTTTTTTGTGTACACAAACCTCAGAATACTAAATACATCTTTACATAGTGTGACCTAAATCTCAGGCTATAAATATAGGTTGAATATCTACATTCATTCATCTTTGATCTTCATAATTCACCTAGAATATTTTTTTTATTTCTATCGATCTAAAATAGAATACATGGAAATAGGATGATTAGGGGGCCAATAGTGAGTGGCATTTGATGGGACTATTTTATGAGATCCATTTGGAAGTTCATAAGTATCAAAAATAGCCTTTTTATCAGCTTTAGTAGAGACATATTCACTTATGAAACTAGAAAATATGAAAAAACTTTTGTTTCCTAAGGTTTTGGTCTTATGGGAGATCATTTTAGGTGAGAACACCCCACCTAGATGGTTCATTGATAAGGATAAGATCTTGTGCATTAATGGGAATGTTTGGGTGCTTTTAGATATATGAGAAGAATTGATATGGGAGTATCATGGCACTTTTTGGGAAGTATACCATGTACTCAACAAGATTTCACGTGATATATTCCACTTGTATTGGTGTTTAGTTATGGAGAGGTAGATTTATGGTTTCATAAAATGATGTCCCACATTTCAGTAGGTGAAAATGGTGCACCGTCAACCTTCTAGAATTTTACAGTATCTCTCTATTTTAGAATGGGAATGGAACAATGTCACTACAAATTCTATGATGGGATTTCTAAGACCCATTTCAGGAAGTGATGTGGTACGGGTGATTGTCGAAAGGTTGGACAAGGTCACCAACTTTATTCCTATTATGGATAAATTCTCAAAAGATGAGATTGAGAGGTTTTACATCTAATAGATTATATGACATCGTGGTGTTCACCATTATATCATATGAGATAGGGAAACTCGATTTATGCCAAAATTATTGTAGGAGTTTTATAATGCACTGGGTTTATAGGTGATACATAGTACATCATATCACCCTTAATAAAACATTCTATCTTATCATAAAATATGGGTGTCAGAGGATATTATCATAGAATTAATCCATGATTTTTATGTTCTTTAGATAAATACCTACCTCAGACTGAATATTATAAAAATAGCTTTTAGAAAAATATTTTGATGGATCTATATGAGGCCCTATAGTGAAGGATGTTCTATTCACCAAGGTGCTTGTTAGAGGTAGGTGAGGCTAGGATACTGGAACCTTTAATTGTTTAATAGACAATAGAGTATGTACAACAAATACAAAAAATAGGTCTATGACATAGTATATATTGAAGCCTTTTATTGATCGTCACCATTAGCCACTGGATTTTGAGGTGGGACATCAAGTATTTATTTGAGTTTTTCCTAGGATGGTTCATAGATGGATTCTATGTCTAGTCATGCTATAACCCCATACATAGGAAAAATGAGCTATTTAGGAGAATTTGAGAATCATAAAGATCCTAAAACTCTAGATTTTGGAAAGGTAGACCGAGCCACACGATTAGTACATGGCCAGTTCTAAACATGTTACTAAAATATGCAGGCCCTGAAGGGTGATTCATGATATTCTAAACAATTCAAGGGGGACACATAGTAATATGAGGTAGCTACAAAACATTTCAGAGGGGTCACATGGGATGCACACATTTTTCCCACACCATGTGCGCAACCCACACACTTAGTAACATTTAAAAAGTATTGGTTCATAGTTAGGCCCACAGTTTAGAAAACCATTCATCCAAACCATAAACCCTTTAAATGATGGGTGAAATTTCCTTTTCCCCTACCTAATCTTAATCTCAAATATCCTTCTCCCTTTATTTTTTCATAGTGGGCTACATGACTAGAGATATCCTCTCCATCTACCTTCTCTTTTTCACAGTAGACTGAATGCCTAGAGATATCCTCTCTTCCTCCTCCTCCTAGTCATTGAGTTTCCATTTTTATCTAGACTTTGATACTTTTTCAATCAATTGAATTGGATATATACCTTTTATCCCTTCATTCCTTTTCCTCTTTTTTCTCATTAATATCATACTATAGAATTCTATTTCCATTTGAGCTATTGTGACCCATTTTATGGCTTTTTTCTATTTCATTTATTTTTCCCATTTAAGTTGAAATAAAGGATGAAAATGGACAAGGAGAGTTATAATATGCTAAGTTTGATTGTTTAGATCGTTTTCCTTATAATGCCCCAATCTTCCATGGTACGATTCTCCACGAATAATACAATTGCTTACGCTCTACGCAACTTCGAGTTCTAACACACCACGACCAATCAAACTAGACGTTATGAATAGTAATACCAAATTTTTGAAATTTATAAATTTTATTTTTCAAAATGGACTTCATTTTTGGATTTGGAATATCAAAATTATTTTAGGGTGAATTTTTTGTATTTTTATGAAAACTTTCAATTTTGATGAATAGTGAAAAACACTACGTTATTGTTTAAAACTGACTTTTTATTTAAATAATTATTTATTTTATTTGAATTTATATTAGGTAAAAATAGATACATAATACCGATATATGTTTAATGTAATTAATTGGAGTATTTTTATAATAAAATTATATTTATAAATTTTTATTGAACTTTTTACCTTCTTTTACCCACCTTCTAGGGGCATTTGTAAATTTCATAAAACGTAATTTTACCGCTTCTGTGAATTGAGTAACAAAAATCTGAGATCCTTAGTTAACATCAGTAATTAAAATATCGTTCAATATGATGAAAATAATTTTTGGTTAATAGTAACTTTTGACTTTTATTTACCAGAGTTAAAATTAAATATGGTAATTAAAGGTATAAAGTGATATTATAATTAAACTAAGACATTTTATAATTCTTTTGGATAAGTATTTTTCAACCAAAATTAACCTTAGGAATAAAATATGATCTTTTTGGTCCACTTGGATTAGATTAGGACCTTTATTATTATTTTATTTAAAGAAGAGTTAAAAGAGTTAAATTCAAAGTTTAATAACTAAAACATTTTTAATATAGGGTTATACAAAAGATAAATTCAACTATAATTATTAATTAGAAACATAAACACATTTCTTATATAATGGTATTTTATTTATAAATTTTATACATTAATTAGTTAAATTTATTTATGACACAATGAAAATGCATGAATTACCTTATTAATGAAAGATTAAAATAATTGATATTATAAATATACAAATAAATGAAAATTGAGAATTATGATTAATTACACTAATTTTATAGGTTAATATGACATGTTAGGGTTTATTAAATAAATTTTATCTAAGTTATAATGTTTTTATGACTTTCACAAAAACAAAATACCAAATAGTGTCAAAATTGACATAAATGAGTTTTTAAAACAAATACTATATTATTAATTGATATAAAATTATGAAAAAAATAAGGATCAGCCAAAGGACTTAGATATGGTTATATATATCAATAATGAACCACTTGGGGTTATTTAGGCTTTTTATAGTAAATATATTAACCATTTGTTATAATAATACAAGAATACATGGTAAAAGTTAAACTATTTAACTAAGAGTTAAATCTAAAAGATAAAGTTAATATGGTGACCAAAACCTATCTAAAACCTATTGATTGAGAGGTTTCTCACCCATAACCACCTTATCGATGAAATAAATCATTTTTATCCATTATAATCTGAATATGATTGTATAATAAAATAATATTTCCATCTTTTCATAAAGTGACCCCCACCTCTCTTTTAAAAGGGTACATCCCCTTCACTCAAAATCACACCTACAAATCCATTTGACTCGGCCAAAAACTACTCAAATATCCTCCCAACTACCTTAAATTTGACCTACTGGCCTTACTTTGATCCTAATGCCATCCTAAAGAGCCAGTTTGATCAAATCAAAAGGAAACACCCGAAGAAGAGGTAATAATTTCACCACCTCTTTCAAGGTTTTCTTCTTCTTACACATACTCTTTCTTTGTTGTTTTCATACCAAAATATCAACTCCAGAACCTTATACATACTGTGATGTTATTATAAATATGGTACAACCATATTCATTATTCTATCCATCATATGAATGACAAGTCACCATACGTGCGTGTGTACGACTTGCCGTCTCCACATCGTGGTGTAGTTTGTTAGTCAAAAACAACATTATTTTGATA
This sequence comes from Viscum album, assembly GCA_963277665.1. Classification (NCBI taxonomy): domain Eukaryota; kingdom Viridiplantae; phylum Streptophyta; class Magnoliopsida; order Santalales; family Viscaceae; genus Viscum; species Viscum album. The sequence goes on along the minus strand of OY728140.1, from coordinate 2,026,436,245 downwards.
GGTATAATAATAAATATAATTGATGTAAATAATAAATATAACATGTTAATTATTCTGTATATATGATATACCATCCAATTATATATGATTTTACCATCAATATAATGATATTGTCGCTCATGCGTACGTACGGATTACCGTCTCCACGAACGCGATGAGATGCTTTCTCCATCGTAATCATTCAATAATAATTTGCATTTTATGATTAAAAATAATGTTTAATAACATAATATAATTGTGTATATGAATAAAATAAATACTATCCATAACAAACATGAATTATGTAAGAAAACATATAAAGGAAAATAAATTAGTTAACACCTGAAATGATGATACTACAAAAATATTATTAACAAATCAATGTTAGAAGATCATATATGATATCATATTTATGTATATGGTTCTTGTATTATTTAATAAAAACTATTTTATTATTATATATGAGGTTAATTTACACTCTACCAAGTAAAAGTACAAGGTAAGGGTTAATTATACTATCTCTTTATTATTCGAGGTTTTTTATAAGTGAGTATCTACTGGGACCTCTTTATCATCCACATATGTGTTTCTTAAAAATGTATTTCAATTCTTTTTTATTATTTTCAAGAAAATGGGTTAAATTCAATTATACTCTTTTTTTATATTTTATAAAATGTTTATAAAGGGATCTTTCCGTCGTTTTCGAAACAAGTCCATTTACAACCTTTTCGACAAAATTATTGAATGAATGTTTTTTAAACTTATACGGAAAGTGTGGCTATTTTCCACTGTTATAACACATTAGAAAATTCACCTACAAGATTATAAAATTATTTTCAAAATAAATTTTTTCTTTTATAATTATGTGAGTTTTAAATGATTTCAAAATAGAAAGAGATATTTCTCTCAAAAGGTTTTGATTTCATATATGTTAACATCCTTTTATGGATTTTACACTTGTTTGAAGTTGATTTATTATGATAAAATCCTCCATATTGTATTGAAGGTTCTGTGATATGTTTGATTGTGGATGAGTTATTTTTATACCATTCATGGTTTATGGTTAAAGTATCAACATTTCGTATGCTATTTTTAATAGGAATTTTTATGTTATGTTTCAACCGTTTCATATGAGGAATGCATTAGACTTAGTAAGTAATGCATGGAGCCTTATATTTCTCTTCGATGCATCAGTAGGTCTCATGAGACAAAATAGTATCTTGGCACAAGGCCTTGAAAAAATCTTATTTTTAGTCTTGGAACAAAGCCTTGACTATGTGGTTATGATGTCTGACATTATGTATTCCATCATTATGAAATTGGATATTGATATTACATGTTATTATTCGACTTGTCTAATATCCCTATGAATAATTAAATGACATTATTTTATTTATCTTTTCCATATAATGCTGAATTGTAAGTTTAAAAGGCTTGTGTTTTAGTCTTATACATAGGCTTAAATGTTTATCCTTATATATGAATGTTTCAGCCATATTTTTATCCTTAATGAGCACCTATGCTCACCCCTTTCAAGGTTTTATTCTTCCTAGGATGTGAAGAAGTATATTATGACTGACCTAAAGGGATAGTCTAAGGGAGATGAATGTGTAAAAAGGAGACACAATATTGTTGTTTTTCATTTCATAATGTAATGTAAAACTTATGTTTGTATCTTGTACTTCCAAGGCTACTAAACTGATAGGTCTTTCAGGATTTGATCTCTTGTGATCATGCCAAAGTTATATAATAATGCAATGACTCTGGGTGACTATGGTTGGGGCATTAGAGTTGGTATCAGAGGAATTTCAGTATAAAAATTAGAAACTAGATTTGGGAAAACTTTGATTAGAGAACATTACCCTAAGATAGAATTTGAGGATTAGTATAGAATAAATTTGTATAATTTTGGTAATATATAGATTTTGTGAGTTTTCCTAGAAATAAATTCCCATATGGATACGATCAGGTAGAGGCGGATCTAGAAAAGTTTTACCTAGGAGTGAAAATATAGAGACCCTGCCATTTCTTACATTACTATTACATCATTACAAAGATAAAAAAAATAATTGTATTACACATGGAGGATACAGAGGTTTAGTGTCTTGGGCAAACTAGGACCACACATAACAAATACAACATCAACCATAAACAATTATTTAATTTCTTCATCACTAGATTCTTAGTGACACTTGTCCTATCCTTAGTACATGTAGCCACCTGAGGATATACATAAAAAGGGGTGAGCTAAAAGACCAGTAAGAGGATAGATAAGAACAATATAGCATGGGGTGAGCATAATCCTGACATAGGAAGAAGATCATGAACATGAGAAGAGCATAAATAATACTCTTGAAATATGGAAAAGCCTAAAAATGAAACATCATGTCTTAGTGGTTAACTACCAAACATACTTGTGAAAAAAGCTAGAATCATGTTCACAAATCATTTCAAATTTACTCATGAGATTCATCACTTTACCCAATGCATTGGAGTGCTATATAATTCCGGGCGCACCCATCACATTTAAACATTCATATTGCGCTATATAATTCCCGGCGCACCCGTCACATCATAACATTATCATTATCATGATTGCCACATAGAAAAATTATCAAACATGTACATAAATAACCCATGGAAAGGAATGTGTTTCATCTCATAATAACACATTCATAAGCTTTGGGTTCCCAAAATAAAGAGGGAACAACATACTTGATACAAGAACCATCAACCTTGAATGAGAGGTAAAATGTGAGATCTTGAAAGAAGAGTTCTTTTGGAAAACATTTTGATGGACATAAAAAAATTGACAAAAATGTATCTCCCATAAAAGTAAAGGAAATGATGAAAAAATGATATTTGAGGAGTAACCATATAAAAAATGGAGTGAAAGAGGGAGAACCCGAAGGAAGAAAATTGGGTTCGAGATTTCCCCTTACCTTGTACTCGAATGCCTCCTTCTCTTTAATGTCCTGTATAATGACATTATATTCATTAATTAGAAATTCCAGAACCTTTTATACATTAATAGGGTTCATTCTGGTTTCATTATTTCATATTATGTTCCTTTGGATGACTTATAGAGTTTAAAAACATTGATCGAGGATGTTCGTTTTCATGGTTTTCTTGAGCGGTCCACTTGTATTCTTAATTTGATGTTTGGGTAGATCATGGGTAAACATCCAAAACTGATATTACATGTTATTAATTATATTACAGAAGCTTGAATGATTTTATAATGATTTATATTAGATCCATGTGGACGAATCATTAGATAAGAATTAAATGAAGATTATTTGGGTTAATTTTAGCGGTTTTTGGATCACAACAAAATCGTTTTAACTTTTCACTTTGTAATATGGCCATAGGTTATTTCCCAAACTTAAAATAGAACATAATACATATACAATATTCTGGTTTAACCATAAAAATGGTTTCATGACCAGATTGAAGGTAGAAATGGAAGAAGAGAGCATGTTGTTTTTGAAGGTGATAAATTATCACCACATGAACAACGTTATCTTTAATAAAATAAAAGGAAGAGATAAAGGGTGTGGGGTGATATAATATACCATTATAATCATAATATTACAGTATATGTATAATACTGGAGTTACAAAATAGTTTGGATGAAGATAGGTAGGGAGAGATCAAGAAAGGAACTTGAACTTGAAAGGAAATTAAAGGAGAAGAGGGAGAGAAATTACCTTTAGAATCCTCCTCTTAAGAACCTCCTTAAAGGGCTATGCTTGGTCTTTTGATGAGACCAGGAGATCTTGGACGTGGGGGAGAGGCTAGGGAAGGTGTTTGGGCAGAGTTTAGAGAAGTCCTGGAGCTTGGGAGGTGTGAGGAAAAGAGGGAGTGAAGCGTGGCTTTTATAGTGGAGGGGAGAGGGGTTTCCTTAATATAAAATTGATTAGTTTATTAATTTCACCAAAGACAAGGAATAGCGAGTCTTGGATGACCAATAATAGTAATTTTATAATTTAATCCCAAACCAAGTGGGCTTACATCAGCAGAACATCATCGATGACTCAATTAATATAGTATTTAGCTATTATTGTGAATTATCGGATTCCACTATTCATCAAAAATTCAAGTATCTCAGAAAAATTATCAAAAATTTACCCCAACAATTTTTCGACGTGTAGAATCCAAAAATGAAGTCCATTTTTTAAAAATAATTTTCTAAATATTATTAATTTAATATTTAATTAAAATCATGATTTACTTAAAAAAACAGTTTTAAGATTAAAACTGATTTTATAGTTCATTCAAAAATTACATAGGGTCTTATAAAATTATCTAAAAACTATTAGTCATTGATTAAATAATTTATGAATACATTTTAGGGAATAAATATTCTTTTAAATTAATTAATTAATTATTTATGACTTATAAAACACCAAAAACGCTTACTAAGGTCAAATTGTCACTTTCTAAGATGTCTAAATTTTTTTTATTGTTCATAGGTAATGTTCCTCTTATTTACTATTCATAAGGGTCATGTTACTATTCATAAGGGTAGGTTACTATTCATAAGGGTAGGTTACTATTCACCAAAAATTATTTTTGTTTCATTAGACTCCAAAAACCATCTTGAACACAACTGTGTATGTTGAATTTTTAAAATTCCAACCATAGGGGTGACAAAATTATGTTTAAAGGTCACTTATCACTTAGTAGTTCATTATTTTGGGTTTTTATGACATAAATATACGAAGGGAATTTTCCATTGAAAAACTTTGGGTCGTTACATTCTTCCCCCCTTAAGAAATTTCGCCCCTGAAATTTCACTTTACACAAAAAGGTGAGGGTACTTCTCCTTCATTGCCTCTTCTGGTCCCCAAGTTGCTTCCTCAAACTTATGGTTCCTCCAAAACACTTTGAAAAAGCGGGTTGTCTTGTTGCGTAGAACCTTATCACTTCGGTCCAAAATTTTTACCGGATGCTCCTCATAGGAGAGATCATATTCCAGCCGTACCACCACTGAGTTTAGTACATGTGAGTGGTCTGGTATGTACTTCCTCAGTAGTGATACATGAAACACATCATGAACTTGAGCCATATTCGATGGAAGTGCCAGACGATAGGCCATGGCTCTTATACGGTCAAGGATCTCAAAGGGGCCAACGTACCTTGGGCTTAGCTTCCCTTTCTTCCCGAATCGCAAGACTCTCTTCCATGGAGATATTCAAAGGAAGTCTTTATCTCCAACGTCGAACTCCAAGTCCCTTCGATGATTGTCAGCATAGCTCTTTTTCCGACTTTGAGCAGCTTTGATGTGTTTCTGGATGACTTGAACCTTCTCTGCCATCTCCTGCACAAGATCATGTCCAAGTAGCTTTATTTCTCCAACTTCATCCCAACAGGTTGGAGTTCTACATCACTTCCCATAAAGAGCTTCATAAGGAACTATCTGAATACTCAAGTGGAAGAAATTGTTGTATGAAAACTCAACCAATGAGAGGTGCTGATCCCATCCACCTTTGAATTCTAGAGAGCATGCTCTTAGCATATCTTCGAGCATCTGAATAGTCCTTTCAGACTGGCCATCAGTTTGGGGGTGATAGGCTATGCTGAAATTTAATTCAGTACTCAAAGCATGTTGAAGGCTCCTCCAGAATTTAGATTTGAACCTTGGATCACGGTCAGAGACAATCGAGAGTGGAACACCATGCAGTCTCACCAGTTCCTTCACATATATCCTTCCAAGTTGTTCAAGTGAGAGGTCTTCCCAAATAGCGATAAAATGGGCAGTCTTGGTGAGTCGATCAACCACAACCCATATCACATTATTTCCTCTTGATGTTTTTGGGAGACCCATGACAAAGTCCATAGTAACATTTTCCCATTTCCACATGGGTATAGGCAATGGCTGCATCATACATTTGGACTTTTTCCGCTCAGCTTTAACTTGATGACATACCAAGCACCTTGATATATATTACGCAATCTCTTTCTTCATGTTATCCCACCAGAAGTGTTCTCAGAGATCACGATACATCATGGTACTTCTAGGATGAATAGAGAACGTTGAGCTATGTACATTTTCCAATAGCTCCTTCTTTATTCCGGGTGATGAAGGCACACAAAGCCATGTTCCAAACCAAATCACACCATCATCGTTGATATGGAACTCTTGCAGCTTCCCTTCCTTTACTGCATTCACCCTCTTTTGTATCTCCACATCATCCCTTGGTGGTTCCTTAATATTATGATGGATGGATGGTTGTGCAATCATTTGGGAAAGGTAGGATGTATCCCCTGCCCTTACGATTCCCAAATCCATCCTTTGCATATCCAAGAAGATAGGGTCTTTCTCAATCCTCAACATGGATAGAGTAGCAGGTTCTTTTCTACTTAGAGCATCAACTACCTAGTTCGCCTTTCCTGGATGATAGTGAATAGAGCAATCGTAATCCTTGATTAGCTCTAACCATCTCCTTTGACGCATGTTGAGCTCCTTTTGTGTGAATATATACTTTAGGCTCTTGTGGTCAGTGTATATGTCACACTTCTCGCCATAAAGGTAGTGCCGCTAGATTTTCAAGGCAAAAATCACGGCTGCTAGCTCTAGATCATGCGTCAGGTAGTTCTGCTCATGGATCTTCAACTGTCCTGAGGCGTAGTCTATCACATTATCATTTTGCATGAGTACACAACCCAAGCCTTTCTTTGAAGCATCACTGTATATCACAAAACTTTCTCCTCTTTTCGGTAGTGTGAGTACAGGTGCAGTGATCAGCCTTCTCTTTAGCTCCTTGAAGCATCCCTCACATTCTTCCGTCCATACATACTTTACCCCTTTCCTTGTTAACTTAGTTAGAGAGCTTGACAATCGTGAGAAGTTTGTCACAAAACGTCAATAATACCCAGCTAATCCAAGAAAACTACAGATTTCTATGACACTAGAGGGCCTGGGCCATTCCTCAATTGCCTTTGTCTTTGAAGGGTCCACAGAAATTCCCTTGCTTGTGATCACATGTCCCAAGAAGGTGATTTGATTCATCCAAAAGTCACACTTGCTGAACTTGGCGTACAACTTCTCCTTTCTCAATGTCACCACCACAAGTCTTAGATGTTCTTCATGTTCCTCTTTGCTCTTGGAGTAGATGAGAATATCATCGATAAACACTACCACAAATTTGTCGAGGTAATGTCTAAAGACTCTATTAATCAAATCCATGAAGATTGTAGGGGCATTAGTAAGTCCGAAGGGCATCACCAAAAACTCATAGTGCCCATACTTTGTACGGAAGGCAGTCTTCTGAATATCTTCCTTCTTCACCTTTACTTGATGATATCCCGAATGAAGATCCACCTTTGAGAATTATTGAGCTCCTCTTAACTGATCGAACAAGTCATCAATACTTGGGAGAGGATACTTGTTCTTTATGGTGATCTTGTTGAGTTCCCGATAATCGATACACAACCGCATGGTTCCATGCTTCTTCTTCACAAAGAGCACTGGTGCACCCCAATGTGATGCACTAGGGCGTATGGACCCTTGGTCCAGATGCTCTTGCAGCTGCTTCTTTAACTCATCCAGTTCGATAGGAGCCATCCTATAGGGGCACTTCAAGATAAGAGTAGCTCCGGGTATGAGTTCAATTGAGAACTCTACCTCATGATCCGGGGGAATTCCGGGTAACTCTTCAGGAAATACATCACCGTATTCCCTTACAATGGGCATTTACTCAAAGTTGGCACTTTCCTTCGACTCAACCATTTGTGCGAGGTATGCTTCTTCATAGGGAATCATCACCCACACCATTGAAGGATTTTTCAAAGGATATTCATGATCTTCCTTGAATTTGTAGAGGAGCATGGGATGGTTCAGAATATGAAAATATATTTCCTTTTCCCGACAGTTAATATGCGCTCTATATAAAGAGAGCCAATCCATTCCCATTATAGCATTGAATTCCACCAAGAGAAGTATTACGAGACTTTCTGGAAGAATCTTTCCACATACGTCAATAGGAGAAGAATCAAACACTTGGGTTGCAATGATTGCACCACTTGGTGTTTTTACAGATATCTCTACTTCAAGGTTTCGGGGCTTCGATTCTATAGTTCTAGAAAACTTGAAAGATATAAACGAATGCATAGAACCAGAATCAAATAATACTTTTTCCATTCTTGAGTGAATAGTAAGTGTACCTTGTACGATTTCATTATCATGTTCCACCTCCGCAATAGTGATGGTATAAGCCTTCCCTTGTTCCTTTGGATTTGGTGGTTGTTGGCACTGATTACCCTCGAGAGCTCGAGGTTTAGTGCACTGGTTTGAATAGTGTCCTAGCTCCCTACAGTTGTAGCGTTGAACCACGAGTGGTTCTCTCCTTTCATCAGCTACATTATCCTTCCTTTTCATGTCTTTTCGACACTCGTGATCTTGGTGTCCTTCCTTCCCACACTTAAAGCATTTCTTCGTACCTTTGAGGCAGTTCCCATGGTGCAACTTCCCACATTTTTGGCATGTGGGTCATTGTGTTTTCTTCCCATCATTATCACTAGATCCACCAGCTTGAAACTCCATCCTTATTTTCTTATCACCATAGACATGGGACCATTCTCCAAACTCCAACTCAACTTTGAGAGCACACCGAAAAACTTCTTCATAACTCCCAAAGTCTCGAATTTCAAGAGACTTTTGAAGATGTGGTTTTAATCCAATAAAGAATCTATCAATTTTTCTATCATTTTTGATAACAAAACCTGAAGCATACCTTGCAAGCCTTGTGAAATTTGCTTCATAGGTTGTGACAGATTCTCCTTCTTTTTTCTTGAGATCTTTGAATTTCTCTCTATCTTCGTGCGAAGAGTTTGTGGGAAGTACTTATTAAGAAACATTATCTTAAAGTCTTCCCATTCCATCTCTTCAATTTCATCCCTTGGCTTGGTGTTCTTAATCAAAGCCCACCATTGATCAGCTTCTCCATATAGACGATAAATGGCTAGAGTCACCTTCTCCGTCTCGGAACAGTGAAGAACATAAAAGATCTTCTCCATGGAGTTGACCCACTTTTCCACAACTAGTTGATCGGAAGATCCACAAAACGTCGGTGGTCGTTGCCACATAAATCATTCGATAGCTAGTTGCTCCCTCTTTGGTGAAGGAGGATGTTCCCCATTATTATGGTTATTATTCATAACCCGAGATAATTGGATAAGCATCGCCATGAAGTATTGAACTCCACCTCCAAAATCATTGGGGATGTCGTTCGGGCAATCGTTGCATTGGCCTTCGCAAGAGTTGTTGGCCTGATTTCTCCTGGTTCCCACCATTTTCTAAAATAGAAAAGGTTAGAACAAAACATAAGTAAACAATTCATGAATAACTTATTCATTTAAAGAATTATACCAAAAACATAACATATGGGATCCCTAGGTAAATATCCTTGTGTGCATAATTGTACTTAGTCTCATGCTTGAGGTTCTCTTTAGGGTTCACTAATCCTAATTCCCAAATTAACTAAAACTTTCCTCTGATACCAACTATAGCGACCCAAACTTTTCGTACATTACTATTAAATCATTACAAAGATAAACAACATAATAGTATTACACAAGGAGGATCCAGAGGTTTAGTGTCTTGGGCAAACTAGGACCACACATAACAAATACAACATCAACCATAAACATTTATTTAATTTCTTCTTCACTAGATTTTTAGTGACACTTGTCCTCTCCTTAGTACAAGTAGCCACCTAATGATATACATCAAAAGGGGAGAGCTAAAAGCCCAGTAAGAGGATAAATAAGAACAATATAGCATGGGGTGAGCATAATCATGACATAGGAAGTAGATCATGAACATGAGAGGAGCTTAAATAATAAACTTGAAATGTGGAAAAGCATAAAAATGAATCATCATGTATTAGTGGTTAACTACCACAAATACTTGTGAACAAAGCTAGAATCATGTTCACACATCATTTCATATTTACTCATGAGATTCATCACTTTACCCAATGCATTGGAGCACTATATAATTCTGGGTGCACCCATCACATTTAAACATTCATATTGCGCTGTATAATTCCGTGCGCACCCGTCACATCATAACATTATCATTATCATGATTGCCACATAGAACACATATCAAACATGTACATAAATAACCCATTGAAAGGAATGGGTTTCATCTCATAATAACACATTCATAAGCTTTGGGTTCCCAAAATAAAGAGGGAACAACATTCCTGATACAAGAACCATCAACCTTGAATGAGAGGTAAAATGTGAGATCTTAAAAGAAGAGTTCTTTTGGAAAACATTTTGATGGACATAAAAACCAGTGAAAAACATGTATATCCCAGAAATGTAAAGTAAATTATGAACAAATGATCTTTGAGGAGTAACCATATAAAAAATGGAGTGAAAGAGGGAGAACCCGAAGGAAGAAAATTGGGTTCGAGATTTCCCCTTACCTTGTACTCGAATGCCTCCTTCTCTTTAATGTCCTATATAATGACATTATATTCATTAATTAGAAATTACAGAACCTTTTATACATTAATAGGGTTCATTCTGGTTTCATTATTTCATATTATGTTCCTTTGGATGACTTATAGAGTTTAAAAACATTGATCGAGGATGTTCATTTTCATGGTTTTCTTGAGCGGTCCACTTGTATTCTTAATTTGATGTTTGGGTAGATCATGGGTAAACATCCAGAACTGATATTACATGTTACTAATTATATTACAGAAGATTTAATGATTTTATAAAGGGTTATATTATATCCATATGGACGAATCATTAGATAAGAATTAAATGAAGATTATTTGGGTTAATTTGAGCGGTTTTTGGATCACAACGAACTCGTTTTAAATTTTCACTTAGTAATATGACCATAGGTTATTTCCAGAAATTAAAATAGAACATAATACATATAAAATATTCTGGTTCAACAATAAAAATGGTTTCATGACCAGATTGAAGGTAGAAATGGAAGAAGAGAGCATGTTGTTTTTGAAGGTGATAAATTATCACCACATGAACAACGCTCTCTTTAATAAAATAAAAGGAAGAGGGAAAGGGTGTGGGGTGATATAATATACCATTATAATCATAATATTACAGTATATGTATAATACTGGAGTTACAAAACAGTATGTATGAAGATATGTAGGGAGAGATCAAGAAAGGAACTTGAACTTGAAAGGAAATTAAAGGAGAAGAGGGAGCGAAATTACCTTTAGAATCCTCCTCTTAAGAACCTCCTTAAAGGCCTATGTTTGGTCTTTTGATGAGACCGGGAGATCTTGGACGTGGGGGAGAGGCTAGGGAAGGTGTTTGGGCAGAGTTTAAAGAAGGCTTGGAGCTTGAGAGGTGTGAGGAAAAGAGGGAGTGAAGGGTGGATTTTATAGTGGAGGGGAGGGGGGGTTTCCTTAATATAAAATTGATTAGTTTATTAATTTCACCAAAGACAAGGAATAGTGAGACTTGGATGACCAATAATAGTAATTTTATAATGTAATCCCGAACCAAGTGGGCTTACATTAGCATAACATCATTGATGACTCAATTAATACATTATTTAGCTTTTATTGTGAATTATCAGATTCCACTATTCATAAAAAATTCAAGTATCTCAGAAAAAATCTCAAAAATTTACCCCAACCAATTTTCGACGTGTAGAATCCAATAATGAAGTCCGTTTTTCCAAATTAATTATCTAAATATTATTAATTTAATATTTAATTAAAATCATAATTTACTTAAAAAAACAGTTTTAAGATTAAAACTGATTTTATAGTTCATTCAAAAATTACGTAGGGTCTTATAAAATTATCTAAAAACTATTAGTTATTGATTCAATAATTTATGAATACATTTTAGGGAATAAATATTCTTTTAAATTAATTAATTATTTATTTATCACTTATAAAACACCAAAAACGCTTACTAAGGTCAAATTGTCACTTTCTAAGATGTCTAAATTTTATTTTATTATTCATAGGTAATGTTACTCTTATTTACTATTCATAAGGGTAATGTTACTATTCATAAGGGGAGGTTACTATTCATAAGGGTAGGTTACTATTCACTAAATATTATTTTTTTCATTAGACTCCAAAAACCATCTTGAACACTACGGTGTATGTCGGATTTTTACAATTCCAACCATAGGGGTGAAAAAATTATGTTTAAAGGTCACTTATCACTTAGTAGTTTATTATTTTGTGTTTTTATGACATAAATATAAGAAGGGAATTTTCCATTGAAAAACTTTGGGTCGTTGTAGAAAACTCTGACAAGGAGTTTCGGGCATGACCCGAGGTATCCTAGTACACGACAACAGTCCTTGGTGCACTCTTGGTTATGACACTCCTGGGGGATATGCTTAGAAAAATTCATATTTTCTTTACAAACCATTATGATGGATTTATGAGTATATACCTCCTCAAAGAAAACATTTTTAGGATTATGGATTATAACCATAAATTGTTTAATTTATGTTAAGTATTTTACAAGTTTGGAATTATGTATTGTGACTCATAAAATAATCTAATGTATGCCATTGTTTAGAAATAGCACGTAGAGGAAAGAATGGGAATTGTATTAAAACACATAACTCATGCAGGGATTTCCTTCCAACTAAAGATAATTATAGTGGAGCTGCTGATGCAATCGATGCTGGTCACCTTAACACTGCACTGGGACAACTCACTCAGGTTATAAATAATAACCTTACCATTATAAAGCACCCTGACCCACAACGTGGATGATCAATGTTAGAAGACTTCATGAGGCAATGACCACCAACATCTTGAGAAATGGATAAGTTCCATAGAGAAAATATTTCATGGTTTGGGGAGTTGTAAAAGGTAAAAAGTTGTCACGTTAGTTTATCGACTCATGGGAGATGTAGATCAATGGTGGTCTTTAATTCAAAACACAAAGGAAGATTAAGAAGTATCAAATAAGGAATTGAAGGGGTTTAGAGAGATTTTCTTTGAAAAAATACTTTCCTCATGACCATCGAGTGGATATGAAAAGATAATTTCTAAGTCCAAGAAAAAAGGAGGATGAGAATGTCACAAAGTATGAGGCTAACTTTACAAGGTTAGCAAGGGATGAAACAGATTATATATGTAACTCGAGGAGTAATATTGACCAATTTTTTGATGGGTTAAAACCATTTCTATGTCGACCATTAGTCTCATAATCCTTCTCATCGTACGAAGATATTATCTCATGTGATATCAAGATAAAAAATGATTTCTCTATGTCTTACAAATTTAAAGAAAATCAAGAGAAGAAGAGATCTGTTGAACAATCTGGAAATGGAAATAAGGGGAGGAAGGGAAAAGTTAAATTTCTATCCTATAGTAAATGTGGGACGAAACACCCCAGTACTAGCTTGAAGGGAATGAGAGTCTGTTACAAGTGTGGTGAAAAGGCCACTAAGCTCATGGTTGCAAGGGAAGGAAAGAGGCTGTCAAAGTTGAATTCTACAATTGTAGACAAATGGGGAATTATGCAAATTAATGTCCTAACCTCCAAGGAAACTTACCTCAGAAAAGGCCAAGGGAGAATGGCCATGCTATGAGATCACTACTACTGAGGTTGAAGCTCTTAAAGACATGGTGGTAGGTAATTTAATGGTTTCTCAAGTTAATCAATGATTTATTTTATTTTGGATTATCGTATTATTTCATATCTTCCGAGTTTTCTAAGAAAAATATCTATTTCCAATTTGATTTAACAAGGGAGTTGTCAGTCAAAACTCCTAAGGGAAGTATCCTTGCAACAATATTTTTTGAATCAGTTCCAATTAGGGTATATAAATGTTCTTTATCTACTCATCTCATCATCATACCCATAATTTAATTTGATATAATCCTCAGTAAGGATTGGATTTTGGATCATGATGTGAAAATTTATTATAAGAAGAAGGAGGTTACAATTTTTGATTATGATAAAGAATACATCATCTTTAGAGAAGAAATGTCACCATCTGATTCTTTTCTAGACACACAACCTGTAGCTCTACTAAATTCTATTATTGGGGAGGAAGAGAATGAAATAACTATGGGTGAGCTAAATAATGTTTGAATAGAGGACATACCTATTGTATAATAATATGTTGATGTGTTTCCAGATTATATACCTAGACATCCTCTAGAATATGAAAGTGAGTTTTCCATTTATTTAATTCCTAGTTCAATGCCCATATTGAAGAACCCTTATAGATTGACAACTATATAATTTTTTGAACTAAAGAAACAATTAGAGGAATTGAGTAAAAAAGGATTTATTCTCCCCAGTGTTTCTCTTTAGGCATCCCCTGTTATCTTTTTTAAGATGAAATATGGATTTATGAGGTTGTGCATTAACTACAGGGAGATCAATGTTATAAAAATAAATAACAAGTATCCCCTACCTCGCATTGATGATTTATTCGATAAAATTAATAGTGCTCTATATTTTCAAATATTGACCTTTAATATTGATATCATCTGTTGGGTGTGAAGAATTAATACATCTTAAATACATAAATTCATACCAGGTATGGGTATTATAAGTTTACAAAATTACATTTTGGAATGACTAATGCACCCTCTATTTTCATGGTTCTAATGAATAATGTTTTCAAGGAATATCTTGATGACTTTGTAGTAGTATTAATTTATTATATCGTGGTATATTAAAAAAGCTATGGAGATCATGAAAATAACTTGCGCATTATTTTGTAAACCATTAGAAGAAATGAATTATATGGGAAGTTTCAAAAATGTGAATTTTGGATTCAGAAAATTTCTTTTCTTGGCCATATTGCCTCTAAGGATGGAATCTATAATGATCCTTCTAAGACAAGAGAAATACAAGAATAGCCAGCACCGACGAATATAACTGAGGTAAGAAGTTTTATTAGTTTAGCAGGTAATTATTTGCTTTTCATGAAGAATTTTTCTTGTTTGGAAAACCCATTAACCAAGCACTCATGTAAAGGGGTTAAAGTTGTTTATAAAAAAGAGTGTGAAGAATGTTTTGAAGAAATGAAGATAATATTAGTCAACGCTCCTATCTTGACTCTACCATCATGTAATGATGGATTTTATATTTATAGCGATGCTTCAAAGAAAGGAATTGGTTGTTTCCTTATGCAGAATGACAGAGTTATTGCCTATGAATCACAACAACTAAAAATTCATGACCAAAACTATCCTATACAGGACCTTAAGCTAGAAACAGTAATATTTTCTTTGGATATATGGATACACTATATCTATGGTGGAAAATATGTGATATATACTAATCACAAGAGTTTAAAGTATATTTTCTCACAATAAAGAACTTAACATGAGGCGAAGAAAATGGATTGAACTACTCAAAGATTTTGATTTCACTATACACTACCACCAGGAAAAGGCAAATAAGGTGGAAGATGCATTGAGCGTAAAGGATCATGGAGTATTGAACAAGATGATATTTGAAAGGGATCATATGTTCATGGATCTAGTAAAGGTGGATATGGGGATAATCTTGAAAGGAAAAAATTGAATACTTTTCTAAATGGTTTCCAAACAATATTTACTAGAATGGGAAAAAATTTCTCAGACCGATGATGAGGATTTTCAAAAGAAAATTGAAGATGTGAATGATGGGAGATTGATTGAATTCGTATATGAAGATGGAATTTTGAAATTTTGGAAGAGATTTTGTGTTACTGATAAACCTGATCTAAAAAGGGAATTGTTGGATGATGATCATAGCTCCAATTTTTCTATACACCCTGGTTGTACTGAGATGTATAGAGATTTGATGGAACATTTTTGGTGGGACAACATGAAGAGGGAGATTTCTGATTATGTGTCAAGATGTATGGTTTTTAAAAATGTTATGGCTGGAAGACAACATCCTGGAGGAGTCATGAAACATCTTCCCATACATGAGTGGAAATGGGATGATATTATGATTGACTTGGTCATGTGGCTACCAACGACTCCTAGAAGGAATGATGTAATATGGGTCATTTTTGATCATCTTAACAAGTCATCAAATTTTCTTACTATAAGATAATATTTACCACTTGAACGTTTATCAAGACTATATATTAATGAAGTTGTAAGAATTCATGGAGTACCGCTATCGATTGTTTCTGATCATGATCCCTGTTTTAAATCAAGATTCTAGAAAAGTCTTCCGAAGGACTTGGATAATGAACTTCATTTTAGAAATGCCTACCACCCTCAAACTGATGGACAATCATAACGAACTGTTTAAAACATAAAAGACATGATGAGATCATGATAACTTGACTTTGAAGGTATATGGGATTAGTATTTACCTATGGTATAATTTTCTTATAAGAATAGCTTCCATTCAATTATTCAAATGACACCATATAAAGAGTTATATGGAAAGAGATGTTGCACACCAACTTGATGGGATGATGTTGGTGAAAGAAAACTCATAGACCCAGAAATTGTTGAGGAAACAATGGAAAAGGTGAAGACTATGTAAAACCTCATCAAAGCAGCTCAAAGTAGGCAAAAGAACTATGATGATAACTGAAGGTAGGATTTGGAATTTCTAGTAGGAGATTATATTTTCTTGAAGGTTTATCTAGGGAAGGGTGTTATAAGATTCAGCAAGAAGGGTAAATTGAGTCCAGGTACATCGGACCTTTCGAAATTCTGAAACAAATTGGATTTGTAGCTTATCGTTTGGTAATGGCACCTAGTCTCTCCAAAGGTCATGATGCGTTCCATGTATCACTATTAAAGAAATACATGTCTAACCCAAAGCATGTAATCACCTATGAAAAAATAGAACAAGAACCTGATCTATCTTATTGTGAGGAGCCTATCAAGATTCTTGATTCCAGTGAATAAGTGATGAGAAACTGGATGACTCATCTGGTGAAAGTTCTATGGAGAAACAATAACATAGAAGAGGCAATGTGGGAACCCGAGGAACTTATGATGAAGAACCACCCAAATCATTTTATGCAGTAATATTCTAGAAATTTCAAGGCCGAAATTATTTAAAAGAGGGAATAATGTAACACTCTAAGCTTCCATGGAACACTTCTCTTTGAATAATATAGTAACTTGCACTGTACGCAACTTCGAGTTATAACACACCACGACCAATCAAACTAGGCGTTATGAATTTAGTTTAAGTTGATTTTTTGGTATTTTTCTAAAACTTTCAATTTTTTATAAATAGTGAAAAACAATATGTTATTGTTTAAAACCAGTTGTTTATTTAAATAATGAGTTATTTTATTTAAATTTATATGAGGTAAAAGTAGATACCTAATAACCATATATATTCAATGTAATTAATTGGAGTCAATTTATAATAATATTAGATATATAAAATTTTATTGAACTTTTTACCATCTTTCACCCACCTTCTAGGCACATTTGCAAATTCCGTAAAACATAATTTCCCCACTTTTGTGAATTGAATTTTAAAAATCTGAGAGACACAATTGGAATCAGTAATTAAAATGTGGTTCAATATGATGAAAATAATTTTTGGTGAATAGTAACTTTTGACTTTTATTTACCACAGTTAAATGTAAATAGGGTAATTAATAGTAAAAAATTTTATTATAATTATCCTAAATCATGTCTTAATTCTATTGGATAGGTGATTTTTCAATCAAAATCAACCTTAGGAGTAAAATATGATCCTTTTGGTCTACATGGATTAGATTAAGAAATTTATTTTTATTTTATTTAAAGAAGAGTTAAAAGAGTTAAATTTGATGTTTAATAACTAAAACATTTTTAATATAGGGTTATACATAAGATAAATTAAACTATGAATATTATTTAGAAAGATAAAAAGATTTCCTACATAATAGTATTTTATTTATAATTTTTAGACATTATATAATTAAATTTATTTATAACACAATGATGATACTTTAATTACCTTATTAATGAAAGACTAAAATAATTGATATTATAAATATCCAAATAAATGTAAATAGTGACTTAAAATGAATTAAACTAATTTTCTAGGTTTATATGACATGTTATGGATTATGAAATATTCTTTTTCAAAGTGATAATGTTTTTATGACTTAAATAAAACAAAATACCAAATAGTGTCAAAATCGACATATATGAGTTTTTAAAACAAATACTATATTATTAATTGATATAATATTCCTAAAAATTGTAGGTTCATCCAAAGAACATATATAAGGTAATATATATCAATAATGAACCACTTGGGGTTCTATTAGATTTTTATAGTAAGTTTACTATCCATTTATTATAATAATACAAGAATACATGGTAAAAGTTAAACTATTTAACAAAGAGTTAAATCTAAAAGATAAGGTTAATATGGTGACCTAAACATTTCTAAAACCTATTTTTTGAGAGTTTTTAGACACATACCCACATTATACACTAAATAAATTATTTTTGAGCCATTATAAATCAAATATTATTGTATAATAAAACAATATTTCAGGCTTTTCCTAAAGTGACCCTCACCTCTCTTATAATAGGGTACTTCACCTTCACTCAAAATGACACCTCCAAAGATATTTGTCTCAGCCAAAACCTTATCAAATATCCTACAAACTACCATCAATTCGACCTAGAGGCCTTAATTTGATCATAAATCTAACCTAAAGATCCCTTTTGATCAACTCAAAAGGAAACACCCTAATAAGTGGTAATTATTTCACCACCTATTTCAAAGTTCTTTTCTTCTTCCACTTTCTATTTATTTTTTGTTTCCATACCAAAATAATAACTACAGTACCTTATACATATTATGATGTTATTAGAAATATGGTACTACCATATTCATTATTCTATCAAAACCCTTCTCAAATATCCTCCCAATTTTGTGATAGACATTGGACCTTCCATGTGGCACCTCTTTGATTTTAAATTAATTAAATGAAACAATAACACCTTGTTTGGGGTAGTATTAGTAACTTAAATTCAACATTATAGAATTTCCACCCTGACATGATTCACCTCTTAGGTGTTCTTTCCTTGATGGAATATGATCCTTAAGGCTTAAAATGTTTTTGAACCACTATTTAAGGTTTGTTGAGTTTTCTTGGTAAATGAAATGTAATTTAAATTAAACCAAAAGAAAATTTAAGTCCATGTGTATAGGACCTTGATTTACTTTTTTTAGATTTAATTAACCTTATGAAATTAATTAGATAAATTTAATTAAATTAATAATTTAAACGGTAAGGGTTTAATTTTATCCATGACCAACTTACATTACATGATGACGGTGATACAAGGGTTCAATTTCAAAATTCCCTAGGATAGATCTCCAAATATAATAATTTGAAGTTATAAATGAATTAAAACTCATTTAGAGTGATAAATGGATTATTTTAAAGAATACCATGAATAGGATAACCGAGAAGATTTATTTATATTAGCCAATGAGCGATACTTGGTTCCCTAATGGATTTACTTGAACAGGCTCGGTTGTCAATTCTAATACCCTATGCCTTGAGTGATAACTAGTTACCTATGCGGTATACCACAGATGGTTTTAGAGGTTTATGTCTTTGTATCATGTCATGATTGATACCTGGGTTCTTCTTATGGAAAAATTTGGATGGTCTTCTACAATGATTGGTTTATAATGCTGTAAGATATTGGATTTTCTTAAGGAATGTTTTTGTTTACATTTTAGTTTAAGTATTTTATTTCATCTAAAAAAATGTTTTCCATTTTCATGAAGAGACTTAGATGTGTTATGGAGGTTTGATACAATAAATATAAATAAATAGAAGCTTTTTGGGCATGCTGCATGGTTTGTGCTTGGTTAACCCAAACTGTGCATAAGGAGGGCCAAATCATGAGATTTGAGGTAGTGTCATATCACACGGTTAAATAACGGTTTGTAAAACATTTGGGGTTTCCTAGGTAACCGTGTCACCCAAATCCTATTTGATAGTGGCTCACACATGGTTTCCTCATAGTTTAGAAAACCATGTCGCCTAGTAATGTTGTGAAAAATAAAAAAATTACCACCTTGGGGTTTTATGTTCTAACTCAGTAATCTCCTCCATTTCACCTCTTGAAACTATGGGGAAGAATCATTGAATCCAAAGATACAAAGAGGATATTATACTTCGATCCTAAGACATTTGGGTTACCATTAGTTGTAGATAACAGGTCAGGGTGATTATAATCCCTCTCTTGCATCTCTTTTTGGTTTAGGGTTCACATCTCCCCCTTGTCTTCATCTGAGGCTGAAAACCCTATTTTTACAATTATACATAGGTTAATGCTTCATAGTGTGGTTGAACTGGGATCCTAGAATATGATTAAGAGTGATTTCATCAACATATTCAAGTTTGGTGTCTACATGTTATATCACATAGTTTTGTTGTAGATTTGTGCATGTTCAGTTTTTTTCTTTGTTATCAGTTGTTATGATTTTTATGCATTTGGTTAGATTTGGTAAAATGGGTGTCTAAATGATGAATATAAACCCTCATGACTGCTATGAGACACATCAATGATGAATTTACAGACCTAGGGCCACCCATGGGGTGCGTCTATTTTCCCAGACCTAGAAATTTGTTAAGTAAGTGAAAGGTCTTTGTGTCATAATAGAGATAATTTTTTTGAGTATATTGATATGTTTAATGGAAGTGAAAATGGGATATTGGTAGTGTTTATATATTATTAATGGATTAAGGAGTTTTTTGGAATGATTCATAAATGGGGTAATTGGGTTGAATGAGATTGTTACAAGTGGTCTATGAATTATTTTATAAATTCCATATAGAGTTAGTGCAATTGAAATGGTGAATATGTTAAAGTTTTAATGGTATGTGAAATGGGAAATATGTTAAATGAGTTTCATAAGGGAATTGACTAATATGTGAAATGAGTTGATATAATGTAACTATTGAATATTCTTAGCAAGATAGGCATGAGAATGGGAATTGGGTAAACTGGGAAAAGTAATATAAATAGTAAATGTGTTATTGGGTTATGGCATAATGTTAATTCCCATGTTTATTATTAGGAATTATGCTTTTTATATGTATTGGTTGTGGTTGGTTGTGATATGGTTTATGTGTGGTGAATGTATGATAAGCATATACACATGGATCGAAGTTTGGGGTAATGTATTGTGGGTCCTCCCACAGGTCGTGTTAGACTAATGCTCTGAATCCCCCCACAATTCATGGGTTAGGGAGGGAGACAAAGCTCTATTTCCCTAAGGGTTTAATTCCAGCCATACTGAGGCTTTGAGATGAGGAAATTGTGATGTTGTGATATATTATCCCTAGTAAGATAGGTAATTGACTTATTACCTTATAAAAATTATAAATGTCTTGAATCAATGTGTGAATTTTGTAAACACCTAACCCATCGATAAAATGTTGATGATGAATTAAGTAATAAAGAAGATCTAAATGCTGAATTTTTCTACCGGTAATAATAGTAAAATTAAAGGTTTTTAGCTAATGGAACCTGAAATATCTTTTATTTACATTCATTTTATTTAATAATTTCATGCACTATCTATTTAGACTAGATATTTCATAGACACCATTGGTAGTGGTATACTGAGTTGTACTCACACCCTGCTCAGTATTCCACTGGGCACCTGAGAAGATTTCATACTTTCCTATCATGAAAGGGGAAATGGACCTATGATTGGGAGTTATGTTATTCTTGATAGGTATAAAGATGATGTTCTATACTTTGAGTTAGGTCCATTTTGGGGATTCCACTATTTTTCTTTATTTTGCTTTTTGTTTCACTTGGCACTATTGTTTGACGTGACATGTTTACTATTGATTATTTTTTGTGCCTTGTTTTTGAGGTAGTTATTTATGCATGTTCATTGGTTATTATATATTTATTCCACTATTTAATTTGTTTCCTAATATATATTACTCTTATAATGAGGGTATAGTCTCCTCATGTGACTCTTAGACCCTTACTACTAGACATAGCCTTCTGGAGTATGTAGAGATTCACTTGGGGTCATGTGACAACATTGATCAGGGCACTGATTTAGTGGCTCCCATGTCAAGGATGATATATTGTGGTATCATAAGGATGTTTTTTGGGAATTACTACTGGGGTTTGTATATAGGATATTAAGAAGGTTTTGGGACTTGGTAATGAGCTCATACCTGGGAGTAGCTAACCCATGTATGGGGAAAATCCTTATCACCTAGGGTGGGTATTTTTTTTTCTTGTTGTGTGTTGGTACATTTGATGATATTTTACCATTGGGTGATGCACTTGTGGTGTGATGTGATTGTTTTATGATATTTTTCTCATGAATGGAATGTTACAAGGTGGTGAATTCACTCATTATTCTAGAAACCTATGTATATAAGTGAAATGAATAATGGTAGGGTCACATATGGGACATGTGTATGGGACATAAAGGATAGGAAGCATTTTATTTTATTAAAATGTATTAAAATTGTGTCTAATTAACAATAAAAATAGGTAAAAAGGGATGTAATATTATAAATATTAATTGAATAATTGTTTTTAATAAGGGGTTGTATGTGAATTAAAATGTTGTTGAAGTTTTTTGTGATATGAATCATTTTAAAAATAGTATAGAAGGTAATGATTATAACCGTTTGAGTTAGTTACCCAATGTTAACAATGGTACTTGATATTTTTTTTTCAAGGGTAGTCTTCTAGGTATGGTTGGGCACATTTTAAAAGTATATGCGACATGGTTTGTTTATGTCTAGGGGCGAGCCTTCCTTTATATTTTTTTGAAATATTTATAGTTTATGTTCTATAACTCGTGTTTTGAATTGTTTAGAAATGACACTATGAAGATGTGTTTTGGTTGGGAAATAAGAGTAAGTTTCTAAGAATTCTCCCTTAGTAGTGGAGAATGTAGATTTAGTGGTTCCAAAGAGAAGTTCTGTGAGAAATTTTCCTACTTCATACAGATAATGGAATGAGACACAGGGCAGGTTGCACTGAGTATGTTTGAGCTTACTAGAGAGGGTGGGATGTTGGTAGCTGAGTTATTTATATAATCCATCCAAAAAATTATTGATCATCTAGAGACTCATTCTGAGAGGTGGGTCAAGTTAGCATCTTATATGTTACAAGGATAGGCAAAGCGCTAGTGGGACAATATGGTTCAGATCGAGGAGGCTAAAGGAATGGTATGGATGGATTTTTAGGAATAGTTTATAGAACATTGCTATCCATTGACCTTGAGGAAGGATAAGGCTATAGATTTTATGAGTTTTACCCAGGGGTTGTGTTAGTGATGGATTATACTTGTCGTTTCACTGACTTGTGCTGCTTCGTTCCGATGTTATTAGGGGATGAATACACTATGGTGAAATGATTACATAATGGGATTAGGTACGAGATCAGGTATCAGGTGAATATAATATGTTTGAAGAGGATTGTATATGTAGTTTAATATGCCCTTATCTTAAAAGGGAACCTAAAGGGAGATTCTGGTGGTGGACTTGTGGTTCCAGGCTGGTGGATAAGTGGTGCAACTTATGAGTGCTAGAAGCATAGTTTTTGAAATTTTGAATAGGGAAAATGTGTGTAGAGCCATCAGAAGAAAGGGAAAATTTATTAGGGTGGTGATCAGGTGTTCTGTTACTAGTGTGATAGGCTAGGAAACATTCGGGGTTAGTTTCCTAGTCCACAAGTCAAGTGTCAGTCATGTGGCATGCTGAGGCATATACATTGGTTCTGAATGAATCCTTGGTAGCTGGGTGCGGATGGAGTTTAGAGGAAGATGTCGAGTGTGGGAAGGGGGTCAGTCACCCCATATTAGGCCTGAAATTAGATCACAATGGGTCATACCAATAGGGGTGGTGGACGTGGAACTCCAGGGCGATATTGTCCACACCAGCAGGGCAATGCAGTGCAAGGTACTCAGGCTAGAACCCAGGGTAGAAGGGAAGGCCATCTTTAGGAAGTTCAGTCTACAACTAGAGGTGATGTGGCAGGACCATCTACCATTCAAGGTAGGATTCTCGTAGATTTCACAATTATTATTTCTTTATTTGACACATGCACCACAAATTATTTTATTTCTACATAGTTAGAAGATTTGTTGTGACTAACTGTGGAATGTTTTTGTGGGGTTATGTCAATTGATAAACTATTGGGGCGTGAGAGTTAAGAATATCAGACAATGTAAGGGTTGTTCTTTAGAGGTTGTTGGATATCATTTTCTAGGAAACCTGTTTTTCCTTGAGATATCGAGTTTTGACCTAACTAGTACTCGTCCGTGCATTCACATTGTGATATAACACAACTTTTAGAAGATTCTTTTCCATGGTGATATGGTTCAATCCATTTTTTAAAATGAAAATACTACATTTCAATGTTAATAATGAACATGAATATTCAAAATTTTGAAATCAAAAAATAATGATACTTATTAATAGAATACAATTGGAAAAAATATAAGGAAATTATTATGATAGTATATTACATTTTGGATAAATACATTTGAAAAGATATAGAAGAATCTATATGAAATAAAACATTATATTTAGCATGGAGATTTTAATTAAATTAATGAAAAGAACATTAAAATTGAAATTTTAAATTCTGATAATTATGATAAAGAATTATCATAATATGAACATATAGTAAAATGTAGACTTATTGAAAATATACATTGAAAAGGATATTGAATGCATAATATATCAATGCAGTTGGATTGTAACAATATATTATAGTGTTATTAACCAAAAAATAATGAATGAACACCTTTGAAATCTTCAATATGATTTAATGAAAATAAGAATAATGATTAGAAATTTACCAAGATATGTAATTTTTTTAAAATTCATTAAAATCGAAAAAATGGATTTACCAAAAAATTTCATGAAGTTGAATTTAATCCATTATAAAATAACAAAAAACATAAATAAATGTAAGCATTAAATTTTGAAACCTTGCATAGTGAAAAAATTTATTTGAAATTGAATATATATGCACTGGAAAAAACAACAAAAAAACTCATACTATTGACCCAAGATGTATTTTTTTGTGAGTAGAGAGACACATTACAATAATCCAGCTTGAGATTTATCAGAAACTCAATACACAACTCAAAATTAGTGAAAATTTATTTTTCAATCTTCAAATTTGATTTGATTTTTAAAATGAACAAATCCAACCCACCCATTTAAGAATTACTAATGTATATGAAATTAAAAACAAAAAAATTTAAAATGAATTTATAAATATTTTAAAATTATAAATATAATTAATCTGTAATATATATATATATATATATATTAAAATATCAATTTGTCTATTAATATCATAACAAACTTGATGAAGTAGACAAGATACTCATTATAGTTGAATTCAAGTCATTGTATAATATAGTATCTCAATGTCAGGTGCAGATCAGCAAATATGAAGTGAAATTTATAGACTTGAAAATCAATAAAATGACATAGACTATCATTTAACCCTTGAATTGTATAAAATACAAACATACTGATTCATTAACCATACATCTTATCCTGCTGAATAATTCGTTGGTAAAAAAATACCAAGATCAAACCTCCTTGAGCCATAAATGATATGTGTATATTATATATCTCCTCTATACTAGTAAATTAAAGACATTAATTCCATCAGCCCATGAACATTAATCAATATTTATGTTCTTTTCTAAGTAGGGATGAGAACAATTGAAGTATTTATGGCTTCTCATAGACATGACCCACTGATCTACACCATTGCATCTACCAATCTATTAACCTTTACCCTGAGATGAAAAATCCCAAAGTGGAGAAATTATCATTGAATCACAACATAATCATATTTAAATACTACCTTCTAAAGGTTTGTAAAATCATTACAAAACATTGTAGTCAGTAAAATTTAACAATAAACCAAATTGAAATTAAATTCACATCAACATGCAGACCAGATTTAGGAAAAAAATCACATCAAACTCTTAATGAAGAAATAAAAAATGTATAGAGCACGCTTCGAAACCAAATTGATCCTCAAATTGTTAATGAAGAAAGAAAATGAACATAATAACACATAAAAATATATAAGGGGGAAGAAAATAAGTATCAAAACAGCTCAAAAATGAAGACACCCACCCAACCTACACAAACCATAGTAAAAATATAAGTAATAACATTTGATTGAATGGTCAAATAAATATACAATATTTTACCCTTTTACTTCTAGTCAAATTCACTTAACCTACAAAAAATATTAGGTTTGTTAGACACATTTCAAGTAAAGAGATTTCAGTATTATGAAATAATCACAGGGAAAATGATTGTATGAAAAGTAACCCTATAGTGTTTGGAATGAGAAGAAATGGTTAAATTTCATTAAATGTAACATTATTGATAGGATTATACTCACATTACTACTATATTCATTTCAAATTTAAAGAGACAAATGGATTAATACTGCACTGCACCAGGCATGGATAATAACCAGAAACCTGTAAGAACATTTTTCTAAGATTAAGCTTCACTATATCATTAGAACAACATATTGCTAACACATGGAATTGATACCCCTTAAGAGGGATATTATTAACCATTAGTGATTTAATAATAGAGTACAATATATCCATATCACCCTATTTTACTTTAATGAAATAATTAATAAACCAAAAGAAATATTGAAATTAGAAAAGACAGATAAAGTTTGTACATACAATTATTATTATATTCCCCTGTTTCCTATGATTTCTTCAATGAAAGAGTAGATTTTGTGATTGTAGAGAAATTTATAATTTTTCTTTCATCAACATGTTACAAGATGTTGGAAATGGGATTATAAGACTTCCACAATGAACATCATATGTTAAAAAATAAATGGGTAGATTTTTATTTGTGGAGGGGTTGTGAAAAAAATAATTGTTTCAAGTCATACCAACAACTATAGTCTTGTTAAATTTAAACAGACAAATGCATTAATACTACACATAAAACTATTGAAGGGGGAAGAATATAAGTATCAAAACTTTGTGAAAATTAATACACCCACCCAACCAACACAAACCATAGTAAAAATATAAGTACAAACATTTGGTTGAAAGGTCAAATAAATCAACAATTTTTCACACTTTTCATTACAGTCAAACTCCCTTAACCTACAAAAAATGAAAGGGTTTTAGGTAAATTTTAATTAAATAGATTGAAGTACTATGAAATAATCATAGGGAAAATTATTGTAAGAAAAGTAACCCTACAATGTTTGGAAATGAAAAGAAATTGTTAAATATCATTAAATATAAGAGTATTGATAGGAATATGTTCACATTACTACTATATTAATGTAAAATTTCAAGAATATCATTCAATAATAAAGTTAAATTAGTATTTTTTCTACAGATTTAACAACACATAACCACTTAAATGTTAGAGCTTTTTGTTAGTAAATAAGGAAGTGAAATGGAGAGGGAAAGTATAAAAGGTTGCAAAAAAATATAATCAACTATTTTCCACTTTTAATTCCATTTACTCATGATTATTTTTCTTTTACAAACATATACTCATGGGAAGAAAATTCATTCCATTACAACTAATTACCTCTGGAAAATATAGGTGGAGATGGATGAGAAATGGAATGTATATGAGGCCCAAAGCTTAAAATCTCAACGCAAATGATCATGGTGCAGTCCTTATTAGGTTCGTCCCATGAATTTGGTTCCCATGGAAGTAATTATTGATGACATTATGACTCTAAAACTTCAATCACCCGAACATTCTATATAGTTTACCCATAATAGTGGTGAATTCCTTTATCTTCTAGAGTTTTAGAGGTAACAAGGTAAAGCGTAAACCATGAATTCATTGCAACATATGTTATATTTTCAGTGATGACATGGAAGACTATTTATTTCTATTATAATATATGAGTTCACATTAGAAGCAATCGAATCTGATGCATCAAAAATGTTATTAGTAGATAGCATAAACTGATTGTAAGAGTTTCCGGAGATAAAAGACAGAAACTTTCGATAACCAAACTATCTTCGTACATTAGCATTGTAGGAATATTCATCAGTCAGAGGGTCGAGAAAGACATTGGATTCCTCTACAAAATGAACATACTTTAATGTTATTGTTTGTCAAATCAACCAATTTTTAGTCCTTAAATCCTTTTTCATGCTTCTCCATATGTAGTAAAAATGAAAATATATGGGCATGGAAGGTTCAAATAAATACATGAATGCATGAAACAATTCATATATACATACATAAGTATAGAGTGTATGGAGAGCGGCAGTGGGGGAGGGAAAACATAGTTTTTTAGTTAATGATATTTCAATTACCAGTAATAATGAAAATAAGGAATCCTATAGTTCTGGAGCCAATACAGTTTTGTTATAAAAATATGGCATCAATCAATTAAAATCTATAAATAGAATTGAAGGTGATTCTAATAGAACACAAGAATATAATGGCTCCAGTAGGATAAATAAAGTGTAACATGATGTTATGTTCAACCAATACTGAAAAGAATATAATAAAAGATAATAATCTCAGTCCTGAATTCAAATAGAAATGTATAGAGCCATCCCCGTTTCCCAAACATGCACATTATTAAATCAATCACATTGAGAGATGAAAATATCAAATATAAATTTTTTTGGAAAAATGGATAAGCTTACAAATGAAGTAGTACATGGCTTATAGGTACTATCTTCAACTGAACCATCAATTTCTCATCAAATAACTTGTCATTCGATGTGATATCATTTCCTGAAATCAATATAATTAACACATCAAAAATCTGAAAATTGAAAATTATCCAGTAAGTCTATATCGAATAAAAAACTAAAAAAAATTTATAGTATGCATTTATACATAATGTAAAATTTATATGGTAATCTAGCTATAATATCATCACCCTTGATATTGAAAACCTCTTGCATAAATAGAAAATAGTTCATAAATTTCATAATCATAAGGAATGAATATGAATATAAAATCAACCACTACCATGTCAACTGAACAATTAACAACCTTATTAGTTCTAACTAAGAGTTTTAATCTTGATTTTTGTTCAAAAATATTGGAAATAGTTTCGTGGAATGATAAAACCTGATATTGGGGAATAATGGAATTTTTATCTAAGAGAATAGCCTAATGGATGGTAAAACTATAACACTCATTAACTTTCCTTTAGGAATAATAAATATAGGTCATACTCTACCTGTGATGGATGGTAATATTGGAGGATGATTGAATTTACATTTCCCATCTATTATACTGATATTATTAACATCATTTCTCACTCATAATAGAAAAAGCAGTAGTGCATAATGTGAATAAGATGAAATTAAATAAATAAAAAAAAGAATATAAATAAAATTATGGGATTGAAAATTAAAAAGTGGTTTTATATCTTATATAATAGTTTTATTTCATATATGCCACTTTTTTCCTCTAACAAAAGAATTTTGGAATCTTGAAATGAATTTAAAAGAAAGGATGGTACCTTTATTACCTTGAGATGAGTAGATCTCAAGATGTTGCTTTTATTTTAAGAATATGGTTCAAGTGTTGAAAATGAATTGGAAATATATCTATCACATTAATTATACTTTATTTGGTAATCAGGATGCAATATCATATACCTGAAGATTCATAAAATATCCCATAAGAAGAAAATACCTCATAAAATTCTTAAATCAGAAGAAAATAATATGAATATAGAGGGATTCTCTTCATTGGCATGGCTTTTTTTTCTGCAGAGTTCCAAGACAGTATAAAATTTCATTATACCACATTAGTAGCATCAATATTAGTCAATATATTTTGGTACCAGAAAAAATGACTATAATTAATAAGTAGAAAAAATAATGACACGTGTAATAAATAAAGCACAAATCTGATGTTTAACAATTTCCAATTGAGATGAAGAAATGTAGTGTGTTATAATCATACAACAATTATAAATGAATTGATGAAATTAATATTATATACTCTAATACTACAATGAAAAAAACATACAATTAAATACTATCATTGAAGCATGATTACACAAATAAACTGGTGGCTTATGTAACCTGAAATAACAAAAACTAAAGAGAATAAATGATAAAACCTTGAGAAAATACTGGGAGGCAGTAGTCATTTATTTGAAAAAACTAATGGAAGTGCTAAAATGATGAGTACAAAACATGGAATATTTGTCATATAAAATATTAATTACATTACACATGTAATGAAACAATATTATAAAAATTAGTACTCAAGAATGTATACAGTATATTGGAGAGGAAGAAAAATATTTTTGTATATACAGTCCAGTGAATAAAGCCAGTTATCCGTGCCTAAATTGAAACATGTTTAGATATTATTGAACAAAATGTGTGAATAATGGAAAAAATAATTTGTAAATTAATATTATCAAGGAATAAAATAGTTGGATTCTATTCATTGGCATGGATTTTTTTTCCATAGACTCCTGAGAAACTGTAAAATTTTATTATAAAACATTAGTATCATCAAGATCAATGAATATATTTTTATACCTGACTAAATGACTATAATGAATATGTAGAAAAAATTACTGACACATGTAATAAAGAAAGCACAAATGTGATGTTTATCAATTTCCAATTGAGAATAAGAAATGTAGTGTGTTATAATAAAAAAAATTGTAAATTAAATGAAAAAATAAATATTCTCTACTACGATAATATAATGAAAAAATACAATGAAATACTATCATTGAAACATGATTAAAGAAATAAATTGATGCCTCAAGTCACCTGAAATCACAAAAACTAAAGAGAATCATTGAAATAAACATAAGATAATATAGGAAGGTAGTAATAATTTATTTGAAAAAACGGATGTAAGTGCTAAATTGATGAGTAGAGAACATGGATTATTTGAAACATAAAATATAAATTACATTACACAAGTAATAAAACACTATTATAAATATCAGTACTCAAGAATGTATAAAATATACAGGAGAGGAACAAATTTTTTTATATACAGTCCATTGAATAAATCCAAATATCAATACCTAAATTGCAACATGTTTTGATATTATTGAACCAAAATTGTGAACAATGAAAAACATAATATGTGAATAAATATTCTCAAGGACTTAAATAGTTGTTGTAACTGATGAATTGAAAGAATACTTTTACTATTATGACATAATAAATAATCTTAAGAAAATGGAAGTACAATAAATTTAATAGAAGATATAAAAAACTATATAATATTTGGAGATGAACTGACCTTATGCAAATAAATGGTGAATGGAGAGAAGGAATGTGAACAGAGGTAGGGAGATGATGTGTGGTGAATGGAGGTAGGGAGGTAGAAGAGACAGAGGTGATAACGATGAACAGAGATCTAAAGTGATGGGAAAGAGTGATGGAGATAGGGAGTTCGATTTCTTTGAATGAAGAATGAGATGAGGAGATGAGTAGACATGGGCTGCTAGAGATTGGGTTCGGGAGGAGACAAAGATGAGGATCCAAGAGTGTCCGAGATGGGTAGACAAGGAGTGGCATTTGTAGACGGAGTGAAAGAGGTGGGAGTAGACACAGGGCAAAAACTTTATATGGAGAGAGAAATCACGACCTAGAGAGGATAGATATCGAGGGAGTGAAATCGGGTTGATAGGGAATATAGAGATGATGAGACGATGAGACGAGGAGTTCCGAAGACATGGATTAGAAGGAGACAAAGATTAGGATCTAGGAGTGTCGGATATGGGGAGCCGAAGGGTGGTGTCTGTAGATGGAGTACTAGAAGCTGGAGCAGAGACGAGGTGGAAACCCTATGATAGGGAGAGAGATATCCCAATATGGAGAGGATAGACATCGAGGGAGTGAAATCGACTGGAGATGGAATATTTAAGAGAATTTATGAGAGGTTGACACATGGCGGAAAAATGCCAACTTCTATAAATAAATAGATATATATTTTTTGGTATAAACTGGATGGTGTTTTATCAAGCCTATATCGATTGTTACCAAAGTAGGATAACATTGACTTCTATTGATATAGAAATGTATGTCCATCGAGGTGAGTGGGACAATTGAGAAAGCATGGTATGGCTAGTTTTCTAGCATTTGGGAAAACATACGGCCCAAGTTGCATATCGTGTGCTAGATTAAAGAGGAAGGGAGCAACCTGTATTCCCTCCCGTCGTGGTTAAATTTCAGTATGAGTTTAATGTGTATTTCTTAGGGATATCGCCCAAGATATATGTTGAGTTTATGATCGAATTGTTACCATGGAAGGAACTGGTTTTTATTCCCCTATATCAAATGGCACCGACAAAATTTCCAAAAATTATGGTTCATATAGATGACTTGGAGAGAAAGGGTTCCATATTTCCTGATACATCACCTTGGGGGTCTCCAGTGATGTTTTCCAAAAAGGAACAAGGATATTTGAGATTATGTGTTGACTATAGAAAGTTGAATCAGATGATGATTAAGAACCGATACCCATTTCCCAGAATTGATGACCTGTTGAACCATCTAATGAGTGCCTCAGTATTCTCCAAGACAGATTTGAGATTGGGATACCATCAGTTGAGGGTGATACCTTTTACCGTATCACTGATAGATTTCTGAAGTAGGTATGGATTGTATGAGTTTGGGGTGATGTAGTTCGGATTGACCAATTCACCGACCATTTTCATAGATTTAACTAACTGGGTATTTCACCCATAGCTATATCAGTTCATATTTGTCTTTGATGATGACATCTTGGTGTACTAAATAACTCTTTACGATCATGCTAAACAAGTTGAAATCATCTTGAGTACACTAAAATGGAATAATCTTTTCAACAAGCTATCAAATTGTAATTTAAGGTTTGATAAAGTGCATTTCATAGGTAATATAATTTCTGATTCAGGTGAGTGAGTAGATCTAGAGAAATTGTAGGCAACGGTGTCTTTAGAGTAGCCCAAGAATATTTCTAATGTTCGGAGTTTTTTGGGGTTGTCTAGTTATTAATAAAGATTCATTATTTATTTATTTTATTTTGTAGTTCCAATTTTAGGATTAAACAATAAGGGAGTTCAGTTTGAGTTTTTGGAGACATGTGAGAATTATTTTTGAGGTATTATGTAGTGGTTGAATACCACAATTATTCTGATCTTACTTGAACTATCTATGAGGCACACATTATTATGTGACAAATCTGGGGTTGGAAATAGAAAAGTATTGATTTAAGATGATCAGGTTGTAGAGTATGTGTCATGATAGTTGATTCCTCATGAAAGATATTACCCAAGTCATAATCTTGAGATAAATACCATGTTTTATGACTTAATGTGTTTGATATATTACTAGTTAGGAGAGAGGTTCATGGTGTTTACTAATCACAATATTCCTAAGTACATCTTCTCTCAGAGGGATTTTAATCTTCATTAGTGCAGGTGGATCTAGTACCTATAATCCTTTGATCTTGAGTTGGTTTAGACACTAGGAAAATTGAATAGTGTTGTGGATACTCTGAGATGGACCACTAATAATCATGTGGTTTAGGTATCCATATCCATGTGGATAATGATGGATTTGTTTACTAAGATTCACCTGAAGGTTCAAGAGGGGCTTGCGAAAAAGAATCTTGTATCTATAGAAGTTGATACTATACATTTTATCTTAGTCATGGAGATTCAGCTTGATGATATGGCATGTTTTTCTATGAAATAATGTCTTAAATGTGGGGAGTGACCTTCTATTTGGTCTATTAGTGATGATGTAATTGTCAGTGTTTGTGGTCGTGTGGTAGAGCTAGTGTGTATGTGGGAAGAGTTGATGCCTGAGTTCCACGTATCAAAGTGGGAAGTGAATCCGGGTTTGACAAAAATGTATCATGATATTTATATATAGCATTGGTGGCCAAAAATGAATAAAGAGTCTATAGATTTTCTGGTATGATGCCTTACTTAACAACATGGAAAGGATGATCATTAGAACCTAGGTGGTTTGTTATAATCATTTCCTATTATAGAGTGGAAGTGGAATGATGTAATGATGGACTTCTTAGTTAGTCTTCTGAGGAAACCTCATAAGAATTATGTGGTTAGGGTGGTCTTGTATTAGTTGACTAAGGTAGCCCATTTCATGCAAATCTAGGAGACTAACACATTTAATCAGTCAAGTGAGTTGTCTGTTCAAAAAATAGTGTGGTTTCATGGTGTGACGATAACTATTTTTTGGACTATAACCCAAATTTCATATCATGATTTTGGAAGGGATTAAAAAAATAACTTGGTACATAGATTATTTTGAGTACATCTTATCTCCTGCTAGCAGACGGGCAGTCAGACCATACAATTCCAATGTTAGAGGATATGTGGAGAGCGTGCATCCTGGATTTTGGTGGTTCAGGGGAAAAAACATATCCCTTGTTTAGTTTTCCTACAATAATAGTTTCTAGGATACAATTTAGAATCCACATTTTGAGTAACTTTATGGGAGACCATATAGATCTACACCGTGTTGGTTAGAAGCTAGGGAGTCTGAGTTATTGGGACCAAGTCTCATGCAGAGGACATTAGAAAAGGTTTGATTGATTCAAGTGAACATGATACTGACTCAGAGTTGGAATAAGTCATATGAAGGTCAGGTTCATATTATTCTTGAGTTTTTGGGGGGGGGTTATAGTTTGTTTCTTCAGGTGTCCCCAAGTTTTGGTAACCGTCAAATTCAGAAATAGGGAAAGTTGGCACCCAGGTATGTGGGGCTGTTAGAGATCACGGAGAGGATCAAACTGGTGGCTTACTGATTTGATATTCCACAATATTATAGTGTCCTGCATGATTTTTTCATGTCTCTCAACACTAAATGTGTCGCCCTGATCCATATCATGTGATAAATGTTGAGGATGTGGAGCTTGAGGCTGATGCATCCTTTGAGGAGCATGTTGTTTGTATTGTAGATTATAGCAAGAAGGTCTTGTGGGGAAATATGGTGCCATTAGTTTATGTTTTATAGAAACATGGAAAAGTTCCTAAAGAACCATATGAGTGAGATTCAGATGTTTGGGGTCAATAACCCAATATCATTTCATCATAAACTCAATAATTATTGGAATCACGACTCACAAACGAGAAGTTATAAGGTGGGGAGGTTGTAAGATACCATAAGGTATGATTTTTGTTTATGTTTTAGTTATAGTATTTTATCTTTGGATGAATAAATGTATCCCAAGTTCATGAGAAGCCTTATGGGTGTTCTATGGGTTTGAGACATGAAAGAGAAGGAAAAAGAGCTTTTGGGGCATGCTGCATGGTTAGTGTAAACTGTGCGAGTGGAGGGCCAATCCGTGCGATTTGAGGTAGTTGAATATCACAGGGTTAAAGCATGATTTTCTAGGGTTTCCTAGGTAACCATGAAACATTATTTCCCTTTTATAGGGGATCACACACAATTTTTTCATAGTTTAGCAAACCGTGCATGTAAACAGTTCGACCAATAAATGTGAGAAAATTTACAAAATCACCACATCTAGTTTTTATGTTCTAGCTAAGGATTATCAACTATTTTATCTTCCTAAACCCTAGGGATTGACCTTAGAGACCCAAGCTCCCATGATTTGAATCTCCCTTGATCTTAATCTATTTAGAGTGATGTTGGTTGTGGATTAAAGCTCCAAGGGAGTCTCATCCCTTTCATGCATCTATTTTTGGTTTAGGGTTTTCATCTCCCACTTATCTTCATCCAAATTTCAAAAACCCTCTTTTTTATAGTGAGATAAAGTTTGAGGATTCATTGTTTGGTTTAATTGGGTTCCAAGGCTATAATTAAGAGTGCGTTTGTTAACAGATTCAAGGTAGGTGATCTATAATTTATATCCCATGGTTTCGTTGAGGATTTGTGCAATTTTAGTTTTGTTCTTGGTAATCTCTTAATATAATTTTTATTCATTTAGAGATATTATGTAAAATGAGTGTCTAAAGGATGAATCTAAACCCTCATGGTCCCCATGGGATTCATCGAGGATGACTTGATGACCTTGGTCCACTACCCATTGGGTGTGCTCGTTTTCCTAGACCTAGAAATTGGTTAAGTGTAAGGTCATTATGTAATAATGTAGAGACCCTGTGTGTTATGTGGATATGTTTAATGGAAACGCTAATGTAATATTAGTAGTGTTTCTAGATTGGTAAAAGATTAAGGGGTTGTTTTTCATGGCACAGAAATGGATTAATTGGGTTGAATGAGATCGAGACATGTGGCCTAGGAATAATGTTATAAATTCCTAAAAGAGTGAGTGCAAATGAAATGGTGAATATGTTAAATTGGTAATGGAATATGAAATGGGAAATATGAAAATGGATTTCATAATGTAACTGATTAATATGTTAAACGAGTTCATATAAGGGAACTATTGAATATGTTTAGCAAGATAGGCATTAGAATGGGAATTGGGATAAATAGTCTTTGTAATGTAAATGGTAAATGTGATATGACATAATATTAATTCCCAAGTTTATTTTTTTGGATTATTATTATTATATGTATTGGTTTTGGTTGGTTGTGATATGGTTTGTGTGTGTTTAATGGACAATAGGCATGTGCACATGGCTTGAAGTGTAGGATAATGGACTAAGGCTCCTCCCCCTGGTTAAGTTAGACTGATGCTCTGACTCCACCCATAATGCATTGTTTAAGGAAGGGGATGAAGCTCTATTCCCCTAACAATTGAATTCCACTTGGACTAAGTCTTTGATGCAATGAAATTGTGATGTGTTGATGTATTATCTCTTGTGAGAAAAAGACTTAACTTATTCCTTTATGAAAAATAATAAATGCCTTAAATCATTGTGCGAATAATGTAGACATCTTACCCATGGATAACACGTTGATGATTAACTAAGTAATGAAGAAGATGAAAATGATAAATTGTTGTAATGGTAATAACAGTTAAAGTTAAGGTTTCTATCTAATGAATCCTGAATTTTATTTTATTTACTTTACATTTATTTGATAATTGCATGCACTCTATTTATACTGGATATTTTGTAGACATAGTTGGTGTAGGCCTACTGAGTTGTACGCACGCCCTGCTCGGGAAACCATTGGGTACTAGAGAATATTTCATTCTTGCAGGTCAGGAAAGAAGAAAGGGATATGTGCTTCAGAGTTCAGTCATGCTTGAGATGTACACAGATGAGGTTACTAATAGGGTGTCATGACCATCTTGGGGATTCAAATATATGTCTTTATTTTGGATTTTGTTTGACTTGGAACTATAGTGTGACATTACTTGTTTACTGTTTAATATGATTTGGGACTATTTTGAGAGTTAGTTATTTACGCATGTTCATTGGTTATTATATATTGTTTTTGCTATTCTATTTTTTCCTACTACGGATTAATTTGGTAAAGGGGGTATAATATCTCCATGTGACTCTTAGTCCCTCGCTACTAGTCGACATCCTCTAGTGTATGGGGAGGAATGCTTGTGGTCATTAGATAACCTGGCTTAGAGAATAAGTTTAGTGTATCTCCGGTCGTGGATGTTAAAAAAGCACACCTAGAGTGATACAGGGGTACCCTTCATATATAAGGCCTTAGATGAGTTAAGGATGCCAATAAACTAAATCAAATGACACATTTTCCAAGTCAAATGGCATACACATAGTTATCTCTGATTTAATTTTATGATGGTCTAATTATATATCTACTGCATGAAGATATACCATGAGACTTTTGTAACCCCTTATATTTATATATGGATGCCTTGGGTATACACCTCAGGTCCAAGATAATATTCTATATCAACATACATACTCATATATTTTTATACATAAATTATATATATATATATACACCTACAAATATATATATATATATATATATATGTAATAAAAAAGGTAAAATTTGTTCAAAGACATTATGACTTAGGTTAAAGCAGGTAGTACCAATCAGGTATACCACAAGGGACCTAAAATGATGAGTTTTGTTTTATTTACTATTATACATTGAGTATTAAATACAAACTAATCATTATATATGAATAGGATAAATAGTTCTAGATATCATTGGTGGTGGTCCACTAAGTATCTATCAAACCCTATTCAGACCACCAGTTGGTACCTGAACATACATTGTGGTAGAAGTAGGGAAAAAGGGAAGAATCCAGCTTGGGATGCCTGATTTACTGTACTAAGATAGAGTATCGGAGTAACAGACCAAGCTTATGATCATGATTGTAGTGAATATATTTTTTTTTGTATTTTTTCTTATTATATAGAATGTTTTATATTCTAGATTCTCTACTTCCATGTATTACCTTTTTTCATATCACTATGACATGATAGTGATTTTGTGTATGATATTAAGTACACTTCTACCTACTTATTACATTTGGATGATTATGCTTCTTTAGTTTATTTATTATATTTTTTTCACTACTTACGATTAGTTAATATCATTGTTCTACCCTCTGAGTATGAGGGTATAGTCTCCCCACCAAATCATCATAGACCCTTAATATTATATAGATGACTCTATCATATGAAGATGTGATCTTGAGGAATTATGAACCACCAGTTTGATTACTTTTATCGAGTGAGATAGTTTAATACATGACATTTTTCTTTATTGATTTTAAGGTTTCAATATATGAAATTATATTAAAATTATGGTATTTAATATCCTATTTTCATCACCTTGAAATTAATTTTTAAAGTGACTTATCAATTTGTTCTTAATACCATTTTGAAAAATCTTTATATTTTTTTGGTAATTTCACGTCCATTTTAATCTTAAACTATAAATCATTTATCTCATTTAGTTTTATATTCCAAGTATTTATCTCTAAATACTATTACATTTTTAGTTTGGGAAGTTGAACTTATGGTATAAAATGATCCAATTCTTAATCTCTTCATATGTAATACCATTAAAAGTGTTACATACCCCATTTTCTTATAAAAGTGTTTTTATTCTATGTCAACATCGCTTAATGATTCTTATTCTTCACTGGGGATATGATTTATTGATTCCATCTATCTTATTCATCTATATAGAATATGATCATGTTCTAAGGAATTCTTCATGAAACCCATTTTATTCCTAGGTTAATTATTCTTTTATGAAATTATGTATGTTTCCTTAAAACATAACTCATATACATGTAAATATTACGATATGATGGGTGGGATTGAGATTATATATCCCTATAATGAATTTTGTAAAATTTTATACCTCATGAGAAGATATTTAAGTTATTGTGGAGTAAACCTAACACATTATAGGGATGTTTCAATTTTGTTATATTTTTTTAGGAAGTGATCCTGTAATTGTTCTTAAGATGTAATGTTTTATACTATTTTTACTTTATTATGATGCCATGATTCTGTGGTATCTAATTATTTATTCCTAAATACATATTCTATTCTTAAGGAAATACGTTCCATGTCTTATTTTTTATGATTTTATTATGATATATTCTTATACATTGATTATATTCTCATACTGACATGTTTATCTTATACTGGATTTTGATCCTTAATTAGAAACCATTATTTTTCCCTTACTGAGAATTTGAGATCAACCTCAATATAATTCCATTTCCTATGTATTAGGCATGATATTAATAGAAAGGGTTTCATGTGTGTACAATTTTTTGGGGCATGTTGTGGAATTATAGTGATGTATTGAATCCACGGTTTAGTGGAAAAAATTCCAATTTTATTGGGAAGATATGTTTTTAGTTAATTTTTTTTCATAACACTCTAAACCATTAAAGTCCATAGGTGTGTAAGTAACACAATATTTTTTTATTGATATTGTAATTATGGATATTTATGTTTGGATTTCTTTCATGTGTATTGTAACACCCTAAGCATTTATGAATTGCTTTGAAATAAATTTAATTTATTTGATGGATTTTATTGCATGAAACCAAAATTTAATCTTGTGCTATACACAACACCAAGTTTACATTATTCCACATGTAACACAACTTATCTTTAATTTCACACAATAATGAGGTTTAATAAAACCAATTTTTATTATTAATATATTTATTTAAACCAAACCTTTATAAAATAGGATTTAAACTTAGTATCATGAATAATAATAACTAATTGTTTAATATGAAGTAAAATACTTTTATATAAATACAACTTGTTCATAATAACATATATAATTCTTTTAAAGTCTTCATATGTTTCAAAAATACTATTCTCTCAAAACATGTATTTATGTATTTTTTAAATAGAAATAATAATAAATTTGAAAAAAAATTAAAAATAATTTGATAAAATTAAATTTATTTTCTATTTAATAATGTAAAAATTTTATTAGAGTGATGTTTTGGTATTTTTTTCGAAAACTTCATATTTTGATGAAGAATAAAAATGACTGAATTTTAATTGAA
Organism: Viscum album; assembly: GCA_963277665.1. Lineage (NCBI taxonomy): Eukaryota > Viridiplantae > Streptophyta > Magnoliopsida > Santalales > Viscaceae > Viscum > Viscum album. The sequence goes on along the minus strand of OY728140.1, from coordinate 2,026,395,921 downwards.
AAATTCTTTCAATCTACTTAATTTATAAAGTTAAAATATATTTTAAATTGGTTATAAAAGAATATTAGTTCAATTATAAAATAATTAATCCAAATTTGTTAATTTTATTCAATTACATATTGAAATTGGACATAAAAACATTGTATACATTTAAACCTTTTCACTTTAAAAACATGATTTCTCACCTCGTCAATGAGATTTTTTTAAATTAATTTTTTCCTCTTATATAAATGGAATTTTGAAAAATGTATTAAATATTTTGAATATTCATAATTTATAATTTATAATAATTATAACTTATTTTTTGACAATATGATTTGCGATGGAAGTAAAAATTAATTACTATAGTTAAGGTTAAAATGTGTTTACTGGGGGTTAAATTAAAATTATTGGGTTCACATTTATCTATGAACTTGTCAAAAAAATAGTTTATAGCCATATTTATAACTTATAATGTCTATTTTTCTAATATGATAAAATTTGGATCCTTTTTCCATGTTTAAAACGCGAGGGCACTCAATTATTTTGAAAGATATCAAGTGTTTCCTCTCCCAAACTTATAAAAGGACACCCTCTCCTCCATTATTCACACCTTCACACCACTTTGTTTAGGTCCATACCTACCCAAATCACTTCAAATATTCCCTAATATAATCCTAAAAATATTATTTTGTTCATAAATCCAAACTATGAATGCTTTATTTCAAGCTGAGGGAGGATATCTGAAGAAGAGGTTATGTCCTCTAATGAGCGTCTTTATTTTATTTATTTATCAATCTCCTTATATTGTTATTATACCATAATTATATAATATAACCAGTATTTTCCATATAAGGAATTTTTTTTATGTTAAGTTCAAGATCTAAAATAGAACACAATTCCATCAAAAGGGTTAGGAAATCATCGTTCGTGTGTATGAAAGACTACCACCTTACGATCCGACATCATTAATTTTTTCATTTACCGATCTAATGTTTGGGAATAATGATAGAATTAATATTTTCTTATTATTTTTATTATTTTTATGATATTTGTATTCATATTTAATTTTTATATAAAACAAACCTTCATGGTTTACATTTTTTGAGAATATGATAACATCGTTTGCTTGTACGGAGGACAACCACCTCACAAAGTGACGTGCTTCATTCAATATTTTCATAGAATGTATTAAAGGAAAGTTTTAAAAAATATGTGATATATATGACATAAAAATTATACAATAATTATATAATATATATATCATTTAACTTTCCTTCTTTCAATATGATAAGAAAATTGAGACAACATTCATGCTTACGTATGACCTCATATCTTCGTGAATGGTGGGTTTTATTTTCTATAACTAAATTATATGGATCACTATAAATAATTATATATTGAATATATATGATATTTATATCATGGTTATATTCTGGAGATTATATAATCTTGATGTACTTAAGAGGACAAAAAATAATAATTCAAAGCATACTCGAAAAACAAAGCGATTACTACCCGAAACCTGAATTTACCATAAAATCATTAATAAATGGGTAATAAAAGGTCATAATAAAATAATATATGATATGTTATATATGTATATAGTTTTTTAATATATTTATAATTTCTTATATTTATTATATAGGAGATTTGAATGAGTTACAATTTACTCGAGACTTTAGTAAGGGATTTCCTTCTGATTTTTTACTTTTGTGAGACACATTCCATGTTCCACACTAATTTCTTTGACACAGTGTTTATAATTCCCATGAATGTATTTCCTGATTATTATAATTAATGTTATTAATATTTAGATATTAATTTTATGGTCTTTCTTTTATAGGTTCCACATTTAAAAAATTACCAAAGCGGTAAGGGATTTTTATCTCAATCTTCTGTCTTTCAGACGTATGTTATGTTACACACCTATATTATTTCACAAGGAATATATAATTCCCCTTTTAAATTTAATATCATTAAATTTTGTATAATCATAATATTTTGAGTTCCATTTTATGTCATTCCTTCATCGGTCTTATGATTCAATGTTACCAAAGTGGTAAATATTTTAGGTTATATTCTCATTATTTATCAAGAATGATTATGGTTAAGTCTCCAATGTTGAAATATCATTATCTACATCTCAATAATTATCATGAATTTTATTCTCATAAAGTTATTAATTATATATTAATTTAGTGGTACCAATTATCCATTCTTTGGTACTTAAATTGATTAAGAAATTGTTTTTATGAAAATAAGATAATATTTATCTCTTCAGTCGGAAATCAGTTTTCTTAAAACAAAATGTTTTCTTGAAATGACTTAAAAATGATTTATTAATATATTATGAATTTTAAAGTACATTTATAGCCATGTTTTAATTTTTATAATTTTCTTAAATGAATATTCATGTCATTTTCCAACTAATTCTAGTTTGGATTTTATTAAAAATGTGAATGGTATTTTCATTTTAACATGTACGACATGAACAAAATATTATGATGTCCTGGCCAATCATTGATTCATATTTTTTTTTTAACGTTTTTCAATTTTCTTTCAACGAAAAACTTTATATATTTTTTACATTTTAAAAAGAGGTTTTTAAAGATTAGTTAATATTTTTCACAATAAATATTTTAAATTGTCTTTCAAAATTATTTTCCATATAAGATGATATCTATCGATGTTACATATTAATTAACGGGGATATGGTCCAAGGATACCATTCATATTATTTCTCTGAATAGTTTATGCTTTGATGGAATGATTTTTATGGAACTCATTCTTTTTCCACAGGTTATACCATGATACGATTCTTATGAAACCCATTCATTTTCATGGTTAATGAAATGATAAAATGATTATAAAACATATATATTTTCAATAAGTTAAGATTGATGAAATATTTTTAAAACCCATGAAATTTCATGGGATTTGATACAATGAATGTTAAAATATTTTTTCATACATACCTAATATTTTCATGTTGTTATGGGTGGGACCTATATCTCCCTCTAATGCATTGGGTAACGATTAACGTTAAATGAGGTCAAACGGTATATGGAAGGTTATCCCAGGACTGAAAGAGCATACAAGAGATGTCATCCCAAGCCCAAAGTAGGTAAAATGGTGGTTATCCCAAGCCCATCGTGTTATTAAGGGAATGGTGGGTATCATTCAAATATTATTTTATATGCCCATGTGTACGAAAAAGGTCTATTTATTATGGAAATATTATGCTCTGATGGATCATGTTCTTTGATTTCCTTATGTTTCATGTCTTATGAATTCCCATTATTTATGCTATGATTCAAGATTTTGATATTTTATATGTAGGGCATGGTTTTCAAATGTTATGTTTGTGTTCTCATATCCTTATGTTCAAGTTATGAATATGTATATATCCTATCTACCCTTACTGAGAATCTGGGATCACCCATTCTTATGTTTCATTTACCCAGGTTATGAAGATATGTATTATGTACAATATGTCTAAGAATGGTACTTATTAGGAAGATATTTGTATAATACAATGCAGTTTACTTATAGAAAAATGTTTATGTTTCTATGTTTCAAAAGACACTAAACAATTATGGTCCTCACATGTGTGTTTGTTTAATGTAATGAATATTCATGAAAAATGATGTAATATCTATGTATTATAAGCCCAATTTCTCTATAGTTTTTATCAGAATATAAGTTTATTTAAACTTTAGAAACTAAGATGAGAAAAATATATTGAGAACCCTTAGGACAATACAAGAAAAATGGTCTTTTGTGACAGATTATTTGTGATGGGAATAGATCCCGTCGCAAATAGTCTCTTGAATAAGTTATTTGCGATAGGGAACTTATCCCATCACAAATAATTTATTATTTGCGATGGGATAAGGGGTGGCGTCTCAAAAGGTTTTGCATGGTTTTCATGCCAAACCATAGGAAGGGTATTTGTGATGGGTTGTGCGTCCCCATTTAAAATATCTGATGAAGGTAAATACTATTTGCGATGGGGAAATTCTCTCGTCGCAAATAGTGTGTTAGGAGGTCACTATTTGTGACGTGTCCCGTTGCAAATACTCTTTTAACCACCAACAGTAATTAATGTGATTGAAGGTATTTACGATGTGTCCCGTCGCAAATAGTATTATTTGTGACAGACCTCCCATTGCAAATATTACCGTTGCAAATAGTCTAACATATATATACCCCCATATATTTTTGTCACTTTTCCTCTCAATTTCTTCTTTCCCTCTCTCTAAACTCAAATTTTAGAGTTAAAATTTCTCTGAGATAATTTTTTTGACAAACAAGTTTTGAGATCTTCTACACTTATAAAAGATCAAATTTAAAGGTATTTATGCTTTATTTAATTTAGTATTTATTTCATTTTTATATTAATTTTAAATATTGTTAATTAGTTGTAATTAAATTAGATTTAGATTGTTTTGTCATCATTATTTATTTGTAATAATAAATTGAAATTATTAGTACTAATTATTAGTAATTAGTAGTAATAAATAATTATTAACGATAATTAGTAATGAATATAAATAATTAGCGGTAAATAGCAATTAGTAGCTGTAATTTTTTTTAATTAATAGCAATTACCACTAATTAGTTATAATTAATGGTAATTAGTAATAATTCGTGGTAAATTGTAATAATTAGAAATAAATAGTAATAATTAGTAAAGAATAGTAATAATTAATAATAAATAGTAATAAATAATAAGAAATAGTCCTAAATATTTAAAATTGGTAATAAATACTAATAATTAGTAATAGATACTAATAATTATTATAAATTAGTTATAAATTAGCAACAAATTATAATAAATAGTAATAAATTAGTAATAATTTGTAACAGTTAGTAAAAATTTGTAATAAATAGTAATAATTAGAAATAAATAGTAATAAATAGTAATATATAGTAATAAATAGCAATAAATAGTAATAAATAGTAATAAATAGTTATAAATATTAATAAATGTCAATAAATAGCAATAAAAAGTAATCAATAGTAATCAATAATAATAAATAGTAATAAATAGTAATAAATACTAATAAATAGTAATAAATAGTAATAAATAGAAAAATTTAGTAATATTTAGTAATAAATCGTAACAAATAGTAAACATTAGTAATAATTAGTAATAATTAGTAATAATTAGTAATAATTGTAATAATTAATAATAATTAGTAATAATTAGAAATATTTAGTATGATTTAGTAACAAATAGTAACCAATAGTAACAAATAGTAACTAATAGTAATAATTTTTAACAATTAGTAACAAATAGTGGCGAATAATGACACATAGTAACAAAAAGTAACAAAAAGTAACAAATAGTAAAAAATAGTAACAATTAGTAATGATTAATAATGAATAGTAAAAATAGTAATGAATAAAAATTATTAGTAATAATAAGTAATAAATAATAATAAATAATAATAATAAATAGTAATAAATAGTAATAAATAGTAATAAATAGTAATAAATAGTAATAAATATTAATAAATAGTAATCAATTGTATTCAATAGTATTCAAGAGTAATAAATAGTAATAAATAGTAATAAATAGTAATAAATAGGAATAAATAGGAATAAATAGGAATAAATAGTTATAATTAGTAATAATTAGCAATAATTAGTAATAATTAGTAATAATTAGTAATAATTAGTAATAATTAGTAACAAATAGTAATAACTTGTAATAAATAGTAATAAATAGTAATAAATATTAATAAATAGTAATAAATAGTATTATTTAGTAATAAATAGTAATAAATAGTAATAATTAGTAATAATTAGTAATAATTAGTAAAAATTCGTAATAATTGATAATAATTAGTTCTCATTAGTAATAATTAGTAACAATTAGTAATAATTAGTTATAATTTGTAATTATTCGTAACAATTAGTAATAATTAGTAATAAATAGAAATAATTAGGTATAATTATGTTTAATTAGGAATAATTAGGAAAATTAACAATAATTAAGATTAATATACAATAATTAAGATTAATTAGAAATAATTTGGAATAATTAGAAATAGTTAGCAATAATTAGTAATAACTATCAATAATTAGTAATAAATATTAATAAATAGCAATAAATAGCAATAAATTGCAATAAATTGCAATAAATAGACAAAATAGAAAAAATAGAAAAAAATATTAATAAATAGAAATAAATTGAAATAAATAGTAATAAATAGAAATAAATAGTAATAAATAGAAATAAATAGTAATAAATAGAAATAAATAGCATTAAATAACAATAAATAGCAATAAATAGCAATAAATAACAATAAATAGAAACAAATAGAAATAAATAGCAATAAATAACAATAAATAGAAACAATTCACAGTAATTTGAAATAATTAACAATCAATATCAATAATTTGAAAAAATTAGCAATAAATAGTAATAAATAGACATAATTAGACATAAATAGCAATAAATAGTTATAAATAGCAATAAATAGTAATAAATAAGAATGAATAGGAATGAATAAGAGTAAATAAGAAAAACAGGAAGGAATAAGAACAAATAGGAAAAATAGGAAAAATAGGAAAAAATAAAAATAAATAGCAATAAATAAGAAGAATTAGGAACAAATAAAAACAAATTGGAATAAATGGGAATAAATACTAATAAATATGATTAATTATCAATAATTAGCAATAAATAAGAATAAATAGGAATAAATATGAATAAATAGGAATAATTAGGAATAATTGTAATAAATTGTTATAAATTGGAAGAACTTGGCATAATTTCCAATAGATTAGTGGCACTCCTTTTATGCAATGACTCTTTTCCTTTCAATTGTCACCGACTCAAAACATTATGAAAATATGCTTCTACATATGCATGTCCAATCTTGTATGAACGATTAGGGATATGCATTCATAGGACCACATTTTTCATAATGTTTCAGGCGATGGAAATTAAAAAAGACGATTCATCAATGAAAAGGGGGCGCTTTTGTCCGATGTCTCAATTACTTTCATCTTTCTTACATTGAAATCACAATGAATAATCTGCTCGGAGGTATGCTTATACATTCTCGTATGCACGAGAATGGATATGAATACCTCCAAGAATATACTTGATTTTGATTTTAGTGTAAGATAGATGCATATAAATGAGACGTCGGACAAAAGAGCAGCCACTAATTCACTGGAAATTTTGTCACCCATTATTAATGGCAATTAGAAAGAAGTAGTTGTAATTATTAATCTTCATTTTTTGATAGTGTTTTTATTATTTTAAATTATTCAAAAATAGTAATGATTTTATATTTTGTAGAAAAATATGGAACAAGTAAGTTGATAATAGTAATTATTACATGATCGTGCCTGGATAAATCAGTGCAAAAATCCAAACGATTCTGTTTTAAATTTTTTATATATTGAGGGTGTTGAACCTTTATTATCAATTTCATCCTCAAAAATAGAATTTTATTCAGAAGTCACAATTAAGGTTCCCTATAAAAAATGTGCTCTAAAAATGTTTGATGCATTTAACAAAATTGCGGGACACATCTTGCATTTTGGTTTTCAACCAGATTATGTTTTTTAGTATCATCCTAGTGAACATTGTTCCAGAGAATATACTAATAATTTGATTCTGGATCCATCACAGTTTCAAAATTTAGTACATGATGTTGTATGTCTATCTGTTCAACAAATTGAAACTCAGGATGACATTGTTTTAACTCTTGAGTTGGAACCATCCGATTTCTATGAGTTATTGAGGCCTCATAATGATGAATTATATCCTGGTAGCAAGATAAAAAAATTAAAAGCAGTTGAAACTTTTATGGCTATTAAATCAGATAATTGAGTGTCAAAGAACTATTTTGATCGGATATTTACTTCAGTTAAAACACAATTACTTGATGGAAATTTGTTGCCTGAAAATTAATATAAGTGAAAAAGGCCAGTTCGTAGTCCAGGCCTTAGTTATCAAAAGATTCATGCATGTGAAAATGATTTCGTCATATATTCTGGTGAAAATAAGTCGTTGGATACTTATCCCACATGTGGATAATCATGTTATAAAGAAGCTCAATCAGGGAAGTCTAGATCAATTCCGGTAAAACATTTGAGATATTTTCTGCCTACATTCTGGTTGAAACATTTATTTATGTCTCAGAACACAACGTCAATGATGTCATGGCACAAAACCAAGATTTTAACTGATAAAATCTTGAATCATCCAACTGATAGTGATTCATAGAAATTTTTCTGACCGAGTGCATCCTTCTTTTTCTTTAGAAGCTCAGAACATGGTATTGGTTCATTCTGCTGATGGTTTCTATCCATTTGGTACATATGGTGGTTAGTATTCATGTTTTCCTATCTTTATAACTCCATTCAATTTACCTCCATGGATTTTTATGAAGGATACCTATATCTTTTTGACCTTATTAATCCCAGGACATCCGAAATTTTTTTTTGAGGTTTATTGGAAACCATTTATTGATTAGTTAAATTCATTGTAGAGTAATGGTGTTTGTACATATGATGTTTCTGTGAAACAAAATTTCCTACTAAAAGCTGCATTGATGTGGAAAATTAGTGACTTCCCAGCATATGGCATGTTATTTGGATGGATCACACATGGTACAAAATCATCTCCTTACTGTATGAAAAACAAAAAATCATTTATGTTCATCAATGGAGAAAACCTTGCTATTTTGACTGTCATCGCAGATTTCTTCTAACTGATCATCCTTTTAGGAGGAAAAAATCTAATTTTATAAAAGGTAAAATTGAAAGGGATGGACAACCAAAAATGATTTTAGGTACAATGATAAAATTAGTTGTATTTTTAGTACCTCCTGTCACATTTGGACAAACAATAAACCAATAGAAAATTCATGGCTTTGGGGAAGAAAAAAATTGATAAAATATTTTTTTTGGGATCTTCCATGTTGGTCTGATTTGTTGGTCTACCACATGTTGGATGTCCTGCATATTGAGAATAACTATTTTGATACCTTTTTTCATACCATTTTGGATAAACCACGTCAGACCAAAAATAATTTAAAGGCACGACTAGATCTTTCCCAAATTTTCAGGTGACCAGAACTTGAACCATTTGAAAATTTTAGATCACAGAGGTTAATGAATCCAAAAGCATATTATACACTTTCCAAAAAGAGTTGCTTATTATTTTGTCATTGGATTATATATTTGAGACTTCCAAATGGCTATGCTTCCAATTTGGGAAGATGTGTTAAGAATGATCATATTACTGGTTTAAAAAGTCCTGATTTTCATAATATAATGGAAAGAATTATACTAATTGGATTTGGAGGTTTTTTGAATACAATGATTTGTGATTCAATAAAAAACATATCATACTTTTTCTGAGACATTTGTGTTGTGATAACAGACTAAAATGTACTAAGAAAACTAGAATAAGATGTTGTTGTAATTATACGTAAATTAGAAAAAATATTTCAATGGCTTTCTATGACTCAATAGAACATTTGATATTACATATTCCATATAAAGAAAAATTTAGAGGTCATGTACAGTTTCAATTGATGTATCCATTTGAGATATACATGCCGAAATTGAAGAAAAAAGTACATAAAAAAGCATCAGTTGAAGGCTCAATTACCAAAGTCTATTTGCAAGAGGGAATTGCTCTTTTTTCTACTCTCATTATTTGGAATTTGAATATCCCTCAAAACACAACAACATGGTATAGAACGAGGGGAATATTGATGATGAAATGGGAAATAAATTATCATTTTTTAATCATCCAGAGTTTGGATTCAGTGGAGTTCATGAAAGATGACTTTCAGATGATGAATATCACAGAGCTCATACATATATTGTGCAAAAATAACAAAAAATGAAATCATTTGTACTGTGAGTGCTTCTATAACTTATTCCATAATTTATGTTATAGTAAGTAAAATTATTTTATTCGTAGGTTATATGATACTCATATCATGAAAAAGATTCCACAAATTATAGTAGATGATATTGAAGAATGCCCATTGTTTCTCAATTGTTTCAGAAACTGGTAACATAAATTATTGATTGTTTAACATATTAATTCAATTTAGTATTTATTATATGATAATTTTTTAAAAAATTTCAAGTGTGTCAACATGCTGATAAAATTGATAAGTGACAATTTATATTGAGTAACCCACTATCCAAAATGGTTAAATATAATAATGCATATGTGGTGACCGGTTTTTAATTTTATACAAGAGTATATTGGGAATAAAAAAAATGAATATTAGAGTTTGTTTGATAGGATCACATCATAAAGAAACTGAAATTGATTTTTATAGCATGCTGAATGAAATTATTGAATTGTGTTATTTAGGAAAAAATTACATAACGATGTTTAAATGTCAGTGGTTGGATACTGAGAGAGCCTTGTGTGTTCACCCGAATCATGGAATCATTGATATTAAATATAAAAGTCTTCATGCACTAAATGAACCATTTCTACTAGATCAATAGGCACCTAAAATTTATTATTCAAAGTATTGTTCTACTTCAAGACACCTGAGTGATTGGAGGAGCATAATATAATTAAAATCCTAGGAAAATAAGTTTACTCAAACTAAATGTGGTTCCCCTGAAGTGCACGGAATTGAAATTTTTCAAGAGACTACTCAAAATCCATATTTTTCACAATGCGACATGAATATCGATGATGACACCCCACAATTAAGTGTAGATTGTGACGATGATGTTAATGATGTTACAAAAGAATTTAAAATGGTAAGAGATGATGGAACTGAAACTCATATAGATATTTATGATGTTAAGGAGGAATATGAAGACATTGACATCTTCAGATATAAAGATAATAATGAAGGGCAACATTGGCATAGTTAAATGTTGGTTATAATAATAACTAATATAAATCTATATATAATAGTTATTTTCAACTTTTTTATAACAACAATAATTTTGTGCTTCAGATGGACGATGATCTATTTTGTGAGTGGCAGGAGGTTGAGTTACCTTTGGATGAGGAGGTTTTTGGATCATCTAACCCTCAGCCTACGAGAGGTTTAGGGGGTGTGCGTAGGGGGTGTGGTCTTGCACGACTGATGATTCCTAACCCTATCCCTGAGCGACGTTCATGTCTTTTCTTTGATCCACGCATATGGAGGTATGAAAATCTGTGAATTTTAATTATCTTTAATTAATTCATTTATATACTAATTGATTGATTTTTTGTTATTTTTTCATAGTTTTTCACATATATCTATTGGACAGGGGACCACTATCTTGAGCAATTATTCTTCTCAGCCATGTATCACATGGGAATAGATTCTAGTTGATGTGAAACTTGGCATGTTCAATCATCGAATGGTATGTAAATAAATAATATTTATTTTTAAATTTATTTCATTATTAACTTGATGTTGTAAATTATTTTTAGGGTTTATTATATCCTATCGATGATATCCATCGTGACGCTATCCACACAATATGAGAGGTGTCTATGTGTGAATTTTTCTGTTAGTTTTTTCAAAAATTAAGAAGGACAGACAAGTAGAAAGTAGGAGTTGTAGTATTTGGTGAGTCCTGTAGATCCCACCGACTAGAGTACATTTTAAATCTTTTTTTGGGACAGATTATGTTTATACTGGTTTTGGGGTGGATTTCAGAGGAGATCTTCATCAGGCTGACAGAACCGGGGGAGACATGAGGTGACACATCAAGCTGGTAGCTGTATATTCAGTACGCATAGAGTGCATCTGGTAACTACTTTTTAATGATTTATATTAATTTAAATATAAACAGTTTATTTTATATTCATATAGGCAGTCGAGAAGCCTCATATTATAGAGCACGCCGTTTATTAGAGGATGTATAGTGATCGAGCCACTGGAGAGATTAGAAGTGATCGCCCACATCAGATTGTGGTAAGTAGTATTTCTTTTTCGGTTTGAAAATTAACAGTATATAATATTATCACAATTTTAATTTCAAATTGGAACAAAATGAGTCATATGAGGCTGTGAACTCTCAGACAGAGGCTGAAAGTTAGGCCGAGATGACTGATCAGGCTAGTTCCCACCATTTCGATGAAGAGGCATATATACAGGCGACCCAATATGGCTTCAAGAAGGGCTGAGTAGTTGATATCGACTCTAATTTGACTCATGGAACTTATTATGGTACTAATGAGATGTCAGCATATAGCTTGAGAGGAGCTTGTGGAGAGACATCATTTTCCGACTCACTATATCAGGAGCAGTTGCAAGCTCAGAGTGAGCTTATAAAGAGTTTGCATAAGCATCATGATGAGATGCTCCAGCAGGAGCAGCAGAACAAGGAGGAAACGCATTGATGGTAGTAGTACCATCATGAGTACATGGAGTACATACAACATCTAACTCATAGTTTTGGGATGAATTTTCCTCCACCATCTCCTCCAGCTCCTCAACCTCCTCCAAAAGACTACCCCCAATGGATTTTTTTAATGTTAAACAACTTTGAATTCATTTTTTGTTGTAATATTATTTATTTAAAGTTTATGTCATTTATATTGGTGTGAATATTGCATAATTTAATTTTTTCATTATTTTTAATATTTTAATATTTATTGTTAGTATTATATATTTAATGTTTTTTTATTTTAATAATAATAATAATAATTTTTTTGCGTATATTGATAATTTTAATATTTTAATATTTTTTAATTATTTTAATAATTTTAATATTATTTTTTCATAAATATTAAAAATAATAATAACATTATTATTACTATTATTTCATTATTAATATTATAATAATATATTATTTGTATTATTTATATTAGTATTATTATTATATAATAATAGATTATTTTTATTAATAGTATTAACAATGTTATTATTTTTTAATATTACTATATCATTATTTTGTTGAATATATATATTTTTATTTTATTAAGTATTTGTGATGGGTCCTTTTGCAATGGAACCCCATCACAAATAGTTTATATATTTTTTAAATAAGTATTTGTGATTGGAAAATTTTCCCATCAGAAATACTTATTTGTTATAGGCCTATCGCTACATGTTTTTGTATATATAATCTATATAAACAGATAACTATTTGCGATACAATTTTTTTATAATGGCCTATTTGTGACGGGACCCCATAAAGAATTCTCATTTGTGATGAGATCCTGTCATAAATAGCCTGTCAAAAATACCTCAAATTCCAGTAGTGGGATAAGCCAAAGTATAGGATAACATCCTAATGTTTTTGTAACAAATATATTGTGTAGTTTATCTTGAAATATATTCATATCTAGAGACTACGAGTGGATATGGATTTGGTACATATGTACATAGGGGTAATAACCCAGAAGAAACTATATTGATCTTGACTCAATCAGAAACTTGTACCCAATAATGGGCCTTACTAAATACCAGATTTGAAACTCCCAGGGGACATGATTTTGATAATACAAATTTTCTTTATGAATCATTATGAATTATTTTAACTCGTTTTTATCATGTATGACCTAGGATAAACCTATAATGTCTTAGATTTAAAGGAATGTATCATTATTTAAACATCCTATAAGGGTTTTTTCAGGATTATGTGGTTCCCCAATATGATTATTGTTTCTTACACTCGGATATTTGGTTTTATTTAAGTAAAGGATCCTAAAATAACAATCTTAATATTGAGTATGCTAGATAATGCAATGATTGTGCTCCTGGAAAGCCAAATTCCATTACAGATGGAATGAAAGATATCATTGTAATTCTTATACAACTTACTCAAGATATGAATCATATTGAGCTTCCATATGAGAAATGTATGGAACAACATTATTTTGAGTCCTTCATGAGGTAATGTCCAGCTTTGTTCAGTGGAACTAATGATCCTCTCATTGATGGAAAATGGATGATTACCACTAAAAAGATAATTTCTACCATCCGATGTTTGGAACGTGAAAAAGCCTTTTTGGATATCTACTAATTGGAAGGTGAAGCAGATGAATGGTGGAATCATATTAAGAATACAAGGCAACATGATGAAATTGAATCCATGAATTGGGACAAGTTCAAAAAATTATTTTTCAATAAGTGATTTCCTTATTTTATTTTTATGAACATGGAGAAATATTTCATTAAGATAAGGTAAAAGGATGATGAATCTATTGATATTTATGGGGGAAATTTTATAAGACTTGTGAGCTACACATCTAGTATTATCTCCTAATGTAAATATAAGTTTGAATGATTTTTAAGTGTATTAAAACCATGTATACGAAGGTTTTTATCCATAAAAGACATAAATAACTATGAAGAGATTATTCAATGAGAAATCAAGGTGAAAATAGAGGTTGGAGTTACATATCAACATCATTGTTTTGATGAGAAAAGGAAGATGGGGTTAAAAGGAAAATCTAAGAAACATAGAGTGAAGAATATGATATTTCTTTTATGATCAATGTATGGGCAGAATCATGGAGGAAATTACATTAAGGGGACTAGAAAATATATTAAGTATATAAGGGAAGGTCATTAGGTAATTTATTACTGAATTAATGGGAAGAAGTTATCTAAGGATGAAAATAGAGATAAATATGCATAGAATGCACCGCCCACACTTCAGTGCATATATTTTAAGGATAATGTGCATTATTATAACTAGTGACTGAACTTGAGGGTTAATGATAATGATCAATTTCATCAAAATTTTATGTCGAGGGTCAAGGAGAAATCTAATTGGTACACAATTGCTAATGAGGGGTGTGCTAATGATGTGGTGAAAGGTATGCTTATCAACTACTATAGAACTGCTAACATATTATTTGACTCTAGATCTAACAATTGTTTATTATCTATGGAATTTTATAAGGGTATCCAGATTCCACCAAACAATTTAATATATAATTAGTAGTGACAACCCATAAGGATATGATGATCACATCTCAAGTATATGATTCCTATGTATTTTACATTGGTGGGAAATTTATTCTTATAAATATTTTCATTCTTCCCCTTGTTGAATTTGATATCATCTTAGGAATTGATTCGATTTATCTACATAAATCCCATTTAAATTTTTGAGGAAGGATGTCGGGTTTGATATTACAAACCAACCTATGATCATCTTTTAATGTGAAGATAATTGTGAACCTATGATGGATATTACAACCATCATATAGGTATTAATTCACATTCAAAAGGGGTGTTTATCTCAAATTATTTGAGAGAAACTCGACATCTATGGCATTCTTATTTTATAGGAATTTTTGGATGTCTTTCTAGAATAGTTTCCAATACTTCCACCAAAATGAGGAGATGATTTCTTAGTATAACTCATACTTCATGCCACACCAATGTCAAATAATCCCTATAGAATTCCCCTATTTGAGTTGCAGGAATTAAAGAAGGAACTCCATGAAATCCTTGACAAGGGATTCATTCATCCAGGTGTGTCACCTTGGATTGCACCTATTATTTTTGTTAAAAATAAATTTAGATCGATGCGGCTCTTCATTGATTATTGTTAGTAAAACAAGATCATAATTAAGAACAAGTATTCTATTTCCGGTTTCGTTGACTTACATGATCAACAACATAATTGAAAATAATTTTTTGAAGATTGAACTTCGTTATAGATATCATTAGACGAGGTTCAATAAAGAGGATATATAGAAGATGGAATTCTATACAAGGATTGGACACTGTAAATATATATTAATTCAATTAGGTCTTAATAATTACCCTACTATGTTTGTGGTTTTAATGAATATATTCTTTATAGATTACCTTGACCATTTTGTGGCAGTCTTTATAGATGACATTATTATATATTCAAATAGAAAGGAAGAGCATAAAGATCACTTGATAATTGAACTAAAGGTACGAGGAAAGAGATAATGTATGCATAATTTCCAAAGTGTGAATTTTTGGATTCAAGAAATTTTATTTTTGGGTTACATAATATCCAGAGATGGTTTATCAGTAGATCCATCAAAGAAAAAGGCTATTGAATGTTGGAGAAGACAAACCATGAAGTTTTAGATATGTAGTTTTCTTGGATTATTTAGATATTATTTATGGGTTGTTGATAATTTCTTAAGAATATATAATCCACTCACTATGTTAACTAAATAGGAAGCCATGTTTTTTTGGACATATGAATATGATTAAAATTTCAAGCAATTGAAAATAAAATTTCTCAACACACCAATTCTTACATTACCCAATAGCAGAGAAGGGTTTGAAATCTATAGTGATTTATCCAAGAAGTTAATGAGATTTGTTCTTATGAAGAATGACATGTTTATAGATTATGCCTCATCAAAGCTGATGATTCATGAGAAAAATTACCTGAATCATGATTTGGAGTTATCCACGATAATTTTTTCTTTAAAGATATAGAGGAATTATCTTTATGTAGAAAAGGGTGATATATATACTAATAACAACCATTTTAAGTATATATTCACATAGAAGTATTTGAACATGCTACCAAGAATATAGTTAGAGACGATTAATGATTATTACTACTCAATACATTAATACTCTTAGAAATTGATCAAGGTGTCTGATGATTTGAGTAAAAAGGGTAATTCTATCTTATTCTTGATGAGGATCACAAAATATCAAATATTTATAGATATGAAAAGGATTGATATGGAAATCCTAAATGTAGGGGATACATATTATCTTTCTCAATTTAGTGTTCAATAGATATCAATGTGATTATTAAAGAGGAGTATATGATATATGTAGATCTAAAAAAAGGTTACAAATGTTTTGGAGTTTAACCATGATCATGATGGAATGATAAGTTTCAGGAACCCTGTATGTGTTCCATCCATACCAAATTTTAAGGACTTGTTAGAGGTATATCATAATTCATCATTCTCAATTTATCCTAGAAGTATGAATATGTATAGATATTTTAAAGAGTAATTCTTGTGAGATGGAATAAAGGGATATATCACTGTGGTTTTACCTCATTACTTGGTATTTCAAAAAGTTACAATAGAAAGAAAAATGTCTATGGTGATGTTGCATCCATTACACAAACCAAAATGGAAATGTGAGAATAACAACCTAGATTTGGTCATTAGACTTTCCATAATGTATAATCAGAATAATGTTATATGTGTTGTAGTTGATAACCTTACTATGTAAACACACTTTATATCTATCTAGAAGGCTTATCACTAGATCAGATATCTAGGATATACATTAAGGAAGTTTTCATGTTTCATGGTATACCACATTCCATTTTGTTTGATTAGGATCCAAGGTTTACCATAAGGTTATAGTGATGTCTTCAACAATATCTTGATAAAATGATGAGTTTCTTCACCTCTTATAATCCCCAAACATTTGGCCACTATAAAAGAACAATTCAAACCATAGAGGATATTTTGATATCCTTTTCACTACATTTTGGACGGTTATTAGGATCGACACCATCCTCTAGTTACTTTTCTTAAAATAATAGATTTCACTCAAGCATTCAGATAGATCCTTATGAATACATCTATAGATATAAATGTATACCTCTAACGTGATAGAATGAATTTTGAGAAAGAGACATATTAGTACCTAAGATAGATGAATAAATGATAGAGAAGGTCAGATCTATTCAGCAAAATATCAATGAAGCTCATAGTCCATAGAAAATTTATGTAGAGAATCATTGATGTGATATATAATTTGAAGTTGATGATAAGTTATTTTTAATAATTCCCCATTTAATAAGGCTATGATATTTAGGATTAAAGGGAAACTAATACCTAGGTATATTAGTGCCTTTAAAAACCATGATAAAGTATGGATAGTATCCTATTTCTTGGAAATGACACCAAACCTCTCCCAAGTCCACGATTTGTTCCATGTATCTCTCTTGAGGATGTACACACCAAACCCTTCACATGTATTGAACTCAGAGGTCATACCTCTAGAAAAACATCTTCCTTATGAGGAACAACTAGTGGATATTATGAATCATATAGAGAAATTTCTATGAAATATGACCACTCATCTAGTAAAACTTTTGTGGTGAAAACACTTGTTTGAAGAAGCTACGTGGGATCTTGAGGATATGACGAGGTATATGTATACTCATTAATTTGTATCAGAGTGATGAAATTCTTGGAAGAAATTAATTTTAATGGGAGTACAATGTAACGTCATGAGTTTTTATGATTTTTTTTATCGAATAAATAAAATTTATTTGATGGATTGTGTTAAACTAAACAATTATTTAAGCTTTAATTATATAAAACACCATTTTAATCTTCCAGCACACACAACACTCTCTTATCCAGCATTATATAGAACACTATTTTTTTACAAAACCACTATATATTATTAATATATTTATTTAAACATGACCATTATAAACTAGACATTAAAATTAACAACAAGAATAATAATAAATACTTTTTAAATATCAAATATAATGTTTTTATATAAATAAAATACATTTATAATGAAATACCTAGTTTTGGGTAAAGTTTATATGTTTCAAAAATAACATTGTCATAAAAAATGATCTCTAAGTATTTTTTGTGAAAGATAATAAAATTATTTTTCAAATTTTTTTGAAAATTAATTTGATAAAACAAACATAATTTATGGATTCATAATATCAATATTATCTTAGGGTGAATTTTTGGGATTTTTCTGAAAAGTTTTCTTTTTTGATGAATAATGAAAAAGAATATATTTTAGTTAACAACCTCATATTCATTTATTTTATAAATAAAGTTAAAATAAAATTTAAATTTGTTTTAATGAAACAATAGTTCAATTATAAATATATTAATTCAATTTATTTCATTTTAATCAATTTTTTTTTGAAAATGGCAATAAAAACATTATAAACTTTTGATCTTTTTCCTTTTAAGAACCCACTTTCTCGTCACGTCTCTAAGATTAATTTTGAATTAATTTTTTCTACTTATTTTAATAGAATTTGGATAATTGAGTTTCATATTTTTAACAGTAATAACTTATAATGTCTAATAATCTGAACTTAATTCTTTACCAAAATGAATATAGAATGTAGTAAAAATTAATTAGTGCTGTTAAGGTAAAAATAGGGCTACTAAGGGGTTAAAGTAAAAAGATAAGACAAAATATTAAATCTAAACTTGTCAAAAAATTATTTTATGACCATATTTATAACTTATAATTTATAAGGTTATCATTTGATCCTTTTTTGACCCTTTTTCATGTGAAAAATATGGGAGCACTCTATTCTTTTCAAAAATACTAGGTGTGTCCTCTCACCTACTTATAAAAGGACACCCCATAACCTCTATTATTCACACATTAAAACATTTTTGGTTGATAAAATACCTGACCAAAACAATTCCCACCATCCCTCCTCCCTTCCTAGAAGTCATATTTTTTTTGTAAAAATCCAAACTAGGATGGATTTAATACAAACCTAAGTAGGATACCTAAAAAAGAGGTAATGTCCTCCAATGACCATCTTTATTTTATTTATTTCTACATCACATTCAATTCTTATTATACCATGATTATATAATAAACTTAGTGTATTACATATAATTATTTGTAGATATGTTTTTATTACTACCAAAAATCACACACAATTCCATCAAATGAATTACAAAGTGATCATTCTAATGTAAGACAGACTACCACTATGCGAACTGATATTGTTTGTTTCTCCATGACCACCTATCATGTTTGGAAATAATGATGGAATTAATGTATATATATATATATATATTATTTTTTTGATTTTTAATATATTATTATTCTTTTATAAATATAATATTATACATACATTCATTCTTTACTTTTTGTGGGACTATGATAACGTTGTTCGTGTGTAAGGAAGACTACCACCTTGTAAAGCGATGTAATTCATTCACAATTTACATGGAATGTATTAAAGATGATTTTAAAAAAATATTTCAGGTATATGACATAAAAATGATACTTTAATAATATATATATATACCTATACTTTTCATTCTGTTAATACGTTAAGAAAATGGAAACAACATTGATGTGTATGCATGACTTACTATCTCCATGAATGACGTATTTAATTTTCTATCACTAAATTATATGTATTAATATAAATAATTATATACTGAATATATATGATATTTTTATCATGCATTACATTATTTATATGATAAAGTCATGATCCGTGTAAGAGGACCAAAAATAACAAGTCAAAGCATACTCAAAAAACAAAGCGGTTATTACCCAAAACTTGAATTTAACGTAAAATTGTTAATAGACATGTAAGAAAATATAATTAGAAAATCATATATGGTATGATATATATGAATATATTTATTTAATTTATTTTTAATAAAAATATATTTATTATATAAGATGATTGAATTATTGAGAAGGAATTCAAGAATTTTGGCAAGGGATTTCCATGTCCCTTTTTACATTCATGAGACACATTACATATTACCCTACTATTTATTTTATGTGGTGTGTATCATACCCATGAATATTTTTTTATTACTATAATTATAATTATTGGGTTTTAAATATCCATTTTAGGATCTTGCATTTGTAGGGTTAATGGTATAAACATTACCAAAGTGCAAAGAGATTTTTATCTCAATTTTCCTTCTTCGAGATGTATTTTTTGTTATGAACCTATATTAATTAACGAGATGTATATAAAACCCCTTTTACATGTAATATGAATAATTTATTTATCCTCAATATATTTTCAGTTCTATTTTATGTTATAATTTCATGGGTCTTATGATTCAATGTTACCAAAGTGGTAAATATTTTAGGTTACAATCTCATCATTTATCTAGATTAATTATGATCAAGTATCCAATATTGAAATCAGATTATATACCTATAATAAATTATAATTAATTTTATTATCTATATTTATTAATGATATATTCAATTAACGGTATCACTTTCTTGCTCTTTGATAGTTAAATTTTTTTAAAAAATGTTTTTATAGAAATCAGACATTATTTCTCTCTTCAGTCGATTTTTTTCGTTAAACAACATCTTTTATCAAAATGTATAATTTTTTTATTACCCTCTTATGATTTTAAAAAGGAATTTGTACCCATGTTTTTTTATAAGATTTTTAGAAGGAATATTCTTACCATTTTCAAAATAATTCCCATTTGGATTTTACCAAAAATGTGAAAGGAATCTTTGTTTTAACATGTACAACATAAATAGAATTTTATCACATCATGAACAATCCTTTCACCAAATATTCTATTATATGTTTTAAAGTTTATTTTAAAATTACATCATTTTAAAAATTTATTACATTTTGAAAATCTTTATTCAAATTAGAAATGATATTTTCCAGAGGAAATTAATTAAATGATCTTTAAAAACTATTTCACATCAAAGATTACATCTTTTGGTGTTACATATGACTTACTAGGGGTATGGTCCAAGGATACCATTAATATTATTTCTCTTAATGGTTTATGTTTTGATGTAATGATATTTATGAAACTAATTTCTTTTCCACAGTCATACCATGATAATATGATTATCAAACCCATTCATTTTGATAGGTTATACTATAACAAAATGATAATGGAATATATCTCATTTACATAGGATATGATATTATTAAATATTTTTGAAAACCATTTCATTTAAGGGGTTATGATATGATTAATTCTGTGATATTGTGTCACAAATTTTTATGATTTTCATTATGTATTTGTGGGACTTATATCTTCCTCTAATTCATTGTGTAATGATTAATGTTATATGAGATCAAAGGGTACAATGAGGTTATGCCAAGCCCAAAATAGGGTACAAATGAGGGAAAACCAAGCCTAAAAAAGGTAAAAAGTTTGTTAGACCAATACTATCAAGTTAAAAATTTCTTGGTCAGTAGCCCTGAAATGGGATTTTAAATGCTTATGTATAGGACACAAATCAATTTAATATTATAATATTATACTCTCTTAGATAATTTTCCTTGATTTCATTATGATTCATGCATCTTGAACTTCCATTCTATATTTCATGACTCATGATTCAGATCTTTGACATGAAGGGTATAGTTTTCAAATGTTATTCCCATGTTCTCAAAACCTTATGTTCATATTATGTTTACATATCTCCTTTATTTACCCTTATTGAGTATCTGAGCTCACACTTTCTTATGTTTACTTCCCTAAAGTTATGAAGATGTATATTACATATTATTTTTCTAAGAAGGTTTCTAGTAATGAAGATACTTGTTGGAGATGATTTAGTTTACTTATGTATTAGTGTTTATGTTTCAATGATCTTAAAGGCACTAAACAATTATGGTCCTCATGTGTGTGTTAGTGTAGTGTAATTAATATTGATAAAAAATGATGTAATATATATTTATGACAAGACCTGAGTCTCTATAGTTATAAAATCATGTATGTAAACAATATGTTTTGAACACCAGGTCTTTGAGTACTTGAATGGGGAATCTCAGTTGGTATCGGAGAAGGGTTGAGATAAATTCAGATGATAATATGTTATCAGATGAGTTTTTTAAGAGTTTTGGGTACCATCATTGGTTAATAAATTTCATGGTATATTATAATTTTAGGGACATAGATGCACCTTTTTAAGACTTATATAATGGGATTTTATAGTGACTAACAATATTTTGGGATATATTAATTAGGTTTTAGGATGAATACCTGATTGAGGTATAGGTATCCATTATAGTGGGAATGTAATTTGATTTCAAGGAAATTTAGTTTATTTTTATAAAATATTAATATTTTTTTATAATATATATGATTATGATATAAATTTATTGATATTAAATTAATGTTGTTTTATGATTAAGGTTTAGTTGATTTATGAGGGTATTTGTTTCCATGATTTTGGTGAATGTAATGTTGTAAGAATGATCATGATAAATATATGTTTAATTATTTTTGGGAGTTAGTATTATAAAATATAAGTGAAATCCCTGGTTTTGATATTAATATAGGAAACATTCCAAAATGTTTTGAAAATTAGTTTCCATTCAATAATAGACCAACGTGAACACTACAAGTGGATTTATGCTCTGTCTATGATAAACTCAGGGGTAATAATAAGAAAAACAGTTAGCTGTGTATTTTCTCAATATTTAATCTGTGCACACCAAGAGGTTCTAAATAAAAACCATTTTTGGTATTACCGAGGGATATTATTTTAATATTTCAGATGATACTAATGAACCATTTTAATGGATTTCAATGCATTCTTATATCATGAATCCCGACTATGTTAAGAATACCCTCATCAATTTTCATCAGTGAGTGAAATTAAAATTATGAGGAACCCTTCATGACATAATTTATTATCACACCCTAAAAATATTATATTCACCAAGAACTACCAAAACACTTTCCCAACACTCTTAAACACTTTAAAGTGGTTCTGGTCTTAGAAAAAGACCACCTTTCAGAGGCATCATTCTATTAACAATGGGGTTATCCCCAGAAGTAATGTAAGAACTTATAAATCCTCTGTCATTTTTATTTCATTAAATTTTATCCTTCTAAATCATCCATATTTATTATAATAATATAATCAATTAGTATCATTGGTGTACTAAATTTTATTTTTCTTATGGAATAAATATTATCTACCTTCCATCTATCCATTTCTAAAATTAAACCATTTACCATATTATGGACAGTTCAATAACACTATTGATGAAACATTTAATTTTTCACCACCAACATACATACATGGTTAGAAAAATGGATTTAATAGATAAAAATTATATTCATGACATGATTGAGATTCTAAGAAGTTAAATTTCCCCTTATATTGAGGATATTAATAATAAATAATCATAATGAATTTAACCACCCAAAAAAGGAATATTGAGGTGTCGTTAAAAATAAAAATATATTTTAGATTATATATATATATATATTGATACTTAATTTATAATTATAGTATAACTATATAATTATAAATATTATGGAACTTTTTATAAATATATTTTTTAATGTTAAACATACTGAAGCGGTTTTGAAGAATTTGATTAAACAACACAAGTTCTCAATAAAATAAATACAAAAAATGATGGTTATATGATAATAAATGGAAATTAAAAATAAAATATAAATAAATAAGGTTAAAAAATAAAATATTAACAATTATTACAATACTATAGGTTATATGATATCTGACTAAGTGGGAATCAATGGTATGGTTTAATTCCTTCAATTTTCATTCTATATGAAACATTTTAAATTATATACCTATTATTATTTAAAATGATGAAAATACTGTAAATTGAATTATTTTTTCATAAATAATCATTTACCAATGAAAATTATAGGTCAATTTTGTTATATATTTCCTTGTTCTTTTGACTCATTACTAAACCTATAAAGGGATTTTGGACTCAATTTCCTTTCATTCAGTTACATCCTTCCTTTATTGATTATGTTACTTTAAGATTATGTGAATTATAACTTCTGATTGTTTTATATTTTATTATTACCATTTTTATTTGGATTTAATTTTTTTCACGTAATCATTTTCTTGATATATTCAATGATCACATGTTATATTCATTATAAGGGCTTCCATTATAAGCCTCCACGTATGTCAATTATTGTCCTTAAATTCCTTATTTTCAATTATATGAATCAAATATATGTTATTAGATAATTAAATATTTTTTGTTCTTTCATTCATGATGAATTTATGATCTCCTTTCCTTCCCTATGAATTTATACTTCACACCTTTTTTTGTAAGGTGTTTTTTTAAAAGTCACTTTGAATTCAATATTATTTTTGGCTGATTTTTCATCTTAGGAAACTTCGTGAAATTTATCTTATAAAACCTATACAATTTATTATCAAATTATTATTATTGGGGGTTATATTTCTTTTAACCCTTTTTCTTTTTTTGGTTCATCATTCAAAATAAGATTCATGTAAGTGGATCCGACTTTATCTCTTCTTTACAACCGTAAATCTTCCTCCACCATGTCAAAATTATTTATATTGTTTTATGTATGTTCTTATTTATACATAAATGATTTATTAAGTCAATTTTATATTATATTCTAATAATTTTACATAATTTCAAAGTAACATTCTTAATATTTTCTACAAGGGTCATTTTTTGACATTCTTTATAGAAGTGTAAAATAATATCATTTGTATAATTTATTGCATGAGAGAATTTCATCTATTTTATAAATATTTTTCTTAATGAGTAATCTTATTCATGATTACATTGGTTTCCAAAGTAATTATTATTCCTAAAATTTTGTGAATGTCTCATTTTAAAAATAATAGTTAATAATTTAGAAGAATAAATAAATGGATTCATTTCCACTCATTTATATTTTTATCTCCCACTCCACATTTCTCATATTAACTTTATTTATTTTTTGGGTTTCAATATTTTAAATTATTTTGAAATAAATTATTTCAAAAATACTTTTTCACCCCCGATAAATGATTTTTATGTCACATATCTGTTTGTTTTTGCAACCATCTTATAAAAAATTTATGAAAATTATTTTCATAATTTCTCTATGATATTGAAGATAAAATCTCAAAGGTTTATCACCATTACTATAATATTACATTTATTCCCTATTAATTTTCTTATTGTGTTTTTATTTTATGATATTTTACTTACTATATCAAACAATTCAAATCATTATATTTTCTTATCTGATGCCATTCAAAATTGCTAAGTAACACATATTTTTATAAAAGATTATTTAATTTAGGTCAACATACCTTAATAATTATTCTTTTCACTTGGGAAATACTATATTAATACCATATATTAAATATATGTTATAAGATCATGTTATATAGAAATCATCATGAAACACATATATTTATTAGGTTAATTATGCATCAATGAAATTATGATTGTTTTCATAAATATCAAACATATTCATGTACATATTATGATGTAAAATAGGTAACCTAAATTATATATCCCAATAAAGAATTTAGTAATGTTTTAAACCTCATGATAGGATATGTAAGGGATTATAGAGTAAACCCAATCCACTTTTGGACTTTTTATACCATGTTATGTTTCCATGGAAGTGGGGAATGACTAATGATTATAATGTCACATTTATATTCATTCCAAATGGTTCATCCTATTGCATTTAATTTTTGAAAAATTATTTTTTTTCCAATCATGACTTATGATCTATGTTTTATTAATTCTGATTTTCTTATGATGTGTTCTTATAACTTGATTATTCTCTCACCCACCCATATTAATATTATTCTCATTTATGATCTTTGATTATGATTGCTTATGTTTTCCCTTATTAAAAATTTGAGATCACCCTTCTTATGTTCACATTACTATATTTATAAAAAATATTTTTACATATGATATGTCTAAAATGATTTAATGTGTGTATAATTTTGGGAGTGATATTGAAGAATTATTATAATGTAATAAATCCTTGGCTTAGTGGGAAAAATTTCCATTTGATGGTAATGATATGGGTTTTATTATTTTACGTTTTTTTTCCTAACTCTCTAAAAATATAAACCTTTAAGGTCTTGTGGTATGTAAATGAATCAATATTTTTTTATTGATATAGTAATTATATATGGTTATGTTTGTGTCTCTTTATATGTTTGATCACACTACAATTCATTTTTTCATTTTCACCCTTACACAACTATGTTAAACTAGTTTTGTATTGAAAATTATATAAATAATAACAAATATCAATTCATGTTTGATTAAATTAATTTTATTTAATACTATTAAAAAGGTAAATTTTTATTTTTTGATAATCTCGTTAAAGGTGGAGTTGATTTGGAGTGCCCATGACGATTTCCAAGAAAAATGGGCCAAACTGCACTGGATCTATGCACACCAGTAGAATAAAACACATATTTATACAAAACCATGCATTTAAATCGGATGAACTTTTTTTGCATGGTCCAAAATTTAATGGGATACATTTCATATAAAGTATACAAAGCCTCATTCTTCTTCTACGATGCCCATACAAACTGATCTGTCCAAAGAATCAAATAGGCACGAAGTCCAATGAATTGTTCTTTATTTTATCAATATATCGAGCTATATTTGTCCAAATGGGGAAACACATTCTTGGGAGACATTAAAGAGGTGTGGAAACATGTTTCCAGTTTTTACAATGTGATATTAAACTATAAAGGTGTATAAAATCATGGTCTATGTGGTTTTTCACCATCTGTGTTCTCAAAACCACCATCCACATTGCCTATAAAAGATAATCTTGGTTCCCCCATTTGTAAGATGGAACCAGAAGTTATGCTCTGTCATTTTGGAGTCTTATATGTGTCTCCTCCTCATCCTTGAAGTTTTGGAGGCCCCATTACTCATAGGGGTATGAATAATGAAGAAGGAGTTCCACCTGAGCTTCCTCTCCCTCTCAATGTTGAGCTAAATGGTGAGTGATCATTGAGAGGGAGCTATACACATTAAAAGGGAGTTCTGACACCTTATATTATATTCATTTTGTGTAATTTTTGTGTGAATTCTTTCACTTATGTTTAATATTTATAATCTTCTTCCTTGAATGCATTTATTTGGTTTAATTAAGTGAAACATTTCTCATTTCAATATCGATCGAGTTGATATTCAAGTGTGAATCTTGAGTTGTTCTGATTAGAAAACACAAGCATCCTCTTTCTCTCACACATACATAATATTTATTTATTCTTTGGTCAAACTCAATCTATTCTTGAGCTCCGAACCTTGACAAAACTATTGTTGTGTTAAGGGGTGGTTATTTGTGGATTATTATAAGAGGAAAGAGGGGAACAAAGATCTTAGTCACCCCTCAACCAAAGGATTAAAACCTAACCTAATAACCAATTGAGAAAAATAAACTATTCATGTGCTATAGTAACTTAGCAATGATAATTTATTTATATCATATTTTTCAAAATCCACTTTATCTTTCAACTTTAAAACTCTTTACGTTATGTTACTTTATAAATTTTTTTTACAAAATCACCCCCCTTTTGTTCTTCTTATTAAAAATACACACCCAAAACCTATCAACGCTTTTTGAGTGATGAACTAAGGTCTAAACTAGAAAATAAATCAATCTTAAAAACATAATCAATTTGACATGTCACAACAACGCGTTCAATGGTATCAAGTAGAATTTGTATGGAATATGTTATTACCATCACATCTGATAGTACAGGTTTGGGTCATCTTAGATAGTATTAGAGCAGGGTTTAGATAAAATTAAAAGTTGGGATGTTATCTGATGTGGTTATTTTATGATTTTTAAATACAATGATGGATTAATTAATTTAAGGTTGATAAAAATTTTAATGGCCTAGATACTCATTTTAAGGTATTAAGTTATTATATTATATAGTGATTAATGTAAATTTAGTGGATATTTATTTATTTTTATAAAGAATAAATGACCTAGGTATAATTAGACTTTAGGGTTGGTATATAATTTGATTTCAAGTAAATTTATATTATTTGTGGAAAATAATAATATATTTTTGGGAGTAAATATGATTAAGGTATATATTGATTGATATGCGATTAATGTTGTTTAGGGATAAAGGTTATGTTGACTTTTGGAAGTATAGGTTTTTAGGAATTTTGGGTTTGGAATATAGTAAGAAAGATTGTGATAATTTTTGGTATAATTATTGTTAGGAATTTGGAGTGAAATACATTAGTGGAATCCCATGTGATAAATTTAAATATTAGAAAACTTCTTCAAATTCTTGTAAAGTAAATATTGGGTGATTTGATAGAGATGAAATATTTTTTTTGGATACAAAAATTGGATAAAAACATTGATGCACAATGGGGTAATTACCCTGATAATGGTTGGTTGAGTATTAAAGCCATTATCCATCAGTGCACAGTTAGAGATCTTGTCATTACATTTGGTTTTACACTATTAGGGGATACTTTTGGATGTTTCACATTGAATTTGAAATATTATAAATAATTTAAATATGTTTTTATATCACGAGTCATAAATATATTAATAATAAACACTTCTATTTTAAAAATGGAGAGAAATTTAAATTTTGGAAATGAAATTTATTTAAGGGGGTATAATATAACATCTTGAGATTTTAGTATGTATTTTCCATCAAGTAAATACTTTATGAAAATTTTTGTACAACACATTACACCAAACTAAAAAGAACTGTAATATATTAGGAAAATTATATGTATGTAATGTGACCATTATAACATAGATCTTGAATTGGATAGTATAAATAGAGGTAACTACATCATGATATATTAATAGAAAAAAGAAAAAATGATATTCAGAAGTGGGAGTATTCTTTATGATGCTCATTTTTATGATCTGGGAAAGGAGGTAGAGTCACTTTTGTTTTACATAAAAAAATCCCAAAATGAACTTCAACAAGAACAGCTTAAGAAAAATATTCTATGAGGGAAACTAAATATTGTATTAATAAATGTGAGATCCATGATTTCTGAATAACCACCCTTGACTACCACCATTTCTTATATTACATTTATATATTAGGTGAAGGTCCTAAATGAGATTTTTAAATAGAGGATAAGATGATATAAACATGTAATTACAAATATAATAAATTATATTAATTCTAATAATATATTTTCTAGATATTTTATAAATTTAATTTTAAAAACAATTTTAAAAGGGTGTCTCTAAACAAATGTGTTGAATAATTCCAAGAAAATATGTAATCAATTAAAACATAAGATTAAAATAATTTAATGTTAAAAATTTTATGTTTTTGAGGAATTTTATTTTTCTATATAATATGTATTTTTATATTTAGAAATTAATTTTAATAAATTTAAAGGATTATTATAATAAAATGTTTCTAAGTAAAAACTAATATATTTACACTCATTCAATTAGTAATCCATATGAAAGAATAGTAAGAATACTTAATGTTCAAAAATTATTTTTATATGATAAAAAAGTTTTCTATTTTTTATATGATTTTTTAAAGTTAATTTCATAAATTTTAGAATTTTAATTTGATAAAAAATACTTAATTTTTGGAATCATAATGTTTAAATTAACTTAGTTATAATTTGTAGGTTTTTTATAGAAGATGTTTTTTCAATAAATAGTTATTTTTATAAACAAATACCATTAATTTTTTGACATCATCATGAGATAATCTTGCTTAAAAATTTTGAAAACCTATTTACCAACAGAATATTTCTTATGAAGTAAAATAACACTTTTCAAAAATAATAAGTAGAAATTTAAAACAAATATTGGACATTCTAAAACATTAATTATATTTTATTATAATGAAAAACAATTTTTGGTTCTTTGAAATTAGTTTTATGGTTCAGTGGTTCCATTCATCTTAGCTTGATTTAAAAGAAAAATAATTTTTTTAATACAAAAATAATTTTTTTGAGAACAATTACTATTCATTTAAAATTTCCTAAATAATAAAACATTCAATATTTTACTCCAAAACTACCCTCTCCTCCCTTTATAAAAGAACCCATTCACCACCCTAATTTTCTTCAGCCCATAATCACATTATCCAAACCATGATATAATTGAAATCATTCCCAATGCTATTATCCACATCCTCTAATTTCTGGCCTCATCAAAGGACAACCACTTGAAGGCCTAATTTTATTAGTAAAGGAGTCAGGCTAAGGAGTAATGTAAGAACTCTTTATCACTTTATCACTTATATTACCATAAAAGTTTATTCTTATACCTCCTACATGTATATTATACCCATAAAAATATAATTTAATAATTATATTTAGTATACTAAAAGGATATTTTGTTTTAGGATAAATAATTATCTACCTTCCTTTCATTCATTTGTAAAATGAAAATGTCACTCTTATTATGGTTTGATCACTCCCACTATAGATGAAAATTTTCATTTTGATTATAACATTATGTGTATGAATTTAAATATAGTTTTCATGTAACAACCCAATATTTCATAGTACCTTATTTATTCAAAGTATTTCAATAACTTGCGCTATAAGCTATATCGAGTTTGAGTGCACCACGACTTACCAAACTAGCAATTTAAAAGCAGTTATGAATAGTATTATCTACATTTTGAATTTTATATATTCTATATAAATTTTAACATCCATATTATGTGTTTTTTGACATAATATGAGAACAAATTCATTTTTTCAGATAATGGAAGTATTTTTTTAGAAAATGCATTTTTACCGTGTTTTAATGGATAACCCTTTTTAAATCAAATATTTAACACTTTTATATATTTTATTTGACAAAATAAACTTATTCTTTTGAATAATGACATAAAAATTTCATTTCGATAAATTTTTGGTGTTTTCTAATAACTTTTATATTTGGATGAATAGTGAAAAACACTAAATTTTAATTGAAAAAAACTTTTTTAATAAAAATAGTTTATATTGATACAGAATACATCTTAATGGTTTGGAATAATAATATTATTATATTTTTATCATTTAATACAATTTAGGTCATTATACGTAATTTGTCATTTAAATTTGATATAAACACATGTCAATCTTTTGATAGTTTTTACTTTTTAAAACCCACTTTTTGGTTTTGACAACAGGAACTAATTTTAAATTAATTAATGTAACTTCTATGTTTTTAATTTGATAAAATATAATTTATTTTTGAATTCATAATATCAAAATTATCTTATGGATAATTTTTGGTATGTTTCTAAAAACATTTAATTTTTGATGAATAGTGAAAAACATAGCATTATTGTTTAAAACAGACTTTTTATTTAAATAATTACTTATTATAGTTAAATTTATTTTAAGTTTAAATATATATATAATACTTATAAAAGATAAATGTAATTCATAGGAGTCATTTTATTATAAAATTAGATGTATACAATTTTATTGAATTTTTTATCGTCTTTTACCCACCATCTAGGAGCATTTGCAAATTTTCATAAAACATAATTTTACCACTTCTCTGAGTTGAATTTCAAAAATCAGAGAAACACAGTTGAAATTATTAAGTAAAATTTTATTCAATAAGATGAAAAATAATTTTCATTGAATAGTAACTTTTGACTTTTATTTACCACGGTTAAAAGAAAATGGGGTAATTAAAGGTGAAAATGATATTATAATTATCCTAACACATGTCCTAATTCCATTGGATAAGTTTAATTAAACCAAAAAAACCTTAGGAATAATTTTTTATCCTCTTAGTCCACTTGGATTAGATTAGTACATTTATTATTATTTTATTTAAAGAAGAGTTAAAAGTGTTAAATTCAAGGATTATTAACTAAACCATTTTTAATATAGGATTATACATAAGAAAAATTAGACTATAAATATTAATTTGAAAGATAAAAGTTTTGGCTAAATCATGGTTATTTATTTATAATTTTTATACATTAAATAATTAAATTTCTTTATAAAACAATGATGATGCAGTAATTACCTTATTAATGAAAGAATCAAATAAACAGTATTATAAATTTTTAAATAAATATTATTTAAACGTTTTGATTCCATAAAAGAATTTTCTAGGTTAATATTAGATGTTAGGGTTGATTAGATAAATTTTTTTAGAAGAGATAAGGTTGTTATGACTATCACAAAAACTAAATACCAAATAGAGTCAAAATTGACATAAATTAATTTTTAAAACAAATACTATATTATTGGTTGTAATAATATTCCTAAAAATATTAGGATCTGACAATGAAATTAAATAATATTATTTTTGTCATTAATGAGCCACTTTAGGTTCTCTTAGAAGTTTATAGTATGTTTATTAACCATATAGTGTAAGAATACAAGAAGACATGGTAAAATTTAAACTATTTAACTATGAGTTAAATCTAAAAGATAGGGTTACAATGATAACCTAAACTTGTATAAAACCTATTGGTTGATAGTATTTCGACCCATAACCACATTAGGATCAAAATAATTTCATTTGGAGCCGTTATAAACTGAATATGATTGTATAATAAATTAATATTTTAATCCTTTCCTAAAGTGACCCTCAACCCTCTTATAAAAGGGCACTTCCCCTTCTCTCAAAATCACACATCCAAAGTCATTTTCTTCGGCCAAAACCTGACCAAATATCCTCCCAACATACCTCAAACAACCTATAGTCCTTAATATTATCATAAATCCAACCTTTGGAGCCCTTTTGATCAACTCAAAAGGAAACACCTAAAGAATATGTAACAATTTCACTACCCCTTTGAAGTTCTTTTCTTCTTCCACTTACTCTTTATTTGTTGTTTTCATTCCAAAATATTAACTCTAGTACATTCTACATATTTTAATGTTATTATAAATATGGTACTACCAAATTTTTATCCTATCCATCCTATAAATGAAAAGTTCACCATACGTGCGTACGTACGGCTTACCGTCTCCACGTTGTGGTGTAGTTTGTTATTCAAATACTTCATTATTTGGATGGGTATAATAAAGAGTATAACTGATGTAAATAATATATATAACATGTTTATGATTCTCTATACATGTTATAACATCCAATTATATATGATTTCACCATCAATATAATTATATTGTCGCTCGTGCATACGTATGGATTACCGTATCCAAAAACGTGATGAAATTAATTCCCCATTATAATAATTCAAGAATAATTTTTCATTTTATGAAAAATAATGTTTAATAACATAATATAATTTCTTATATGAATAAAATACATCCTATTAATAACAACTATGGCTTACGTAACCAAGCATATAACGGAAAACGAATCAGTTAACACCCGAAATGATGATACTACTAAAATATTGTTAACAATGCAATATTAGAAGATAATATATGATATAATATTTATGTATGTGGTTTTTGTATAATTTAATTACAATGATTTAACTATTATACAGAAGGCTAACGTACCCTCGACCAAGGAAAAGTACAAGGTAAGGGTTAATTTCGTAATCTCATTATTATCCTAGGTTGTTTTTACATAAGAATCTACTAGAACATATTTATTATCCATGTTCGTGAATCAGAAAAGAGTTTTCAAAGCGATTGTTTTTAAGGGAAACTTTTAATAAAATATCATTTTAAAATTTTTAATGATTTATTCTTCTAAAAATTTCTCATTAATGTCCATGTTTTTAAAATGGTTTTAAGGATTTATTTATATGGACATAAATGTTTTAAAATGTTAATTACTTTAAAAATATTCAAAGTGGTATTGGAAACTTTGATTCAGAACTATCTTTTAAAATACTTCCCTTATAAATTATGTGACTTTTAAATGATTTCATGAAAAATGGATATTTCTCTCAGAGATTTCTACTGATCATTTTCCTGCTGCGTCTATTGCAGGGAACATGCAGAGGAGAGCTCAGAACACTTGTTCTTTGGCAGTGATTGGGCGTGCGAGGTGTGGCGGTTCTTTGGTGAGGTTATGGATACCCCTACTTCTTCCAGGTCTGTCCTTCTTTTCTTGGAGTGCTGGTATCTCAAATCTGGAAGTGACAACTCAGAGAGGTTGGATCACACAGTGATTCTACATGTGGGATGCTGGTGCCTATGGCAGGCGAGGAACAAGTGGATTCATGAGGGGATACCCTCGTCGGGTCATGAGATCATTAGCAGAAAAAAATACCTGCTTATCGACCTGATCAGGGCGCTAAGCAACTGGAGGGAGGCCCCATCGTTGTGAGGTTTCTTCATAGAATCCCATCCTTCTACTCCAGGTGGAGTTCGCTCATCTGGAAATTGGGTTTTCTGGCACCCTCCTTTGAGGGGGTTGAAAATAAACTCTGACGGTTCTTGTATCTCAGAGGTGATTAATGGGGGCGGGGTTGTTCGTGACAATAGTGGGTCAGTTCTCTTGGATTTCTCTGCACGGTTGGGACAAGGAACAACCATCCAATCTGAAGATATCGCCATGAAAACTGGCCTTTATATTTGCAAGCATAGGGGCTTACATATCACAGAGGCATAAATAGACTCAATGATTCTGCACAATGTGCTTATGGACTTGGGACGATCCCTTGGCCAGTTGCTTATGTCATTAGAAGCTGTCGTGGCATCCTTGGTGACAGTGTCGAGGTGAACCATACATGTCGGGAGATAAAAAAAGTTGTGGACTACTTGAACGCAATCATTCCCCCTGGCCATGATGGTATC
Organism: Viscum album; assembly: GCA_963277665.1. NCBI lineage: Eukaryota > Viridiplantae > Streptophyta > Magnoliopsida > Santalales > Viscaceae > Viscum > Viscum album. Next base: position 2,026,360,803 of record OY728140.1, on the reverse strand, counting down.
TTTTTTCATAATTTGGATATCTTGAAACTGGAGGGGTGAATATTATCAGAGGGGATACCCTTGGCCTCCATTTCTTCAGACCCCCGTAACCCTTGTTTTTCTTTGCCCTGTTTTTCTTTCCCCTTTGAATAAAAAATTATATTATGATGATGATGATGATGATATCCTTTATATACTTATTTCATTGTGAGGACCATGTACCCAATCATATATAAAATCCTTTATATTATGTATAAAACTTTTCATATGAGGAATGAATTGGACTTAGTAAGTGATGGGTGGATCCTGCTATAGCTCCTCGATGCATCCGTAGGTCTAATGAGAGAAACAAGTGTCTTGGAAGAAGGCCTTGACAAAATATTATTTTTAGTCTTGGACCGAGGCCTTGACTATGTGGTTATGAAGTCTGACATTATGCATTCCATCATTATGAAATTGGAAATTGATAGTTCATGTGATTATTTGAATATTAGAATATCCATATGAATAAGTAAATGGAATTATTTGATTTATCTTTACCATATTATGATGAAGTTTACATTTAAAAGGCTTCTGTTTTACTCTTATATATTTCCATAAATGTTTATTCATATTTATGAAAGTTTCCGCCATATTGTTTCCCTTATTGAGCATCTGAGCTCACCCCTTTCTTATGTTATATTTTCCTAGGATTCCAAGAAGTGTATTTTGATTCATTAGTAGGGTAAAGCTAGGGTATTAATGGCATTCTGAAAGGATCATTTAGGTTTTTTTTATTTTCTAAAGTGTAATGTAACATTCATGTTTGTAATCTATGTTCCAAGACTGTAAAATAGATTGGTCTTTCGTGACTTGATTCTTTTTAATCATGCCAATGTATTAAAATAATGAACATACTCTGGGTTTCTAGGGTCAGGGTGTTATAGTTGGTATCAGAGGTTGTTTAGAAACAACCTTGTAAATAGATTTAGATAAACTTTGATTAGAGAACATTACCCTAAGATAGACTTTGAGGAGTAGTATAGAAGAACTTCCTAGAAATTTGGTAATGTAGAGATTTTGTTTATTTTCCAAGAAATACATCCTTGTATAGATATGAGGAGGTAGAGGCGGCTCTAGCACAAATGTACCTATGAGTGAAAACTCCAAAAAGGAGTTTTGGGCTTTACCCGTGGTATCCTGGTACATGACAATGGGTCTTTCTACACTCTTGGTTATGATACTCTCGAGGGATTTTCTTAGGAGAAATCAGATTTTTATTACAAGCCATTTTGAAGGATTTAGGACTAAATATTTCTTCAAAGAAAAAATTTTATGATTATAGATTATATTCATAATATTCTCAATTTATGTTAGGTATTTCAAAAGTTTGGAATTAGGCATTGTGATTGATAAACTAACCTAGTATATGCCATTGTTTAGAAATTGTGCCTAGTAGAAGGAATGTGAATTCCAGCAATACACATGCTCTAAAGATTAAGATGGATCATATATTTCATGGTATTAAGACAACATTTAAAAGGGAAATAGTCTTCAATGTATTCTCATCATATGAAGAAATAGTATCATGTTTTAATAAGATAAGTATCACATTCATTGAGTCCTATGGATTTGAAGGGAAGCAATAGAATGAAAGGATGCAAGAGAGAAAGATGGATAAAGGAAAGAGGGGAAATAAGGATTTTCCCATATGTGATAACTGTGGAAGGAATCCCCTTGGTAAATGCTTGAAGGGAATGCGAGTTTTTTATATGTGTGTTGAAAAAGGACACCATGTACACAATTTCAAGGGTAAGAAAAATGTTTCAAATGTACAAGGATTAATATTCATGGAGTTTGGAAACTACGCGAATCAATGTCCAAATCATTAAATTATACCCCAAATGCTCTTATTGGATAATAATAAAGTTATGATACTACCAATGATTAAGATGAATGATTAGAGTTCTTATGTTGTTATTAATTTATTGTGTAATTTGAGTATTCTATTAATGATGTACATGTTATAAGAATTATAGAGTATATAAGGATTTTACTGCAGTATTATTTCATTAAGGACTTGTGATTGTGTAGAACCATGAAAAGTGACTCAAGAACATGTTAAATTTTTTGGAAAATATATGGATGAGAGAAAGATAAACCATAATATGGTTCTGATACTGAGGTAGTGACTTTGGAATAATATATGATTTATTTGGATAGATTATATTTGATATTATTGACCACCTTTAATGATTTGTATATTCCATAATTGTTGGAGTTTACAAAATTTTTGGATATAAGGAGTATATCTTGTATTCTATAAGGAATAAGGGATCATGAATATAATAAATAAGGTTTTATGGTCATTCAGGGTGTTGCCGTGTTTTAAAAGAATATATGATGAAGGTATTCACATGTTGTTTTGTTGAAAACAAATCTTCATTGTGTTTACCTTCCTTAGAAAATTTGGACTGTGATTTTGGATGGAATTATTTTGGTTAACTCTGAAGGTTAGTATCAATTAAGCTTTACATTGGATACTATTGTTAAGGTTAAATCAATTCTTGATATTATTTTTGGATTGTTATAAAAAGGACAACCCAGAGGTCGGGTGACAACCTGTCACCTCTGGCAAGGTCGTGAGACTTAAACCCACAACCAAAGGGCGACAAGGGTGGATCACCTACACTTGCACACGTGATGTCTTAGTTTGTATAATGTAGTCTTTTAAATATTTTGAAAAATTAATTATAAATTCATTATTTTGGGAACCCTACACGATTAGGATAAATAGAATATTTTTTAATTCTATTATCTTTTGGAGTGAAAGATGAGTTTGTTGTAGGAATTAGTTGAAGGATGAAACTCTACATATCAGGTATATTTTTTACCACTTATTCTATGAATAAATTAATTCTTAAACTTTTGGTAATGAATCTTAAAACAAAAAGCATGTTATCCCAATACCTTATGTTTTGTTGAACCAACGATGTTTTAAATCATCATAGGTTGATGGCTTTGAGGACCTCAATTTAACACCTGTTTGTGAATGATGGCATCAATCACTACCTATAAATATTTACATTTTTCCTCCTATTATGTGTCTCTAATTTCCACCAATGTTCTCTTAATCGAGATCGTAATTTGGTGGTAACCTTTTCATTTCCATTTCCCTCTTATTAAGACTAAATTTTATTAACCCAATTTCTAATGAGGGTTTTCCACAAAGGTATTTGTCTATTTTTAAACTTTTATTTTCTAAGAACAATTTCAAATTGAGAGTATGAAATTTATTTAAAGAGGATAGAATTTAACACCCCAAGATTTCATAGTACGTTATTTCTTCAAAGTAATTCAATAACTTGCGCTACACACAACAACAAGTTCGAGCACACCACGACTTACCAAACTAGCTGTTCAAAAGAGTTAATGAGTTGTATTATCTTCATTTTGAATTTCATATATTCCATATAAATTTTAACAGCCATATTATGTGTTTCTTAGATATAATATAAGAAAAAATTCAATTTTTTTCCAGATAATTGATGTATTTTTCAGAAAATGAAATTTTACTACCTTTTAATGAAGAACCCTTTTTTAAATCCAATATTTGATACTTTTAAATATTCTATTTTACAAAATAAAATTCTTCAGAATCGGGACGTAAAAATTTAGTTTTGAAAATTTTTTGGGGTTTTTTTGAAAACATTCCTATTTGAGTGAATAGTGAAAAATACTAAATTTTAATTGAAAACTACATTTTTAGTAAAACTAATATATAGTGTTCAATTATACATTTTAATGGTTTAAAATTATAATTAGATTATATTTTTATCATTTAATAAAATTTCGGTCATTATAAGTAATTTCACATTTAATGTTGACATAAACACATGTCAATCTTTTGATAGTTTTTAGATTTTAAAAAACCTCTTTTTTGGGTTTTACAATGAGAATTAATTTTAAATTAATAAATTTAACTTTAATGTTTTGAATTTGACAAAATAGGCTTCATTTTTGAATTTAGAATATCAAAATTATCTTATAGTGATCTTTTGGTATTTTTCGGAAAACATTCTATTTTTGAGGAATAGTGAATAACATGACGTTATTGTTTAAACCCGACTGTTTATTTAAATTATTATATATTTTATTTAAATTTATTTTATGTAAATATATATATAATACTTATATAAGTTCAATGTAATTCATTAGAGTCATTTTATAATAAAATTAGATTTATAAAATTATATTGAACTTTTTACCGTCTTTTACCCACCTTCTAGAAGCATTCGCAAATTTGCATAAAATATAATTTTACAGATTCTGTGAGTTGAATTTAAAAAATTCGAGAGACATAGTTGACATAAGTAAGTAAAATTTGATTCAATAAGATGAAAATAATATTTTGGTGACTAGTAACTTTTGACTTTTATTTACCACGGTTAAAAGTAATTAGGATAATTGAAGGTAAAAATGATATTAAAATTATGCTAACACATGTACTAATTATATTGGATAAGTTTATTTCGACAAAAAAAAAACTTAAGAATAAAATATGATCATTTTGGTCCACTTGGAATAGATTAGGACATTTATTATTATTTTATTTAAGGAAGAGTTAAAAGTGTTAAATTCAAAGATTATTAAGTAAAAAATTTTTACTATAAAGTTATAAAAAAGATAAATTCGACTATAAATATTAATTAGAAAGATAAATCTATTTCATACACCTTGGTATTTTATTTATAATTTTTAAACATTAAATAATTATATTAATTTATGACACAATGAAGATTTGTAATTATCTTATTAATGAAATAATAAAATAAATGGTATTATAAATATTAAAATAAGTATAATTTATAAGTTCCTAGGTCATCCATGAATTTTATGGGTTAATATGAAATGTTAGGGTTGGTTAGATAATTTTTTTTCGAAGTCATAAGGTTGTTATGACTTTCACAGAAAAAAATACCAAATAGTGTCAAAATTGACATAAAATAATTTTTAAAACAAATAATATATTATTGGTTGATATAATATTCCTAAAAATATAAACCTTTTCCAAAGGGATTAAATAATATTATATATTTCCTTAATTAACCAGTTGAGTTTCTCTTGGATGTTTAGAGTTAGTTTACTAACCCTATTGTGTAAGAATACAAGAAGACACGGTAAAAGTTAAACTATTTATCAAAGAGTTAAATCTAAAAGATAAGGTTAAAATGGTAACCTAAACTTTTCTAAAATCTATTTTTTGATCTTATTTCGACCCATAACCACAGAAGTTTCAAAATAAATTCATTTTGAGCCATTATAAACCAAATATGAATGTATAATAAATTATTATTCTAATCCTTTCCTAAAGTGACCCTCACCCCGCTTGTTGACGGGAACTTCCCCCTCTCTCAAAATCACACCTACAAAGCCATTAGGCTCGGCCCACCCCTGCCCAAATATTGTACCAACTTCCCCCAAATCAACCTAGAGTCATTAGTTTAATCAGAAAGCTAACCTATGTATCCCTTTGGATCATCTCAAAAGGAAACACCCGAAAAAGAGGTAATAATTTCACCGCTCTCTTTCAAGTTTTTTTCTTCTTCCACTTCCTATTTATTTGTTATTTACATACAAATATAATATCTCTAGTACATCCTACATACTGTGATGTTATTACAAATATTTTACAACAATATTCGTTATTCTATCCATCTTATAAATGACAAAGTCACCACATGTGCGTACGTACAGCTTACCGTCTCCATGTTGCGGTGTAGTTTGTTATTCATACACTTCATTTTTTGGATGGGTATAATAATTAGTATAACTGATTTAAATAATAATTATAACATGTTTATGATTCTTTATATATGATATAACATCCAATTACGTAATATTTCACCATAAATATAATGATATTGTTGGTCGTGCGTACGTACAGATTACCGTCTCAATGAACGCGATGAGATTCATTCCCCATTGTAATAATTCAAGAATAACTTTAATTTTATAATTAAAAATAATTTATAATAACCTAATGTCATTATGGATATGAATAAAATACATCCTATTCATAAAAAACATGGCTTACGGAACTAAGCATATAATGAAAAACGAATCAGTTAACACCGAAAATGATTATACCACTAAAATATTATTAAAAAAACAATATTAGAAGATCATATATGATATCATATTTATGTATGTGGTTATTGTATATTTTAATAACAATGATATAACTATTATATATGAGGTTAATGTACCCTCGACCAAGGAAAATTACAAGGTATGGGTTAATTTCACAATCTCATTAGTATCCGAGATTTTTTTTACATAAGTATCTATTAGGACATAATTATTATCCATTTCCATGATTCATAATAGAGTTTTTTAAGGGATTATTTTTAAATGAATATTTTAATAAAACATAATTTTAAATGTTTTAATGATTTATTCTTCTAAACCATACTCATTAGTGTCCATGATTTTAAAATGGTTTTAAGTATTTATTTATATGGACATGAATGTTTTAAAATGTTAATTCTTTTCAAACTTTTCAAAGTGGAATGGGACACTTTGATTCAAAACTATCTTTTAAATTAATTCCTTTATATATCATGTGACTTTTAAATTATTTCATGAAAAAGGGCTATTTCTCTCAAATATTTTTACTGATCATTTTCAACTATGCCAACATCCTTTATGGGATATTATTCTTGATCAAGGTTGATTTATTATACAAATCTTCCATATTGTATTAAAGGTTTTTTGATATGTTGGAATATGGATGTGTTATTTTTATACCATTCATAGTTTATGGATAAAGTATTTACATTTAATATGCTTTTTTTAATACGAATTTTTATGTTATTTTTAAACCTTTTCATATAAGAAATGCATTGGGCATAGTTAGTGATGGGTGGAGCCTGCTATAGATCCTCGATGCATCAGTAGGTCTAATGAGACAAACAAGTGACCTGGAGCAAGGCATTGAAAAAAATCTTATTTTTAGTCTTGGAATGAGTCCTTGACTATATGGTTATGAAGTCTGGCATTATGTATTCCATCATTATGAAATTGGCTATTGATATTATATGTGATTGTTCTACTAGTAGAATATCCATGTGAATAAGTAAATGGAATTATTTGATTTATTAATTCCATATTATGATGAATTTTAAGTTTAAAAGGCTTGTGTTTTAGTCTTATACATTTCCTTAAATTTTTATGATTATTTATGAAAGTTTCTTCTATATTGTTATCCTTACTGAGTATCTGAGCTGACCCCTTTCTTATGTTTTATTTTCCTAGGATTAAAAGAATTGTATTATGATAAATAAGTAGGGTTAAGCTAGGAGATTAATGGAATTCCAAAAAGATCATTTATGTTGTGTTTTATTTTCTAATGGGTAATGTTATGTTCATGTATGTAATCTATTTTCCAAGACTGCTAAATTGATCGGTCTTTCGGGACATGGTTCCTTGTAATCATGCCAATGTATTAAAATAATGCACAGACTTTGGGATTCTATGGTTGGGGAATTACATATCATGAATTAATATGATATTTATGAAATTATTAAAATCCTATAAATATTTTTTCCCACTATATTAATGATATTATGAATAAATGTCAATAATGATTTTAATTTCCCAAAATGAGCTTACAAGGATATCCAGAATTGATTAAATCACATTTGGATATTCTATTATAATTTATAAATTTTATGAAAATAGAATAATGGATTATCTGTAACTCTAAAATTCTATATATTAGGGAAGTATTTTATAATACCTTTAACAATTTTAGACATGTTAAAGCAGTTTTGAAGAAATTGATCTTACAAACCCATTTAGCAAAATAGAGGAAAAATTATACAAAAAATAAATCATATATGCTAATAAACGAGCCTTATAAAATAAAATATAATTTAATTAGGCTCTGAAATTAATTATCATTGAGTATTAGTTTATTATAAAGGAGGATAGAGTGTATTCGAATAAGTGGGAATCCAAGGTAAGGGTGCTTTATCCTACTCTACCTTCTTTGAGATATAGTTACAATTACAAACCTATTATTCTTTGACAAGATCTACATGATATCCATGGAAATTGTTGTTATCATAAATGAAATTTTAATCATTATATTTAAAATTCAATTTCTTTATGTCTTTCCAAGTTATTTTGACTCGTTACAAAACCCATAAGGGGATTATTAACTAAATTTATTTTCATTAAAATTTATCTTTTCTTCATCGATTATATTATTCTATGATTATATGAATTATAAACTCTAATGTTTCATGTTTTATGTTTTTTTAGTTTTATTTACATTTATTTAAACTAATATATCCATTGATATACTCTTATATCCGAAGATACATTCTCTGTAATGGTTTTCTTTCCAAACCTCCACTCATTTTAAGTATTCTCATCGAATTACATATTTTATATTATTTGAATCAAATTAATATTCATGAATATATATATTATTTTATTACTTCAATTTATGATGAATTTTTGTTAAGATTTCATTATTTATGTTTTTATAGTTCGTACCTTAATTTGTTCTTACAGAGTTTCTTTCCAAAATCATTTCAAATTCGACATATATTGTTATTAGTTTCTATATGGGGATGTTGTATGATATTTATCTTAGAAATACCTTCTAGTTTCTTTTCCAATTGATAATATTATGAGTTTATGTATTATTAAACTTTAATTTCTATTTTTTTTATATTTCAACTAAAAGTTTTCTTGGAAGTGAAGCCGACCTTATCTATTTTTTTCACTAAAAAACCATTAACTTCCATGTATATATTCTTTTTATTGTTTTATGAATTTTCTTATTTATACTTCAATTATTTCATTAGGAAATTTTCTATTTACCTTGACTCATTTTAAAATTCTTTTAAAGGAATATTTCCAATGATTTTCACATGGTTATTTTTTTTACTTTCATTAAAAAAGTGTGAAAGTAATTTTGATGCCAAAATGATGATGAAGAAATAATATGGGGTGAATTTAATATTTTAAAAACATATGAATATTTTTTTAAATGATACCCCTTTGAAACATCATGATTGAAATTTTGTTCTCTTTTTTTAATAGAATAGGTATTATAAATGAAAAGAAGAAGTCACAACAATTTTATAGTGGTTCAGGGAAAAAGGGTTCCCTATTCAATTCCACCAACACTCTTTCCATGAGTTTGGTGATTTTCTCTAAAAGATATTTTATAAGGGATATATAAATATGATTAAAAAAACATTTTATATTAGATTTTATAGGGATTTACAACAAGACTAACAACAACCCTTGAAATAGTCCAAACATGAGTTTTTAGAAAAAAAAAGTTTTATTTGGTTGGGAACACTAAATTTAAAACTATTTAGATAGTGATGATGAAACCATTAGATAAATAAATATTCAGAGTAATAGATGAATAACTTCAAATAACTCTACTTGGTCAAAATCACTACATTTTTAGAAGAATATTTTTAGATAAAGTATAAGTATAAAAAAGGTATTTAACCCTATTTTAGTCTCATTAGGAATTAATAAACATTAATATTTTAAGAATATTTTTTAATAGCAGTTTTTACAGTAGATAGAAAAATCACCTCTATAAAAGAAAAAATCCGATGTAAATTTAGAGTAAGAGGTTCAGAATATAGAGCTTATAAGAATCAGAGAGATAGATAAAGAATCAGATTAAGGATAAAACTCTCTCTCTATATATATAAGTATAAATTTGAAAAATAATTATATTATTTTAATTTAGATTCAGAAAAGGAGACATACAAATCCCTATCAGTAAAATGATCAGCATATTTAAACTTTCAATTTAAAGTGTAAATAGAAATTATAACTTCAATTAGAAATAAGAATAAATTAAACCATTATTTATATCATTCTAAAATAGAATTTGAACTGCTTTATGTAGATTTTTAATATAGATAAATTGTAATATAAATATAAAAAATATTCAAAATTTAAATCTTACAGGCAAGTGATTCAACATGGGGATAAATTTAAATGAGGATGATTCTAAAAGTATATTTTAGAAAAATTAAATGATTAAAAAATATTGTTTCTATTAAATGGAGTTTGATACTAATGTAATATAAATTATTTTATATATAAAAATGTCATACTTAAACATGAGGTTTCTTAATAAAAGTTACGTTCCCAAACATAACATTTAGTTGAAATGTGGGGTTCTAGACTGAAGTTGGATACCAATGTTTGGTTTCAATATCACTTTTTAAACAATGATCCTAGGATTATCTAAATTATCCAAAATACATTACAAAATAAAATTTCACCCCTAGTAAAAGAGTATTAGAGAATGGGGGATTATAGAATTTCAATAAAATTAAAATAATTATTTGATTAAATATAAACATAAAATCCACTCAGAGTAACTTTATTTGTAAAATAAATGAGTGTGTTTGTGATAATAAAAATAAATGAAAAATTGACGCGAAACTAATGGATAAAAATCCATATTCCTATCAATACCCCCTTTTCATGATTACAATACTCATAAAACAATGAAATATTTTTTTAAAAAAATTGGTTGTAACAAATATTGAACCAAATATATTATTAGGGATGATTTGATCATTTTGTGTATATCCATATTTCTCCACTTTCTGTGATATCAAAAAGAATGTATAAAAATGGAATATAACACTATTGGTTTTTTCATAAAAAATTATGAAAATGATACTCAGAAAAAAAGTAATAAAATACTAAAAATGTATACAAGGATTAGAAACAAAAAAAACATAAATGTTAAAGACAACAGGAAATAAAAAAATAATTTCTCTTCTTCAAAATGATTTTAGATTCATTAAAATTTTATATAAAGGAAAAAGGGATTAACTCTTAGGGAAAGACGTAGAACTGAATGTATGTTGAAATTCATCAAAGTAATACTAAGTGTTTAAGAAATCTATGAGAGTTAGATGCATGAACATATGATCCACCCTATGATCCATGATTTTTTTCTCAATATAGAAAACCACTCTATCAAAATATTCCAGAAAACATGAATCACATTCATAACTTCATCCATATTAACATTTAGGTAATTTTCAATTATCTCTAAAGACTGAAAATACTTATCAATCATTACCCCTAATTGGTGGAGAAAAACATGGACACCAGGTTCTATTGAAGTCATTTTTTATTAGTCACTTCTGATTGAACAACATAGTGTGAATTGGAACAATATCACACTATGAACTATGAATATTCTCATTAATAATAAAAATATCATTAGAGAGAATCTATAGCCTTCTCAACACATTACCAGACTCTTATCTACCAGATATGAATGATCTTACCTGACTCGAACTGTAGATTTTTATAAACTAAAAAAATTTGATTTTTTTTACTAAGATAACTAAAATATGACTTTGAAAACATTTGAACTTTTATCTTTACAACCTAGTTAATGATAAAACTCTTAAAAGAATTAATTTTTTCCTAGAAATAAAGAATTCATTTATATTTTGATATTGTGTTTGGAAAGACTCATATTCTATTTTGGAAACAGATATATTTCTAAAGCCTTCAACAAACTTTTTAGATCTCTCACGGTATATTTGAAGATTTCTGACAACATATTTCAATTGATCATAACATAAAAAGGGATTTTAGATAAATTTTGACCATGAACTTCAAAAATAGAGTCATTTCTATATTATGAGGGAACTACCTCAACCCTTGTAGTTGGTTCTCTAACTTCAACTAATTAAAATGGATAAACTTCCAAAAAATCACTATATGCAGATGAAAACTCTCCAAAAACATTAGTATCTTCTGTATTTAATTTAAAAAATATTTCCATGGAACTCTCAACAAAATAGAATGTTTGGACCTCGATTAATTCAACTATAGAATAAATAGGAAAAGTAAAATGATCATTGAAATGATATTCATATATCCTTTGTAAATATGGATACTAAACGCCCACCCCAACTAGTTATTCATCCATATGGGATACCAAATTGACTTTAAATTCCACAAATACATCCATTTGAACTATTTATTCTACAAAAAACTCAATAACCAGCTCAAATAATTCTTTCAAAACTTGAAATTGTTGATCAACATCACTAACCCTCTTAACAGGTGCCTGTTACTCTCTTCATTGAGGTTTCAAAACATTTATAGAACACCTATCTAATTCAGAAGAAGGTTCTTGATAATCATTTGGAAATTGATGATTTACCCTAATCCAAGATATAATGTTCTCATCAATGACTTACCTTCATCTGGTTCTTACAAGAAACTTTTCACGACTACTAGATGAATATTCTATACTTTCATCAACTCTTGGACTAGTAGAATATTCTTCCACTCGAGATTATCCAATTTTCTCTACACCAAGAATTGTATATCCATATGACTTCAAAATTCTATTCTACCCCTCATCATTATCCCCTAATGTATCATCTTTTTCTACCCCAATTGAGACATAATTTCCTTTGTTAGAATCTAAAACAATATAAATTTTTATAGGGTTCAATAAGAAATAACGTTACTATGATGACATATTAAATGTTTTCCTAATTCCACAGATAATATAACTGTTATAAATAATAAGATACACCGACCAACCATCATGGTAAATTGATATCCTTGTATAATATTTTCCACTCTAGTTCATTCATATTAAATATTACTAACTTATATTGAACTATATGTTGTTAAACATGTGAAACTTGATTTATATGTTTAGAAAATAATACATCATAGACTTATAGATCCTTGGAACAATAACCATATGAATTAACATAACCAAAACAATATATTTATATTCTATATCATTCACTAACATTTTACTAACTTAGTTGATTAAAAAAATATGAGATATGATTTCCTCAGGCTTAGTCACTCCATGTCTTGTAGATATTAAGAAAAAATTGAAATTTCAATCATGAGGGCACTAGAAAAAATTAACCATCACTAATAAATGAAAGGAATACTCTCTACCATTCATGTAATGATTTTATTTTTACATTCTAATACTTTAGAATATCATAAGGAATATTTTTGGAACTAGGTGCTAAGCTAGTGTGAAATCCTGAGGCACATAGAGCCTCAATTTCAATACAATAAAAATATTAAAATATATTATATCATATGCATGTAGTTTTTTATAAATAATTGAATAAACCCCAAAAAAATCATTTGATTAGAAATTTTAGAATACCAAAAAACCAAGATTGAAGGCTTCACCATAGACATGATACAACTTTTTTCGGGTTATAATTTTTAGTTAAAAAGATGTCATTGGTGAATTAATAAACAAATAAACAAATAAATAAATTTATTATTTATTTATTTTCCATGATATAATATGGATTAAATTCTATTTATAGGAAATACCAAGGGTTTATAAATAAACCCTAGGTATTAAGAGAGTAACTGTTGGATTGGTATTCATGGATATTTATCAACATGTCATGCTTTGGCAATCAGCATACCAACATAGCTCATGGATCTTTCCAAATATAGAAACATAGACCCATTATTTGTTAATGATCAATCCAATATCATAATAGGGTCTTTATTTATATTGTTTCAACCACTATTTATTTATTCAATAACAAATTCATGTCAATTTGGTTAATATATTGATTCTTAGGTTGATTATATTTTTATGGGTATGGATATTATCTTCATAGACATAGGATTTGATGTTATTTGATTCTAATATTCTATTCATAATTATAACAGCAATGGATTAAGGCCAACATAAAAAATGGTTGAGGTTCATTCCTCATTTTTTATTTTGTGCATTTATTTCCACATTATTCACACATTCATCGCCCAACTTAACATTGGATGACATTTCAAAAAAGACGTGGTGAAAAATCATTATATAATAGTGCATTAGAGAAATAGGTAGATGCCATGAATTTAGGTTCAGAATCATTGGAATGATAAAGGTGAGGCTTTAAGTATAGATGATCAGGAACAGATCATGATCGGTGGTTTATGGTTTGGTGTTGTGGTGATGGTACAGAGTGACATCTGATGGTTTTTAGTGGATTGGGTGGCTAGAATATACCCAATGAAAATATAAAGGTGAATTCAATGTCAGATATGGATAGAATGACAATTTTTTATTTTGGATTCAATTTCTGTAAATGTTCGATCATAAAACATGTGAAGTTTATGGCTTTGTAAAAAATTATGCATTGAACGACGTGTAGTCTAATGAACTCCCGCCTTAGGGGGCCCTGACTACAATGACGAGGGTTTCAAGGAAAATAAAATATCACATTTTATGTGAACTCACCACATAGAGTGCGTCCCATGTATGGTGACTCTTAATGTACCCCTAGAGAAAATGGTCATAAACATGTCTAGGTACACAGACATGACCATAGTACATGGGAATGAACTGGTAATTTGGAATAACATGGTATATGGGCATGAAAAGAGTACATGGGCATGACCCAAAGTACACATGCATGGTCCAAAGAACATGGGAAGAGTCAAAATAGTAAATGAACATTGTTTACACCTAGTACACACCATTTACTTCCTCCAAGGTGGTTTGAGGCCCTTATTGTCTTCAGTGTGGTCTGTTTTCCTTAGAGTACATCTCCTCTGTCCATCCCTATGTGGGTAGAGTGAGGCATCCCATCTTGAGAATAATATGCGATCCCCTATATGGGATTTTTATTTTATATAGTTTTAGGAATCCCTATGTATGGATAGGGGTGGGATCCTATATCATATATTCTTCCCCAGGTGGGGTTTTAGTAAATCATGTTACCAATGCACCCAAGCGCTGGCCCCCTACTTCGAAGGTTATTATAGACAGGTTCCAATATAATCCACAAGACTTGGGAGAGATCCTTTATATATGTATCAATATCTTATATGTTCCATCAAACACATATTCATGGAAAGGACCAATGGTAATGACCTCTCAGATGAGAACCAAAAAAATTATTAGGTTCATGGAGTGAGTTATCCTGAATGAGAATTACCTTGAAGCCCCAAGTAGAATCTTATGATGATAGTAAGATTGTGACCTTACCTTGAGACTTAGTATATATCCTGGTTATATCTAGGTAATTATTTCAATGTATCATATTTTTACTTACATGCCTTTATGATGATGATTTGATTACTCTCTTAGTTCATTATTTATGGTGATTCCAAGGGGTCCTGCTGGAAATTGTTATACTCACCCCTATAAGGGCTCTACCCACACATGTCATGTCTTCTTCAGATGACATAAAATTCAACATAGTCCTAGATGGGCTAAAAAAAATAAGAGCATAGTTGGTAATGATAGAACGTGGTTAGTTCTAAGTGTTTCATTTAATATCAGTCCCGTACATTATATGAAGTTGGACTATTTTAAACATTGGTAAGATTTTATTTGTCCATTTACACTTTCTAGTAATTTTTTCATAATCTTATTGTGGGTTATAAATGTTTTTATTCATTATTTATCAGTTATATTTTACCATTCAACATTGTGTAGGTTTTTAGGAAATGTGTGTGTGTGTATATGTTCCATTATCTAAGGCCTCCCATTTATGTCATATGCATACTTGATGATTGTTTCCAACCATTAGAATATGAATGGATGGATTGGGGTGTTACACATGGACCATCATCATTATGTGGGGATCGATGGGTTAGGTTAATATAGATTGGTATTAGATAAGTTTTATCCATGTACTAGATATTGGAGATTTTATAGATGAGAGTTTGGTTTATGAATTTCGGGAAACCATGTTAAAGTGTTTTGAGATTGAATCTCATTCCAGGGAATATAGTGTTGTCATGATAATTATAGTATCCATTCAACAAAACTGTAATAATGTTTTTGTTGAATCAATACATGTAGTCATTAGTTAAAGGGAAAACATTGGTACACACAACATCATAGAATGGTTTGTTGTTTCCATGAACTTCATGTGTCAAATCTCTAGATATAAACCTGAAAATGGTATATATTTTCTACTTTATGATTCCTCTTTGATGATTAATAGCTAGGATTTCATAGCAAGATAGTGTGGATGATAGTGAATAGGCTTCAACACAAGGAACTATTTAGGAGGTGGTACGTCTATGTCAACACCCTTTGAGAAACATATTGTACCAGAAGTACCAGTAGATATGGTGTGCTGGCTTAGTGAACCTTATGAGTATTAGATATAGTAACCCAATAGTTTTTTGGGTATTCCATGCCACCACTTAGACGAGGACCATCTTGATGTAGTTATAGGAGAATTATCCCCTATTGGGATACCTCCAGATTAGATGGGGGCCTAGTGGGGATACTTCTTCATGGATCTGTAGGGTTATGGTAGAGTTTATTGAATCTGACAGATGATAATAAAACACTTTCATGGATAGATTTTGTTAATATTTTTAGATATTCACGGTCTCTAGCTACGTTGTGAGTTGTTCACATCAAATTGCATCAACAAATTTAATAAAGAAGCATTAATGTGGAATAGTATTCATCTAGTTATACTAAAAACTCACAAAACACCATAGATATAGTTCAAGATGTGTTCTTCAATGTATGGAATTTCTATTTTGGTCTTCATAAATATATCCATAATAGTGTGATACCAATTTTCATTCATACTTATCCTGGAGTGATAAATTGTTATTTTGTAGTGAATAACTTTCTATCAGATAAGACACAATTTTTTTTATGGTAGTGGGAACACATGTGCTGAGAATTTGGAAGATAGTATATAATGGCATTCATAGGGATCTAGTCACACAAGGTGGTTCAAGATATGGTTTTGGGAATTGGTTTTCTGTTTTAGAGATCTCAAGAGTGTTATATGTAGTTATGGGAGAGGCGTTGCTACTATTATTATGGTTATGGATATCTCTTGTGAGATTGCTCAAACCATCATAAAACAGATAGAGAAGTAGTCAATGGACAACCCATGAAGAGGTAGTAGTTTGAGAAGGGAGGTCAGTAGTTTAGTAGAAGAAGAATATGTGTAGGGTGAGTAGAAAAAGGTTACTGATAGTTGGATCTGTTTCCACCACCAACCATAGGTGGTACATGGTAGGCTCATGTAGCTGGTGGTTAGGGACTGAGATAGTTATAAGAAATTCAGGATTTTGACAGAGTGGATTGAATGATGATTAGAGATATGATATGTGTCTCCTCAACTATACCTAAATTACTTATAGAAACTTGTGTGGGCCACTATTTTCTTTCAACTTCCCTATTTTGAGACCTACTGATTCTAGTGGTGTCATTGGCTTGGAATTTGTGGTTGGAGATTCCTACTATAGAATATTCAGCAATAAAACATCTCTAATGATAGTGTGTCCTAAATCGTAGTGGATAAAGATTCCTTTGGGATATTTTAAAAGGGTATATGACACCTTATGAATAAATATTTTGTTATACTAGCTATTCACAATTTGTTGATATATTAACTATTTCTGGTGGAGGATGTAGTGTGTATGTATAGATTGGATGATGTTTTCATATGTCACTGAGAACAAGAACCAGTTAGGGTAATATGATATTATATGTAGGACGATTCAATTAATTATGCATCAGTTTACAAATATTACCATTGGATTAAAATATTCTATGGAATTTTATCATCCTATAGTGGTAGAAGACTATGAGGAAATATTCATTAAAGACATTCTAAGCTTACATTCCAATAAAGGGATTGAATTATTTATAGACTTTTAACCATGGACTACCCTAATATTTTAACCAGAATATCAGATGTCTCCTAAAAATCATTGTGAGATGATAGTGCAATTATAGGAGTTATAGATAAAGGTATTTGTCAAAACCAATGCTTCCCCTGAAGTAGCCCCAATGTTGTTCACCAAAAAAGGATGATAACTTGATGTTGTGTGTGGATCATTATCACCTGAACTAGGGGAATACCAAAAAAAGTAACCACAATTGATAATTGATGACATCTGTTACAAGTTGAAATGGTTGAGGTGGTTCTCATTGATTGACCTTAGGTCAGACTACCACCAACTTCAAGTTCCAGATGAAAATATAATGAAGATGAAATTATAATATTGAAATGGTTATAATTAGTATTTGATGATTCTTTTTACTGTGACTAATCCCCTAAAATTTCTCATGGTACCCATGAATCATATCTTTTAGACTATATTAGATCAGTTCTTAGTGGTATTCATTGATGACATCCTAGTGTACTGAATGTCTGAGGAGGAGAATGTAAGACACATAAGGATGATCCTAGACATGGGGAACATAATTTATGTTAAGATATACAAATAAAATTTCTGGATTTCAGTGATCCACTTATAGGGTCATGTGATCTTAGAATAGGGAGTAGTAGTGGACTCAAAAAAGGTTTAGGCAGTGATATCTTGGAAGCCACCCAAGAGCGTGATTAAGGTTTGGAGTTTCCATGGCTTAGAAGGATAGTATGAGATATTCAGACATGATTTTTCAAGGATAGAGGCACCATTTACTCCTCTAACCAAAAAGGAAATCCTTTTGTGTGGTTATAGAGGTTCTAGTATTATTTTTAGTAGTTGTGGTAGAGGTTGATAGGTACCCCCCATCTAGAGACTGCTATAGGAGGGTGTTGAGTACATAGTGTTCTAAAATGACTCCAGAACTATTTTTTGATGTGTTATGATATGTAGGTAAGTTTTTATCTCTTATGGGTCCTAATAGTTGAGACTAAGTGAGTATAACTACATGACCTATGATTTATAGATAGCAGTAGTGGTTTTCCCATAAATACGTGGAGACACTATCTTATGGTTGAGAAGATTATTTTTTATTATGAAGTCAAGTGTATCACGAATATATTTTCAAAAGGATATCTACATGAGATAGAGGTGGGGGCTATATGTTCTCTACAATTATAACTTTAATATATTCTATACTCTTGAGAAGGGTAACTTTGTGGAAGATACTCTCAGAATGATATATTGTTTGAAGTTGTTCCAAAATGTGTTTGAGTACTTGTATTAATTATAGGTATCCTTAGTGGATGAGGATGGTGAAACTTCCATCCAGCCGATGGTTGTTATGCCTCCACTTCTTCATCATTCTAGGGAAGTTAATCTTGGAGATACCAACTATGATAATTTGCTTGTTAAGATATACAATGGATGTGATCATGATAGTTTTTTTGAAGATGGGGAGCATTTCATTCTTTTCTAAGGTTGGAACATGGTGCCAGCAAGATTGATGGAGGAGGTTTTGCAGTAAATTAATACACCCCTTGGATGTAAATCTTGGTTAAGAGAAGATGTATGAGGACCATTAGTGTGAGTTTTAGTGGCTAAGTGTGTAGTATAGTTTTCTATTAATGTCTTACTTTTCTATATGTGATTAATGAACACCATGTTCTAGAAGTTTGGGCTCAACCACACAATGTTCTAGAGTGGAACATGTAAGGTATCTCTATGGGATTCTTGATGAATATTTTGTGATTAGTTATAGGTATTGATTATATCTTTGTGATCATTGAACGACTCACTGATTCTCCCTACTTCTTAAACATATGATTTAAACATTCAATAAAGGGTTTGGGATGAAATGAAATTCAAGAGATATTATAGCTTCATGGAGTCCCCTTGATAATCATATTATACTATGATTCTCACTTCACATAAAAATTATAGAAAGGATTACAGGAATCCATTGGGACATAGTTTCTTTTGAGAATGATATTTCACCCAAAAATAGTATTACAGATTTTTATAACCATTCCTGTTCATGAGTACATACATCATTATTTCATGTGATTCTTTATCCATAGTTGGGAGGATCATCTACCCTTGGTGGAGTTTACATACAACAATAGATACAACTTCACCTTAATATGAAAGCATTCAATTATATGAATGTTATACCCTATCAGCCACCACCGTTTTGTAATGATTTTGGAGATTCCACATTCTTGGACCTAAAATTTGTGTGATTAAAAAAGAGAAGGTGTAGATCATCTAAGAGTATATTAGACCTTCTGAGAGCTATAAAAAGTCTTATGTGGAATAATGAATAAGGCCTTTAGATTTTTATGAAGGAGACCATGTATTTTTAAAGGCCTGACCTCATTGATGATTCTAGAGATTTTTATAGTATTTCATATTATCTATGAGATTCCTCAGATATTTTTACATATAGTGTGAGGTTGGTGAGGTTGGATACCTCTTGACCCTACCATGAAATCTAGACTAGGTAGAAAATGACTTTCACATGTCCTAGCTAAGGAGGTATGTGAGAAAGCCTCTGTACATTATGGACATTGGTGAGATGGAAATCGAATATGGATCTACCTTCATAGAGTACCTGATTGAGATTGAGGATAGATAAGATAAGATCCAATGTGGGTGATAAATTATCTTTGTGTATGTCTCGTGGAAACAAGATAATCTTCCGGAGAGCATCGGGAAAATGGAAAACCAAATGTGAGCTTAGTAACCTCACTTATTAGAGAAGTATTTTTTATTTTTGGGATGAAAATATTTGAGATGGAGAGAATGTATTGACTATTTTTTCATTTTATAACTTTTGTAAATTATAAGAACTATTTTCAGAGCCATTCCCTAGGTCAGTGTGAGATTTTTGGGCCCATAGATCTTAAATATTTATTTAATTAAAATATAAAATATATTATATCATGTGCCCATAGTTTTTTGGAATAATGAAATAAATAATGAGTGGTGTATTAGGTAAAAAAATATAATAATTCCATTAAATATTGAACATGGATTCTACCCTAGGAACGAAGTATCCTTTTTCAATTTCAGGTTTTTATTAAAAAATATGTAGTGGGTGAATTAATAGATAGATAAATAACTAAATTATTAGTTATTTATTATCCATGACCTAAAAATATCTATAAAATACCTTGGATGGAAAATACCTAGGGTTATCCGCATAAAAAATGGGAGTGAAAGGGGAGAAATTGGAGTATCATTCTTATACTATCATTAGTAGATCATGATTTGGTCATTGGTGTGCAAATAGAGCACATGGATCTTGAAAATCATAGAGACATTGAACTATTATTTGTTAGTGTTCAATCCAATATCAAGGTAGGGAAAATTTTTATGTTAGTTTAATCTCTATTTTTATCCTTGGATAACATGGTTCAATTACCCTAATAGGTTGATTCACTGTACGATCATATTTTTATGGGGTATGAATTTTATCTTCCAAAAAATTGGAATTGATGTTATTTGATTGTAATTATTTGTTCGTTGTTTTAAATATAAAGAATTGAGGAAAACCCAAACAATGGGTCGAGGAATTAATTATATATTATTATCATTATATCTTAGTTCTAACAATAATGAATTTAGTAAAACCCAAACAATGGGATGACGTTCATTCCTCATGTTTATTTTTTTTGAATTTCTTTCACCATTCTTCACATGTTTATCACTGGTATTTCATTTGTGTGGAGGTTTGAAAAATATCTGATGATTGAACATTTTAAAACCATCCTTTAGTTCCATGGATCAATACCATCAGTTCACATTCAAAATCTATGAAATGAACATGGTGTAGTGTTGTCGATGGAGGATTTGGAATAGATAGGTATCGGAATTTTGTTGTTTCCATGATGGTGTGGGGAGAAGACAATGGTTTCGAGTAGATTGGGTGACTGTAATCCTACCAATGGTAATGGTAAGGCTTAAAAAACATTATATTTGGATTATATAGTGAGTTTGATAGAGGATTAAATGGATGAAAAGGTGGATTTGGAAACACATAAAGTGTCTAGATTTTTGTAAAATTCTACATGACATGGTTTGTAATTGAAAGAACACACATTGTGTGGTGACCTGGATATAATGAAAAGAGTTTCAAATAAAATTAAATATCAAACACCATGTGATACCTACGACACAACGTGTAACCCATTTCTGGTGACTCAGTGTGTACCCCTAGTGTACACGGGCATTGACATGTCCATGTATAGGGGTATGACCAGAGTAAATAGATTTGACCCAGTATTTGGGAATAACTTGGTACATGCGATTGATCATAGTGCACATGCATGACTTGAAGTACATGGGAATGATATTTAGAACACAAGAAGACATTAGGCAGGGAAGAAATTTGTGTACTACATATACAAACCTTGTACTTATCTTGGGAAGGTTTGTGGTCCCTGTTCAATTATGTGTGGACCCATTTCATTAGGACACATTCCCTTGGTCCATCCCCATGATGGTAGAGTGAGGTGACACATCTTGAGAATAGAATGTGATCCCGTTTAATATATTAGTCTTAGATGGAGTTGCAGGAATCCCTCTATGTTTCCAAGGGTGGGATCATCTATCATATATTCTTCAATATGGGGGTGTTTTAGGAATTTAAATGACAAACATACCTAGGAATTGATCCCATACTTAGTGGGTTATTTTATATAGGGTCTGGTATACACCATATTCCCCAAGAAATATCCCCTATATGTGTATCCATCTCTTCTGAGTTCTAGAATGCACTTATTTAAGTCAAGTACCAATGAGCATGACATATTGGATGAGTTCCATCATGTTTATTTGCAACATGGAGTGAGTTCTCCAATACAAGTGTTACCTTGAATCCTCGAGTGAAATCATAGGCTAGAAGTGTAGTCCTAACCTTACTTTGAGACTTAGATTTTATCTTAGGTATATCTAGGTTATTATTATCATGTATCATAGTATGATTTCTATGGCTTTGTAACGATGATGTGACTAATCTCATGGAGCTAATCACCCATGTATTTGATCTTCACACACATGTCATGTCTTATGGAGATGAAATAACGTTAAATAGAGACTTTGGTTAACCAGGATATGATAGAGCATTGTTGGGATATACAGATAGTCGTTAGTTCTAGTTGTTTCATTTTCAAACATTCAAATACATTCAAGTTTGTTAGACTATTTTATATCATTTGGGAGGTTATACTTGTCCCCTTATGATTTCCCATACTTTCTCATACTCTGATTCTTGGATATAGATGTATGCAGGTATTGAGTATTAGTATTATTTTACCTTTCAATATTTTAGGGTTATTTAGGGAAGTTTTCATGTACATGTACCTTAGTTTAAGGCCACATATATGTGTTATATTCCTACTTGATTTTATCTCCAGCCACAGGACCATTGCATATAGGTCTGGGGAATCACAATCAGATCATCCATGGTTAGGTGGGACATGTTGGGCTATACTGTTATAGTTCAATTTATAAGATACAATCTATTCACTCTCACCAATGTTGAACTAAGAATTATAATAATTTTTTTACCACCGATAAATGTAATTATTGAAGTCCCTACCACCAAACATGAATTAAAATACTCTAAATATTAACACTCTCTTGAGAATAAAATTCTTCTCAAGAAGACCTTGGAAGTTGTAAACGTTCCCATATAGTACATAATAATCCATACAAAAAAAATATTTTCTTCTTCACACCATTGGGACCAGCCTCACTATACCTCTTAGTACATTGAAATTGAAATAAGTTATTAAAGATTAGGAGTTTATATAAATTTTGGTTTGAAATATTGAGAGTTCGATTGATTTAAAGGAAACAAGATCAAAGTTAGCTGAGAGAGATATAAGGATTACATTTGACGGTTTTAGGTGACAATTTATCCTCTCAAGCAAACAATTCAGTGAAATCAATCATATTTTTAAATTAAAATTCTTGTTTTTAAATTAAAATTCATAATTAAAATTTAATTAAAAAGAATTAAATTTTTAATGAAGAATAGGATAAAAAATAATCAAAAACAAGTACTTCAAAAGATAGATAATATAAATTATTAATCTAAATAGATATTAATAAAAATAATTAAATCTTTACATAAAATTAAATATAAACAATAAATCCTTAATAAAATCAAAACTTTACAAGAAAAGTGGTTTCGTAAAAATATCATTAAGTTTATATATAGTATAAAAATATTCAAATGAAGTATCCCCTTTCTACACATTATCCATTAAAAAGTGATTACTAATACCAATATGATTTGTTATCTAATGACTTGAAATATTTTTTTGAAATATTTATAGCATAATAATTATCACATAAAATAGGTACATGATCAAAATTATCTCCCAAGTCTACAAGTGCATGTTTCATCCACAACCCTTGTTTAAAATAACTAATAGCATATATGTATTCTACTTCATTAGTTGAAAATACAATTGAATGTTACTTATTTATACACCATGATACTAGGTATTTCCTTAAAAACTGACAATTTACAAAAGTACTTTTCTATTTAACCTATAGCCTCAAAAATTAGCATTTGAATAAGAAATTAAATCCAATCTAGTGGTTTTTGTCAAAATTAATGATAATGAAATATTTCCACATAAATATATAAAAATCATTTTAATAGAAATTAAATGAGGCTTTTTTGGATTTTATTAAAGTATTTTATGATGGAAAAAAGATGAGAACAATGTTGAAGGGGCCAAGTCGATTGAACGAGAGGAGGAGTTAGATTTTCACAGCCTGATGATGTGAGGGGGATTAAAGAGGTTGAATACAACAATAGGAACCCATGTCACTCCATTAAATTCCCAATGGATATTTCCTTGAATGGATGGAGAAAATGGGGCTATAATATCACTTATTCAAGCCCATACATGATGTTTAAATCTTGGCCCACATGGTTTCATGAATTTGGAAGCCTTTCCCACAAGGAGAACTGTTGAATGGTATCTTTGGACACCAAAGACCAATACAGTCGACTGTGCAATCAAAGTCAAATATAGTGGGTTATAGTTGTAAAGTTATCTGAAAAGTTTCCAAAAAGACCCTTGACTATTGTACCACCCCTTAACTATAAATAGACACCCCCTAGGACATTCACATCATTCACGATTTTAATAGAGGGAATATTGTTTATTTTTTTCTATTATGTGAGTATTTTTTTAGTTTACCCCTTGCTTTTGTGCACTCATTCATTGTCGATCACTAAATTAGAGTGGTGATCTAAGATCCCAAAGCCCCAAATTCCATGCCTCAACCTAAGTACATTGTTGTGATGATTGTATATCACATCCATCCCTTGAGTGTACAATCAATGAAGTACATCAAACTCGTTATAGTGTTTATTGACTACATGAATCCATTATCCATATCCATAATCTTCTACTTACTCCAGAAATACATCCTCCATTCACCACCCTACGTCGTGAAGATTATACCACCTAGAGAATATCACTTCAATTGGTATCAGTGATCTAGTTGAAATGGTAGGCATCTACCCCTTTATTTATATTAATTTTACCCATTACCATCCATATCCTTCCATATTATCCACCCATTTAAAAAAATCCATTTTCTAAAAAACCTCATGAATTGGTAAAGTTTTTGAACGATTGAAATATTATACATTGATCCAAATATTCACCCGGTTTATTTTCACCTTCTATTTTCTATATGTAATTTTTATCCAAAAAATCCAAAAAATATGAACTCCTCTCAACTATTCAATTTTTTATTTTTAAAATTAATCACATCCTTTCATCAAGAGATTTCAAAAATAATTTCTTACTATCAATTTATTATTTTGTTCTTTGAAACTCAAAGAACAAATGTTTTTGGAAATATTGGAAAAAAAGAAAAAAAGAAAAAATAATTACTTCTTAATTATGATTTCCATTATTAACACTTTACATTTCCTTACATGACCTTCTATATCATTTTACTTGATCTACATATCATTTTTGGTTCATATTTTTATTAATTTTTCTTCTATTACATAATCAGAAAAAAACACATACCACATTTCTACCCCTGTTTCACATTTTACCCATTCTATACCCTCTTTTTCAGCCTCTAAATTTTTTTAACCCTTTACCACTAAAAATGGTTGTGTTAAACCATCCACCAAGAAAATCTTGATTTGGGAAGGATTGTCAGAATTTGATCACCCCCAACAAGTTATTATTTTTCCTAAGATCATAGGATTTGAATTTAGTGTTGAGAGTGGATACAAATAAGAAAAAAAACTTATGAGTGTGTATCCTTGTTGCGTTAGTGTGTATATGTTCCATGTAAGATGGTGTATACTTGTGTTTGTGAGTGTGTATTTCTTATGTGTTTGTGAGTGTGTATCCTTGTGTGTGAGAGTGTATACATCTTGTGTGTGTGATTTTGTACATCTTGTATGTGTGTGTGTGTGTTTTCATGTTCCTGAGTGTGTGTATCATCATGGGATTTTATCCTTATGTTCATTTTTTGGGTAATATATCATAGCTGATGATAATTAGAAGAAAATTGCTTATGATAGTGATGAAGGAACCTGAATTAGTTCTATCGCATCAAAAGACTCACAACTCCAAATGAAAGCATTGGTGATCCATTTTGAGAATATTCTTTATAGGAAGTAGGAGGAGCTACCTGAGAGGATTGACAACTTGTATAATCAACCATGCCTGAGGATTATACATGGTAACCTACAACAAACTCATGTGCCATGCCGCCCCCTCATCGTAGAGGAGGAGATGGAAAACATTGATGATGATTTTGAGGATGTCCCATAAAGTATTAGGGTATTACAATAACCTAGATGATGCCAAAAGATACCACATAATGATGAAATCATTGGGCATATTAAGGTGAAGGTTCCCTCTTTTTATGGAAAAAACGATCTAGAATCATACTTGTAGTGGGAGATGTGTATTGAGAATGTTTTTTCATCCCATGCATAATCTTACTAGAACAGGGTCAAACTTGGTTCCCTATAATTTTCTGATTATGTTTTTATTTGGTTGGATAAAATGAAAAAGGAGAGTTCTAGATATGGTGGACTTACCATCAAAAATTGGGATGACATGAATTTTTCTTTATGGAAGCAGTTTGTTCCCACATACACCATAAGTATCTCAATAACAAACTTCAACGCCTCACCCATGGGAGTAAGTGTGTTGGAGATTACTACATGTGTATGAAAATTTCCATGATTTGATCAATCATTGAGGATGATATGGAGGAAACCATGGAATTATTTTTACAAGAACTCAATCATGAGATTTCCAATCAAATGGAGATGTACCACCATGTATAGATACAAGATATGATCCACTAATCCACCAAGATAGAGAAAGTAATATAAAGTAGTATCAACCCAAGGAAACCCACTATCCCTTTTACTCTATGTTGAAATTAATGGAATGATATTGGATAAACATCAAATACAAAATAGGTCAATAACAAATGTGATAAGGTAATTCTTCCTCCAAAGAAACCTAATTTTGAGGCTAACCAAACAAGTAATCAGGATATTACTTATAAAAAATATAAAGGAAGGGTTACAATAGAATTTTGATTCCCAAATAGGCATACAATGACCCTAAAAGACCATGAATAATGGGAGATAAATGAAGAGATATCAGAGGAGGAAGATGAAGAATCCTACAAAATTGATAAAGGATAATTTGCGGAAGATGGTGAGATTATTATCACTAGGAGTGTTCAATGCACAAAAATAACCATGAGAGAGAAGAAGAAGTGGGGGAACCTTTTCCTTACATCGTGAAAGAACCATGTGAATGTATGTAGTGTGATTATTGATGGAAGAATCTAAAAAATTGTAGAGAGCACTGAGTTATTGGAGAAGTTGGGACTTCCAACTTTGAGGCATCAAAATCCATATCGACTTAGTGGTAGGATGATTTTAGAGAGTTAATGGTTACCGAATAGGTTAAGGTATTGTTCACCACTAGTAAATACAAGGATGGGGTATTTTAAAACATTATTCCAATGAAGGTGTGCCACTTGTTTTTGGGTTGACTATGGTAGTATGATCGGCATGTTACTAATGATGGGTTCTTGAACCATCACTACTTTGTACTCTGAGGAGAACCTATAACCGTCAACCCCATGCCCGTAAGAAAATTTTTGAAGTTCTCATTTTGAGAGAGAATAAAAAAATGAGTGATGAAGAAAAAAATATTAAAAATGAAAAAGGTGATAAAGATGGAAAGAGAGAAAATTAGAGATGAAAATAAATGGAGAGAAAAGAAAAATCAAGGAGAAAAAGAATTTGAAAGAAAAGAAAAGTCTGATGTTGGTAAAAAAGAGTGAGGTTATAGAAGTTTGTTTTCACAAAAAAACCGTCTAGTAGTCATGTAGAAAGGGGTGTTGCTAAATACTAATGACTTACCCATTTTCGAAATGTTTTTGAGGTTTTTTTATAACAGTATGATGATGTCTTTCCATAATAGGTGACACCAAGTTTTCCACCCATTAGAGGTGTTGGGCATCAAATTAACCTCATAACTAGAATATCACTACAGAAACAACCTTCATATCACACCAACCTAGAGGAGACAAAATAAATTCAATGTAAAGTTAAAGAGTTATTATATTTTTGAAATTTCATAGAGAGTATTAGTCCTTATGATGTACCGCTACTTTTAGTACCAAATAAGGATGGAACATGGAAAATGTTCAGTGACTGTAGATCCATAAATAACATCATGGTCAGGTGTCTCCATACTATACCTATGTTAGATGATATTCTAGATGAATTATATGGATCAACTATTTTATCAAAAATTGATTTAATAATTGGATACCATAAAATTTGAATGAAAGAGAAAGATTAATGGAAAACTACATTTAAGAAAAAAGATGGATTTTATGAATGGATAGTCAAGCCCTTCAGTCTCACAAATTCACCTATCACATTTACAAGGTTAATAAATGATTCCTTACATGAATATATTGTAAAAATTTTGGTAGTTTACATTGATGACATTTTGGTTTATAGTAGGACCTTTCATTAACATGAAGATCTCTTAAGAAAAGTTATAAAGGTGTTAAAGAAAGAATACATGTTTAGAAACAAAAATAAGTGTCAATTTTTACTTGATAATATTATATTACATGGATTCATTGTGAGTTCCATTGGAGTTTAAGTCGAAACTGATAAGATCAATGTGATACAATAATGTCCAACTCCAACCTCCATTAGACATGTATGTAGTTTTTTTTGCCTAGCTAGTTTTTATAGGAGATTTGTTGAGGAATTCATCACATTAGCAACACAATTTAATGAGTTGAAAAAGAAGAATATTACTTTCAAATGGGGGATGACTCTGGACAAGACCTACCATGGTCTTAAGGAGAGAATCCCCCATGATGCTCTACATTCACTTCGAGAATTCAATAAGACCTTTGATATTTAATTTGATTCAAGAGGAATTGGCATTGGAGGAGTACTCATGCAAGAAGTAAAACCTGTTGCTTTCTTTATTAAGATGTTAAATGGGACAACAATAAACTATGCCTCATATGATAAAGAGTTGTATTCATTGTTTAGAGTTCTGGAAACCTGGAAACATTATATTTGGACAAAAGAATTTGTGATCCATTCTAATCATGAGGCTCCTAATTACCTTAGAAGCCAACATATACTAAATAGGAGTCATTCTAGATGGATGGAATTCATTGAAAAATTTCTATATGTCATCAAATATAAAAAGGGTAAAATAATATATGGATAATTCAATTTCATGTAGATATTCTATTTTATCCTTGTTAGATTCAAAAATCCTTGGTTTGGAATTTGTTAAAGATATATATGCAAAAAATAGTGATTTTAGTGAATCATATGGACATTGTGACCATAGAGCTAGTTTAGAAAAGTTATATTTAAATGCTGGATTCTTATTCTTGACTGATAAGATTTTCATTCCCAATTTTTATATCCATTTAATTTTACTAAAGTAGTCACATTCTGGTGGGATAATGGGGGATTTTTTTCTTTCAAAAACTTTAAGCATTTTTTGTGATTATTTTTTTTGTCCTAGGATATCAAGAGTTGTTGAAAAATTTGGGGTAAATTGCATTTTTTTCCATAAATCCAAATCAAAATTGATCTTGTATGGACTATTCCTTTCTCTCCCAATCCTCAACATCAATTGGGAGGGCATATCAATGGAATTTATTATATGGTTACCACAAACCAAGAGGGGGAGAGATTCTGTTTTTTATTGTGTTGGATTGGTTTTTAAAAATGGAAAATTTTATTCCTTTCCATAAAACTGTTGATGCCACTAACATTGAAACTATTTTCTTTAAATAAGTAGTCAAAATCAATAGAATTAATAGGATTATGGTGTCGTATCACGGAAAAAAATTTCTTAGTTACTTTTGGAATAAATTTTGGATAAAATGGGGTATGAAGTTACTATTTTCCACTAATTTTTATCCTTAAACTGATGGGAAAGCATAGGTGGTGAATCAAATGCTATCATCTCTTATATGAACAATTATCAAGATGAATATCAAGAATTTGGAGGAGTGTCTACCACATGTGGAATTCACAAATAACATGGCTATGAAATCCACTACTCAATACTCTCCATTTGAAATTATTTATGGTTTTAACACCATTTACCTTATTTATCACGTTCCTTTTCATTTATAAGAAGAAACTTATAAGGATTTGAAGGGGAATTTGAAATTCATTAAACACCTCCATGAAAAAGAAATGGAAAATATCAATTGGATGATCCAGAAATATGTTGATCATGAAAAAAAGGTTTGCAATAAAATGTTTTTCAAGCCCTATGACTTAGTCTGGGTTCATATGAGAAGGAAATATTTCCTCACAAGCATAAAAAAACTCATTCCCCATGGGGATGGACCTTTCTGAGTGCTTGAAACGATTGACAACAATTCTTACAAGATATATTTTCTAGTCAAGTATGGTATAAGTTACACATTAAATGTATCTCATATTTCTCGTTTTTGGGCGTAGAGGATGAAGAGTTGAGGGAAAATTATTTTCAAGTGGGGGAGGATGGTGAGAACCATATTAAAGCCACCAAGCCAATTTTCCAGGATGTGGAGTTGGATTTTCAAGGCCGAATGACGCATGGGAGATTAAAGAGGTTAAACGCTATAATGAGTGCCCGCCTCACTTAATTAAATTCCCAATGGATCATTCCTTGAATGGATGGAGAAAATGGTCCGATAATATTACTTATTCACACCTAAAAATTATTTTTAAATCTAGTGCCACAAGTTTTTAAGACTTTGAAATCATTTACCTCATAGAGAATTCAAGAATAGAATATTTGGAAACCGAAGTAAAATCTGATGGGATATGCACTAAAAGTGAAATATGATGTGCTATAGTTGGAATTTAATGTGATACATTTCACAAAAGACTATTAGAATTTATCTATTTTAATTTAAGTGAACAAATTAGGTTTTTCCTTTATGGATTTTTAGAATTAGACACTTCACTATTGTATCACCCCTTGTCCATAAATAACCACCCCATATAACTTTTATGGCCTTAAATATTGAAATAAAAAGATTATTATACATTTATCTCCATTGTGTGGGGATTTTTTAGTCTTCCCCACTACTCTGGTGCATTATTTTCTTGTCAATCTAGAAGTTAGTTTGGAGATCCAAGATCACAAAGCCCCAAATTTCGTGTTTGAACCCAATTACATTGTTGTGTGGATTGGATATCACATCCCACACTTTAGTTGATATCTAATTAGTAGGTTAAACTCCTTAAAATGTTGATTGACTAATTTAATCCACTATCCATAACCATCATCTACCACTTAGTCCTGAACCAAATCCTTCATCCACCGTCCTACACCAAGAATATCGTGCCACCCTAAACATCTAACATAAAAAACAAAAAATATTTTATCTATTCTACAAAAAGTATGATTTATTGAACTAGTCATCATACCTATAAATATATATTTCATATAATAGTTTTCCATATTTATCCAAATGATGTTTTATTTTGGTACACATAGTAGTTATATATGGATTACTAGTTTCAAGACCAAAATTTTTCAATAAATAAATAATATATTTTCTCAGATTCAAAACATTTCCAAAATCCATTGGATAAATTTGTTAAAAAAGAAAGAAATTGAATTCAACCATCAAGAAAATTTGAAATTACTTTTTCATAGATTTTGAAAAACCATTACAAATAAATTTCTTAGTATAATAAAAAATAACATCATCTATATAAATTTGAACTATTAAAATCCCCTTAGGATAAATTTTTTAAAAATGTTTAGGATCATCCAGTCTAACAAAAAAACCATTTTAAAAGATATAAGACCTAAACCTCTCATAACAAGCCCTTGGTTCTTATTTAAAACAAAAAAAATATTTAGTAATTTTAAAAATTGAATTTGGTAGATGATTCTTTTTAAAACCCTTGGTTATTAAACATAAACTACTTCTATTAATTAATCATTTTAAAAAGTATATTTTATATCCATCTAGTATAATTTGATGTTCATATGAAATTAACAGTTTAAATGGATTCTAATGGATTTATTCATCAAAACTAGGGAAAAGGTCTTCTCATAATATGTACCTTCCTCCAGATTGTAACTCTTGTAAACTATATTAGGCGTCTTTAAAGTAATTACACCTTGATTATATTACTTATACAGAAAACCAATTTACCTCCTTTTATAGAATGGTGTAATGATCTACCAACTAACTCTCAAACAATTTTTTCTCTTAAAATGATTCAAATATTATTTTTTATAAAATAAAAATCTATCATCATCTAAATATTCTTCTGTAGATTTTTGTTCAAACTAGGAATGAAAGAATAAAAATCAACTAGATTCCCAAATTATTACTACTCCTAAATCCTTCATCTGTTTCTCAAATAACAGTCTCTATGGAATGATATATTGAAGTCTTAATTTTTTTTTTCAGGTAAGGCACTTTCAAGCTTCATAGTCTCATTTTGTTCAGAATTGCAATGATCATGATCATTTTCTAGTTTACATAAAATAATAACATTATGATAATTATGTTTGAATTTGTTTAAAGAATAAATAAATTTATCTATTTTTATTTTATCATGATCAAATGGACCACTCTAATCAAACCTCACATGAAATTATTTTTCATGTATCCTTTAATTTTATTAAACATGCTATATTCTGGGAAATTAATAAAATACCATATAAAGATTCATTCAGTAGGATTTAGATAAAGAATATTATAATTTTATATAGTATTCAAGATATACAATATTCATTCAAATTTTTTGATGTACCCAACTATAGGATTTCCATAATTACATAACTCAAAAGGTAACTTTCTAAGAAGAGATCTTTTTAAAACACTATTAATGATTTGACATGTTGTACTAACAAAATCTACCAAAATATAAGTAGGTAATCTATTCTCATTTATCATAGTTATTTAAATTTCATGAATGGTAATACTTCTTCCTTTTAAAATATCATGTTTTGAAGCTTTTTTGGATAATAAAAAACATTTTTAATACCTATATTTGAAATAATAATAATTATATTCTGGAATTTCAAATTCTTCTCCATGATCACTTCTTAATGAGATTATTTTAACAACTTTATAATTTTTGACCAACTTAAAAAAACTCATAAAGGAAGAACAAGCTTCAATTTTAAACATCAAAATGTAAACACAAGTAAATATAAGAAAATCATCAACATAAATGTAAAAAATGAATCTACAAGAGAATATTGATACTCTAGAAGGTTTAAACAAATCCATGTTGATAAGTTATAATGGTTTATATGTAGAAACATTAGTGATTATTTGAAATATTACTTATTCTTATTTATTATATGGCATGGATCACAAATTTTTTCTAATATAACATATGGAAAAGAATACCAAAAATCTAAAATCATCTTAGATAATTTTGATATAGAAAACATATTACAGTAGAAAAGTCTTCTTTTTCAAATATATTATTCACATATATCAGTATTTAAACAATTAATTTTTTTTCACACATGGATATAAGTTTCAAATTATAAATATTTTATATTCTAGGATTCCTAAGCCACATCTGTTTATTCTCTAAAATAGAAGATGCATCATTAAAGAAATTGATAATAAAACAATTTACATAGAGTTGAGAGATACTTATTAGATTTTAATTCAAATTATCCACCTATTGAAACTTTTAGTGTAACATCCCAGGTAAATAAAGAAGAAAGAATTTTCATATTTATTAATATTTATGAATTAAATATTAATTTTATTTTAAAGGGGTTGCTATGTTCGATAGCGTACCCGATACACAACGATGAGTTTCTTTGAAACTTACGTAGCACACTAGTAATATAATAATATTATTTTAAATGTTAGTTAACAAGTAGCCGTTATACTGGCGGGAATGATAGAAATAACTAAAATATGATTAGATATGTTTTTAAATGTTTATACATTTACCCAATAAAAGATAAAGGCTTAAAATACGGAAAGAGTTCAATTTTAGGCATATATACTCTAATTTTCACTAAAGGTTCACTTATCACCTTTTAATGGTGAACCGTCATTAAATATAGTTTTGATCACTCTTATACATTCTTTTGGACCAAATAAAACTCTTATTAAGAATCGGGACATCAAATTTTACTTTGTGTAATTCTTTGGTATTTTTCCGATAAAGTTTATTTTTTTTAATGAATAGTGTAAAATGTTGTGTTTTAATTCAAAACCTCTTTTAATCTAATTTATTTTTATTATTAGATTATCTTTTGATTTGGTTTTTAAGTGAAATTAGAAAATATTTTTACCATTAAATCCAATAGTGGTCGTTGGAATTAATTTCACTTTGAAATCGGACTTAAACTAGTGTCAATCTTTTGATACTTATTGTTTCATAAAAACACGCTATTTGCTCTGATAGCGGGAATTAATTATTAAATTAATTAATGTGACTAATATGTTTTGAATTTTTTAAAACGGACTTCATTTTTGAATTCGGAATATCAAATATAGCTTAGGGTGAAGTTTTGGTAGTTTTCTGAAAAACTTCAATTTTTGATGAATAGTGAAACCACTAAGTGGTAATCAAGCAAACTGATTTTTCAGTTAAATGAAAGTTTACCACTAATGTTTATTGAATTTTAAAAATCCGACATACATGGTTGTCATTAAGATGTAAAATGTGGTTCAATGAGATTATAATAATTTTTTGGTGAATAGTAACTTTTTTTCATTAATCGCGATTAGAGGTAATTAGTGTAGTTTAAGGTAAAAATGATATTATAAGATTGTGAAAACACCATGAAACTTGTCCTACACCTATTGGGTGAGTCATGGCCGACCAAGACAAGCCATGGGCCAACTTGGGGACCCCATGGAGCCACTTTAGTTGGAAAATGACATTAATATATTTTTATTTAATGTTAAAGTGAAAATGACACTAACATAAATTGTTTTACTAAAATAATTTTTAATGGGGTTATACAAGTCCAGATTTTGATTATAAATAGTCATTGGAAAGCTAAAAAGATTTCCTACATCATAGTTATTTTTTTTATAATTTTTAGACATTAAATAAATTAAATTATTTATGACATAATAATGATGCAGCGATGACATCATTATTTGACGATTAAAATAAAATGGAAAGATAATGAAAAATCTATAAACTACACATGTCCAAAACCAATTGGATGAGTGGATATCGAACCCTTATCACCTTATCCATGAATTATATCAATGTGGGACCTTTTGAAACCGAAACACATTTTCAAATAAAGTAATATTTCTTTACTTTCCAAAGGTGCCCTCCTCTCCTCTTATAAAAGGCCCCCACCTCTACCTCATTACACACACTCCTCAAGCCTTTGGCTCGGCCAACCCCTGCCCAATTACTCTCTCCACATCCCTCTCTTCATCCTAGAGGATTCCCTTTGGGCAGAATCCTTTCAAAGGAAGCCTTTAGGCTCAAATCAAAAGGGAGTTACACTTTTAAAGGACGTTAAAGAACGATCGAGTCAAGTCGGACCCGAGGTAAGGGACTTCGTCTCAATCTCCTTTCATTGAGGCATATTTCGTTTTATAAACAACTTTATTTTATATGGTTTATAAACTCCTTTGACTTTTACTTTTATACAAAAGGAATCTTTTTCTACGAAGCGTTTTACTAAACGACAAAAAGGAATGTTTTTTTAACGTACGCGGTGACAACGACCTTTTCCGCCGCCGCGAGTATTATTTGGTCTTTGGCTTCCTCAACAAGCCGTAATGTTTTTAAAATAAAATAAATACAATATACTCTTTTATGTATTTTGGTATTGAAAATGGTTTTGATAAAGGATTCTATTATGTCAATATATTTATGATATATTGTGATTGAAATGTGGAAATGTTTTCATTCCTTTATATTGGTTTTATGTTTTATGATTTTATATTGGTACTTGGACATTTTAATGGGTGGTTACGTTATAAACCATATGACGGGTGGTGCCGTGAATACCAGGACGGGTGGTTACGTTATAACCTCCAATGCATTGGGTATGGAAGTCGGCCGTATGGTTATTCAATTAAGTATGTATGGAAATTGGCCGTATGGCTATTCCATTAAGTGATATGTGTGGAAGTCAACCATATGCTTATTCCACTTAAGAATGTTTATGTCCCAAGTTACCTTTATATATTCTATGTGTTCTTTATATGGGTTTTATGGTAATCCTTTGGTTACAAAAAGGTAAGTCATGATACTTTATTCAGTGAAGAGTTTTATTACTTCATAAAGGTGAAAATTATTACTTTGATAAAGTATACATGGTTTACTTGTTGTTTTGATAAACTAACAATTTTCATTCTTTGTGTATCCCTTACTGAGCTTTTTGTGCTCACCCCAAGTTTTTTTGAAAAGTTTTTCACAGGACTTAATGTGGAATATGGTCAAGGATGGGATCAAGGGAAAGTCATGCTTTATAAAACATGGAATTAGACATGTTTCTTTTTAAGAGTTTTTTTATTTATTCTATGGAAACTTGGTAGAAGTGTCTACTTTGTAATCTTTTGAGATGTAATAGTTATGTTCTAATTCTCTAAAACTCTAAACCTGAAAAGATCCTCAACGTGAATTATTCATTTAATTCAATAATAAGTAAGGTTTAAGGCACGGGGCCTTATAGTTGGTATCAGAGGTCGGTTTAGACAACTTTAGGAGTTATAAAAGTGTTAAATTATAATATGATTGAAATGATATAGCATTTACGGATTACCATGTTGCTTCGCCTAAGATATTTCTCTGTTCAGAATGGTTTTCCGCAGAGGAAACAAAGCAGCTATGTTGGGACGACATCAGGAGGAAGATAACCTTCCAAATCAGCAACCTGAGATGGTCGGAATCGAAACTGAACAGTTTGTTGCAGTGATGGCACAGTTGACTCAGGCTATAAATGGTGGTGGTATCAATGCACGAGATCAGCCAGATCAACTACAGAGGAACATGTCAGTGGTGGAACATTTCATGAGGCAACATCCCCCATCAGTCAGAGGATCATCTGACCCTGTGCAAGCTAAAGGGTGGATTAAAGAACTGGAGAAGATTTTTGATGTCATGGGGTGTTCAGAACATCATAAGGTTAGTCTTGCTGTTTACCGTTTTGAAGGTGAAGCTGATCAGTGGTGGTCGATGGTGAAAAATATAAGGGATAGTGATGATATTGAGGATCTTCACTGGGACGAATTCAAAGGTATGTTTCTTGAGAAATATTTTCCTAAGGTGGTTCGTCTTAGGATGGAAAAACAGTTCCTAGAATTGAGGCAGGAGGATGATTCAGTGGCTGATGATTTGAGTCAAAAAAGTAATGCTTCATTAACAATGTTGCGTTTGGAACGTGATCCTTTGGTTAAGGATTTGATGCACTTTGGCATTGAAGTTGTTGGTGCAGGAAGTCCTTCTGTTTTGGTTCAGGTATCAGTGAGATCTTCTCTATCAGATAGAATCAAACAAGCACAGAAGCAAGACAGTGAGTTGCAGAAAAAGGTAGAGCTGGTTCAGAAAGGTAAGTTGCCTGAATTCAACATTGATAATGATTGTGTTTTGAGATTTGGGAAGAGATTTTGTGTGGCTTGTGATTCACAGTTGAAGAGAGAGTTGTTATGTGAAGCTCATAGTTCTCCGTTTTCAGTTCATCCGGGCAGTACCAAGATGTATTGAGATCTGCGAGAGTATTACTGGTGGGATGGAATGAAAAGAGATATTGCTGATTTTACTATGAAGTGTTTGACATGTCAACAGGTTAAAGCAGAGCGGCAGTTACCGAAAGGGATGCTTCAGCCTTTACCAGTGCCAGAGTGGAAATGGGAGAATATATCCATGGAATTTGTTGTTGGGTTACCGAAGACATCTCGAGGTAATAATGCATTCTGGGTTATTGTTGATCGCTTGACCAAATCTGCTCATTTCCTTTCTATACGAGATACTTTATCTCTAGATAAACTTTCCCATTTGTATCTTAAAGAGATAGTCAGGTTACATGGAGTTTCTCTCTCCATTGTATCTGATCGTGATCCCAGGTTTACTTCTAACTTTTGGAAAGGCCTTCAAAAGTCGTTGGGTACTGAATTAAATTTTAGTACAGCTTTTCATCCCCAATCAGATGGGCAGTTAGAACGAACAATTCAGACCTTGGAGGATATGCTACGAGCTTTTTCTATGGATTATCAGGGAAGTTGGGACCAACAACTTTCTTTGGTTGAGTTTTCTTATAATAACAGTTTTCATTCCAGTATACAGATGGCACCATTTGAGGCATTATATGGGAAGCGGTGTCGAACTCCAGCTTTTTGGGATGAAGTGGGTGAAAGGAAGTTGATGGGACCATAATTGGTAGAAGAGATGGCAGAAAAATTTCAGCTGATTCAGAAACACATGAGAATAGCTCAGAGCAAGCAGAAGAGTTATGTGGATAACCGGAGGAATGATCTATCTTTCGAGGTAGGTGATCATGTTTTTCTCAAGATTTCTCAATGGAAAAGTGTGATGAGATTTGGTAAGGAAAGCTGAGTCCAAGGTTTATTGGACCATATGAATTCTGGAGAAAGTTGGATCAGTTGCATACTGGGTGGCTTTACCTCCGAGTTTATCTTAGGTACACAATGTTTTTCATGTTTCAATGTTGAGAAAGTATATGCCAGATCCATCTCATGTTTTGAGTCCAGAGGTGGTTCAGTTGGAAGAGAACCTATCTTATGAGGAACAACCGGTCCAGATTCTTGACCACAGGGAGCAAGTGTTACGGAATAAGGTGATTCATCAGGTAAAGGTTTTGTGAAAAAACCATGTGATTGAAGAGGCAATGTGGGAATCTGAAAATGCTATGAGGGATAAATACCCCCACTTATTTTGATAAGTGAATAACATTGCGAGGACGCAATTCCCAAAAGGGGGGAAGGATGTAACATCCCAGGTAAATAAAGAAGAAAGAATTTTCATATTTATTAATACTTACGAATTAAATATTAATTTTATTTTAAAGGGGTTGCTATGTTCGATAGCGTACCCGATACGCAACGATGAGTTTCTTTGAAACTTACGTAGCACACTAGTAATATAATAATATTATTTTAAATGTTAGTTAACAAGTAGCCGTTATACTAGCGGGAATGATAGAAATAACTAAAATATGATTAGATATGTTTTTAAATGTTTATACATTTACCCAATAAAAGATAAAGGCTTAAAATACGGAAAGAGTTCAATTTTAGGCATATATACTCTAATTTTCACTAAAGGTTCACTTATCACCTTTTAATGGTGAACCGTCATTAAATATAGTTTTGATCACTCTTATACATTCTTTTGGACCAAAAAAAACTCTTATTAAAAATCGGGACATCAAATTTTACTTTGTGTAATTATTTGGTATTTTTCCGATAAAGTTTATTTTTTTAATGAATAATGTAAAATGTTGTGTTTTAATTCAAAACCTCTTTTAATCTAATTTATTTTTATGATTAGATTATCTTTTGATTTGGTTTTTAAGTGAAATTAGAAAATATTTTTACCATTAAATCCAATAGTGGTCGTTGGAATTAATTTCACTTTGAAATCAGACTTAAACTAGTGTCAATCTTTTGATACTTATTGTTTCATAAAAACACGCTATTTGCTCTGACAGCGGGAATTAATTATTAAATTAATTAATGTTACTAATATGTTTTGAATTTTTTAAAACGGACTTCATTTTTGAATTCGGAATATCAAATATAGCTTAGGGTGACGTTTTGGTAGTTTTCTGAAAAACTTCAATTTTTGATGAATAGTGAAACCACTAAGTGGTAATCAAGCAAATTGATTTTTCAGTTAAATGAAAGTTTACCACTAATGTTTATTGAATTTTGAAAATCCGACATACATGGTTGTCATTAAGAAGTAAAATGTGGTTCAATGAGATTATAATAATTTTTTGGTGAATAGTAACTTTTTTTCATTAATCGCGAATAGAGGTAATTAGTGTAGTTTAAGGTAAAAATGATATTATAAGATTGTGAAAACACCATGACACTTGTCCTACACCTATTGGGTGAGTCATGGCCGACCAAGACAAGCCATGGGCCAACTTGGGGACCCCATGGAGCCACTTTAGTTGGAAAATGACATTAATATATTTTTATTTAATGTTAAAGTGAAAATGACACTAACATAAATTGTTTTACTAAAATAATTTTTAATGGGGTTATACAAGTCCAGATTTTGATTATAAATAGTCATTGGAAAGCTAAAACGATTTCCTACATCATAGTTATTTTTTTTATAATTTTTAGACATTAAATAAATTAAATTATTTATGACATAATAATGATGCAGCGATGACATCATTATTTGACGATTAAAATAAAATGGAAAGATAAAAAAAAATCTATAAACTACACATGTCCAAAACCAATTGGATGAGTGGATTTCGAACCCTTATCACCTTATCCATGAATTATATCAATGTGGGACTTTTTGAAACCGAAACACATTTTCAAATAAAGTAATATTTCTTTACTTTCCAAAGGTGCCCCTCCTCTCCTCTTATAAAAGGCCCCCACCTCTACCTCATTACACACACTCCTCAAGCCTTTGGCTCGGCCAACCCCTGCCCAATTACTCTCTCCACATCCCTCTCCTCATCCTAGAGGATTCCCTTTGGGCAGAATCCTTTCAAAGGAAGCCTTTAGGCTCAAATCAAAAGGGACTTACACTTTTAAAGGACGTTAAAGAACGATCGAGTCAAGTCGGACCCGAGGTAAGGGACTTCGTCTCAATCTCCTTTCATTGAGGCATATTTCGTTTTATACACAACTTTATTTTATATGGTGTATAAACTCCATTGACTTTTACTTTTATACAAAAGGAATCTTTTTCTACGAAGCGTTTTACTAAACGACAAAAAGGAATGTTTTTTTTTAACGTACGCGGTGACAACGACCTTTTCCGCCGCCACGAGTATTATTTGGTCTCTGGCTTCCTCAACAGGCCGTAATGTTTTTAAAATAAAATAAATACAATATACTCTTTTATGTATTTTGGTATTGAAAATGGTTTTGATAAAGGATTCTATTATGTCAATATATTTATGAGATATTGTGATTGAAATGTGGAAATGTTTTCATTCCTTTATATTGGTTTTATGTTTTATGATTTTATATTGGTACTTGGACATTTTAACGGGTGGTTACGTTATAAACCATATGACGGGTGGTGCCGTGAATACCAGGACGGGAGGTTACGTTATAACCTCCAATGCATTGGGTATGGAAGTCGGCCGTATGGTTATTCCATTAAGTATGTATGGAAGTTGGCCGTATGGCTATTCCATTAAGTGATATGTGTGGAAGTCAACCGTATGGTTATTCCACTTAAGAATGTTTTTGTCCCAAGTTACCTTTATATATTCTATGTGTTCTTTATATGGGTTTTATGGTAATCCTTTGGTTACAAAAAGGTAAGTAATGATACTTTATTCAGTGAAGAGTTTTATTACTTCATAAAGGTGAAAAGTATTACTTTGATAAAGTATACATGGTTTACTTGTTGTTTTGATAAACTAACAATTTTCATTCTTTGTGTATCCCTTACTGAGCTTTTTGTGCTCACCCCAAGTTTTTTTGAAAAGTTTTTCACAGGACTTAATGTGGAATAGGGTCAAGGATGGGATCAAGGGAAAGTCATGCTTTATAAAACATGGAATTAGACATGTTTCTTTTTAAGAGTTTTTTTATTTATTCTATGGAAACTTGGTAGAAGTGTATACTTTGTAATATTTTGAGATGTAATAGTTTTGTTCTAATTCTCTAAAACTCTAAACCTGAAAAGATCCTCAACGTGAATTATTCATTTAATTCAATAATAAGTAAGGTTTAAGGCACGGGGCCTTATATTTAGATCAAATTTTAACTTGAATCGTAAACTAACCAAACTCTAATGATCTACAGTTTATCACTATCCCAAAAGGTAACCAAACCTCCACCAACTTAAGAAAGTGAAAGAATGTTAGAAAAGTATCCACTCACACTTCTTGAAAAATAACTATGCATATAACGTATAACATTTTTTCTTTTTTCATTTTAACCTACAAAAATATCAAACAATAAATTTTTTTAGTACCCAATTTTTTTGGGTCCTATAATATCAACAAGCAATGATTTAGGCAACCAAATCTGTTCATTTTTATTGGAAACTCTATAATTGACTCTATAAAAGGTATCTAGAAATATAATCATTATTTTCCCTACTAATTCATGGATTCATCAATAAATAATTATTAATATTTTTAATATTAACGGTATAAAAAAAACAAGTAACATTAGACTTGTTAAAATTTTATAGACTAAGAACAAAATAATTTCTGTTGAACTTAGGTTTTTTACAATTACTACAAATTCCATTTTTTTTTCTTTGCACATTCATTCCTAGAATTTCATTTAAAGAATATTATCTTATAGTTGACATATTCGTATCATTTTTTAAATATTTTAATTCAGAATGTATTTTTTAAATTTTATATTCATGTTTAGTTTAACTTTAAGCAGATTTTTTTAATTTTTCTTTCAATTCAAAGTTTCGTTTTAGCATAACATTTTTATCACCTAGGAAAATATTATGAATATTCCAATGATATTTGTTCTTTTTATTCATAGATTCACATTTTTATTATATCATATACCAATATTCAATTAATTAATCTTTGGAAAAGTTTTTAGACAAAAAATTATAAAAAAAGAATAATTTTATTATAACTCATATTTTTTAGAAATGAAGAACATGTTTTATTTTTGATTTGATTATCCTTTCTCTGATTTAAAACTTTAAGAATTTATATAATATTAAGATACATTATTGTTATACTTCATAACCTTATAACCTTTTTATTCATAATTATCTATCATTTGAATCTTCTTTTCATTCTTCTCTATTTTTCTTTTTTCCATCATTTGTGGGAAATCATGCCTGAAATTCTCCAAATGTTTTCATTCATAATATATGAATTCTTCGAGACCATGAAATATTTTAATGTAATCAATAAAAATATTATTAAACCATTTTTTATTTTATATAACTTTTGAAATATTTGATATAACTGAGCATATTCCTCTCATAAATTTGAAAAACTTGAATTATCAGCAAATAAAACATCATTTTTGAATTCATTTCCATTTTAGAGATATAATATTCAGGAGATGAATTTTCATTTTTGATCATTTTATGATCCCAAGACTAATCTTATATCTCAACTTCATACATTATAAGAGCACCAATAACATTATTTATCATTAATTGTTTAATAGAAGTTTAATATCTCATTTTAGTTGAAATATCATTCCATATAGAAGAAAAAAGTCTAAGAAATATCAAATATTGATCTATTTAAGACACATGTGTTATGATATTTGCTGGTCGGAGTGGATACTCAATAGGGGGGGTGAATTGAGTTCCAATTAAAATTTTCTGTTAAAAACAATGTTTATTAAAATCCCCCTATTTCAAAAACAGATTAAACTGTAGTGAATTTATACAGATTATAAAGGTTCAATTAGTTTCTCAAAGATTGATTAGTTCTCAGTTAACTTAATATTATGATTAAATTAACTTTTGAAACTAACTTACTGGTTTATAATAAATATAAACACTTGCGAGTTTAACTATCAAAGTATCTTTGAAAATAAATTATACTTCAAAGTAATAGTAGCGGAATATGAAATAAAT
This sequence comes from Viscum album, assembly GCA_963277665.1. Lineage (NCBI taxonomy): Eukaryota > Viridiplantae > Streptophyta > Magnoliopsida > Santalales > Viscaceae > Viscum > Viscum album. The sequence continues at coordinate 2,026,316,813 of OY728140.1, read as the reverse complement.
ATGTATAGTATGGATATAGTATGTAGCTATAAGAACAGAGAATAAACCAAGAGGTTCAGTCTCAAGCTGAGACTTAGTCCTCTCACAAGTTTATATAAAAATGATCCACACCCTGGATCGGGGTTAACAACAGTGAACACACTGTTCAGGTCACAAGACCTCTACCACAGTTCTGCGTGGGAAAACAAACAACAACTTAGAGCTATCCAGGTCTCACACGACCTCTACCACTATCCACAGTGGGAAATGAAATGTAAAAAGGTTTGCTGAGGATTTACAGATCCTCCAGTGAAAGTACAGGAGTCCGTGTGTGTGTTTAATACAACAGATAAGACACACTGCTCAAAATGTAAAACAAATGTAACACAGAGCAGAGATGTAGAGTTTAGAAATGGCTCTGGTGATTTCAGTGTAGCTCTGGACTCTTTTGTATTTGGCCAGAATTTATTCTGAGTCCTCTTCTCGTTTTTATTTGAGAATAAGAGTGTCGTATACTTCAGGTTCAAAGGCAGTGAGATGTAGTCGATGAAGTTCTTCAATGTTCTTTTGTTTGCACAAAACTCTTCTTGAGTAGGCTTGATTGTGTATGAGGTTCTGTCTTTCTTGGTTCTTCCTCCTCTTTCTTTCCTCTATATTCTTCTTGTGTTCTACTGTCAACCGAAAAACTCTAATTTTTTCTTCAGCAGAGTCTTCTTAGATTTATGTCTCGTGCTTCGGAAGATAGAAAAAGTTTCCTTTCCGCAGGTACGAGGTACGGTTTCTTGATATCCGACAACCTTTATTAATTAATTGTCAGAGCATTAAAATATACCTAATATGACCGTTGGTTAGATTAAATAAAGATAAAGATAAAGAGATTCAAAATGGTGTTTATGATTATTGAAGAATCAAGTGATCGTTAGGTCATCAGCAATAGTGAGTAATGATCGGTGACTCAGATAAATCAGCATCGGTGAATCAGATGATCATCATCGGTCTGTCATCTGATCGGTGAGCCAGTTTGATCAGCATCAGTCTATCACCTGATCGGTGAGTCAGTTTGATCGGTGGCTCATTTTGATCAGCATCAGTGAGTCAAATGATCGGTGGCTCATTTTGATCAGCATCAGTGAGTCAGATGATCGGTGGCTCATTTTGATCAGCATCAGTGAGTCAGATGATCGGTGGCTCATTTTGATCAGCAACAGTGAGTCAGATGATCAGTGGCTCATTTTGATCAGCATTAGTGAGTCAGATGATCGGTGGCTCATTTGCATCGGTGAGTCATTTGCATCGGTGAGTCATCTGCATCGGTGAGTCATTTGCATCGGTGCGTCATCTGCATCGGTGAGTCATTTGCATCGGTGAGTCATCTGCATCGAATCGGTGCTTCCAATGTCTGTTGAATGGATCGGTGCTTCCGATGTATGTTGAATGGATCGGTGCTTCCGATGTTTATTGAATGGATCGGTGCTTCCGATGTCTGTTGAATGGATCAGTGCTTCCGATGTCTGTTGAATGGATCGGTGCTTCCGATGTCTATTGAATGGATCGGTGCTTCTGATATCTGTTGAATCCAGAAGACTTCCAAAATACTTTGTAAGTCAATAAGCATAGACAAAAACATGATAACAGATTCATTAACAGATTGTAATTAAGTTTATGAGAAATCAAACCAGATTAAGCATTAATGGTATGTGATGATTTGTGATTATTAAAACATCAATCATAGACAAGAAATCAACAATCTTCCAGAGGGCTCAACAATCTCCCCCTTTTTGATAATCACAAATCTTTATCATAAAATAAAAATAATATGATATATCATTAATAAAAACATAAAGAGAATTAAACCATAAATAGAATAAATATAAAGAGATATATAAATCTCCCCCTTAATGTAAATTTCCCATATATATTATACAGATTTCTCCCCCTGAGATATATACATCGCTCATATATCTCTCCTCTCCCATATAACATCTTCTCCCATAAAACATTCTTTTTCTTCTCCCCCTTTGGGATAATCAAAAAGGAGGGAAACAATATTAGTGAAAGTGAAAGTAAAAGCAGGCAACATAGAGTATAGGGACAATTTTTTTTAGAAAGTACATAATATTACAAGCATCACATTGTTCACCCTATCAAAAACAAGACACAACTATTTGTTGGGATACAAAGGGGCTTTGCCTTTGTCTTTGGGATCAATAGTGGGTAAGTTTGAAGGCTTGGAGGCAGGCTGGTCTTGGCGAATCTGAAGTGGTGGTAGAACAACTCGGGCAAGTGTAGGAGCAGGTGCCACAGAGAGTTGTTGTTGAGAAACATGAGCTGGTTGAGAAGCTTGCTGAGGGACTGGTCTTAACTGAGATAGTGCTTGAGCAACAGATAGCTGATTTGGAGCTACATCAGAGTCACTGAGAGGTTCAGAAGTAGGAACTAATATTGCAGTGGCCTGTGCAGTCAAATAGGGCTTCAAAAGATGAATGAAGTCTTGAATGACTTCAGCCCCATACTTCATAGCTTTTTCAAAATCATCTTTATTCTCCATGAACTGTGCCAAGGAAGGGGTAAAATCTTGCAACTGATGAACTTGAGTTTTGAAGGCCTGAGTGACTGGAGGTAATTTCAGATTCTCTGCCAACACCTTGAAGTTTGCAGCCATCTCATGTTTTGTATAAATCTTGGAAAAGTAATTATCAACTTTCTCTTTGATCTCGTGCAGAGCTTTCTTAGCATCTGCTGAAAACACCAATGCCATCTTATGACTATTATCACAGAGCTCTTTCATCTTCCTCAAGGATTCTAAATCAAGAATTTGTCTAACAGCAGCTAACTCATTATGCACAACTTCTCTTAGAGCGTCTAGCTCACGGGTAGTGATTTTGGTTACCTTGCATGTGATGGCTTGGCCAACTATGTGAGTTAACTCAGCTTTCAACTTCCTCAGGTCAGACTTGTTGAGATGTTCAATCAAATTTCTCAAAACTTCCATCATACCAGAGATGGTTGATTGGAATTCGCTTGATAGAGATACCAAGCCGGTGTGAAGATCCTTCATAGTCTGATTCAAAAAGGCTATGTGCCTGCCAGTAAGTTCACCAGTATTGGCCAGGTCTGGCTTCACAGCATTAGATACTCTTTGTGAGAAGGCTTCCAATGAATTTTCAGAAACTTGTAGAGACACTTGAGTAAGAGCATTAGAAACTTCTTCTCTAACTATATCTCTCACAGCAGTTAGCAATTCAATCTTAAACTTATCAAGATCAGCTTGAGAGATTCTAGAACCTGATAAATTAACATTTGTAAGATCAACAGCAGGAACAGACCTTGCTTCTCTTGGGAGGTTCCTCTTCATAGCTGCAGCAGATCCTGGCATTGCTTCTTCTTCTTCAGAATATTCTAAGCCAAACACAGCATAACTAGGGTAGTCATCCCAAACAGCAGCACACAGAGTGTAATTTGGTTTCTCATAGCTTGTTGTTCCACTGATTTTTGGTGAATCAACCATGCCACTGATATGTATTTCGTGTACTAACTGAGGTGGTTCTATTTGATCTTCAAAAAGGCCATCCACTGGTCTGTTATCACCATCAACAGTAGCCTCAGCATCATCAGCATGTCCATCATCACTTTTCTCAGAAGCTTCACTGTGATATTCTTCAGTATCAGAATCTTCTTCATCACCAAGAATAGGTTCTGATTCTGGTAGGGCTAAGGGTGGACTAGCAGGTCCAAATTCTCTTCTTCTTTTGGGACTAGCAGTGTCAGGATCACTCCTATCATCAGGAGATGATATACTTCCTTCCTCAGTCATAGCTTCTTCTTGCTTTGGGGCTTCGGTGGCCTCATCCTTTCTTTCTTCTTGCTCATCATCATCCGAATAAACTGGTTCCTCATTTGGTTTCAAGCCAGGGTCTCTTAAACCCTTTTGCCTCTTTACATGATCAATGGGATTGTAGGCTTTATACAATTTATCTTCATCTGCAACCCATCACTTCTTCCATGGATTCCAATTTATTTTCATCCTCCTACAGATCTCTTTTTTGAGACAGAAGGTATGATCTGTTTCCTCAGCTTCATCATCTTCATCAACACATTCAAGATTCTTGAGCATGGTAGATATCATTTTTGAATAGAATAAGGCAGTGGCTTTCTTGGACGGTTTTACCATTCCAGCTATGTGCACCATCACATATCTACACAAATTGATCTTTTCATGTGTTTTCAGAAGAAACCACAGGAAAACATCCTGGTACTTTACAACAGCAAAATCTCCTCTCGTATGGCAAAGTTGGTGCTGAATAAACTTGAAAAGAAGTCTGGATTCACCATCTAATTCTGAAGCTGTGATTCTCTGTGACTCTCTGTTTCTAGTCAGAAGCTCTAGAGCTAATTCATAAGAGAAGTAATCAGATGTTGGAGGAATATTCCCAGCATAATCCTCATACCGACCTTCATGATGTACATTCAATCAATCATCCCACTGCTTAGATGAGAAGGAAATTTTCTTTCCTTTTACCACAGACGACATCCTGGCAGCCTCCACACCATCTAGAGTGATTTTCAGATTCATGTAGAACTCATGTACCAGCTTCGGGTAGTCTATTCGAGAGTTGTCTGAAAACCAGTCTATCCATCCTTGCGATTCAAGTACTTGCAGCAACAGTGACTTACTTGACAAGAGCCATGCAGAGCTGACTTCTCTTTCTACAGCAACAATCCGAGTTTCGAGGTTTGGATTTACTGATCGTTGAGAGGTACTACTCGACTCGCCTCGAGCACTCTTTGAAGGTACAGGGATATCCGGTCCTTTGCTCAGTCTCTTTTGCTTAGTCATTAAAAGATTTTGGGAAGGTAGGAGTTCGAAGGTTCGAAGTAGAGGGGAAGAGAAGTTGAAAGGTTCGACGGGAAATGAAAGGTCAAAGGTTTAGGGAAGATAAATAGCCGCGTATCATTTATTTTATCATTTAGGTTTCCCATAAAAAGTATAAAAGAAATTTACTCATTAATTGCAATATATATAAAAAAGGAAAAATAGATCGGTATGACAGATCGGTTGCACAGATCAGTTTCACAGATCAGTTTCACAGATCGGTTTCACAGATGGGTTTCACAGATCGTTTTCACAGATCAGTTTCACAGATCGGTTTCACAGATCGGTTTCACAGATCGGTTTCACAGATCGGTTTCACAGATCGGTTTCAGAGATCTGTTTCACAGATCTGTTTCATAGATCTGTTTCAGAGATCTGTTTCACAGATCAGTTTCACAGATCCGTTTCATAGATCAGTTTCACAGATCAGTTTCACAGATCAGTTTCACAGATCAGTTTCACAGATCAGTTTCACAGATCAGTTTCACAGACCGGTTTCACAGACCGGTTTCACAGACCGGTTTCACAGATCGGTTTCACAGATCGGTTTCACAGATCGGTTTCACAGATCGGTTTCACAGATCGGTTTCACAGATCGGTTTCACAGATCGGTTTCACAGATCGGTTTCACAGATCGGTTTCACAGATCGGTTTCACAGATCGGTTTCACAGATCGGTTTCACAGATCGGTTTCACAGATCAGTTTCAGAGATCAGTTTCACAGATCAGTTTCACAGATCGATCATACACAACTCTTGTTTAATAAATTTCATTCTTTTAGAGCATAAAGGATTTGTGAAGATATCAGCTAATTGATGTTCAGAACTAATAAATTTTAAAGAAATATCACCTTTTTGATAATGATCTCTTAAAAAGTGATGTCTGACATCAATGTGCTTAGTTCTAGAGTGAGACACATGGTTCTTAGATATATTTATTGCACTATTATTGTCACAGTTAATTGAAACATGTTTAAGATCAAATCCATAATCCAATAAAGTGTGTTTCATCCACAGAATTTGTGCATAGAAACTACCAGCAGCTATGTATTCTACCTCGGCAGTAGACAATGCAACAGAGTTCTGTTTCTTACTACACCATGATACTAGGGAGTTTCCAAGCAGATGACATGTTCCATATGTGCTCTTCCTATCTAACTTACATCCAGCAAAGTCATCATCTGAATAGCTAGTTAGGATAAATGATTGTCCTTTTGGATAAAACAAACCTAAATTTACAGTATACTTAAGATATTTAAAAATCCTTTTAACAGCCAGTAAGTGTGATTCTTTAGGATTAGCTTGTAATCTAGCACACATACATACACTGAACATAATGTCGGGTTGACTAGCAGTAAGATAAAGTATGCTCCCAATAATACCTCTGTAATTGGTTTGATCCACTGGTTTCCCAGCTTCATTTGTATCCAATTTACAGGTAGTACTCATATGTGTATCACTTTCCTTAATACTATCCAATCCAAAACGTTTTAAAAGATACTTTGTATATTTACTTTGATTTAAAATAATTCCATCTTTAGTTTGAAAAATTTGAAAACCAAGAAAATACTTAAGCTCTCCCATTAATCTCATTTCAAATTCATTTTGCATAACCTTTGAAAAATCAGTACATAAAGAATTTTTAGAAGATCCAAAAATAATATCATCAATATAGATTTGTACTATTAATACATCTTTTGAAATCCTTTTTATAGAAAGAGTGGGATCAGCTACTCCTTTTGTAAATCCTTTTGAGATAAGAAAGTTTGAAAGCCTTTCATACCAAGCTCTTGGAGCTTGTTTTAAACCATATAAAGCTTTAGAAAGTATAAAAACATGATTTGGAAAATGAGGATTTAAAAAACCTGGTGGTTGTTCTACAAAAACATCTTCAACAATAAAACCATTTAGAAAAGCACTTTTGACATCCATTTGATATAGCTTGAAATTCAGATGTGATGCATAGGTAAGTAAGATCCTGATAGCCTCTAATCTAGCTACAGGTGCAAAGGTTTCCTCATAGTCAATTCCTTCTTAATGATTGTAACCTTGTGCAACTAGCCTAGCTTTATTTCTAATGATGTTTCCAGATTCATCAACTTTGTTTCTAAACACCCATTTTGTGCCTATTGTCTAGGTGTCCTTGGGTCTTTCTACTAATTTCTAGACTTTGTTTCTTTCAAATTGATTTAGTTCTTCTTGCATACTTATTACCCAAAATTCATCATTGATAGCATCATTGATATTTTTAGGTTCTAACTGTGAAAGAAAAGCATGATTTTCAACCTGATTTCTTAGAGAAGCTCTAGTTTGTGTTCCTCTATCTAGATTTCCTACAACAGCATCTAAAGGATGGTTCTTTAGAGTCCTAGATGGTCTTGAAAAGATAGGGCTAGAGATTTCAGATTCATCTACAGATTGAGTTTCAACAGAAGCAGGTTCTGGAGAATTTCCAGAGTTGGATGTTTTAACTATAGGTCCATTGTCTTTATCATTGAGATTCAAACAAGAGAGATCATCTTCATGAGAGATTTTAGATTCATGTGGATCAGTTTCATCAAATTTGATGTGAACAGATTCTTCCACACATTTGGTTCTTTTATTGAAAACTCTATAGGCTTTACTAGAGATAGAGTAACCTAGGAAAATTCCTTCATCACTCTTGGATGCAAATTTCTCAAGATTGTCTTTAGTATTGAGAATGAAGACTTTGCAGCCAAAAACTTTGAAGTAGTTAACCTTAGGTTTCCTATGGTTCCACAACTCATAAGGGGTCCTCTTAAGAACTGGTCTGATCAAGACTCTATTAATGAAATAACAAGCTGTATTTACAGCTTCAGCCCAAAAGTAAATAGGCAGATCATATTCATTGAGCATAGTTCTAGCTATTTCTTGCAGGGTTCTATTCCTTCTCTCTACTACACCATTTTGTTGGGGTGTCCTAGGGGCAGAGAAATTGTGACTATAGCCATTGTGTGAGCAGTAAGAATCAAAATCATGATTTTCAAACTCACGACCATGATCACTTCTCAGGGTCTTAATCTTGAGTCCACTAAGATTTTCTACAGACTTGGAGTATTTAACAAAGTAAGAACAAGCTTCACTTTTGTGAGCTAGAAAATATACCCAAGTATATCTAGAAAAGTCATCTACAAGAACATAGACATAGTGCTTCCCATTCAAACTAGAAACTCTATAAGGTCCAAATAAATCCATGTGAACCAACTCAAGAGGTTGAGAAGTTGACACTTCTTTCTTTGATTTAAAAGAATCTTTATGTTGCTTTCCTTTTTGATAGGGATTACAAACTTTGTCTGCTGGAAATTCAAGTTTGGGTAGGTCTCTAATTAAGTTCTTCCTAGAAAGTTTTCTAAGTGAGTGTACATTGCAGTGTCCTAATCTTCTATGCCAAAGCCAATACTCTTTATGAAAAGCATTTAAACAAGGAATATTCTGCTTAGCTAAAGAATCTAAATCAACAGCATAATCATTTTCATTTCTTAAGGAAGAAAATACTAAAACATTTTTAGAGTTAAAAACATTGCAAGAATCTTTTTTAAATTTCACATAAAAACCATCATCACACAACTGAGAAATGATTAATAGGTTATATTTAAGTCCATCGACAAATAAAACTTCAGAAACCAAGATTGAATCAGTGTTACCAATCTGGCCTAAGCCGATGATTTTTCCTTATGAATTATCACCAAAAGTGACAAAGCCTCAATCAACTTTTACTAATCTCTTGAAACATGAAACGTCTCCTGACATATGTCTTGAACATCCACTATCTAAGTACCATATCTTCTTGTGACAGCTCTTCAAACAGGTATCCTACAACACAGATTTAGATGGAAGATGATTTTGGTACCCAGATCTTCTTGGGTCCAGACATGTTAGCCAATGATACTTTAGGTACCCATATTTGTTTAATGGGTCTCATATAATTTGTATAATTAACATTCTTTGAAAGATAAACCTTATTAGATCCATAACTATTAATATAACTGGTTGATGCATATGATGTTCCAGAATTAACTATCTTCTGTCCAGATTTAGGAATGAATCTAGTTTTGGAAACTTTTCTTTGTCCAGGTTGGTATCTTATACCAGTAGTATATCTAGGTGCAACTTGCTTTCCTAGCATTTGTGTTAGAGTATTCTTGCCATTTGTGAACTTTTCTAAGTCTTTTCTGAGTTGCTCATTAGACAATTTTAGTTCAGTATTCTCTTTAAGCAACTGAGCATTCTTTTCTACTTCTATATCCAGATCAGATTGATGCTTAACACTTAAAGCATACTGTTTCTTTAAACCTTTATATTTATCTTTAAGCTCATTACAGGTTTCTTCAAGTATATCACAATATTCAAACATTTCAGATTTAGACATGTTTTCTGAATCAGAATCATATCCAGAATAATATGAATTTGAAGCAGGAGTTTTTGATGTTACCTCAGAAGTGTTTGTCATGAAACACAAGTTGGCTCGATTCCATTCAGAGTCTGAAGATTCGGCTTCACTAGTGCTGTCTTCTGAAGCACTCCAGGTAGCCTTCATGGCTTTCTTGTACTTCTTGTCTTTGTAATCATATTACTTTTTGAATTTTAACTTTGAAGAGTCTACTTTGATATGTCCTTTTCGCTTGCATTCATAGCAGACAACTTCATCAGTTCTGTCAGCCTTCTTCCAATCCTTTTTCCATTTGCCTTGTTGGTCATACTTTCCCTTGTAATTTGGTTTCCTAAATAATTTCTTTTTCCTATAAAACTTTTTGAATCTCCTAGATATTTGAGCCATCTCAGCATCACTATCAGAATCATTCTCACTTTCCTCACTACTTGAATTTTCATTGATAGCTTGAGGCTTTTCCTTATCCTTATTCTTTGAGGTTGTAGTCTTGAAGGCAATAGACTTCCTTTTAGGTTCATCATCTTCTTATTTGTTTACCTTGAGTTATTCTTCATACATCATCAACTTACCAATTAGTTCCTTGACTGGCAGTTCTCCAATGTCACATGATTCTCTAATGGAGACAGAGGTTCCTCTCCATCATTCAGGTCGACATCTCAAAATTCTCATGATTTGTTCTTTTGCAGGAACAATCTTTCCGAGTGAGCTCATTGTGTTTACTATCTCATTGAACCTGAGATACATATCAGTAATGGGTTCGTCAGGCTTCATATTAAAATTATCATACTTAATAGTATAGGTATTCAGTCTCATCTCCTTAACATTAGTTTTCCCTTCATGAGAAACAGCTAAGGTATCTCAAATTTCATATGCAGTTTTACATGCAGAAATTCTATTAAATTCCTCATCTCCTAGAGCACAGTACAAGGAATTCATAGCTTTACAATTATTATTGTAAGTAGTCTTTGTAGGTTCATCCCAAGTAGATCTATCAGTACTGGGAATTTTGTATTCAGCTTCAATGGTAGTCCAAATATCAAAGCTCATACTTTCTAAGTGAATTCTCATTTTTAGCTTCCACTGAGCATAGTTGTTTCCATTAAAGAAAGGTGGCCGGTTAGTAGCAGCACCCTCAAGTCTATTATCCATGATGTCACAAAAAGAATTTTAAAGAGATAAAAATTTATAAATAACAGAAATTTTAAGAACTTTAAAATACAACTAAAATCACAGTTGAAAAATGGAGTACTTTAGAAAATATTTTCCAATCCTCTGATACCAAATGTTGGTCGGAGTGGATACTCAAGAGGGGGGGGGGGTGAATTGAGTTCCAATTAAAATTTTTTGTTAAAAACAATGTTTATTAAAATCCCCTTATTTCAAAAACAGATTAAACTGTAGTGAATTTATACAGATTATAAAGGTTCAATTAGTTTCTCAAAGATTGATTAGTTCTCAGTTAACTTAATCTTATGATTAAATTAACTTTTGAAACTAACTTACTGGTTTATAATAAATATAAACACTTGCGAGTTTAACTATCAAAGTAGCTCTGAAAATAAATTATACTTCAAAGTAATAGCAGCAGAATATGAAATAAATATGTATAGTATGGATATAGTATGTAGCTATAAGCACAGAGAATAAACCAAGAGGTTCAGTCTCAAGCCGCGACTTAGTCCTCTCACAAGTTTATATAAAAATGATCCACACCCTGGATCAGGGTTAAAAATAGTGAACACACTGTTCAGGTCACAAGACCTCTACCATAGTTCTGCGTGGGAAAACAAACAACAGATTAGAGCTGTCCAGGTCTCACACGACCTCTACCACTATCCACAGTGGGAAATGAAATGTAAAAAGGTTTGCTGAGGATTTACAGATCCTCCAGTGAAAGTACAGGAGTCAGTGTGTGTGTTTAATACAGCAGATAAGACACACTGCTCAAAATGTAAAACAAATGTAACACAGAGCAGAGATGTAGAGTTTAGAAATGGCTCTGGTGATTTCAGTGTAGCTCTGGACTCTTTTGTATTTGGTCAGAATTTATTCTGAGTCCTCTTCTCATTTTTATTTGAGAAGAAGAGTGTCGTATGCTTCAGGTTCAAAGGCAGTGAGATGTAGTCGATGAAGTTCTTCAATGTTCTTTTGTATGCACAGAACTCTTCTTGAGTAGGCTTGATTGTGTATGAGGTTCTGTCTTTCTTGGTTCTTCCTCCTCTTTCTTTCCTCTACATTCTTCTTGTGTTCTACTGTCAACCGAAAAAACTATCGTTTTTTCTTCAGCAGAGTCTTCTTGTATTTATGTCTCGTGCTTCGGAAGACAGAAAAAGTTTCCTTTCCGCTGGTACGAGGTACGGTTTCCTGACATCCGACAACCTTTATTAATTAATTTTCAGAGCATTAAAATATACCTAATATGACCGTTGGTTAGATTAAATAAAGATAATGATAAAGAGATTCAAACAATTTTTTATGATTATTGAAGAATCAAGTGATCGGTAGGTCATCAGCATTAGTGAGTAATGATCGATGACTCAGATAAATCAGCATCGGTGAATCAGATGATCAGCATCGGTCTGTCATCTGATCGGTGATTCAGTTTGATCAGCATCATTCTGTCATCTGATCGGTGAGTCAGTTTGATCGGTGGCTCATTTTGATCAGCATCAGTGAGTTAGATGATCGGTGGCTCATTTTGATCAGCATCAGTGAGTCAGATGATCGGTGGCTCATTTTGATCAGCATCAGTGAGTCAGATGATCGGTGGCTCATTTGCATTGGTGAGTCATTTGCATCGGTGAGTCATCTGCATCGGTGAGTCATTTGTATCGGTGATTCATCTGCATTGGTGAGTCATTTGCATCGGTGAGTCATCTGCATCGGATCAGTGCTTCCGATGTCTGTTGAATGGATCGGTGCTTCCGATGTATGTTGAATGGATCGGTGCTTCCGATGTTTGTTGAATGGATCGGTGCTTCCGATGTCTGTTGAATGGATCGGTACTTCCGATGTCTGTTGAATGGATCGGTGCTTCTGATGTCTGTTGAATGGATCGGTGCTTCCGATGTCTGTTGAATCCAGAAGACTTCCAAAATACTTTGTAAGTCAATAAGCATAGAAAAAAACATGATAACAGATTCATTAACAGATTGTAATTAAGTTTATGAGAAATAAAACCAGATTAAGTATTAATGGTATGTGATGATTTGTGATTATTAAAACATCAATCATAGACAAGAAATCAACAATCTTCTAGAGGGCTCAACAATATTAGAAACACCATTTACTATCTACATCAATATTATATTCATATAGGTGATAAATTCAACATCATACATTCTAAAAGTTTCAAACTTAAATTTAGTAGTACTTTATCAAAAGTATTGATATTTTTTGTTCTTTTATAAGAAACATCAATTAAATGACACATTTCATGAGTTCTAGAACATTGAGAGATACTATAGAATACCTATTGTCCAATTCCAAAAATAATAGAATTCCTATATCTTTAATTTAGGATATATTTAACTTCAATGGAAAAATCTCAATTTTCTAGTTCATCCTTTAAAATTTCATATTGAAAACCATCAAATAAACATTCAAACCATGATTCTATAAATATATAACAATTGGATCTTTCCATAATCCAAAATTTTCAACTTCAAAATATGGATCCTTAATGATAGACAAACCATATTTGAGAGAATCTATTGAAATATTTCATCATTTACATATTTAGCTCAATTTTTGTAGAGTTTAAATAAAACCATAAATATATCACACCTTTTATACTTATTTTTATTCTAGAATGATGATGAAGACACAAGGGGGGGTGTAAATGTTTTCATTTCAAAACACATGAATATTATAGAACTAATCCCCCTTTGAAAAATGGAAATATATGTTGTTATATTTTCATTAATAGAATATAAAGAAAAAATTTAAATAATAAGAAAAAAAATTTAATGGTGGTTTAAATAAGAAAGGCCCTATAGTCCACTCCACCAGTACTCTCTTCATGAGCATGAATATTTTAACTGGAGGATCATTTTCAAATGCATCTTGGTAGTTGAGTAAAACAAACTGTATCTTGTAAAAATAGATTTTATAAGGATTTAAAATAGGACTAATAGTAGCCCTATAAAACATTCAACCCCAGAGTGTTCAGAACCAAAAGAGATTGTCTTTGGATGGAGAAATTCTCTTTAAAAGTATATAGATACAGATGATTCAAATGACAGATGAAGATATCTTCATAAGAATAAATTAAAAACTTAAAATAACTTTCTCCATGAAGAATATCTGAATTTTATAAAGAATATTTTAATATAAAGTAGTAGCAGAAAAAACATGTATGAATCCAAAGTGTAGTCCTATAAAGCGCTAATGAAATCTACCAAATGAATAGTAATTTTTAATAATATTAGTTGCAAGAAATATAAAAAACCCTCCTATATAAAAGGAAAAATTCAGTGTAAATTCAGAGTAAGGGATTCAGATCATCAAGCTTATTAGAATTAGATAGATAGTTTAAAAGGTTCATCAAACCACAACACTATATCAAAAAATATCTATTGAGAATACATATGTAGCCCAATTTTATTATTTTCAAGAATATCTAAAAAAGAACTATGTAAATTATGATCATTAAATTTAACAGAACCTTTGAAAATTATATTTAATGAACCATTGAAAATAAAAAAATCCCTCAGAATTAGGAATGAGTTGATAAATTATTAAAAAAAATTCTAAAACAACCTTTTAATATTTATACGATGATATTTACTCTAGGGAAATCATAGTCAAAATCCTGTAAATGTTTGAAATCTAAAACCTAAAATGAATAAATAATCATGGGTATTACTCTTTGTGGGGATAAATAAAAGGTTATCAATTCAAGAATTTAGTTTATTCTAAACACTGAGTACTAAAACAAGGAGTATGATACAAATGTTCTGTTACATAATTTAGGTATATACACAACATGATGTACATCAACTTGAGGTTTCATAAAAAATTTTATGTTCTTAAACAAAAGGTTCATATCAAACATTTAGTTCAAAACATAAGTCTAGATACCAATGATAGGTTTCAGCATCATTTTATGAACAATGGTTATATAAATATTTAAATTTTCTAGAATACTTTGCAGAATAAATTATCACAAAAATTAAAAGAGTATTACATAAATAAAGCATCTATAATTCCGAAAAAATTTAAATAATTATTTAATTAAAAATAAACATGAAATACACTCAAATTAAATTTATTATTAAAAAATTAGGGTGTTAATAATAATAATAAATCAATGAAAAATTTTCAGATCGAAATCAATATGCTTAAGAATATCCCATTTTTTGATAATCCCAAAACACAAAAACTAATGAAATAATGCAAAACAAAAATGGTTGTAAAAATATTGATATAATAATTTTGATAAATATTAGTTTTAAATTGTGTGTTTATATAAATATATTTCCCTTTTTGTGATATCACAAAGAACATTTAAATTTGAAAAATAACACTTTTAGTTTTTTCACTAAATTTTTTGTGAATGTTACAAGAGAAAAAAATAAGAAAAATTCTACAAATAGATGGAAAACATAAAAATAAAAATGAATTTCACACATAAAAGATAGTGAAAAAATAATGATAAAAGTACATTACTTTTAAAAATTATTTCAAATTACAATGAATTTTGTTTCAATGTAAAAGGAATTAATGTTAATGTTGACATGTAGGACTAGAATCTGTTAGAGATTCATCAGCAAAAAATTCATTAGATAAAGAATATCTAAGAGTATTGTTCATAACCATAAAATACACTATAACATTGATGAAGTTATAGTTCAAAATAGGAGAACACTCTCTCAAAACATGCCTCAATTCCCGACTCACATTCAACAATTCATCCAAATTAACTTTCATTAAATTTGAATAGTCTCAGAAGACTGAACAAAATTCTCCATCATTAACCTTTACTAGTTGATCGAAACACTAACTCATGGTTCCACATAATTCATTTTTTAAATCTCTTATTTTCGAAAAAAGTGTACAAAGGCACAATATCAAACTGAAATTTTTTTAATATTTTTGTATATTATAAAAATAACATCATCTAGAATCTAAATCCATCTCAACACATCACCAAGTACTGCTCTACCAGACATGGGAACTATTCCCTGATTAAAACTGGATACTCATATAGGCTCAAAATGATTTTATAAAAACTGCCAATATCACTAGAATCTAACTTTGAAACCATATAACCTATAATATTTACATTCTTGATAGTGATAAACCTCTTGAATGCATCAAAACATTTTCTTTAAAATGTGATACCCTTCAAAATTTGATATTGAGTCTAGAGAGGATCATATTCTATTTTAGAAATAGATGAATTTCTCAAGACCTCAACAAAATTACTAGAACTCTCATGTTCTTTTTGAAGCATTATGACCCCATATTTCAACAAAAAATCTTGATAAATGAATTATAGTAAAATTTTGAGCAAGAGATTCCAAATTGGAATCATCCTTTGATTTTGAGGGAACTGACTAAAACTTTATAAGTAGTTCTCCAACATCAACTAACTAAATCAAATAAACATATAAAAATTTACCATATGGAGATGGTAACTCCAAAAGAACTTCTTTAACTTATTCATTAACTTCAAAACTATTTTTTGTGGACTTATCAACCAAATAAATAGATTCTTCCTCAATAAATTCAATTGTAGCAGTAAGAAGACTTCTAACATGATCACTAGAATGGTGTTCTTCTATCATATGAAGATGAGGAGACTAATCACCATACACAACTATATATAAATCAATATGTGGTACTAGATTAACATGGACTTCTAAAAATTTATTTGGTTGAACAACTTCTTGTAAAACAAACCCAATAGCTAGATCAACTATTTATTCCAAAATTGGAACTGGTTGATCAACATCACCATCCAGCTCAACATTTATAAGTTATCCTCTTCTACATGGTATGTTAACAAGTATAACACCACTATCTTTTTTAGTATAATATTCCTCGTAAACTTTAGTAAACTAACGAGCTTTTTAAATTCCTTGATGGAATGTTATCATCTACGACTTCCCTATTTTTAGTGCTCGAAGGAACACATTAAACAAAAAATAAAGAATTTTCTAATCCTATATCCACCAATGTAGTAATAACAACTCCTTCCACTTAGGATTATATAATTTACTCTACACCAAGAATTGTAGATCCAACTAACTTCAAACTTCTATGGCCCCCCTGAACATGATAATATGATCGATCATCTTATTATGCACTAATATGCTTAAGCTTTACCTTGGTTACAATAAAAAAGAATCAAAATTTTCTTATTCTTATAGAAGAGAGAACATTACTATGACAAAATATTAATTTAATACTCATTTAACCAATCATCCCTCTCTTATAAAGATTAATATATTCTAACATACTATAGGGATAAATTCAAATACATTTATCCTTTTAGTAGAAGTGTTCCATGTATCATAAAATGTACAAAAATATATTGAACATGATGTTGTTCAACATGAGTACAATGATATACATGTCTAGAAATATTATATTCTTAGTCTCAAAAATCATTGGAACTATAACTCACTAAATAAAATTGACCACCACCTTCTGGTTTGATTCTAAATAATTTACCCATGTTTTATAAATGTGGTTCATTCCAAAAATAAACATCCTTATGTCCTTAGACATATGCACACCATATATAATAGATCATAGTCTAAAATTGAAATTATTTTTAAGGACATTAGAACCTATGATTCATCACTATCAATGAAACAAATAACTCTTTATCATTCATTTTAGAAGAGATGAATTATCCACAATGAACAAAGTTAAATTGAGAATTATCATAAAATTATTTTACCTCTTTTTAAAATACATACTTGGAATTCCCTAAATTAAAAATGATTTCCAATCCTTGAAAGATAAATTACTCCTTCATTATTAAATTCTTCTGAAATAACCATCTTAATTTGACATCTTTACTATGTAGCACATGAAGATCCGTACTGTAAAATCATTGATTCTCTACACCACGGGGCTTAACCTCATAATTCATCTTAAATTTTTCTCTCATAATAATAGAAAAAGTTTTAGGGTTTAGAAACATAATACATCTTTAATGATCAAGAGTTTAGGTGATCTAAAGGACACAAGTTTAATGTTTGGAGAGAGAGTACCTTAGTCAACTCTCATATTCTCAATGTGATATAGTGTGTTAAATTATTTAGAGATACAAAAAGATTCATTTAAGGATTGTTATAGTTATGGAAATAATTTTGGAATCATGTTTTATAATGTTACAATAATGTGAATGAGTTCCATAAAAGTTTACCTTATTATTTTTTTTAAATTATTGATGACTGATGAACTTGGGAATGTGATATTTATGTTCTGGTGCTATGAAAAAAGTACAAGTGGGTAAAAGTTCAAACTAAAAGAATAAACTTTATTTGTAAAGTCCAATAATGTTTCTCCAAATAACTAATCCATTTCAAAGAATCCTAAATGCAGTGTTGGGAAGGGAGGAAATTTTTTCAAAATGATATGTAGTTTTCTAAGTATAATTTCCCAAAACTCGAACTCTCAGACCCATTACTAAAAACATAAACTTTACATTTCTGGAATTTGAAAAAATAATTGTGATCTAATTTGCACTATCTAGAACATATAATATCAATAGTAGAATATTAGATCACTTACATTATCAAAGACCTAATAGATTTAGAGTTTTGAAGAATTAGGAAGAAACTATTGCATAAAAAATACCGATGCCTTTAAATGATAATTTGTCATAATTATCCAAGATTTTATTATTTCTATATAATTCCTCATCATCATAATCTATATAAACCCTTCTATACATAATTCATTCAACATCATTTTAGTGGGACAATAAATAGAAAATAAGAGAATAAAAATAGGACAATTTGGGCCACCTTGATCCACAAGAATGACCAAATTCCCAAACAATGCATTAGAAAAACAATTTAATTTTAATAATACAATATTAATTTTAAAGTTGAAAGTATATATAAACTTGAGAGAGAATAGAATTTAATGAATAATTAATGGAATATGAGGTATTTATTCTAAGTAGTGAACCCATATGATCTTTATAAATCTGACTATTTGAATAGTAATCTAACTATTGGAGTAGTAACCCGACTATTGAGATAGTAATACAATCACTAGGAATAGTAATCAGACCATTAGAATAGTAAACTAAGCTATATAAATGTAAAATAATATTTTGGTACTATATAAAATGAAAATATGATATATTTATATCTTGGTACATGTAAATAAAAGTTTTGATAAGGAAAAATAAATTGTTGGAATTTTTGTAAAATGTAACTCTTTTTTACAATTTTTTAATGAATATAATTATTTTAAAGAAAATTTATTTCCATAAAACGGATTAAATAATTAATATTTTTATATTATATTTATATGAATTTTTTGAGATCATAAGTAATTTTTGAAAGGGTCTTAAAATCGATTAAAATAATATAATAAATATTTTTCAAATAAACGGTTATTTATAAATTCAATTTCTCATATTTAGAAAATTATTTTAATAAAATGGAATCTATTTTTTAAATCTACACATTTAATCAAGATTAAGGTGATTTTTTTGTATTTTTCTAAAATAGTTGAATTTTGGGTGAATAGTGAAATACTATAATTTATGGTATATAACATTACATGCCAAATATATATTTTTTTGAGTCATTGATGAAATAATAATCCATTAGTTATAACTCATATATCATATCTACAATTTTTAGTCACAATTATCACTACTATTGATAGTCTTGAGCCAAAATAATAAAATAAAAAATATAATAATAAATAACCTCTCTTCTCACCTTGTAAATACCACCCTCATCAGACATTATACCTACACCTTATAATCCTTGAAGATTTATAAATGTCTAAAAAACCCTATCCTCCTATTCTCCCCATATCCATGTGATCTAGTCTCACCAAAAGACTAATTCCCAAATCCTTATGGGTTTCATTAAGGAGGTGATATTCAATAGGTAACATTCTAAAACTACCACTTTTAATTTTTTTCTTATACTAAATTCTCCAAAAAAATTCATCAAAGAAATCATAATAACTACAATATCATGTATATACTTCAATTTTATATTTATAATAGAATATCTTCAATCCACCCCTTTTCTAATATCCAAACTATGGCGATTAACCGTGTCCGAGGATTATGTGTTTTCATTTTAAATTACCTCATTCATGGTAGGTAATAAAACTATTATTAGGGTAAAATTAAATTTCAATAATCATATTATAAATTATTTCATGTTTTATAAATAATATATAGACATAATATTAAATAAAATAAAAATATTTTGACATTGTCAAAAAACGGCCATAATAAACTAACCATTTATCGTTAATGTATTATTAAATAAATCATCCACATGTTAGAAAAAATGATATATGAGACCATTTAAAAATTTTTAAGTTCATTTATACCATTTAATTTCACTTTTGGAGTTTTATATTTATTTAACAAGAACTTCCATAATTATACACAAGTGAATCGACCATGAAACCTTGAAACAAATGCTCCGAGAACAACATAATTGAACAATATCAATAATTGAAATGACCATGAATAAATATAACAAAATCATAATAAATAAAATATATTTAAAATTTTTTATGAATTATTCAATTAATTGATTGAATTTTATTATCCAAAACATTAATTGAATGTTTAGAAAACATTCATACATAAGGTAAGGGATATCTCAGAACCTCCATATTTCATTTGGGTAATGATTTATATCCCTTTGGCTCAATTTATCTATTATTTATTCTTATATAAATTTTATATATTTTGTATATATGTACAAAAACATTTAACTATATCAACCCCTATTTATTTCATGGAGAAATACATGTTTTAAAACATTCCTTTCTCAATTCCCCTTCACAAGAAAACCCGGTCGAAGGGAACCACTCTGTTTCCTACTAATTTTCAAGTACACTATATAAAATGTTTTTAACAAACCATATATTTTTTTAAAATCACTCAATTTATCATGAAAAATTAATTTAGTTCAATTCTGGTTTTATGTAAATAATTATGCCTTTATCATATTTAAAAACTTTGTAATATTTTTCCTAAAACCGCACTAAAGTGGCCCATTTCTAAAGATTCCTAAATAATATTTTTAATGTTTTAAATTAATTTGGAAGAAATTATTAATGATTTATTCTTATTATTTACTTTAAAGTTGTCTAAGAATGATTTAATCCCTTATTTCATGGGTACCATTATGATAATCCCTTTGGTTATGCCTAATGAAATGATTACTAAACCCATTTCTTTATATAGGTAAACATTAGGTTTTTTCATTAAGCTTAATTTTTTTGTAGAGCACATATGCATGTACATTTTAAAAAGGGTGCTCCCATATTTCACTGCAATTCTCTGGTTAATTTTTTATTCTCATAAGACTTTATGTATCTTTTAATGGAGTAAACCTAATCCATCATGGGACTTTGTCCACCATGTGATATGATCTAGCATGTTTTCCTTGACAGATATTTATATCAAGATTTATGTTGCTTCCACATTCCTATATTTCCATGGTCGTAATATTCCATGTTTATATATGTTATTCCTATATATATTTGTTCACAATCTATGCCTTTTATGTTATCATGTTATGTCTTTTGACTCATGTGCTATAATTATTTTCCATGTTTAGTCCCATACTGTGTTTTTTAGATAGTCCCTTATGTCTATGAATTCCCCAGGTTATCATATAAAGTTATAAGAGCACGAAGGTAATTAAGAGATAATTATGGAGATTAAAAAAATATGTTTTATTATAGTTTCATGATTTCTAATTATGTACCTAGCCTTCCAAATACACTAGACTTTTCGATCCATTGTTTGTATTTGTAGGAAAATTATTATTAAATTCATGTAATTATATATGTAAAAGGCTTGGGTCACTATAGTATGTAATATATGATGATCTAGGTTTTATGTGATTTAGAAAATAAAACTTCATTAAGAACCACGTCGATAATTATATCACAATGGATAACCTAAATTGAAACCTAGGGAATCATAACTATAAATAAAATTTTCTTTTCTATGTTTATCCTTATATGTTCCTAGTTTCCTTTTTATATGATCAATAAATAAGTATTAAAGCCCCCTAATTTTATTTTTATTTTTTATTATTTAATGGCTTAAAATATGAGAACCCATGCTAATAACCCATGTTATAATAATTATGATGATTACCCTAATGAGATGCTAAAACTGTTGGGAATGGGAGCTCCAATCATCATGACAGTACTAGCTCAACCGGCACAAGTTAAGAATAGAAAATTGAATCATATGTAATTTCCACCTTTTCCTAAGAATGTTCAAGTTATTTAAAATCCTTTATGTGAAAACTGCCTCCTATCTTTAATGAATATTATGATCCCCTCATCGAAGAACAATGAATTATCTCCATTGAGAAGATATTTTCTATCATCCAATTATCAAATGAAGAGAATGTCCCATTGACAGTCAATAATTTTGATGGGGCAGATGATAAATAGTGGGAACTAATAAACAATATTAAGTGTAAAGAGTTAATTGATTCCATGGAATGGTATGGATGCAAGAAAATATTTTCAATAAATATTTTCCCTAAACACTCCATCTTAAGATGAATAGGGAGTTCCTTAGACTAAACTAAAAGGAAGTTGAGCCTATTGGGGTGTACGAGACAAACTCTACAAGGCATTCATGATACACCTATGTATTTATCACGAACATTATACATAAGGTGCATTACATATTTAGTGTATTAAATATGAGTCTACAAAATGTTTTGGTGATTCGAGACATTGATATCTATAAGGAGATTATAAATTATGTCCTCAAGTTTGAAATGGAGATATTAGACTCAATCATCATTTTGATCTTAGAGATAAAAATAGTAAAATAGAGTTTAATATGGGAGGATAAAAAGATAAATCTCGTAGGGGATGGAAAACCTAGTATCTCTCATGTTAAAAGTGTTAGAAGACGCATCTTGAGAAATATATAAACGGTTAAGGGAGATGCTTCGAATGTGGAAAAGAGGGGAATCATGATAATATTTTATAAATGGATATGAAAAATTCAAATAACACTAAAGAATAAATTATGGGCCAGATAAAAAATCATCAATCAGGAAAGTGTTTCATTTTTAAGGGACACATAAATAATGCAATCCACTTCCCAAATCCATATGTATTAAGATATAATCAATGAAAACAACATCCAAGTTAATAAGGAAGGGAATATTCTATCACTACTACTGAGGTGGATCCTAAACATGATGTGGTGATAAGTAAGCTGATTATTCATTCAAGAATATAAAACATAATTTTTTATTATGGTTCTACACATTCTTATCATCACATTTTTTAACTATTCCATCAAGAACTAAAAATAATGAGGTTGAGTTATCCATGAGAACATTGAATGGATAAATTATTTTAGCTAAATTATATAATTATCCCCCAAAAAACATTTCACACTAAACATCCTATAAAGTCTTTTATTACTTCTTTAGGTGGAGTTTTATGCCATATTGGGCATGGATTGGATATCTTTATATAAAGCCAACATCAACTATCAAGAGAGGGAGATCACTCTTAACATCCCTAGCAATCCTCTAATTTTGTTCAAATTAAATGATGTGGATAAATATCATTTGGAATATACTTCTCAATTATAGATACTATTTTTTATGGGAAATTATATCTTGCTCAAATTATTGAGGCATAGGAGAGGATCACGCTTGAATCCATGCCCATTTTACAGGGCTACACTATGTGTTCCCAGAAAACTTTATTGGTCTTACTCTTAATGAAGAGTTTGATCTCTAAATTGAAATTATACTTAGACCACTACCCATATCAAAGAACATTTACCCAACGGAAACCATTGTGTTAGATGAACAGAAGAAGCAGTTGCAAGAGAATCTGGAAAAGGGTCTTGTACGACTGAGTGCTTCAATGTGGGGTGTACCAGTCCTATTAATAAAAAATGGATGGATGAGTGTTACGTTACATTTATTATTATAAAAAATCATAATAATTAAAAAGTATACCCTCCCATTAATAGATTACTTGTTTGATCAACTACATTGAGCAATGTTTTCCTCTAATTTTGATCTTTGGTTGGGATATCACCAAATAAAGGTGAAGATAAATGATATTCCCAAGACTAGATTTCTAAAATATGTATGAACACTATGAGATCATATTTATTCCATTTATAATAAAAAATTCTCCAATAATGTTTATGTAATTAATGAATATATTTTTTAGATATTACCTCAACAAATTTATGTTAGTCTTTATTGGTGATATTCTTATTTACTTCATGAGTAAGGAGGAGCAGGAGGATCATTTGAATAATATGTTGAATACTTTGTGTGGGGATAAACTATATGAAAATTAAATTAAATGGATGTTTTGGATTGAGGAAGTATCTTTCATTGGATATATAATCACTATAAAAGAGATATATGTGGACTCTTCTAAGACAAAGGCAATTGAGGAGTGACTTAAGCCAATATCTGTAACAAATATAGGTAGTTTCCTTGGTCTAAAAGGGTATTACTGATGACTAGTGATAAAATTATAAAGACATTCAAACCCATTAACCAAGTTAACTTGGAAGGGATTAATTCATTTTTGGACCATTGAATGTGAAGAGTTCTTTAAAGAGTTAAAAAAGAGGCTTACTACGACACTAATACTTACACTACCCACATGTGGAGAACACTTTATCATATAAAATGATGTGTCAAAGAATGTGTTAGGCTATATACTAATGAAAAATGATAATTTGATAGCGTAATCCTCAATGAATCTAAAAATTCATTATAAAGCATTCCCACACATGATATGGGGTTGGAATCTATGATCTTCGCATTGAAAATCTGGTGGTATTACATATGTGAGGTGAAGTGAGAGATATATAATAATTAAAATATCCCTGAATATATATTCAGCAAAAAATATATTAATATTAATTAGTTATGATTTTTATATATCATCAATTATTACGACTTCCCAATCCACTACCACCTGGGTAAGGTAAATACTGGGCCATATTTTTTGAGAAGATAGGATCCTGAAACATTATCAATGATAATAATTGAGCAGAATCCAATATTCTTTGACTTTGACATTAAGGACAAGGGAATTATAAAGGATGTAAAATCATCATTTGTTTCTCAAAGTGTTACTCATCCATCACTATTATCGAAGATAAGAGACAATCAAAGAGATGATGTAGAAATTTTAAAGAAGGTGGAATGTATTAGAAATGGGAAATCCTAAGAGTTCAGAATTGATGAGGAAGGAGTCATAAGATTTGGGACACAACTATGTGTACCTTCAAATCATGAGATAATGCACGATCTTCTAAATGATTCCCATAAAAAGAACTTCTCAATCAACCGAGTGAGTATAATGATGTATTGAGATATCCAAGAGAACTACTAGAGGGACAATATGAAGAAGAATATCGATGTATATACATCAAAGTGCCTAGAATTTCATATAGTGAAGTTTGAATAGAAAAAAATTCTAAGCAGATGATGAAACCATCCCTCATACCTACATGTAAATTGGAAAGCATCACCATAGGCATTGTCACTAGACTTCCAAAGAAATCTAGAAGAAATAATTCTCTATGGGTTATTATATATCATGTTATAATGGTTGTTCACTTTATTGAAATTCAATAGGACTGATCACATGATCAAATTGAACAGATATACATCAAATAATTTGTCAGGCTACATGGAGTACCGTTATTGAATTTATTTGATTGAAATATTAGATTTACCTAAAAGTTCTAGAAAAGTATTTAACATGCCATAATCATTGTGATGAACTTCATTATAGATTGTCACCCCTAGACTGATGGCTAGTCTGAGAGGAGTATTCTTACATTGGAGGATATATTGAGAGCTTTCTTGATGGACATCAATTGAATATGGAACCAACATCTTCATCTAGTTTAGTTTTATTACAACATTATTTTATACTAAAGCATCTAAATAGCTCTATATTAAGCCATTTATCACACACACACACACGCACACACACACACACACTATCTCTCCGTTTTTATTTTATTATTGACAAAGGGAAAAAAATATTAATGGATAAGGAAAAATGAATAGAGGAGTTATAATATAATGTATCATGGGGGCATCCCCTCGGACTAAATCCATAACTTATAAAGGAAAGGATACCGTGTTAGAAAAACATGTGACATATATATTATGGGTTTCATTAAATGAAATAAAGTCATCCACTTTGTTCCCTTGATGATAGAATTGAAGAATATTTTTATATGAATCCCTTCAGGGGAAGAGATATAGAACACCTATATGTTGAGATGAAGATGGTGAACACAAGATTCCAAGACATGAAATATTGGAGGAAATGGTAGAAATGGTGAAGACCATTCAACTTGACATTAAAGCTTCCCAAAATTGACATAAGATAATTGAAGACAATCACCATTAGGGTCTGGTTTTTGAGTTTAGAGATAAGGTATTCCTTCACATATATCCATGGAAGAGAGTCATGAGATACAAGAAGGGAAAACTATTTCCTAGGTACATCTACCAATGATTCTTTATTGCATCAGAGCTGTGACATAACAAACAACACTTCCACCAACCATCTCTTAAGTACATGATGTATTAAATGTATCTCTCTTGAGGAGTTACGTACAAGACCCCTCAAAATTTCTGAATTTATACGTGGTATAGTTGGAAAATGATATCTTATATGAGTATCAGCCAATGGAGATCATGGACCATACATATAATGTTATATGCAATAAGACTACTCAGATGGTCAATGTAATACGGTAGAAAAATAAATACAATGAGGAAATATTGGAACCAGAGGAAGTGATAAAGGATAAGTACCCATACCAATTTTCTCCTTAGTATGTAAAATGAAATTTTCAGTGTGAAATTTTATAAGGGGTGAAGAATAAAAAACATAGAATTTTATCAATGAAATTTACATTAATATAAATATGTTAGGTAGTATAAAGAAATTAAATCACATAGAGAATCCAAAAAAACATTATTCTTATAAAATCATAATGATACATTAGTTAGAAAATAAATACATAAGAATGCTAAATATTATAGTAGTATAACAAATAGAAAATAAGAGAATAAAAATATGATAATTTGAATCTACCCGATCCACCAGAATGACTGCACTCATGGACAATTTTGTTGAAATAAAACATATTGTTAATAATAATATATTTATTATGAAGATGAAATTATATATTAAATTGATAGAAAATATTGTCTAATGAATAATTAATGGAATAAGAGGTATTTATATGATGTCGTTAACCTATATGACCATCATAAATCTGACTGTTGGAATAATAATCTAACCATTGCAATACTAACATGACCATTAGAATAGTAATGTGATCATTAAAAATAGTAATATTATTGTTAAAATAGAAGCCTCAACTATGTAAATTTAAAATAATATTTAGCTATCATATAAAATAAAAAAATTATATATTTATATCATGGTACAAGTAAATAAATGATTTAGAAATCATAAATTAATTGTTGTTTTTTTTAAAAAAGTGAATGTTTTATTTTAAATTTTATAATGAATATACTGATTTAAACGGATTTTTTCATAAATGGAAATGTAAATTAATTTTTTTTATAACTATCATATAATATTATGAGGCCATAAGTAAATTTTAAAAGGGACATAAAATCGGTAATAATATTAAAATCAATATTTTTCAAATAAATGGGGATTTTATATAAAAATTACATATATCAAATTTTGAAAACAATTTTAATAAAATGGAGTCAATTTTTGATATCAACACATTATAAAAAATTTATGGTTATTTTATTGGATTTTTCTAAAATAGTTGCATTTTTCCTGAATAGTGAAATATAGTAATTTATGAGTTTTAACATTATTATCCCAGTACATGAATTTTGGTTTCATGGATGATGTATGAACACTTTATTTATAACTAAAATAAACCATGTACTCTATATAATCACATTAATCATTACTATTGGTAGTCTAGATCCAAAATAATAATCTTATGAATATAATTATCAAAACCAACACTCCTCTCTCCTTATAAATACTACATATCATAACTCCTCCTCTCAACTTCTAAGACTTAGATCATTCCAAATATATTCCAAAAATCTCCTCTCCACTATCCCCACTCCTAAGTTATTATTTTCTCTCCAAAATTCCAACTCCAAGATCCTTAAGGTGTTCTTGAAGGTGGTGACATTCAAGAGGAACATTATCAAACTACATATTTTAATTTTCATTCTTCTTCTAACTTATCCTAAACTCATTCATCAATCATATAAAAATAAATATAGTATCATTTATGTACTATAATGTTATATTTCAAATGAAATATATTATATCCAACCCTTTTCTCATCTCCTCTCATTGATATAAATGAAACCATTGTCCAAATTATAATGGTTAATCATGTTCACGAATAGTGAGTTTTTGTTTTCTAATACAACCAAATGTATGTTAATAACATAATATTATTGTTAATTATTGTTTTAATAATAATATTATAATTATTTCATATTCTGGAACAAATATAAATACATAATAATAAATAAAACAAAACTGGTTTTACATGGTTGGAAAAACTGCCAGAATAAACTAACCATTTATGATTAATGTTCTATTAAATAAATCATCCACATGTAAGAAAAAATTATATATGGGAACATTTGAACGTATGTTAGTTACTTATTTCCTTTTCATTTCACTTATAGAGTTTTCTTTCCATTGGAAAATAAATTGCATAATTATACACAATAGAACGATCCATGAAATAATGAAACGAATGCTCCTAGAATAACGAAATCGAACCTCAAAACTCATCAAAATATCTCTAATAAAACTTATAAAATAATAATAAATAAATAATATGTATAATAGTATCTTTATTAGGAAATTAATAAATATAATTTTATTATCTACGATATTAAGTGCAAGTGAAGGACACATTTATATATAAAGTAAGTCATCTCTCTAAACATCTATATTTTATTTGGGTAACGATTTATCATCCATTGCATCAATATACATATTATTTATTCTTATATAATATTCATATAGTTCTTATATATGATCCAAAAATATATATAAAGATAAATTCATATTTCTTTAGTAGATAAATACATGTTTTAACAGGTTCCCTTATCAATTCCACTCGACTAGCAACCCAGATTAAAGGGAACTTCTCTATTTCTTACCCATTTTCAAGTACACTCCATAATTTTTTTAGAAAACCCATATTTTTCATGTTCATTCATCTTATCAAGAAAACATATTTTAGTTAATTTTTTATTTTATGAAAATTATTATTCAATTACCCTCTTTAAAAACACTTTAATCTTATCTATAATGACCCCAAACCAAGTAACTAAGAGCTAGTGCCAACTTTATTACGTTGGAATAGATACAATGAATCAAATCCAAAACAACTAAAATGTTTAACATTTTTAGAGAACTATATACAACATTATTCCCATTTTACATAGGGAAAAATCCTAATAAAATTAAAAACTCATAATACTTGAATGTCATTCCAAGAATTCATCTTTATATCTGAGGGAAAGGAAATAGAATAAGTGTAAGATCAAATGACCAAAAAGGTTTAAATAAAAGATATTATTTCATTAATAATTAAAGAGTAAAAAATATTTCAAGGTAAATAAATTATCACCCAATCCATTTAAATAACATTAATGTATAAAAAGATAAATCTTAATCAATATTGAAAGGTAAATAACTAAAAATGAATTCCATTTAATAAATAATATGATAATGAAATTCATCTAGAGATAATGTTATTGTAAAAATACCATGGATAATAATAAATTTACTATTAATCAAGTAAATTATTAATTATTGGATTCCATGATCTTAGGAATCATTATAAATCTACTATCACCACCTTTAAAAGAATCTTATAATGATTCTGGTAGAAAAATGTCTAATTTGGTCAACATAATTTTTCTCATGAGACCTAATGATGCATTGATTTAATATTTTATATTGGATCCCACCCAACACGGTAGTTTGAAACCATTCTTCATATATCAAATAATTGATTTAATTTATAAATTAACAATCCTTATAATCAAATATCCTTGTTGAGTATATGATATTGTTTTATAAATACTTTCACAGTTAAAAATTTTAATTAAAAATAGAGACCCTACTTTTACCATCTAAGACCTTGAAATATTTCTAAATATATTTTCAGAGCTAGGCAATGAGACATGCGATTTTGAGTTCCAGTGGGCCCAAAATTAATTTTATAAAAATATTAATGATATTTTACTTTACACATGCATAGTTTCATATAGAGAATAGGAAAACTCTTAAACATAATGTTAGAGCTTAAATATGAGACCATGGTTGATTCCAGAACTCGATGTTTACACTAGGAACTGTATGTTCTAGTCTCAACAAAAGTGTTCGATGGTCGGTGCACAACATTAAATTTTGTTCTATAATCAATGATCAATATGAGATCTACATGATGATGCAAAACAAGATCCACATAATTTAATTAATGAAATATAAAAAGAATAATTGTGTCAAAACTAAGAGAGAAGAGATCAAGACATATTGTTCATAATTAATTTAATTAGATTAAGAATTACCACTAAGGAATTATTTCTTCATTGATGTGTTCATAGATAGAGCTGCAATTCACCATACATTGTAGAAACCAAGTATAGATTTCTTATTGTGGTGATCCACACGTGTTCCATGAATATCTGAACATCACCAAATGAGACTTTGGGTGCTAACATATAATATCCTCGCACTCATGTTGTGCTTTTTTGACCCCATTAATAACTTCTTCTAAAGTGTTAGCCTTGATCTGGTGGAGGAAGGTTTCTCTCTATTCTTGATAGTGTTCTTAGATAATAGAGCTCTCTAAGATTGAAAGTTTTTTTCCAAATACTTTGTGCAGAACTGAATTCTATAATGAGAAAATAATATAATTAGTTATTTTTATTACTAGGGTTTAAATAAAATAACTGCACAGGTTCCCTTATTATTTATTTAATCATATTGAAAACCCATGTAAAATAATAATAGCAATATTATTAGTTATTAACATGCACAGAACATGAAAATTAATA
The DNA here is from genome assembly GCA_963277665.1 of Viscum album. Taxonomy (NCBI): domain Eukaryota; kingdom Viridiplantae; phylum Streptophyta; class Magnoliopsida; order Santalales; family Viscaceae; genus Viscum; species Viscum album. The sequence continues at coordinate 2,026,286,225 of OY728140.1, read as the reverse complement.
TAAAAAATTATTTAATTAAATAATATTAAACATTATCATTTCTCACTAGACCATTAAACACGGTCTGCCATTCGTCCAAAATATTAATTGAGCCTTGTATTATTTATATTTATTTAATAAATAAATATCACAATATTATACACCAATAAAAAAATTATTGTATTTACTAAATAGAAAATAAATATTTATTAAATATTCCACTGAAAATATATTTATTGATTAACTAGTTATATAATAAATGCAATAAATCATACATTTATAATTATTAAACCTCATACGATATTAATATTTATTCAAAATATTAAATAATAAATAATAATATATTATTTGACTGAGATTCGGACACACTTTTTGTGTGACCCTCCATGCCTCTTTCATAGTGGAATTAAAAAAAGTACCCCAAATTCCTAGGATAGAATCTAGAAACATGACTGGAAACATATATAGAATGAAGCTAATGCTAGAATGACATGTCACCTCATGTGAATGCTTACCGTGTAATATAATCCCTTTATCACAATATCTCTAATCAAGCAGCTTAAATGACAGTGCCATCAACCCATGTGCTTGATATCGCTTTCTTTGACTTTCTGAAAATAGAACATTCATATAGAATACCATGGCCATAGATTTATTTAGGATATATCATTTCTATAAAAGGGCCTGAGATATTATCTTCCATTAATGAACATAAGGGATAAATCCTTTCGCACATGATTCATTAATTTAATATTACACATAACACACCCAACATTTTACCTCACCTTGAATTGTCATTTTCATGGTTTTCTTCGATACATATAAGTGCACGACTCATAATACTCATTAATAATAATCATCTTAAAGTATAAGGACCAATACACATGTCTGTATATGGGAACATTCAATGAAACATCAAAATAAATATTTCCAACTAGAGTGTCTCATTCTTATAATACTCATTCTGGATATTACCAAGGGAGTACACCATAAGAAGGTTCCCAAATGTCTTATGATTTCCACCCATGATAGAATATATAATTTGTGTCCCTCAAATGATATTGTCCGACTATAGAACATATATTCTATAATAGCATCATACCATTTCTAGGTTCTCATCATAGTGAGGAACATACATGAACTTTTTGGGTGACAACTATTCTTAGGACCTCGTCACATACAATGTTATGAAAAAGAAAAATAATGATATGGTAATTAGTTTTTTAATATTCTAATCCAGGAATACGAGTTTATCATAAGTTATAAATAAGTCGTTTTTAGGGAACCAACTCCAATAGAATCCCACTTTTACTAGATTCAACTACTAACAACCTTCAGTCTACATGCTCTAACAAGATACTCATGGTTTTGCTGATATAGACCTTTATTCAAGTGGTCTACCACATTATCCTACATGGGTAATCTTATCACTACAACTTCACCCCTCTCATAGAAATAACTCATTAGGTTATACTTCTAAAGTATATTATTTTTTCATTGGTGTGAACATGGCTCTTTTTTAAGATCCACTACTACAGTATTATCATAATACAATATGACCAGATCTTTACAACTAGGTACCACATAATGATCCAATACAATATTTCGAATCCAAATTGATTCCTTGGATACATTAGAAGGTCCTATATACTCAGACCTCACTAAAGAATTAGATATAACTGGCTCCTTTGAACACTTCTAGTTTAGAACTCCTCTATTATGACCTAAAACATAACCTAATTGTAACTTCAAATCATTATTGTATCTCCAAAAATCATCATCAGTATAACCCTTGATGTCCAACTCCTATTCTCCTCTGTACACTAGTAACATATCCTTAGTTCTTTTGAGATACATAAGGACAACCTTAACAATAGTCCAATGTCATTCAATTGTATCTGCTTGATATCTGTTGACCATGCCTTGTTTATAAGAAACATCAAGTCTATTGCATAACACAAAATACACGATTGATCCTATCACTGAAGCATATGAGATATTACTCATTCTACCATTCTCATGTTGTGTTTAAGGACACAATTTTTAAGAAATATGTAAGCCATGTGACACTAGATCCAATCCCCTCTGGGATTATTCCAAACTAAATATCATTAGTATCTTGTCTGTGTATGTAATTTGAATCTGTATAAGAAGTCTCCTGGATCTATCACAAATTACCTTTATCTCTAGTATATAGCCTGCTTGACCCAAGTAATTCATGTAAATGCACTTTTTCAACCATTCCTTAACAGATTGTAAGACTGATATGTCGTTTTCAATAAGTAATACGCCATCAACATATACTAATTGGATAACAACAACATTCTTATTACACCTCTTATAAACACATGGATCAAATGCAATTTTAATGAAAAAAAATTCTTTTATGGCTACATTGAATCGAATGTTCCATGACATGGATGCTTGCTTCATTCCATAAATGGATCTCTTCAAATTTGGTCCAAATCACTTTTCTTATTATTTTTATAAAAATCCACTTTAAAGGGAAAGTAGAAACCACACATGATAATGTTACACCGACACCATTCATCTAGGGTCATAAACCCAACGGGTTGTGACATATAGACATCTTCCAATAGGTTCCCATTAATGAATTCATTTTTAACATCCATCTACCAAATATCATAGTCATGGTAAGATTCTATATAAAGTGTGATTTTTATGGATTTAAACATCGCCACTATGTGAAATGTTTCATCCTTATTAATTCCTTGATGTTGTTTAAAACCATTAGACACTAAATGTTTTTATAGTCACTTACTTTACCTTCAATTTCCAGTTTCATCTGGAATAACCATTTGCATCCAACATTCTTCACATCAACTGGAGCGTTGAAAAGAACCCAAAATTGGTTATAATACATGGAATGAATTTCAGAATTCATAGATTCTAGTCATATTGCATCTTTTGAGATCTCTACCGCCTCCTTGTAAGATATAGGTTCATTAATGTCAAACAAAAATGAGTCACCATCCTCGATGATAGAAAACTATATCTCTTTGTTTCTCTTAACTCTCTTATTGTCCTTCATAGAAAACGTTTTTTAGGAACAACTTCTTCCATGGTGACTTGTGGAATCTATTCTTGTCTCAATTCCTATGTATCTTGAGAATCAACTTCATCAAAGTAAATCTTGGTCCCACTATAATTTTGAGGATGTGCTCCCTCTCAAGGAAGATGGATTGTCTGGAAATAATCACATTCTTGTTTTAGGGGTTTTAGAGGTAGTATATATTTGTTTCATTAGGATACCCTATAAAGATACACTTCATTCCCTGAGGTTCTAGTTTGTTTTATGAGAAGGCCTTAACAAATTTCTCACAACCCAATACTCGTGTATGCGACAAAATGGGTTTCTTTCCACTCCATAACTCGTGGGGAAGTCCATTTCCTATTTAGTTGGTAATTAGTGTAATGTGTATGCATCATTTTGTAATGAATATCCCCAAAATGATAATGAAAGATCTTCATGACTCATTATCAACTTTACCATCTATAACATGGTACAGTTCCTCTTTTCCCTAACACCATTCCACATTGTTGTTCAATGTAAATGGAGTTCAGATAGAATCCCAAAATTCTGTAGAAATTTGGTGAACTATTTGTTAAGATAGTCACCACATCAATCCAATCAAATCAACTTCATCTTCTTTCCAATGTGAATGTTTACTTCATTCTTAAATTCCTTGATCTTCTCAAAGAACTCAGACTTATACCGCAACATGTAGATATAGACATATCTACTCAAGTCATCAGTAAAAGTTATGAAGTAAGAATATCAACATATAGATTATACTGTAAATGGTCCACACATGTTAGTGTGTACCAATCCTAGAAGTTCTATGCCCCTTTCACACTGTCCACCAAATGATGGTTTGGTCATTTTTCTTCTTAAACAAGAATGACATCTATCAAGTGGTTTTAGATCAGAAGAGTCTAAATAAACATCTAGACCAGGATTTTTCAAATAATTCTCATTTAAAAGACCAATATGGTGATGCTATAGTTTGGTGTTATGTGATTTGTTTGGACTTGATTCTTTATCAATTTACAACACTGGGTTTTCATAATATAATAAATAAAGACCTAATTTTAATGCTCCATACCATAACAAATGTTTTCATTATAAAAGAAAAGGATTTTATTTTAATATTTGAAAATAAAACCATTAGTATATAAACATGACACATAAATTATGTTTTAGGTAATTGTATGTACATAATAAAAATTTCTTAAAACCAAAATCATTCACCTTGGCAATGAAAGGTGGTAGTGACCAATGGCTAGGCAAACAATAATCACACCATTTCCAACTTACAGATCCACCACTCCTCTAAAAATATTTTAAATCTACGTGGTTTATACATTTTCATACATATGTAAGCACTACAAGCTATATATAATACCCAATTTGTAAAAATGGAATGATTCCACTTGATAAAGAATGAACCTTTAGCTTCCCATTGCTTTTGTGTACAATTACTCTTCTAGTGGGCTGGATTGCCACATGCAAAACACATTACCTCCTTTTCCATTCCCTACCTCCTAAATATTTCCCTTATTGAAAGGATGGTGCTTTGGATATCTAGATTATATATTGGTCTTGGTCGCCTTTCATTGTTCTTCCTTTTCTTATTCATCCTAAGGATAGTGGGTTTAGCAATACTCATGTCTTTATCTACTTAGATAATTAAGGTTAGAAGTTTTTAAAGAGTCTTATCATTATTTCCTATATTATAATCCACAATAATGTTGGAAAAAATGGATTCAAATGTACCGGTCCCTCTTGTTTCTTCGGCAAACCCTGGGAAGAAAAATCATGGGATTGCCTCTCTTGCTGTTCAAGGGCCTCTGATGCCTAGAGGTGGTTTAGATCGTCCCCCTCAGCCATCATTCAAGGATGTGTTGATGTATTCTTCTCAGTCTCGGTGCCATTTTCCGGAAGGGTCGTCAGGGGTTCCCTTGGGTGCTTCTTCGTCCTCGGATGATGGTTGTCTCGTCTTAGACTTTTTGGCAGAGTATTTCGAGGCGGATGTAAGGAATCATCAGTGGACCCTGATCGTGTGATTCGGTGCAGACAAACCCTCGCTCCCAGTTTTCTAGGCCTATGTCAAACGTTGGGGCCTGGACCTTCCGGAGATAGTGTCAGTATTGGATCGGAAGTCGTTTTGCATCATCATGGATTCTCAGGTGGATTTTGTGAAAGCTTGGACTAGGATCCCTCGTAGGGTGGGTCAATGGAAATTTGCTCTCATGTTGGTTGATGATTGTTCATTCTAGGAGGGAAAGCTCCATAGCAGCGGTCTAGATCTCTATTCATGGGCTTTCCCTCCCTCTCATGTACGAGTCCCTCTTGAAGGTGATAGGGGACTCGCTGTTTTGTTCCTTTGTGCGGATGACCAGATGATCCGATTAGAGGAATCGTCTATGGCACAGATCTGTGTAGAGATGGACATCTCTAGGCCGATCCCCGATCAATTTGTGCTCCAGATTGAAGGGCTAGAGGATCTTCTTCAAGCGTTGTCTAACCCTAATTTTCCTTGCTTTTTCTTGCTCTGTCACCTCTTCGACCATTCTCTGCTAGCTTTCCGAAAGGCCTAGGGGAAATCCTAGATGTCGCAGAGGCCCTCCGTACACAACACTTCTTTGCCGTTTATCCGCGGAAAAGGGTGGCTACATCTCCTCCAGTTCAGGCCTCTATGGCATCCTCTTTCCAGCCTAGTTTCTTCAGGAAGGGGTCCTCCAGTAGTGACCTAGTTCTGTTCAAGAGTTCCTTGGGTAAGAATCAGCTCGTTCAAAATCGAGGAGTGGGACCCCCTTTGGACGGGTCATTTCTATGCAGCCTTTCAAGTATTAGTCCGCTGGTCCCGGGGGTCACCTCTCGCTTTGACATTCCTTTTTTTTCTCAGCTGGATTTTGGTTCAGAAGTAGTAGGTGTCTCTCAGGTTTCCTCATCTAGTGAGGTCCTCTCCTTGTCTTTTCCCTCTCTATCGATGATGCCTTTCGTTCCACCACTACAATCCCCATTGTTGAGGTCTCCCTCCGAGGTTCCAACAACTTTAGTGAGAAGGGTGGTGAAGGCAAAGTGCTTAGAGTCTCCAGAGGTCACCTATAGGGTTTGGGCTAGTGGGGGCTACTCTCCTGAGATCGTAAGCAAGAAGGTAAAGAGTGGAATGTGTACTCACTCTCAGGCCAAGGATGGTGTTTTAAACTTACCGCAACCATCTCCTCCCGCCAAGGGTAAGATGTTTGGGGCCGAAACCAGTCTTCCTCGTTTCAATGTTTAGTGTCCTTATCTACAATGCCTGAGAGATAGGGGCGCATGTGAGTGTTGATTTCATTGTCAACAAATATATTAATCATTTTATATCCATGGTGGGTATTCTTGAACCAAATCATATTTCATGCAAAGTAAAGAATTATGCATAGAGGCCCAGAGTCTGTGGATGCATGCATACGAATCCCCCCAACTCTCAAATCCAGATTTTCTGGAAGGACCATGTCTCGGTCGATATACTAAATGCTTCATACCAGTATCATTCCAAGAAAATTACAGTATGTTCTCAAGAGTTTTTCTTCACTTTCGTTTTTGCCAAATGCAATGCACATGAACGAGAGGTCCTATGGCATGACTTAGAATGGATGGTCGAAGATAATAACCCTTGGATTTTCGGGAGCAACTTCAACACTATAGTCTCTCTTGGGGAGAAATGAGGGGGGTGATTTTCCAAGGAGGGAATGTCTAGGTTTTGTTTCCTTCCTGGCCAGATCAGGTCTAATGGATGTTGGGTTTGAGGGCGACCGTTTTATATGGAGTAATAACCAAAGGGGCGGAAGGTGCACCTGGTGTCTTCTAGACCAGGGTCTGATGAATGAAGCTGCTATCACTCTCTTCCCAGATACAAATGTTTCCCACCTATCCTTGTCTTTATTCAACCACTCTCTACTGTGGCTAGTCTTGAGCTCAAGTAATGCGAGAGTCGATCAATCCTAGTTTTCTAGGATGTGGGTGGGCGAACCTATCTTATTGGACGTTGTCAGGGAATCATGGGATAGTAATCATCTAGGAAACCCATGGATTTCTTTGCACAATATGATCAGGAGGCATAAAATTATACTGCAAAGGTGGAGGAAGTCTCTTCCTGCCCGTGACCCAGACCTGAGCAAGGTGAGTGAGGAGGTTGAACGCTTGGAGGATAGTCTAGAATAGGAATGGGATGGTAACCTCTTTTTTGAGCTCAGGGCCAAGAAGGGTCTTCCTTTTGACATTCTTCTAAGGCAGAAGAGGCTTGCTAGATAGGGAGCTCAGATCTGTTGGCTTCATGAGGGGGATAAGAATTCCAGGTATTTTTATGCGTGTATTAAAGAGAGGCTATATATTCATAGGCCCAAAATTCATAGGGAGGATGGTTCCTTTTGCAATGATCGGGATGAGGTAGGGGTAATGATAAAAAACTCCATCACTACCCTTCTTGTAGGCCCCAATCCTAACATGGTAGAAGGATACCCAAGGGAGGTTATGGAGTTTTTTGATGACTTTCCAACAAGAGTCATGGAAGAGACTGATGGGCACTTGTGACGTCCTCCTCCAGAGGAGGATGTACGTGAAACGGTGTAGTCGTTGAACCCAGTCAATGCACCAGGGTCGGACAAAATACCTTGTTCTTTTTACAGGAATACATGGGATACCATCAAAGGTGATTTAATTAAAGCAGTGAAGGATTTATTCCAGGGGGAACCTGCCGCGCATTTCCAATGCTACAAAGATCGTTTTGATTCCAAAAGTCAGAAACCCCTAATCTGTAGAGCAGTATCAGCTAATCAGTATGTGTGACATTTTTTTATAAGGTTATTTCTAGCATTCTTAACAAAAGGCTAGCTCCTCACTTGAGCACATGGATGGAAGCAGAGCAGCATAGTTTCATTCAAGGCTGATCAATCCAAGGTGAGATTGGGGTGGTGCAAGAAATGATCAGTGGGATTAAAAAAAAGGACTTTGGGTGTAATCTGGTTATCAAACTTGACATGAACAAGGCCTATGATAGGATGGAATTTGGTTTTATCTTGAAGGTGTTGGGCTGCATGGGCTTCTCCAACTCGACACATGACCTGTTGTTTCATTGTTTTAGCTCAACGTGCATCTCCACATTCTTTTTGGGTAAGAAGTTTCGCTTCTTTAAATATTTCCGCGGTTTATGTCACAGGGATCCCCTTTCCCCCACATTATTTATTCTTTCCCAAAATGTTCTCAGCCATTATATTAAAAGGGGTCTATATGTGGGTAAAAAAACTACCTTACCGGGATAGAAATGATTAGGAAGGAATCTATCATTTGATGTTTGCAGACGATACTATCATGTTCATTAATGTCCGCATGAGATCAGTGATTGGAATGAATGGGTTGCTGTAGGAATATTGTCAATGGAGCGGGTAGGAGGTGCACAGGGAGAAAAGCCTCTAATTTTCTTCCAAGTCACTCTCGGTTAGGATGGCTAGGATTTTGGAACAAACCTTGAATATGAGGAGAGGATCCTTTTCCATGGAGTACCTTGGAGCGCCTGTTAGTCCAAATTCCCTTCGTGTTCATCATTTTGATACGATTATGGAAAAGATCCCAGGGCGCATCTTCAACTAGAAGAATATGCTCCTCTCGTTTGGAGGACACATTACCTTGGTCAATAGCTTCCTTGTCTCTATCCCCATTCATCTCTTTTACACCTTAATGATTCCCAAAAGTGTGGTTGTTAACATGGAGAAGATCATGGTGTCCCTTGTATGGAATGGACAACTGGAAAGTAATCACCACTAGGAATCGGGGATGCGTCTCGCAATACCGCTTGCTAAAGGTGGAATCAATTTATAGAGTCTGAGATCGACCATTCAAGGGATGCATGAAAAACATGAATGGGAGGCAATGGCATGCCAAATTCTTTGGGGAATGCTCATGCATGAGAAATATGACATGGATGGTGTGGTTCAGCGGTCTCGGTTGTCTAGGATTTGGAAGCTTATTAAGCTGTTTACAGAGGTACTGCATCCTTACGCAAGGTGGATATTGGGGAGAGGAGAGGTGAACTTATGGAATCAGGATAGGGGAGCGTAAAGTCTTTGGTTTCCTGGTTTCCCCACACCAGATATCTCATTCAGAGAAGTGTGCGACCACTCTACCTTTTTTCAGGCCATTCTCAATGATACTCAATGTGACGTTTTTAAAGAAATTGTCTTCAGTGAGCTTCCTGATAGGATAATCTTCACAGGCACTTCTTCGGGAGAGTTTTCAATGAAGGCTTATGGTAGTGTTAGAAGGGATCCTAATGCAGGTGACCGGTGGGGCAAAACGCTGTGGTGTAGGGGGATCTCACCAAAATTAAATTTCCTTATGTGGAGATTGAGGAATAATGCCTTACCCATGGATGACAACATCCTAGGTATGGGGGTTTCTTTGGCATCCAAATGTTGGTGTTGAAAAAACCCCAAGCAAGAATCTGCGATGCATATGTTTTTTGACAATGATTGGGCTTGCTAGCCATGGAAGGTGTATGGAGATTTCTTGGGTTGGCGTGATATCGGAGGGTTGTAGGAGGATGTTCTCAGCCGGTGGTTTGATGGTGCATGCAAAAATGGTTCTGAGTGAATAGTAAGGGCGATCATCCTCATGGTGGGTTATTGGGTCATTTAGATAGCCATGAAGGATGAGCGCCACAAGAATTATTCACCTACTAGCACCAGTATCGGCTTCAATATGAAGAACTCTTTGCTGGACTTAGCAAGTGTTTGTCCTGATTTCTAGGGAGCCCCATCAGTGAGGCCGTTCTATATAGGGTTTCCAACCATATTGAGAGGAGGGGCCAGGGGAACTGGGTTCGCTGGTACCCCTATAGAGATGGGCAAAAACTCAACACAGATGGGTCCTTCCTGAGGGGATAGATGAGGGGGGGGGGGGGGCATGATTAGGGAGCAAAGGGGGTTTTTTGTTGCTGATTTCTCTGCCTTTTACGACAGTGGTGATGCTCTTCAGGCCGAGGCAAAGGTTTTGGTTATGGGGTTGGAATCAAGTGATCAAAGACAACTTTCTTTGAAGACTGTGGAAACAGATTCCATGATCCTCTACAAAGCACTCACAGAAAGTGGATGTTGCCCATGGTGTATTGAATATAGTGTCCCCAAGTGCAAAAGGCTGATGGGTGTTCGTTCAGCGATCATTCATACTTGGTGAGAGGGGAATAAGGTTGCGGATTTCTAAGCATCTCAGGCTTCCCAAATCATAATGTTTCTCTCTTCCTTAACCCTGGTTCCTTTGCATCCAGTGGTAGTATCTTTGTGATCAATGATGCTTTGGGGATCCACTACATTAGACCTCCGTGATCTATTTCTTGTATGTTGTTTTTAGTGTGTTTCCAAAATCAATAGAAATTTTAGTGTTATGTCAATAATGTTGGAAAAGGTCTTAATTAGTGATAAAGGTATGAGATCTACAATCAACTCATCAGGGAATTTATTCACTAAGATGTCCAAGTATTCAATGATTTCAATATCTTGACTACATGAGGCCTATAGTGCACAGACTCTCTAAGATTAGTTAGGAACAAAGAATTTGTAATATCATACATCTCTAGTACCTCCTTCTCTTGATAGAGATCCCGAAGGTGGAACATCATGCTATAGGCATCCATATCCTCTTGTTGCGTCAAAAGATCGTTGGACATGGATGATAGTATGAATCCCTCAACATTTGTAGCATCATTTAGATGTTTCTCATAGAAAGATAGTTTTTCGTCACTTTCCTCATTTCTAGGTTCAACTATTCAAGGTTCTTCCAACATATACAATTTCCTTTCTTGGTGAAGGATGACTCATAGGTTTCTTTTCCACTCTTGAAAATTAGTTCCAATGTGAAAATTTTCCTTCTTAAGTATGGATCACAATGATATGTTTGGTGTCATTTTATTACTATTTATAAATAATAAGATGAGAAAACTTTTAGTACAATATCTAATACATTTAGAAAAATAAATAAATAATATATTTATTAGTCTCTAAATATTTTATCGAAACCCAATATACCTCACCATTGGCTTTAGAATACACTATTTCTTGGAAATTCTATAAACTAGGATCTGTATTCCCCATCTCATTATCCAAACATTGGTTGTTCAAGAAAATTGAATCGTTTTAAGTAGGGATTCCAAATTCCAACTGCATTAACTCACAATTCCTTTATTTTCTATGTGGAATCCCCAATCTTGAAGTCATTAATTTAGATTTCCTCATCCTTTACCTCTCAATAACACCAAGTCCTACTTTGGAAGTAAAACCATGATGAGAACAAGTTATGTCAACCCAAAACCTTTTGTTAGAATTCCCCAATAATTGAAAGCCCCTCAAACTTTGGATGATCAATCACTTTGAACTAGGGTTCAATTCTAACTGAAGTAATGGAAGGATATACTAACTAAATATTTTAGTAACGTATTTTATCCTTTATGCATTAATTTACAATTATTATCTTTATTACACTCTTTCTAATATTAAGTGGGATTACTTATGTGATTAACCATGTATTAGATAATATTTATAAATTAGAAAGTTTATTTTAGTTCCGTCTTGCATGCTTGTTAATTAATTAATTATGTGATCATGATAATACATCCATAATTAAATAACCTTAAAAATAACAGAAATAAAATAAAGGGTATGATAATGAGATTATACTAATGGTTAGTTTATCTATCGATTGATAAACTAAACATTGAATTATGGGAAAAACACCTTGAACCAATCGAGGTTCGTGTTAATAGCTTTCCACCTACCCACCTTTGTATATCCTTGGATTGGTCGCTCCTGATCTCTGAACCTGAACTACCTCCACTATCTTGGGAGCTACATCCATTACATATCCCTTTTAGTCAAATGCAGGCGAGTGAGAAAAGGGGTTTACATAAAAGAAACCATAAGCACATAGGCCCTACATAATAATGATGAGAGAAGTCATTCAAATAAATAATTTAATTTAATAATATATTAAATGAAACAAATAAAATACAAATGGTCAAGTCCAACTCATAATCACCCACATAAATAAAACTAATTACAAATTTAATAAAAATAGAATTCAATTATTTAATCATTCATATTTAGGATAAATTGAGCTCAAATAAAATAATTATTTTCATTAATCAATAAATCCTTTTATCTTAATTCTTATCTAAATTTTCTTTGATAATCTCATCCATTATAATTTTAAACAAATTAATGAAATTCATTTAAAACTAACTATGTACATAACTTGTACCTTCGAGGTAACACGGTGAATACCCATCTGATTCTACCAAACATGTATTATACTCGTATACTGTTTTACTCATATGAAATATCGAATACACAAATTACCACATACTTTCACAATTTTTACATCATAGATGATTACAAGAATTATATGATTTTTTCGGTTAGTTTTATGCTTCAATTCATGTTGAGTAACAACATGTAATATGACTCATACATGATATACATATTAGAGAATTAAATATATATTAATTAAATGTTAAAATATTTATATATATTAAAACATATCACACGGTGTATCCTATCTATACAACAACACACAAGTACATGTCTCAGGGTGTAAAGAGTAAAATAAATAAATTTTAAATCTACATAACTTGGTATAAGTAGATGGTGTGTAGATCTGATATTAACATCATGTACACCTCTCACTGTCTATTTGAGACCACGTATAGGGAATGGCTTGTAGTCTGTACCCTAGGAAAATTGGAGTACACAGTGTGTCCAATGAAACACATGACATATTGACTCTATGTTACGAGGTCACCGCTCAGGCATGCCATGCATGGAATACATAACCCATTTTTGACCCAAAGAAACTACATGTTGTGTTCTATAGGCCATGAAACTTGTAGTCTAGCTAACCATATACCAGTCTATCCTAGTCAACACATGGTGTAATAATTAACTAAAACTTGTATCATCAATTGAAACCATTTTAAAAAATTTCAAATTAAATCCTCATGCATTGAACACAACTACATGACATGTAACTCTAGTTACACAGCATATACTACTGTGTTCTATGGTCATAATCATTAGCACCTCCAGATGAGTCTATTTATTTTATTGCAATCATAAAATTAAATGCCTCAATAAGATATATGATAAATGAAGGTAGAATAAATAGATATATCAATTTAGATTAAAATAATTATTAAAATTGAATTGAAAAAATATATTAAAATTCATAAATCCCCAACCACCATTAAATAATTATAAAAAATTATTTTCCCCCTCTGATACAACTTATAAGTTCTACGTACTACAGAAGCACGCGATGGGATGTTCCCAACATTAATTTTTTCAATAATAAATGATCAATACACGATCAGTAGGATGATGAATGTTGTGATCTATAGAATTGAGTCAAATAAATAGAAAAATAATAATTTCATCAGAACTGAGAATGAGGAGATCAATACATATTGTTTATAATTAATTTAATTAGATTAATATTACCTCAAGGGACATATTTTTTGTTGATGTTTCCACAGAAAGATCTATAGTGAAACATCATTTCTTTGTAGAATCAAAGCATATATTTCATCATGTGGTGATCCAAACTTGTTTCAAGAATCACCAAACGTCACTGAAGAATTCTCTAGGTGCTATCAGGAAAGATCCTTTCACTTATGTTTTCTGCCTTTGATCTCCTTGAGAAATGCTTCCAACGTGTTGTCCTATATCCAATGGAGGAGGATTTATATAAATTATTTAGAGCATTCTTGGAGAATAGGGATATCTAGTCTTGAGAGGTTTTCTCCAAATCCATTGTGCATAACCGAATTGGCTAATGAGAAAATAACATAATTGGGTATTTTTATTTCTCGGGTTAAAATATAATAATTGCATAAGTGCACTTATTATTTATATAATCTTATAAAAACCCCATGTCTACTAATTATAGAAATATTATTATTTCATGACTTGCACTAAACTTTTTAATTAATTTTAAATATTATTTACTTGAATAATATAAGATATTATCATTTCATATCAGGACATTAAACTCAGTTCACCAATCCTCCGTAATATTTATCAGGATGAGAATAATGTCTATTTATTTATTAAATAAATAACACTTCATTATTCTTCAATAAATAAATAAATATTATATACACTAAATAGTAGTTAAATATATATATTAAATGTTCTAATCACAACATATTCTCTTGAATAACTAGTGAGAAAATAAATGCAGTCAAGAATACACAAAAAATTATTAAACCTTGTATGAGATTAATTTTTATCTAACCCCTTAAATAATAAACAATAATATTTTATTTAACTGATATTTCAGACACAGTTTGTGTGTGATCCTCTAGGCCTCTTTTTTAGTGGCATTTGGCAAAGCATCCCAATGTACAAGGTTGTGGTCTAGTAACATGGAAAATAACTCATAGAGAAATATGTTTTATGATGTAATGACATGTCACCTCATATGAATGATTTCCATGTAATATTATGCCGTTGTCACAATATCTCTAATCGAGTAGGTTGCATGCTAGTACTATCAACCCATGTGCTCAATATCTTTTTCTATGAATTTCCAAAAACATAATGTGCCTATAGATCACCATCGAAATTTATTTACTTTGGATATATCATTTCTATAAAAGGTCCCAATATATTAAATTCACTTAATAAACATACGGGAAATTTTTTTCTCACAATATTCATCACTGAAATATTACTTGTTAGACAGCCGACACATACCACCTCATCATAAACATCTGTTGTCACGGTTTTCATCAATACATCTAATTACGTGACTCATAATACCAATCAATAATAATATTAAAGTATAAGGAGAAATTCACATGTCCGTAGATAGGAACATCCAATGACAGATAAAAATGTGAATTTCCCATTGGAGGGTCTCGTTCTCATAATAACTATAATGGATATTACCAAGGATGTACACCATGAGAAGGTTCCCCAAAATCCTATGAGTCTCCACCCTTGATATCCTATATCATTTGTCTCTCTCAAATGATATCATCCATCCATAGAAAATATATTCAAGAATAGTGTCGTAGCACTTCTGTGTTCACATCTTAGATGAGAACTGCTATAACCTTTTAATGCCACAACTACTCTTAGGACCATATCAGATATTATGTTACACAGAATCAAAATCATGATCTAATAAGAAGTTTATTAATATTTGAAACCATGAATACAATTTTATCATAATGTAAAAAAGAAGTTGGTTCCGGGTCACCAACTCCAACAAGAAAATCATAAAATAGGCTAGAATGAGGAATTCAGATAAAAGAAACCATATGTGGGAGAATTGATAAAAATAAATAATTAAACTTATTTATTTAAATAAATTTACCTAAATATATTTTCATATTAATACACCCTTATGGAAGGATCTCCAGGGTTAGCTGTATAACCTTGGTTTCGTTGAGAGGTTCTCTTTCCACCTTTCATTGATGAATCAATATTTGTTGATGAAAAAACTATGGATCCAGGTAGATGGATGAAAAATGAATGAGATGGATCATCTCATTGATTTTTTAAAATTTTATTCATCAAAAAGTGATCCAAAATTTGGTGGAAGTTTCAATTTTATTTATTTTACCCCAATTGATTAAATTAACCAAATATTATCACATTGATTCTTGATCTACATTTTGATTTTAAACCTTTTCATACACCCAATTATATATTTAAATTTTTAATTGGGTTTATCTCACATAGGAAATCTTAGATTTTGTTCGTTGGACAAGAGTTATTGTCCAATAATCATTGAGCCTTATATCTAGTGTATTTCTAACAAAAATTATTTGTGTTCTTCACCAATTGACCCATGGGTTCTCAGATCAACTTTTTCAGTTGGGATTGAGCTAGATGGGACCCGTAAAATCATGAAGCAGTCCCATATGGGGAATGTTTTATTGAATCATTTATGAGAAGAGATGAATAATAGAATAAAGATTGATTGTTTTTTTATATATTGGATTTGAGACAACAAATGTGTGTGATGGTATACATGCCCCATGCATGCAGGAAATGAAAATCCAAATTAAAATTTATTTCTAACTAACAGATGGTCAGAAACAATGATCAAGGGATTTTACTTCGATTTTTAGAGTCCTAGAGGAGTGATCAGAATAATTAGAATATATATTTGGTACTCTATAAGCATATCTGGGATTCTATAAAAAACCTAACTAGATTCTTTTTAGTTTAAAGAACACATTCCATGTCGTGGCCCTTAAGCTAAAGTTATATGGTTTAGAGAAAGTTAAGGATGATATTCCATGTGGCTGGGCAAAGAATAGTGTATCCCTCCATTGGTGAATAATTTGTTTGGAATATCACTTGGGAAGTAACTTATATAGGGGAACACTCCATGTATTGAAGTATACTTGGACGAGAATAGTTACATGGATACTGAAAATGTATATGGACATGGTCAAAGAGAACAAGAAAGACCCTAGGTGGATGAGTCATGCGTTGAAGTACACCTACAATATTTTTAGTTCTATTTGGTTAGTGATCCATGTACTTTTAGGTTCATGGTCTTGTGGTAGTGTGGGACTATACACTATATAGGTCCCCTTAAACATCGTACACCATATCTTCGTTTTTTATTGAATTTTCACCCTCTTGTATATATTTCATTTGAACTCTTATATTGGTCAATGAGTAGCATATATTGAGTTTTTCCCACATTGAACAAGATAGTGTCCTCAGTAGTAGGTTTTGGGATAATATGAAATATTTTCCAAATGGAATTCTTCTCTAGGAGATGCTCATTGATGAAATTGAACATGCATGATCACTAGAGGCTTTAGAGTTGAAACCTCTAGCTTGGCTGGGAATTGGACTTATACCTATATATAGAGTCCTACCCTATTGTAGGATAGGTCGTGGGTCCTATATCTACTCTCAGAGTAGCACCCTCCAGCGGGACAAGGTATCATTCCTATATCTACTTTTACAGTGGAACCCTCATTCCGGGGATGGGCATGGGTCCTATACCTATCTATAGATTTGCACCATCTTGTTGGATAGGGCATGGATCCTCTATCTAATCTTATATTAAGAACCTCCTATGGGATAGGGAATCATTCCTTTATTAACTTTTTGACTGGAACCCTACATCTAGGGTAGGGAATGAGTCCACTACCTACCCACCATGTGGAACCCTCCTATGGTATCAGGGCATGGTACTTAAAATATGAGAGTGACACCCTATTGATAGACATGGAATGTTTCCTCTATTTAATACCTGAGTGGAAACATTCATGGAGTAAGGAAATGTGTCCTCAACTATTAGAGGGGCACCCTCCACCTTTGGTGGGAATGGGTACTCTATCGACTACTAGAGTGGAACCCTGCTACTGGGATATGAATGGTTCCTCTACCATTTACTTCAGTGGAAAATTGTTTTTGGGGTAGGTAATGTGTCCTTTAGATATCTAATGAGTGTCACCCTCTTTTTTTATTAGGGCTTGGGTCATCTACAAGGAGATTCTTCCCTTCAACTATGTGACATAGTGGCGAGGTGTGGCTTGAATTGGAAGTTTTCTAATGGGAATACATGCAATATGATGTTTATAATTGATGGACTTCTAGAATATATGGCACCATTTTCCTGGGATGGGCTTTGAGATGGAGATCCCCTTCTCTATAAATTTGTATTATTTGTTTTGATAGTATATATATCTATATCCATGTTGTTGGATTCAATTTACTATATTTTTTTGGGTTGATTTGACCAATATATATTTCGCAATGTGTATCTTATTTCTCCCTATTTAGCTTTTGGGATGTTCTACTAGGTTTCTATATACTCACACATTTATGGTATTTTCTTGAACATGTCATGTATTATGAAGATGACAGACATGTCAGCGGTGAATATAGAGGATCATAATGATACTTGGTGAATTAGACCATGTAAGGTGGTTGGAGATTATAGATTAAGAGATGGGATATCTCATCATTTTTCATTTACTATTTAATGTTTGGGAAATCTTTTTGGTGGGAAGTGTTTTTAACTTTTACTCTCCAATTTATACTGGCATACACTTGTACACCACGGTGGTTTTTCCGTACATAGTTTATACTCTAGATATTTTATTTTTTCATTATTATTTTTTTTACTTGTGCATTGAGATAATTAGATGTGTAGATAAATGTTCATTAGTAAAATTCCTCCCATATTAGTTATTCCATTTTGTTCTTGTCTCTATCCCCTGACGTATAAGGGTAGGCTTGGGGTAGTGGCATCTCAATCCTCATTGGGTTAGGTCATGAAATATTGGTATTAGAGTTGTTCAATCCTTGGGAATGTGTTTGGAGTAGTCCCCTTATGATGATTTGGTTAGAATTTTTTGAAATAATGTCATAGTATTTCGAGTGTCATTTTCAGGCCATGAAATATTGTGTTGGTTTGGCAGTTGACTTATCCATTCACTTAGAGCATGACAATTTTCTTGTTGACTTGGCATACCAGGTCATTGGTTTTAGGGATTAATGCTAGTGATGATGCCTCAGTTTAGGGTCCATCCAATAGGATTCATCCAGTAGGGGGATCAGTAGTATCACCCCACCTATAAAAAATCTGATCATACTTGTAGGATAGGCTGAGGATGCCTGTAGGCATACCACACTCCGTGAGTTCTAGTATGAGAGGCTGTTGAGAATCCGCGGCAAGCCCAATACCCTAGAAATGGAGGACTCGCTTGATTCATTGATCCATATGTTTAGGATTATTAAGACACCAAATGATCAAGTGGTTTTACTAGAGTATATCTTTTTCAATGGAAAATATCGGCACTGGTGGTGTCTTGTTACATATATGCATGACGAGTCAACACTCTCATGGATCAAATTCGAGCAACATTTTTTTGGGGACTACTACCCCTCCTTCTTGTCCTTGATTCATATTCAAGAGGTTATATAGATACAACATAGAGGAATTATAGTTTTTGATTTCACATTGATGTTCACAGACAGTACATGTTACCCCCTTGATATGACATGGAATAGCTACTTCTTAGCATGGAAGTTTGAGTAGGGTCTCTGTAGAGATATCTATGACATTGTTGTATCCTTGTGAATTCCCACAAATGATGGTGTGTTGGAGAGGATTTTTAGGATGTATAGATTCTTATAATAGTTATTCTAGGAAGTCAGAGGTGATATTTTTAATTGTATAGTTGAGACGTCTATATCATCTAGGAGATGAAAGTCAAGATTATCTCGGTGCTGAGGGTTTTCCCCGGATCAGGTTCGAGCTTATGGTTAGGGGAAGCACATATTACTAGGGAAGCCCGAATATGGAAATGAAATTAATGTGATGTGTAAGGTCACATGGAGCATGATTTACTAACCCAAAATGCTGAGGAACCTAGGGAAATAACAGATGTGCTACCTCGATTGAGACAACACCGTGATCAGGGAACTCCTAGGAGAGGGCATGGAGGCTCTTAGTGAGTCATATCTAGAAGTGGATAAGGTAGTGCTATGAATGAGGATCTATTCATGGTGGAAGACACTATGATATCCTTCCACCACCACCACTTGGAATCCCACATTAGGCTCAAGGAGCAGGCGGTTGGGGCCACCAATATTTGTAGGATATGGAGGCATATAACTTAGTGACATACATGATGATTAGAGGCATGAACTTTGTTTAATCTAAATATTATTCAACATTTTTATAAATATGTTTAAGTAATTAGTTAATTGATTTATCCTTGTGTTATAGATGAAGCTCCCAGTTGAGGATTTATCCTATAAAATATGTCTTGTGGTTCCAACAGGGAATACTTCTTATATATATTATATCTCTTGGTTGTGCGAACTATCACTGGGTGGAGAGATATACACTTGGGACATTTTGTTCATCACGATGGAACCCTATGATTTCATATTGCGTATGTATTGAGTTTCCATGGTCCAAGACCAAATTGAATATCACTGTAGTTGAGTCAAATTTGTTCACAGTAATGGGACAATATTCTCCTTTCTGGACATGAGAGATCTCATGGTGGGATAAGTGGGTTTTATGATAAGGGGGTTGAATCCAATTATCTATAAGTTTTCAAGTGTATCCATTGGTGCAACAGTCTCTTCAAGCATCGATATTCCATTAGTTGTGGAGGATTTTGTGGACATATTCCACAAGGATGTTCTGAGTATACCTCTGAAGCGGGAGATGGAGCTTTGCATTTCCATGCATCATGGGACTACTTCAATATATTATGGATCATATCATATGGACAATACTGAGCTCTCAGAGATATGATTTTATTTATATAACCTTTGAAATAAGTGATTCATTAGACCCAATGTACCCCCTCTATTGCGCTAGTGTTTTTCACTAAAAAGGTGGAAGGGATATTTTACCATTGTGTGTGTTATTATCACCTGAACTGGGACATGATAATGAAAAAGTACATCTTGATGATGATTTATGACCTATTTGATTACTTTCAAAAACTAGATAGTTCTCAAAGATCAATCTAAGGTTCAACTTCCACTAGTTGAGGGTTCACATGGTTATTATTCTGAAGCTATCATTCTGGTGTCACTGTAGACACTATGAGTTTCTAGTAATTCCATTTAGTGTGAAAAATTTCCCCAACGTGTTTATGAATTTTGTGAAACAAATTTTCCATCCATATATGGAATATTTTAGGTTATATTCATTGGAGACAAACTCATATACTCTGTATCAGATGATAAAAATGGATAGCATTTGAGGAGGATCCCAGATTTACTTTGGGAGTATCGACTTTATGGGAATATCTCAAAGTTTCAATTTTGGATTCTTGAGGTTCACTTCCTGGGGAATGTCATATATATGAATGGATTGGCTATGGACCCTAAAGAGATCCATGCAATGCTTGATTGGGGTCCACCCAAGAGTATATTTGAGGTGTGTAGTTTTCTTTTCTTGTTGAGGTAATACAATAGGGTTTTTGTAGACTTATTTAGGATTGCAGTTGCTTTAGACACCATGAAGCGGAAAGGGAATTCATTTACCATGAATATATAATACCCAAGAGCCTTTTAGGAGTTAAGAATGAGGATAAAAAGTAGTAATTATTTTAGACTAATAGAATAGGTAATTTATTGTATAGTTTATTGTGATTCCTCATGTGTTGGGCTTTGCTATGTGCTGATGTAGAGATAGACAATTATCGTATATGGGTTGAGGAAATTGAGACCTCATGAGCAGAACTGCATGACTCATGAACTAGATCTCACATAAGTAGTCTTTTCCTTGAGGATGTGGAGGTACTATCTTCAAGGAGAGTATTTTTTGGTTTAACTAGATGATCATATTCTTTGGTTTGTATTAATAAAGTTAGACTTGATCCTGAGACAAAGGAACAAGTTGGAGTCCCTATAGGTCTATGACTATGTGATAGTCTATACTATGGGAAAGGGAAAAATGGTGGAATATACCCTTATAAGTAATTACCATGATCTTTTGGCATTGTAGTAGTTTGAGTAGCTAGTTTCCCAACAACTGACCACAGTTGATCATTATGGTGAAGCTTTTATTTAGTCGATGGTGTTGAATCCTTAGCTCCATCAGCATGTGAGAGATTCCTAGTTGGGAGACAATGACTGTGAGGTCTTTTCTGACCATATATCCTTAGGGGATACACCTGATGTATTTTCTAAAGAGGGAATCACCTCATCATTTTCTAGAGACTGGTGGTGGTCCTAGGAACGATGATAGATTAGGTGATGAGGGAGTTCCACACTTCTCATTTAGTTGTACATACTAGTGTGAGGAAGATTTATAGATACCTTCAGTGGATACTTTAATGGGATGTATTGAGATGAAGTGTGGTCAGCTTTGTTTCAAAGTTCCTCACATGTCAAAAATTGACGCACCATGTTCTCATAATTTTTTTTGTAGCCTCTTTAGTTATTGAAGTGGAATTGGGAAAAAAATATCCATGGACTTTATGATAGGGATTACGTCAACAATGTAGGAAAATAATTCCATTTTGGGTGATATTTGACCAAATCATGAAGTTGGCACACTTCCTTAAAATAAAACAGTAGAGTTTAATGGAGAGTTTGGTGAATTGTATGTATTAGGTAGTTTTAGATTTCATGGGGTGACCTCGACTATTGTCTCAGACCGAGATGCATAGTTTATGTCAAAATTGTGGATAGGATTGATGGAGGCATTCAAGACCCATATGAGGAAGAGTATAACCATTCACTCCCAAATATATTAGAGGACAGAGCAGGCTATCCGGGTGATGGAGGATTTTCATAGGGTTAGAATGTTATTCTTTTTCCAGATTTGGGAGAATCACTTTACCTTGGTAGAGTTTTCATTTAATAGTATCTACCCCTCTACTATTGGTGTAATACCTTTTGAGGCCAAATAATATGGATCTTGAAGTTCACCCTTATTCTATAAAGTGATTAGTGAGGAATCTATTGTGGGACTATATGTGGAATAGGTGATGAAAAAGAATGTCTATATCATCCATGAGTAGATGAGGATAGCTCTGAGTAGGTATAAATCTTATGCAGATCGACATCGTAGGCCATTGGAGTTCAAGCAGGGATACCATGTTTTTCTGATAATGTCCCCATCACAAATATTTCAGATATTTTTAAGGGGAGGTAATCTATCCATGAGGTTCATCGGGGGATTTCAAGATCTTAAATAGGGCTGGAGAGGTTTCTTACTCCCATGCCCTACCCCCATAGTTGGAGTGGGTGTGTGACATCTTCCATGTTTCATAGTCGAGTAGATACATGAATTACTTTTCACATGTTGTGTATTGGGGTGATATGGATATCAAGGATAGATCAATTTTTTTAGATCACTTAGTCATGGTCGAGGATCAGTATGAGAGGATCCTACGTTGATGGAACATGCCCTTGGGTTGTGTGTTGTGGTAGTATGGGTGTGTGCAACAGAGCACCTAGTAGTGGGAGATATAGATGTGTGTTCAATATCATTATATTATTATTTAGATTTAATTGTAGTGGGAAAAAATATTAAAAGAGTGAATGAAGTAGAGACCCTATTTTTTTCACAGTAATACATTAATATAGTTCTATATATATTTTCAGAGCAAGGCTGTTAGGAGGCACATGATTCGGAGGCCCAGGGTGTCTGAAATTAATTTTAAAAAAATATTAAATATATTTTATATTAAATGTGTTTAATTTCATAAAAAATTCTATAGATATTAAAAAGAATATTATATTAGAAATATAAGACCACAATTATGCCTAGAACGTGATTTTTACCCTAGGTGTGACATGAAATAGATCAGTGTGGGGCGATTGGACAAAAGCATCTCTGGGAAGTTTCATTGAGTAAAATAAATAGTTAAAATTATTTATTTAATTTAATTATCATAAATGGATTTTTTATTAATACACTATTATGGAAGGATCACTTGGTTTATATGTAAAACCCTGGGATTGTTTGGAGGTTATCTTTCCACCTTTCATTGGTGAATTAAGATCCAAAAATGAAGAAACTCTACATCCAAGAAGACTGACACACAATGAATTTAATGTCTCATACTATTCATTAGTGAGTGTATTATTCATCGATGAAAAATAAAAAATTAGATAGGACTAGTAAATTTTTGGATTCTACCCCAATTGATTAAATTTATTGAGCATGATCATACACATTCTTGATATGGGTTCAAATTTCAAGCCTTTTCAGACAACCAATGATAGATTTAAATTTTTTATTCAATTTTTTCACCCTGAAAATCATAGTTTGTGTTCATCTGCCAATAATTATTGTCCCAAAATCATTTTAAATTTGATAATGTGAATTTCACCAAAACATTCTTTATGTAATTTTCTGATTGACCCACTAGATCTCGGTTTGACTTTGTTGGGCGGAACTGAGCTTGATTGGACCCCCTGGAATCATGATAGATTCACATGAAAATAATTTTTTAGTGAGTCAAGGAAGATCTTGGATGAATCATAGAATAACGGGTGAATGTTTTATGGATATAGGAATTGATATATCAATGGTGGGATATGGGATTTTCTCTTGGTGCGTTAGGTAAACAACGAACCAAAAAAAATTCTGTTCGGGCTAATGAATGACCAAAAACGATGATTGTGGTCTTCTAAATCGATTTTGGGAGTCCTGGATGGGATATCTGAAGCATCTAAGGTTGGACCTGGAAATATATATGAATTTATATGATTCTTTGAAAAACCTTGCTACACATTGTATAGTTCAAAGAATACTCTCCGTGTACTGGCGCTTTATGAATAACACTATGGTTTTGATAAATTTGAGGATGAAACACCATATGGTTGGACCACACACTATGTATCCACCCCCAAGTGGAAAGGTTGTGTGGAAGAGCACACCGGTAAAATTTTTATGGGAGCACATGTGATGTACCAAAGTGTAGTAGAACAAGAAGACTTATACGAACAAAAAAAAATTTACACTGAGATGACTAGGGAGCATGGGTAGGACCATGGGTTGTTGAGACACGCCATATGGTTCAAATGTAGTTTTTATCTTGGAATAGACATGACTGTGAAGTGGTGTGGTACCACACATCATGTGGGACCCCTTAAATGCCATGTACCACATTTTTCTTTTTAGAACCCTTCAACCTCTCATATCTCCTTAGTTTGGAATTTCATATTGGACCATGAGTAGACTATCATGATTGTTTTTCTATGTAGAACATGATGGTTTCCTTAATAATGGATTTTGAGATAAGATTAAAGATATTTTAAGTGAGATGATTCTTTTAGTGATGCTTAATGAAGTTAGTGATCAGGTAGGATCACCAGGGGATTTAGAGTGAAACCCTTCACCTGGGATGGGCATCGATCCCCTACCTACCAATAGAGTGGCACCCACTTAGAGGATATTCAATGTTTCCTCTATAAACTCTTATATTGGAACTCTTATATAGACCATGAATGTTTCACCAATCTACTTTTATAGTGGCACCCACTTTCTGGGGATGCACATGGGTCCTCTACTGCAACGATCCAAGATTTTGAATAATATTTTGTTTCCTAAAAATGTATGTCTCACTATGTCTTAATCAATAGAAAATATATAATTATATATTAAATGTGACCATTGGGTTTTGACCATTGTATGAAAATTGTTCAATATGACTGTTGGAAATAATAAATTTTTTTAACGTAATAATTATGGTTTAACATCAAAATAATAATGGACAATTAAAACAAAAAGAAGAGTCGATGGCCTCATCCAGTACTCTCATGCCGTACGAAGCTCATCTGTCGGAGTATGGGAAGGTGGTAGCATTACTAGGCTTTTCTCTAGACTAAGCCCAAGCCGAGCTTCAACATGTTAAGCTTGAATGTAATTACCTTCATGAGAAGATCAAGCTGAGAGAAATCACCACTCAAGAAGTGTTGTCTTAGCCACCCCATGATTATATCACTAATGCAAACCTTATACATAGGTCCTATGCAGGTTTTATAATGGGCTATGTATTGAGGCCTTAGTTAGTTTTTGTAATCCTTTTGTATAAATTGAATTGTTATTTATTATTATGGTAATTTTTTTAATTTTAAATGTTGAAATAAATATAGGATGAATTATTAGAAGTTTCATATTATTTATAAATATTGGAAAAATATTATTTTAAAACATTTTTTATAATTTAAATAAATAATAATTTGAAATTATTTTCAAAAAATGGACATATACTGTTATAATGAGTAAGAAATATCGAGTTTGATAAGATCAACTTAATTTTTGGTGAATAGTAAATAAAAAATAGTAATATTACCATTATGAATAGTAATATGAACAATGGAATAGAATCCCCACTTAAGTAAGTAAAAATTAACTTAGGTGTCTTTAATGGTATTGTGATATAATAGCTTAAATAAATAAATATTTTAGAAATTATTAGCTAAGTATTAGTTTTTTTGAGTGAATATGGATTTCACTAAAAAAATTTAATATATCATATTTAGAAAATTATTTTAAAAAAAATCAGTTCATTTTTAAATTCAGAACATCTATATTAGGTTAGGATGAATTTATGAGATTTTATAAAATGTTTTGTTTTTCGATGAATAGTAAAAATACAATTTTTGAGTTTTCAGTGTGTTTTATGACATCATAATGATGTAATATGTAATTTAAAATTCAGGTCAACTAATTTGGATTAAAATATTATATGAGGATTACCATGTGGAAAAAATGGGAAAATACCATGGGAAAGACCATGGTTTTTCAAATACCACTGATTAGGTGTCCCTTAGAAATTAATAAAATATTCCCTCACTTTTTCTATAAATACCAAATCTTCCCTTTATTATTTTAGTTAAAAATA
Source organism: Viscum album (assembly GCA_963277665.1). Classification (NCBI taxonomy): domain Eukaryota; kingdom Viridiplantae; phylum Streptophyta; class Magnoliopsida; order Santalales; family Viscaceae; genus Viscum; species Viscum album. The sequence continues at coordinate 2,026,259,823 of OY728140.1, read as the reverse complement.
CAAATAAACTAATATCTAGTATTTTTACTTCCTAAAAAGTCCTCCTGAGGTTCCCTAAATCCCAAAAGGTCCCAACCTTTGTGTTTTTGAAGTTACTCTGCAAGGTAAGGGAACCTTTCACTCTCCTCTTTTAGTCAAGACTTATTTATGTTATGTATTTTTTCCATTTTAATACGTTGGGGTATGTTCTTATATATCCTTATTGCTGTAAATTTTATTTCAAAATGATGAGAGACCCTTTTCACTCTCAAAAACTCATTTTTTGAATTTTTAAGTGATGCTATTAGGCTGACGATTTTTCTTAAGGGAATTCTCAACGTCTCTTTTTCCATTCAAGTTCTCTTCTATGTGGTATGTCTTAAAAGATTCTATACCAAGTTATTATTTACATTTTATTCTGTCCCTATACTATATTATGAGTCTTTTATGACCTGGTTACCCTCTTCCCCTTTCTTTATAATGTTTTCTAAAACCTTGTTGCATAGTTGTTAGGTTGCTGAATTTTTGTCAAAAATCTCTCTGTTTATCTCAAGAAATTCTCTTATTTTATTAATGTGAATACCGAAACCTATTTGATTTCAAGGGGTTTTTATAAAGACATAAAAATGATATATTTTACTCTTGAATTGACTTACATAAAACCCTCATTCCCATTCAGTGGGTTATAAATGACATAATGATCATAATTTTAAGCACTTTTTAAAACACCAAGATTTTGGTATAAAACCCATCTCATTTATTATCTATGGGTTATTTATGAAATTTTTTATTACGATATATGTGGATCTCATGAAAATAAAGAAAAATTACATGTGTGTTCTAATAGCGATCCATTGCATTGGGAAAACAAATTAATCTCTAGAGATGAAAAGTTTTTTGACACCTTGGTGAATAATCTTGGAAATTTTCATGACACCTTGGGGATAGACCTTGGTGATATACTTTTGAATTTCTAAATTTAATTTTGTAGCTACATATTCACAATATAATTAATTTTTCTGTTATCATTATATCTCTCTTCTCATGTCTTTATGATATTTCCTCATGTTCTTATTGTATTCTCTCAAGTTCACATATAAATGGGTTTCCCTATTTTCCGTTACTAGGCCCTATGCTCACCTTTTCTTTGATTTATATCCCCAGGTTATGAGATGTGGTAACTGTACACATGATGAAATTTTTGAGAAACCTTTCAAGAGGATTACATTTTTTTAATATTTTTTCATGTATTCTGTACCTTTTCTCAAAGACACTAGACTTTAATGATCCTCTGTAAAATTGTAATGAAAATTTATATAATAAAATGGTGGGATGAAATATATACCTATATATATAGTGCCACCTTCTTATGGGACATGCAATGAGTCTTATATCTATTCTCAATGTGGAAATATCCACTAGGACATGGAATGGATCCTTTATCTACTTTCGTATTGTAACCATCCTAGCAGGATATGGCATGTATCCTCTACCTATCAACTAATTGGTACCCTCCAATGTTATTAGGGAATGGGTCATCAACTATTAGAGTGGAACCCTCCTACATGTCATGTCATCGGCCTAGTATTTTTTATCCAAGTAGCACCATCCTATAGTGTCAGGGCACGAGTCCTTGACTGTTAGAGTGTCACCCTCTAGCTGGGTATGGCATGGGTACTCTATCAACTACTAGAGTGGCACACTATAGCTGGGATGTGCATGGTTCCTATACCATTTGCATTATTGGAACACTCCAACCAGGATAGTACATGGATCCACTAGCTATTTACTAAGTGGAACCCTCTTATTATATTAGGGCATTGGTCCTCTACATAGAGATCGTGCTCCCCAACTGTGAGGTACATTAGGAAGGTGTGGCTCGAGTTTGATGTTTTATATTGGGAAGATGCACGAGATACTTGAAATATTTGATTAAATTAAATAATTGAAGAAAAACTTTTCCTAGAATGGGATATGAGATAGAGATCCACTTTTCTCATTTTTGGTCTTCTTTGGTTTGATCATATATATATATATATATCCATGTAGTGGGATTCTTTTTACTATTTTATTTTGCGATGATCTGTCTACATTCTATTTCCTATAGGGTATCTTACTTATCTACATACATATTTTGGGTAGTCATATTGTGTATGTATTTAATCTTCCATTCGTGGCTTTGTCCAACTGTGTTGTGTCTTATGAAGGTGATAGAAATTACGGTGATGACTATAGAGAAGCATAGGGATGCCTGGTGTAATATACAAAATACAATGAATAATGTTTGGAGATATGGAGTTGGGAAATCTCAGCATTTTACTTTTATTGTTTTTTCATGTTGGGACATCTTTCATGTTGGGTGTGTTTGTCCCCTTTACATTCCAGTTTATACTATCGTACCCCTGTACACCATAGTGGTTTTTGCATGCATACTTTATTTTCAAGTCATTTCATCTTATTATTATTATTCATTTTCAGTTATTCATTGATATGATAAGCTATGTATGTATAATAAAATTAATCATGGTCATCAGATATAATTTATTCCTATTAGAACATGTTGTCAGCCCCTAACATATGGAGGCGGGCATGGGGTAGTTGCATCTCTAGCCTGTTTCGGTCTGGTCATGATGGTAAACACAATATGTAAAAATGGTACAATGTTTAGTAATTTATCATATCCATCAAAAAATTATTTGGATATTTAATATAAATTTATCCACCAATGAAAAATTATCCCAAGAAAATGATTTCTTTAAGAGAAAGTTAACAATCATAAGAGAAAGTGAGATTGCACAAAAACTTTTACCACATGGTAATTTTCAAGTAAAATCTCCTTGGGTGAAATGATTAAAATAGAAACATAAAATACAAATAATTTTGAATGGATAATTATATTATATGAAAAAATGGTAGTATATATAAAAAATAAAAGTGATCTGTTTCATAAAAACTAATTAGTTTTGATGGAAGGAAAATTGAGACGAAATCCCTTAACTCATACTTCCTTTTATATAAAACTGATATAACCACTTATATAGTTGTTTAAACATGTTATTAACTTAAAATATTACCATATTAATATTAATCATATCACACATGATCCTTTTATAATAACTTATCACTCTTCCTTTAATAAACTTTCGTTAATTTCATTGTTTTGGGTGTTAATTGCCTTGTTTTCTCATGCATGTTTTGTCATGAATGATCCAGTTCTTATGAATATCATATAGTAATATAATCTAAATAATAATAATAAAATAATTATCAAATATATATCAATTATACTCTTAATACCATCCTTGGAATATAGTTTTGAGAAATGATTCATGTAACAATCATGTAGACGGTAGGCCATGTGTATGCATGAGCAACATTTCCATTTTCCAATGATCATTATGGAAGGAAGGTAAGTAATATATAATATTTAAATAATTATAATAATCTCATATATACCATATTATAAACTAATATATATAATCCATGTGGCATGGATGTTAAAGGAGTTTCATATCGCATCACGAAGTTTGTAGTCTACACATACACTAATGATGTTATCATCTCTATGTGATTAAAAAGGAATGAAATAAAACAACATAGATTATCATTAAAAATTGATAAAAAAATAATTAATATAATCTTTTTTCGAATTTATATAAAATATAATAATTAACTTTACCTTTATCAACTTCTATGTGAAGCGTTAGTGAAAAACAAACCGCATCTCTTTCTGAGGCAGTAGTCCATTATACACACAAGAAACATTATCATATCTACTATGGAATTGAATCTAAAAAGATATATATTATATATTCAATAAAAAGATATAAATATGTAATAAATTTCATATACACAATTTGTTATTCAGAGTAGGAAAATCAAGGGGGGGGGGGTGAATTGAGTTGCTATAAAAATCTCTGTTAAAAACATTATTTGAATGAATCTCCCAAATAAAAAACAATACAACCAAGTGAATCAAAGTAGAAAATTTATAATAGTCTAGATGTTCAATTAATTTCTCAAAATATTGATTATTACTCAATTATAACATTACGAGATATTGATATATCTTTTGAAACTAATTTACTAAACAAAAACAGTTATAAATATTATCCAATACTAACTATCAAAGTGAAACATAGTTTTCTGAAATATGATATAAAATAGAGAAAAACTAAACTTAAAAACACAATGGAAAAAACGTGTGGTTCAGTCTCATGCTGAGACTTAATCCACTCCACTTGGTTATCACATACCACTATGAAATAGTCACACACACACATACACACACACACACACATATATATATATATAACATTGATCCACACCCTGGATTGGATTTTACACATGAGTATACAAACTGTCCAGGTCACTTGACCTCTACTACAGTTCTACATGGGAACAAAAATAGTCATGTCAAACAAGACATCTACATAAAATATACATGGGAACTAATAGGAGTAAGACTATATTTGTGTGGGGATATCTTGTATCATTCTGTTCAGTGCAGGAGACAATGTGTTTTTAATAGACAGATGCACACACTACTGAAAATATAGTAAAAAGAAAAAAAATAGAAGGAAATAAAGAGAGAGTGTAGAGAAGGATCTGTGTGTTTTGAAATAATGCTGTGGACTTTTTGGATGTTTCAGATGTGATGTTTGAGTCTTCTTCTGGAAACAGACACAGAAATAGAGTGTTTCTAGAGCTCGGTATTCTAGTTTCTAGGTTGATGGGATTCTCTTACTTAGTATTTTTTTTTCTACAAGGATGTTTGAAGCTTAAATGAGAAAAATCTACCTTTGGTTCATAACTATGAATAATGAGAGTTCTTCAGGTGTTCTTTGTCTTGGTCTAGTATCTATTCTCATAATTTCTTTTAGTTATTCTCTTCTTCTATGAAACTCTTATGTCTAGGATTAATTTTATTCTGGGCATCTTGTATTGCATGACAAGGAGAATGTGAAGGTACCTCATACATAGTAATTTCCACCAACATATTCTTTAATGTTGTCTTCAAAAATTGTTAATTTAATTAGTAGCATTAAAAAATAAAATATGACAGTTAGTGATAGTTTTAAATAAAAGAAAATTTAAAGTATATCATTGACTCCTCTGTTAGAGAGTCATTATATCAGTGAATTAATCTACTAATGAGTCCTTCTGTTGGTATCAGTGACTCATTCTATCAGTGATTCATTATATTGGTTTCTCCATGTGTGGGTAACTCATTTTGTTTCTATCGGTGAGTCATTACTTCTGTTGGTGTCTCATTTGTACTATCGATGAGTCATCTATCAATGAGTCGGTTTCTACTATTAGTTATACATTACTTATATCGGTGTCTCATTTGTGTTGTTAGTGAGTCATCTATTAGTGAGTTAGTTTCTACTATTAGTGAGACATTTACTTCTGTCGGTGTCTCATTTGAACTGTCGATGTCTCATACCAACTATTGATGTCAGTGGCTGATACATAGCCAATTTTCTTGTTTTAACTGTCTTATAATATAAATGTCAAAATAATTTGTTAAACATATAATGTCATATATATAATCATAATTAAACATAACAAAACATGATTTAGTGTAAGTAAACATTTATGAAATGATCAGACATGATTTGTGATTATTAAAACCATAGAGTAACCAACAATCTCTTATGGGCCAATAATCACCCCCTTTGTGATGATTAGAAATCCAGGAATTATTAAGTACAAGTATTTTATGATTAATATTATCAATCCACTTACTATCTATCATTACTTATTTTCTAAAAAAATGAAATTTCTCAAAAAGGAGATAATGTTCAGAGGCAAAATAAATAATGCCTTATTTTCTCCCCCATTATCTTTTCTCCCATTTATCTCAATGAGATGTTTGAAAGAGAATAATAAAAATGTCTTGATTTTTCTCCCCATTTGTGATTTTCAAAAAGAGTAAAGATATTAAAGAATAAAATGAAATAAGGAAACAATCATAATAGAACTGAAGTTCCCAAGCACGATCAAGACCACTGAGGGGGGGGGGCATCAGTGGCTCCTTTTTCTTTTATAAGAATGTTTCTTAACTTCATAAAAAACATTATTAACCTCTAAGACATGTTAGAGTTACGATCCAACCCAATATAACTCACAACCTCAAATTTTGTTTTCAAGAAATATAAATTAAATACAACACACGATATTTTTTGTTTTTGGTACAAAGACCTACTTCTTTCCCAAATGGATAGTCCCAATACCATGGATTTTTTTCACTATCATGTTTACGAAATACAAAAGACCAAAGTAATGAAAAATTATAAAATCATAGTAGAAACATTCCTTATATAGTTGGTTATACCCACAATTATCCTTAATAGTATCCACTTCATAAAGCAATCCTTTTTAGGAACTGGTAATCATCCATGGTTAAAAGCATCACTTTACTTCTTCTTTTATGATCTACTTTAGAAAGTCTTAACTTTTTTCACACGTAACATGAATAAAACTCCACATGTATACCTTATTAATGAACATTATTAATTCACTTAATAATTAAGTTGGTGTTGAATAGGATTCCAGATCCTCAGTCCAAAAAACATCATCAAGTTCGACCTGAAACACAATGTTTGTTGGAAACTCAATAACTATCACAAATATTTTGGAGCATTAGTACCAAAACAATTTTTTTTATCACTCATAAAAATGATGTTAGATCTCCTTTTGTAGGGACATCAAAAATGTATTAGGTAGAATTATAAAAATCCTACCCACTAAATGAAATTTCCCAAATCATCAATTTTCTATTAAATATTAGATATATCATTGGTTCATTCAATTCATTTTTAAATAATTAAATTTCTCCCCCTTAAGAAAACTTCATAAATTTTAAATTCTTCTAAAATATTTGATATATATTTGACTTATTCAATTACTTTTCAAATCCTCAAATCTTCATCCATCCATACATCGACCCTAAGGCCTGCAAATATTTTTATTATTGATAAATCTTTCGTTTATGTGATGAAGGGGGAAACCCAAAGGACTTCATAGACCTAGGAAAATCACAACTGAAGGAAAAAAGTGTAACAACCAGATTAAACTAGATCAGCCCATCCCTAGCAGAAAAAAATGATGAAGCATGCCAACATTGCCTGGATAATCCGTAAGCAAATGTCCTGTGACCAGAATATGACAGATTTGATGGCAAACACCATACATTCTCAAAAAACTGAGCCCAAAAATCACTTCAAAGATGAACCTCCATCTTTAAATAATCCCCTACACCTTTTGTAAGTGATCAAGTCTAAATACAAAAACATCCGACCTCCAAGATCAAACCAAAAAATAAAACAACTACCACCGAACACATCAAAATACTTAACACATCAACAAATAAAAGCATCAACCGCCATCCAAAGGTTGGGAATCAAAAAATAAACCATTCCAACTTGTCCAAATCAACTACAAGATATATAGATATGCAATGCACCGGTAGAATATAGGATGGAAAACAAGACACCATTGGATCTTCCCTTGATGAAAACATGCAGTTGGAAACCCAAAGCCTCCCCACTCCAAAGAACTTCAGGCCAGACCCAGAGCCCACTAGAAATTCACCGGAGCCCTCACATGGACATGCCAAACATATCGAGAAGTCCGAGCCTCTTAGTCGACACCGGAAATACCACTGGAGGCATTACCTCTATGCATCGATGAGCTGAGAAGAGACACCGATGATGCCAGAAAGATGGGATGTACCAAACCAAAACCCATCAAAACTATGCCACCACTGTAGAACTATGCCAAGACATATCATCCTCGAAGCACACTAAGATGAAGCACTAGATAAGAGTGTCATCCATGAGACTATAGAAAATTCCAAACACCACCAGATCCCGCTGCACCACAATCGACCAAGTTCTCATATGAGACCATAAGGATCTACCATAATTGATCTAGCTTGGAGGGGGAAGAAGAATGGAAAGAGAGGGGATATCCAATCTACCTTAAGTGAGAGAGTGGACATGACTCAAAGGATGATTTCAAATCTTCAAATCTCATTGATTTTCCGACATTTTTACTTCTTCAATGATTCAATATTTCTTGATAAACTTATCTTGTAAGAAAATTTTCCTTGCATAAGAATGTTTTCTGTAAGAATAATTTTCTTGATCATGATCTTTTTCTTGAGTTAGATATTTTTAATGGGAATGATATTTTCTTGAGGATGATCTTTTTCTAGGGAAAGATATTTTCATGAGTAAGATCTTTTTCTTAAGAAAAATATTTTCATCAGAATGATCTTTCTCTACCTCAAGATCAACAATAGTTCATTAATATATTTTCATTCTTCACTTCTTCATTCATCATGATTTTGTCAAAAGTTTCACAACTTACTTATGATTTATGAGAACTCTAAGATATAAAAATCATAATAAGATTTTATACTCGATCTGATTATCTCAGAATTAATGATGTAATATGCTCATAATGTTTCTCAGAATTCTTGATATGATTTTCTTAGAATATTGCCTATAACATTGGATATGATTTTCTCAAAATTTTACTAAGAATTATAGATCCAATTTTCTCAAAATATTACTCAGAATTATATATCTGATTTTATTATAATGTTCCTCAGAATTCAAGGTCTGATTTGATCAGAATTTTTTTTAGAATTTTCTAGAAAACAATTTCTGAGATTCATAAAAACCTGATCCTGATTTGATCAGAAGTTAGGTTTTGAATTGCTCAGAAATCTAGTCTCTAATTTCTTAGAATTCATGATCCGATTTTCTTTAGAAACATTATCAGGAAAAATGTTCTCATTTTCTATGAAATTTGCTCAGAACATTGGTCCCAATTATTTCATAAAATTGGTTCAAATTTCTTGATAAAATTGGTTTCAATTTCTTCAGATTATAGGATCCTATTTCTTTAGAAACATCCTCAGAAAAGGGGTTCTAATTTTTCAAAAAATAGATTCTGATTTTTAATTACTAGATCTGATTTTCATCCTTCATAAAATTACTTTCTTTAATGAAATATTGATCTATTGACAATAAATGTAACCAAAACATAACTATGGCCCAATAGTCTCCCCTTTGTGTTTTTTTAAATACACACTTCAATAACAACACTTAACCTCTTCAAAATAATAAGTGGTATTTTTCCCGACATTTTCTTATCCATGTATTCTTTTCTTAATCCCCCCATTTCGTGTCTCTCTATGTTTATTTTCCTCTCCCCCTGAATCTATTATCTACCCCTTATTGAAAATAAAATTCAATGTGTTCATCATGACATGTTTATGACTTTATTGAGAAAATATATTATTTAAAAAGGTTGGAACTTTTATCTCAAAAATATGAAACTCTTATTCAAAATTACATAGGTATCACTTCAGTTTCTTAATAAAGAGCCTTTTACTAGACAAATATAAGTCTACATGGTTGATCATAGTATAGAAAACTAGAGTGTATAATCAAGGTTATCAATGTTTTTCATTACACAACTTCCATGTTATACCTTTTCATGTTTCCTTTAGCATTCTTATTTATTGGGAAATAATGAAAATAGTTTATTTATGAAAAAATAACCTGAACCCATCTAAACAAACATATCAAAATGTTCAGGTGTACAAAAATAACTTTCAATTTATTTCATAACCTCATTATGTACTTAGTAATAGTAAGAGACTCAACAAAATTAGCTTCCTTATGTCAACTCCTTCAATTCCATGAATGTTAGTTCAAATAAAATATTTGGGAATAATTAGGAACATCATAGATTATTAAAAGAAAATTTCAGGATGAGAGTCTTCTCTCAGACTTGACATTTTCTTCTTCTTCTTCTTAAATTTATCATTGGACATATTTTATTCTTTCTAATCATAAATATCAAATTTTTTAACAGGATTCCTTTCATATGTATAAAAATTTTACAAGGATTTAACCTTTTTTTTTCTTCTGTAACCTTTTTGATACGATGATTTTGTAACGACTCTTTCATGCATTATTCTTGTTATTGTGTGATATTCAAACATCATTTTGTAGCATTCCCTTCTTTCTCACATCTATTACGTGTTTTGTAAAAGATCATCCCAAAATCTTTTTATACCCTTTATCAACATTTATCACATAATCAAAGACCCTTTTCTTCCCCCTTTTTTCAACAGAGTTTTGTGATTATTCTAAATTTCATTACATATCAAATTGTTTTTTCCAAATTACTAAGAACTCTGAAAGTGTAGACAATTGTCGCCTATCGACCAGTCAATGTTCTAGTGCTCTGCCAATGTGTGTAGAAGCACTCGGGTTGAATCCTTGGCGATTATTATTTTTAATAGTCAATTGTTTTTAGTTGATTGTTTTATGATTGGGGGGTATTTTTTTAGAGTTTATGAAATAATTTATGGATGGTGTTTGGTTTAAAAAATTGTGAAATATTTAGCTGAGTTTAAAAATAGGTAGTTAATCTTGTGATATCCTTGATCCTTGATTTGTATCGTCTTATATTAACACTCATGTCACAAGTTGACATTGATTGGAATTCCCAAGTGTTAAGGCTTTAATCCAGGAATTAACTTTACTTAAGGTTCTAATGATCATCATATATTGTTTATGGTAGTGTATTAATGGTTCCAATAATCCATGGAAACCACTCGTTAAACTAAACAAGTCAATAATCCATGAAATGTTAAGTCCAATATACACAATGTTAATTCAATGAATACTCATCAAACATAGGCTCTCAATCACTTAACATACCAAAATTATAACTCACCCCAGTGAGAGATTTACTCATCCATTGAAATGATAAATAATTTGGTTATAATTATTATGATGATAAATTAATAAGAGAAAAAAAGAAATGGATAAGAAAAAGATTGGTGCGTTGAACACACACTCGAACGATAATGAGAATTAAAAATAAACTTTTGATTGAATGGGGAATCAAATAAAAGGAAGGGATTTTAACTTTATTTAAAAAAATTTAAGAACATTAATATTAAAATACATAAGGTGGATGAGAATAAGAGATATTGAAGAAGAAACTAGCATTACAACAAAATTACAAAAAAACAAACACTTACATGATTACAAATGAAGAACAACACAAAAGTAAATGAAATGAAGTAAGGAGGAATAGTTTCTCAAGTTCAAACTTGAGAATGGAAGATCCTCCAAAGACTTTGGAAGAGCCTTGTTAATGCCAACCTATCCACCTTGGCTCTGAAATGCCAACTCCATTAAAGGAGAGGAGGGAGATGTATTTATAGCCCAAGGAAGTGGACTGTTTGCTTTCCCAATCTTTCCCTACCCTTGGCTAGACGATTTGGACATCTTGACAGCTAAATGTCGAGATATCTCATTCTTCAATGCTTTATATAGTAATTTTGGTTGAATACACTCAAAAATTGGAGGCATTTGGACTAAAGGAGCCAATGTTAAGGTGGTTTCCATAAACAATGTTAAACTGTCCATTTCTATCCATTCTTTTTAGATAGCCAAAATGTGAGTTATTTTTGGAATAGTAAGATGCCTTCAAATATGAATTCTTAATTCAAAAAATTCGTCCTCCTATATCATCTATTTGACACTACAAAATATCATCTTGATTTTATGAATATATCAAGAGACATTTCATGAATACCTTACTAAATTTAATTCTCAACCAGAATGGTGGGATGAGTTTAAATGAATTATTTGGGCCCCTTGACTCTAGATTTAGGCCTTGAAAATTTTATCAAGTCTCCTGACGTTGTCCCCCAATCTTTAGAGGAGAATAAAAGAATTTTTACATCCTTATTGAGCCCAGAAATTAAATCTTCATGGTTGGTTCTGTTTCTTTATAGATTATGTAGGCCTTCATGAGTGGTTCATATGGGCCTTCAAATGGAAGAATTGGTCCATGATCCCTTCTAATGAATGTGTTATATTGAATTAGGAATACTAAAAAAAATAACCAACAAAATTTGGATCAGTAGTGGTAGAGTTATAAATAAAATATTAAACTGAATCAATTGGACTACTTCTAAAAATGCTCAAAAGTTATACTTAGTATTAAAACATTAATATTTCACAAAAATTATGCACATTTCATATAAAATCAGTAAAAGGAGTATATAATAAGTCATAAAAATATTAATAACCTCAACTCCCCCATACGTAGTCTTGTTCATGTCCTCATGTGCAACAAATATAAAAACATGACAAAAATCATTTTCACTCACCATCAAATATTAAAATTTTATTTGCCCTAATAAGGAAGGTATAGACAATATCACTCATCCATATTTTGTTATACTATAGGTTGTTAGAGAAACAATTTTAAAAAAATCAATTCAATTTTTTCATGATCAAATTTGGAAATGGAAAATGGTGGCACCCAAAACTTACTCCTTTAAAGATGATAAAATTAATTTATGGATCTTCAATTATTCACTCACCAAAAGTGAAAATATTAGAGTTCGGATGATCTATCAGCTTCCAATCCATATACAAAGTGCACCAGAATCCGGGGATATTTTGGAAGGATTTTTTTGGCTATGGGATGGTAGGAATATAATGTCTAAGATAGTGAAGAAGAGTGGTAAAACACCTACAAGGAAAAAGCAATGCACATTTTTTTTTAAAATGAGACATGAAAGCAAATGGAAACACATATTTAAGAGGGAAGGAAAATTTGAATTAAGACACAAAAGTGGAAGGAAATATGAAGGTAATGAGAAGACAAAATATTTACAAAAAAAAAACTTCTCCCAATGACATAAGAATATAATGCAAGTGTTCTTTTTTTTCTTTTTTCTTTTTATTTTTTTCGAAAGTTGAAATTGAAACAAATCTCACACTCATATCCCAACCCATGATTGATCTTCTCAAAAAACTAATTTTAATAGTTATAACAAGATGAAAGGCTATGAAATAGTGATTTTTGACCTACCTAAGACAACACATTTTTTTTGATTTTTATAATTAATATTTTTATACACTTGTCCTTAAAATTTGAACAACATATCATGACTATATATAAATTCTCAAAACCCAATGAAGAAAAACCTATCCCCCACACTTAAATTGATGCTTACCCTCAAGCATATGATAACTCGTTGAAAATTAATAAAAGGGCACCCAAACATTGAAATACATTCCCCCACATGTAAATTTCAAAAAATTATGTATGGAAGATCCATGTTGATATTGGGTGGGATAAGGTATTGGGATTGTAATGTGGCTATTAGAGAAAAGGATTTCATAGGCTCGAAGGGTATTTCAAAAGAAGTTTTAATGCATGGTTAATGGGAGGCTATTTGCCTATTATAATTATCATGTGGTTTGGAAACTTCCTCTATCATATTAATGCACACTAATGTAATAAATTCAACTCGAAGGTCAACAAACTCAAGATTCACCGATGGGAACACTCATTTTGAAAAGATTTCCATATGTGTCCTTGGCATGAAAGCTAATTTTGTTCCTCACAGTTTGGAAAAATCCTTTTAAAAATTAAAAATTGAGCATTCAAAATTGGTTGGTTTTGACACAATATTCTTTATCCAAATTTATGAAGAATGAAAAAAATATTTGAGATGAAACCATGTATTTTTACTCCAAAAAATGGTTGGACAAAATTTAAAAATTGTAAGGTGAGTAACTATGACTCTATATTTTTCATATTATTATTACTATTTTTGTTTTTTTTTTGTTTTTTTATAAGGACACATCCAAAAAAAATAGGAAGATTAAATAAAACAAATGTGGGGAGGAATGTGGTAAAAAAATGTGAAGGAGGGAGGATCAAGAGAGATAGAGAGAGAGAGAGAAGAGGAGTTGAAGGGAAAGAGGTTCCCCCTGGTTTGGATTTTGTGGGTTTTAATCTCCATCTAGGGGTGGGTCAACTATAAAAGTTGGGGATCCGATGGAAGTAAATGTGGCTCTAGTATTGTGTTTTCTCATATGGTGATGCTTTAACCAATGTCCATTAACCATGAATGTATTTTTGGAAGAGGGGTCTTGGACTTGCACAGGGTGAATCTGAAATAGAGAGCTGAAAAGCAGTACCTTTTCACCTTCATGGAATACCTTTCATAGGATGTGTTTTTCATGGAGTACCTTAGCCTTTTCTTTGTACAGATTGGAATTCTCATAAGATTCAAGTCGAAGCTGATCCAGTTCATCCAATTTCAATAGTCATTCTTCACCATATTTTTTAAAATCAAAATTATAGGTTTTCATAGCCCAAAATAACTTATGTTGGATTTCAACTGGTAAATTACAAGCTTTACCAAAAACTATCCTAAGAGGAGACATCCCAATGGGTGTTTTATAGGCAGTTCCATAATCCCAAAGTGCTTCACCATGTCTTTCAGGCTAGTCTTTTCTGGTGGGTTTTACAATTCTCTCATGTACTCTATTCACTTCTCTATTTGAAAGTTCATACATGCCATTTGGTTGGGGATGATATGTAGATAAAGTTTTATATACAACACCATTCTTTTTCAAAAGAGATTCCATGGTTCTATTACAAAAATGGGTTCCTAAGTCACTTATCAAGGCATGTGGTGTGCCAAACCGGTGGAAGATGTGTATATTTAAGAACTGACTAACAGTATATGAATCATCATTTCTAGTGGGTTTGGCATGGACCCACCTATTAACATAATCAACCGCAAGAAGAATGTATGATAATCCATTGGAAGGGAGTAATGGACCCATTAAATCGATTCCCAAAACATCTAAGATATCACAAACAATAAAAGGCTTTTAGGGAATTTCATTTCACTATGAAATTATTCCAAACTTTTGGAATGTGGGACATGATTGGAAGAACTCATGTGAGTCCTTGAAGAGTGAAGGCCTGAAAAATCTAGAGACTATGAAGTTTTGGGAAGTCCATTGTGGTCCAAAGTGGCCACCACCTAGCATTGAGTGACATAATTCTAATATGGATGAATGTTCATTTTCATCAACACATCTCCAAAATATCATGTGAGCCCTAGTTTTCCAATGTTTATTATCTTCCCAAAAATATAATTTTAAATCACTTTTCAACTTCATTTTTTGTTCAGTTGAAAAATTTTCAGAAATAATACCAGAAACCATGTAATTTGCAATTGGGGCATACCATTGTATTTTTGGAGTGAGACATGAAAGTTACTCAGTTGGAAATTCTGGATCAATTATTTCAGAATGAAAAGAATTACAAATTCTACTCAAGTGATCACCAATATTATTTTATTTTTCTAGTCTATCTTTGATTTCATGGTAAAACTCTAGGAGCATTAGGATCTATCTTATTAGCCACATGTTGGAATCCCTTTTCTTGAGTAAGAACATTATAGCCGAATGGTCTATGAAGATGATGATTTTAGAACCTAAGAGATAGGGCTGGAATTTATCTAAGGAAAAAACCACTGCTTAAAGTTTCTTATCAGTCATAGTGTATTGAGATTTAGTTTCATGCTAAGTTTTTGAGGAAAATAGATGACATGTGGAATTTTTTCCTTTCTTTGACCAAGAACAGCCCCAACGACTCTATTAGAATCATCACCCATCAACTCAATGGGTAAGGACCAATCTAGGCGTTGAATTATTGGGGTAGATGTAAGAGTAGTATTGAGTTCAATGAATTCTCTCTTGAAAAACTCATCGAAATGGAATGTGACCTCATTTTGAAGTAACCAATTGAGTGGGAGGAAAATCCTGTTGAAGTTATGGATGAATCGCCGGTAGAAATCGGCATGACTGAGGAAGGAATAGATGTCCCAAATAGATGTGGGTTTTGGAAGGGATTGGATAACTTCAATTTTGGCAGAATCGACGTCAATACCATATTTTGAAGCTATATACCATAAAACAATCCCATTTGCAACCATGATGTGTGATTTTTCAAAATTTAACACAATATTACAGTTGAAACACTTGTGAAGGACTAGAGAGAGAGAGATTTCATGCATGATTCAAATGACTCACCATAAATGGTAATTTTATCCATAAATAATTCCATGTAGTGTTCAATGAATTCAGAAAAAGATACTCATTATACACCTCTGGAATGTTGCAAGAGAATTACAAATGACAAAAGGCATTCTTCTATATGCATATGTTCCAAAGGGGTATGTGAAAGTAGTCTTTTCTTGGTCCTTAGGTGTGATTGGGAATTAGAAGCAGCTGGCGTATTTATCAAGAAATAAATAATGTGACTTTTCAAATAATCGTTCTAGAATTTGATCAAGGAATGGAAGTGGGTAGTGATCTTTTTGTGCTTCAGCATTCAATTCTCGATACTCGATGCACAAATGCAATTTTTTCTTCACTCGAGTTGTGATTAGCTCCCCATGTTCATTTGTGACAAAAGTTATCCCACATTTCATAGGTAGAACTTGAATTGTACAAACCCAAAAACTATCAGGAATTGGGTAGATAATTGTAGCTTGAAGATTCTTGGTGATCTCTTCCCTAACAACCTCAAGTATGAGTGGATTGGGTCTTCTTTGTGGTTGTCAAATTCATTTGGATGATTCCTCAAGATGGATTTGATGAATGCAACAACCAGGGTTGATTCCTGGTATGTCATATAGAGTCCAACCTAAGGCCTTTTTGTTTTCCTGTAACACTTGAACATGTTTGGACTCCTCATTTTTAATAAGTGAAGAAGAGATAATGTTAGGATATGAGTTATCATCGAAAAGGAATGCATATTTCAGGTGTTTAGGAAGAGGTTTCAGATCAGTCTCATCTCTCATTTGTGGTTAGACAACTTAGGAATGGAGGAAGGGACTTCAGTTCCTTTAGATTCATTTTCCTTAATATTGTCCAAGGTGGAGCAGTAGAGATTAGAGTTGATGTGGTATTCAAGAGAGTTTTCAAATTCCACTAGATTGATGGAGTCGATAAATGAGAGTTCCACGTCAACTTCACCATTTATGTATTGGTAATTCATGGTGCAGATTTCACAAGATCCTTTATCATTTGACCATGAAGAACATGATGGATTGGGGGTCAATTGACTATATGAAGTGTACTCAGAAGCATGGATTGAGAATGCAGAGTGATCCTCAGATGGGTATCACATGGCTTGGATAATGTTGAACTTGAACAGTTGGTCAACGAATTCCATGGATAAGATGCCCAAATGGACATCAATATTAGTTCTAGCAGTCTTGAGTAATGGTATTCCTAGAATTAGAGGAGATCAAGAAGAGTTCATCTCATCTTCCATGTCAAAGACATAAAAATCATCATAGGAGATTAGATCATTCACATGAACCAGGACAACCTCAATTATTCCCTCAAGACTGGATGTGCTTCAATTGGATAATTTAATGACAATACCCATTGGATGTAAGGGACCTAGACCAAGTTTGGACAAGATGGATTTGGGCATGTCATTAATTGGGGCTCCTTGGTTTATGAGTGAATAATAAAAGTTGGAACTTCCAATTTGGTATTAATCTGTAAAGGACCCTGGATATTTTCACTTTATGGGAATAGACTTTGGGGTGGAAACATTTTCAAAGGTCCTAAGTTGCCTCTTATGGGTAGAAAACTCCTTGAGAAACATGGAATACTTATGAATTTTTTTAATGGCATCTAATAAGGAAATATTCACTTCAGCACATCTAAACATGTCAAGAATTTTAGGATCGGGTTCAAATGACTTATTTGTCTTAGAAACATCTTGAGGAAAAGGAATTGGGTTTCTAAGTGGTATGGAAGGAGGTGAGGGAATGACTTCAGAATCCTTTTCCAGTTTCATTTTCTTTTCATTTTCTAGGTCAACATTCAGGGGGGGGGGTGGATGTAGAGACCCGAAGCTTGACGTACATGGACATTACATTACTTTTCGGAATACTTAGTACATAACAAAAACACACACACAAGGATCGTAATAGTTTAGTGTCTTTGGAAACTCGGAACGTAATCTTCTAATCGTGGTGAAAGATCTTCAATATCTCCCATAAAGATCTTCCCCTTTTTTTATACCTAAAACCTTTCTTTATATCCTGGGGAAACGAAAACATAAAAGGGTGAGATCAAATGCTAAGCAAGGGCAAATAAAGGAAATAAAAATCATATCATATCTTTTTGAAAATCATAACCTGCAAAAGAGATCATAATATCTTAACATGGAATAAATCATAGAAGTGAAAATGAGATCCCCATAATCATAACATAAAACATGAAACTTTGTGTCATGCACACATAATCATGGAAAATCATTTCTTGTTAGTCATGACTCATTTCCAAGACTATCTTAGTGGACAAAGTCCCTTTCTGAATCGAGTAACCCTCGTTTCAGTCATGTTTCACTAAACCGGTATAACCTACCGTTCCAGCCCTGTCTATCTCATGAGATATAAAATATATCCCAATGCATTGGAGGGAGATATAGGTCCCACCCATCTTATAATGAATCATTTATTATGTGTGCCACATAATCATAAATCATACATCATCGCATAACCCATGTAATAAAAATGGGATTCTTAAACATGACAACATAAAACAATTCATATAAGATAAAGGAATTCATAAAAATGTTTACATCACAACATAATCAAATCCATGTAATAATAGGGATAAAAACAGAACCCTTTTATTATCTTAGATGGAAAATAATTTTGATAAAATACTTGAACTTCATTCTTGAGGAAAATATCCTTTCTACTTCAAAAACACTTTTCCTTTCTTAACATGTCATACAATTTTAAACTAAAAGAAGTTGATTAAAAATAAACTTGAATACTTGTAAAGGAAGCTTCTTGGAAATAATGTTTTAGAAATCCATTCATTCCGTATAAGTTAAAAAAACATTCTTCTCGTACTTTTGTCGGAAAAGTCAAAAATTACCTCGTATGAAAAACGACAAAAGATTCCTTTCATATCTTTTACAAAAAACTCACCGAAGGGTAAAATTGGATTTAAACAATTGTAGGTGGATGTAAATAACATTACATATTGAGGAAACATGGATGTGGATGATAAAATATACCCCAGTAAATTTCAAAGTACAAACAATCTCGGATAAGAATGAGATTGTGATATTTCCCATACCTTAGGTCCGATTTGCTTCGTAAGTGTGCGAACCTCCTGTATAATGATTTAAATAATGTCATTTACTTATTATAGAATCATATTCATTGTTATGATATCATATATGGTCCACTTATGACTTTATATTACCCGTTCTTTTGTAAATTACATGTTAAAGATCGTTTTGGGTAAAATTGTTTCATTTGTCGTCCGTGTTTTGACTTGTAATTATTCATATGAATACTTAGATCATGATTAATTAATTCCAGAACATAAAACATGATTTATATATATATATATATTCAGGATATACATATATATAATAAATCATTAAATGGAATGAAATACACCATTCATGGAGACGGTAGTCCGTACGTACGCATGAACGCTGTTTTCGTTTCCTTATTGAATTTAATGGAATTAAGTACATGACATACATATAAATATATAAATAAATCCAGTATAATTATTATGTCATATATTTCATTAGTACATATTATATATATACTTTATAATCATTCTTAAATGGTTAACATGGAGAATGCTTCTCATCGCGTCGTGGAGACGGTAGTCCGTACGTACGCACGAGCGATGATATCATTTCCATAAATATTGAATTGAATTGGAGTGGATTATACAATATATCAGAGTCTATATGATGTTGTAATAACTATGTATAGTTATTCTTTACACCATTATACCCATCCATGTAAGGTGGTGGTGGAAAATAGATTACACCACGGCGTGGAGACGGTATTCCGTACGTACGCACGAGCGGTGATTTCTTTTTCCGTAGGATGGATAGATGGTGAAATAGGGTTGTTTCATAGTTATAATAACATATCAGTATATGAGTGATACTGTTGTTATTACTTCATAATGAAACAACCTAAGAAGAAGAAGTGGAAGAAGAAATAAAGGTGACAGAATTGGTAACGGAAATTACCTCTTCTTTGAAGCGCCTCTTTAAGACCTCCTCTTAGGGCACTAAAATTGGTCTTTGAGGAAGACCAGAACCTCTAGGATGTTTCTAAGGAAGTGGAGAGGGGATTTTGGAAGGGGTTGGCCGAGCTGGAGTGCTCAAATTTGTGTGAGGAGGAGGGGGAGGAGGTGTCCTTTTATAAGGGAGGAGAGGGGCACCTTAGGAATATCTCAAAATATTATTTTATATTAAAGTCAAAATCGGTTTATAATGGTTCCAAAGGGTCTTATTTCGAAGATAAAGTGGGGATGGGTCGAAATCCTATCAACCAATAAGATT
The DNA here is from genome assembly GCA_963277665.1 of Viscum album. Lineage (NCBI taxonomy): Eukaryota > Viridiplantae > Streptophyta > Magnoliopsida > Santalales > Viscaceae > Viscum > Viscum album. Next base: position 2,026,239,564 of record OY728140.1, on the reverse strand, counting down.
TAGACAAGTTTAGGGTATTATTTTAACCTTATCAATTAGATTTAACTCTAAGTTAAATAATTTAACTTTTACCGTGTCTTTTTGTTTTCTTTCACTATATGGTTAATACACTTACTATAATATGCCAAACGAACCCCAAATTGTTTATTATTAATATATATATTCTTATCTAAGTCATTTGGACGAACATTAGATTTTTAGGAATAAAATAACAATTAATAATATAATATTTGATTTAAAAACTATTTTGTGTCAATTTTGACACTATTTGATATATGATTTTTGTGAAAGTCATAACAGAATTATATGTTCAAAACAAGTTGATTAAATCAACACTAACGTATCATAGTAACCTAGAAAATTAGCTGAATTCATAAAAAGTCTCAAATTACATTCATTTGAGCATTTATAACATCAATTATGTTAATATTTCCTTAAAAGGGTAATTACTGCATCATCGTTGTGTCATAAATAAATTAATTTATTTAAAGTTTAAAAATTATAAATAAAATATCATTATATAGGAAATATTTTTATCTTTCTAATGAATATTTATAGTCGAATTTATCTTATGTATAACCCCATATTAAAAATGTTTTAGTAAATAAACTTCGATTTTAACTCTTTTAACCCTTCTTTAAATAAATTAATAATAAATGTCCTAATCTAATCCAAGTGGGCCTAAATGGTCATATTTTATTCCTAAGTTTGTTTTTGGTCGAATTACACTTGTCCAATAGAATTAAGACATGTGTTAGGGTAATAATAATATCATTTTTACCCTTAATTACCCTATTTACTTTTAACCGTGGTAAAAAAAAGTAAAAAGTTACTATTCACCAAAAATTATTTTCATCTCATTGAACCACATTTTAGTCCTTGATATTAACCGTGTCTCTCGGATTTTCGAAATTCCATTCACAGAAGCGGTAAAATTAAGTTTTATGCAAAATTCAGTTTTTAACCTACCACTTAGTGGTTTCACTATTCATCGAAAATTGAAAGTTTTCAGAAAAATACCAAAAATTAGGCCTAAGCTATATTTGATATTATGAACTCAAAAATGATGTCTATTTTACCAAATTCAAAACATATCAGTTGCATTAACTAATTTAAAAATTAATTCTCGTCGTCAAAACAAATAGCGTGTTTTTAAGAGATAATAACTATCAAAAGATTGACACTAGTTTATAACTGGTTTAAATGTGAAATTACATCCAATGACCAACATTGTATTAAATTGTAAAAATATTTTCTAAATATACTTTAAAACAACTCAAATTAAAAATTTATCACTATTAATTATTTTGATTAAAAAAAGTTGTTTTTAATTAAAATTTAGTAATTTCACTATTCATCAGAATATGAATGTTATCCGAAAAGTACCAAAATTTTACCTTAGGCTAAATTTGATACTCCGAATCCAAAAATCAAGTCCATTTTAAGAGATAAGATTTATAAAATTTTAAAAGGTGGTTATTACTATTCATAACGGCTAGTTATAATAATATTTTAATAGCATATCGTTGTTTAGTGAAACTCGGTATTGCGTACTACACACGCTATCGAGGAAGGTCGTGATTGCGTGTAATGAAAGGGAAGTCAAGGATGCGTGTTGTGCAAGCTCCTTTTGGTGTAGCGTACAACACAAGACATTAGTGAAATAAAAAAGAATAGTTTTCATAAAATCTCGGGGTGTTACATTCTACCCCCCTTAAAATGAATTTCGCCCTCGAAATTCGTCGGGGTTATAAATGGTTTACTACTTGAAAGTTTCTTTAATATAAACCCACATCGTAAAAAGGAATACCAAAACCAATATTTAAAAACAAAAGTATGAAACATAACAGTTACCCAAATAAACTAATCATTGGGTTTCCACATAGGTGAAAATATGGATATGGAAGAGAAATCTAACCATCATGTTCTGATGGAGAGTGGTAGAGAACATGGCTATGGAAAAGCCATCATTCACAAAGCCATAAATTTGTGATGCTCTAAGGTACCATCTGATTCATCAGATATAAGATCACTAGGACAACATTTTTGGTTTTCAAGATCGTTTCCCTAAAGTTAAAGAATTTGAATTAGAATAAATACTTACTTTATTTTGGTACAATCTCACTGTTGTTCGTGTCTTTAACAATTTACACTTCATCTCTTAAATAAATGAAGTTGAATTTGTTATTCGTGAAGAGTTAGTAGATCATGTGATAGAATGACAGGTCATTCCATCTGTCTCAAACAAAAGGTTAGCAAAAATTATATACATAAGTCGATCTATAGTGAGATTAATCATATATGGTTCCTAAAATGGACTTTATACTTCATATATCATACTGCTTAATATAATAAAACTAGTTTCTAATAAACAGGGACTTCCTGTAGGGTAGGCGATAAAGGCCAGTCGCACTTCGGTTGTGGGTTCGATTCCCACAGCCTTGTCCGAAGCGATGGGCTGTCGCCCGTCCTGCAGGTTGTCCTTTTTCTACTATAACATCCCATCAATAATATCGAAAAAAACTTCTATCCTTAAACAATACTCACTTATGTCCAACATACTCCATTTCAATCTTTAGGCTTATCCATAATACTGCAGTCCACTCTCATAACATAGTGAAAACGATTACCAGAGATTTAATACCATCGTTGATCCCCATATATCATAAGATATGTTTTTTGGTCACATTCCAAACATTCAAAGTCCTTAATCATGTATTCTCTTGAATACCTTAGTGAAAACATGAATGCAGTTTAAAGTTAACACTTTCCACATACCAAAATCCTCAAAATTCTATATAATCAAACCATGATATCACTTAGTCCTTATATCAATCATGAGCTCATGAATACTATTAAACATTTCATTTTATTATTTTCCCTTCATTATGCGCATATCATCTTATTTCCAAAAAATATCTCAATCACTTTGAATACCACATCAATAAATATTGCAATACTCAATGATACAACATTATTTTGGAATCCCATTACATAAAAACTTAATCATTCCACCACATCATTGTCATATTCAACATTGCCAATAGTGATCGCATGTGACTTCCCTTTGTCCTTTGCCTTCAGTGGTTGCTCATGTTGATCATCACTAACCCTTGGATTAGGGAATTTATTAGCATAATGCCCCATTTCCTTACACTTGAAGGATTGCAGTGTTGGTGGTGCGTTCTCTGCAGTGTTTTCTTTATTCACATCATTAGAAACCCTTTTTCCATTACATCGACACTCAGCTGCTCGATGACCTTCTTTTCCACACTTAAAACATTTTCTAGTCCCTTTAAGACAATCTCCACCATGCTTCTTTCCACACTTTGTGCATAAGGAAACATTCATCTTCTTTTCACCATTATTCTGAGATTTCTCCTTGAACTCCATCTTTCGTTTCTTGTCAAAACCATGAGATGGATATGTAACACCAACTTCCATTTCTACCTTGATAGCACAACGCACAATTTCTTCATAGCTACTAAAGTCTCTTATAGCTAATGCCCTTAGAAGACTTGGTTTTAAGCCACTGAAAAATCGATCAACTTTACTTTCAGGTTGGATGATAATGCCAGATGCATACCTTGCAAGTCTTGTAAAATTCGCTTCGTATATACCAACAGATTCATCATCCTTTTGCTTTAGTTCAAGAAACTCCTTCTCCATCTTTTTTCGAAGAATACGAGGGAAGTACTTACTGAAAAACAAGTTCTTGAACTCATCCCATTCCATGGACTCAATTTCATCTCTTGGCCTCGTATTCTTGATAAGATTCCACCATTGATCAGCTTCACCTTCCAAACGATATACTGGTAAGATGACTTTATCATGCTCAGAACATTGAAGAACTGAAAATATCTTTTCAGTGGTACTGATCCATTGTTCAGCAACAAGTGGATCAGAAGACCCACTGAAAGAAGGTGGACGTTGCCTCATGAAGGACTCAATAGAATATTGTTCCCTTCTCTGATCATTTGGAAGTCCAGAATGATTCATAGCTTGTGTAAGTATAGCAATAAGATTTTGCACTCCATCTCCCATAACATTTGTTTGTTCAGGAGGGAAATCATTGCATTGTCCATTGCATTGATCAACACGGTTCCTTCGGGTTCCAGCCATTGTCTAAAACCCAAAAAGAATAGTGTGAGAGGCAAAAATCATGCTAGGGAAAACAACATAATAAAGGGGGAGTACCTTCAATATCTAACATCTTAGGATTAATTCTATGATCGTTAGCGTAATTCTAGTACTATAACCTATACGTATACTTAACCTTAGGGACATCCCTAGACATACCTTAGAAATATCTCTAGGGATCTCACTAAAGTTCCCGCATCCTAGTTTCCAAAGGTTGACTAAACCTTCCCTCTGATACCAACTGTAGAGACCCGAAGCTTGACATACATGGACATTACATTACTTTTGCGGAATACTTAGTACATAACAAAAACACACACACAAGGATCGTAATAGTTTAGTGTTTTTGGAAACTCGGAACGTAATCTTCTAATCGTGGTGAAAGATCTTCAATATCTCCCATAAAGATCTTCCCTTTTTTTTACCTAAAACCTTTATTTATATCCTGGGGAAACGAAAACATAAAAGGGTGAGCTCAAATGCTCAGCAAGGGCAAATAAAGTAAATAAAAATCATATCATATCTTTTTGAAAATCATAACCTGCAAAAGAGATCATAATATCTTAACATGGAATAAATCATAGAAGTGAAAATGAGATCCCCATAATCATAACAGAAAACTTGAAACTTTGTGGCATGCACACATAATCATGGAAAATCATTTCTTGTTAGTCATGACTCATTGCCAAGACTATCTTAGTGGACAAAGTCCCTTTCTGAATCGAGTAACCCTCGTTTCAGTCCTGTTTCACTGAACCGGTATAACCTACCGTTCCAGCCCTGTCTATCTCATGAGATATAAAATCTTTACCCAATGCATTGGAGGGAGATATAGGTCCCACCCATATTATAATGAATCCTTTCTTATGTGTGCCACATAATCATAAATCATACATCATCGCATAACCCATGTAATAAAAATGGGATTCTTAAACATGACATCAAAAAACAATTCATATAAGATAAAGGAATTCATAAAAATGTTTCCATCACAACATAATCAAATCCATGTAATAATAGGGATAAAAACAGAACCCTTTTATTATCTTAGATGGAAAATAATTTTGATAAAATACTTGAACTTCATTCTTGAGGAAAATATCCTTTCTACTTCAAAAACATGTTTCCTTTCTTAACATGTCATACAATTTTAAACTAAAAGAAGTTGATTAAAAATAAACTTGAATACTTGTAAAGGAAGCTTCTTGGAAATAATGTTTTAGAAATCCATTCATTCCGTATAAGTTAAAAAAACATTCTTCTCGTACTTTTGTCGGAAAAGTCAAAAATTACCTCGTATGAAAAACGACAAAAGATTCCTTTCATATCTTTTAGTAAAAACTCACCGAAGGGTAAAATTGGATTTAAACAATTGTAGGTGGATGTAAATAACATTACATATTGAGGAAACATGGATGTGGATGATAAAATATACCCCAGTAAATTTCAAAGTACAAACAATCTCGGATAAGAATGAGATTGTGATATTTCCCTTACCTTAGGTCCGATTTGCTTCGTAAGTGTCCGAACCTCCTGTATAATGATTTAAATAATGTCATTTACTTATTACAGAATCGTATTCATTGTTATGATATCATATATGGTTCACTTATGACTTTATATTACCCGTTCTTTTGTAAATTCCATGTTAAAGAGCGTTTTGGGTAAAATTGTTTCATTTGTCGTCCGTGTTTTGACTTGTAATTATTCATATGATTACTTAGATCATGTTTACTTAATTCCAGAACATAAAACATGATTTATATATATATATATTCAGGATATACATATATATAATAAATCATTAAATGGATCGAAATACACCGTTCATGGAGACGGTAGTCCGTACGTACGCATGAACGCTGTTTTCGTTTCCTTATTGAATTTAATGGAATTAAGTACATGACATACATATAAATATATAAATAAATCCAGTATAATTATTATGTCATATATTTAATTACTACATATTATATATATACTTTATAATCATTCTTAAATGGTTAACATGGAGAATGAATCTCATCGCGTCGTGGAGACGGTAGTCCGTACGTACGCACGAGCGATGATATCATTTCCATAAATATTGAATTTAATTGGAGTGGATTATACAATATATCAGAATCAATATGATGTTTTAATAACTATGTATAGTTATTCTTTACACCATTATACCCATCCATGTAAGGTGGTGGTGGAAAATAGATTACACCACGGCGTGGAGACGGTATTCCGTACGTATGCATGCGCGGTGATTTCTTTTTCCGTAGGATGGATAGATGGTGAAATAGGGTTGTTTCATACTTATAATAACATATCAGTATATGAGTGACACTGTTGTTATTACTTCATAATGAAACAACCTAAGAAGAAGAAGTGGAAGAAGAAATAAAGGTGACAGAATTGGTAACGGAAATTACCTCTTCTTTGAAGCGCCTCTTTGAGACCTCCTCTTAGGGCACTAAAATTGGTCTTTGAGAAAGACCAGAACCTCTAGGATGTTTCTAAGTAAGTGGAGAAGGGATTTTCGAAGGGGTTGGCCGAGCTGGAGTGCTCAAATTTGTGTGAGGAGGAGGGGGAGGAGGTGTCCTTTTATAAGGGAGGAGAGGGGCACCTTAGGAATGTCTCAAAATATTATTTTATATTAAAGTCAAAATCGGTTTATAATGCTTCCAAAGGGTCTTATTTCGAAGCTAAAGTGGGTATGGGTTGAAATCCTATCAACCAATAAGATTTAGACAAGTTTTGGGTATTATTTTAACCTTATCAATTAGATTTAACTCTAAGTTAAATAATTTAACTTTTACCGTGTCTTTTTGTTTTCTTTCACTATATGGTTAATACACTTACTATAACATGCCAAACGAACCCCAAATTGTTTATTATTAATATATATATCCTTATCTATGTCATTTGGCCGAACATTAGATTTTTAGGAATAAAATAACAATTAATAATATAATATTTGATTTAAAAACTATTTTGTGTCAATTTTGACACTATTTGATATATGATTTTTGTAAAAGTCATAACAGAATTATATGTTCGAACCAAGTTGATTAAATCAACACTAATATATCATAGTAACCTAGAAAATTAGTCTAATTCATAAAAAGTCTCAAATTACATTCATTTGAGCATTTATAACATCAATTATGTTAATATTTCCTTAAAAGGGTAATTACTGCATCATTGTTGTTTCCTAAATAAATTAATTTATTTAAAGTTTAAAAATTATAAATAAAATATCATTATGTAGGAAATCTTTTTATCTTTCAAATGAATATTTATAGTCGAATTTATCTTATGTATAACCCTATATTAAAAATGTTTTAGTAAATAAACTTTGATTTTAACTCTTTTAACCCTTCTTTAAATAAATTAATAATAAATGTCCTAATCTAATCCAAGTGGGCCTAAATGGTCATATTTTATTCCTAAGTTTGTTTTTGGTCGAATTACACTTGTCCAATAGAATTAGGACATGTGTTAGGGTAATAATAATATCATTTTTACCCTTAATTACCCTATTTACTTTTAACCGTGGTAAAAAAAAGTAAAAAGTTACTATTCACCAAAAATTATTTTCATCTCATTGAACCAAATTTTAGTCCTTGATATTAACCGTGTCTCTCAGATTTTCGAAATTCCATTCACAGAAGCGGTAAAATTAAGTTTTATGCAAAATTCAGTTTTTAACCTACCACTTAGTGGTTTCACTATTCATCGAAAATTGAAAGTTTTCAGAAAAATACCAAATATTAGGCCTAAGCTATGTTTGATATTATGAACTCAAAAATGATGTCTATTTTACCAAATTCAAAACATATTAGTTTCATTAACTAATTTAAAAATTAATTCTCGTCGTTAAAACAAATAGCGTGTTTTTAAGAGATAATAACTATCAAAAGATTGACACTAGTTTATAACTGGTTTAAATGTGAAATTACATCCAATGACCAACATTGTATTAAATTGTAAAAATATATTCTAAATATACTTTAAAAAAACTCAAATTAATAATTTATCACTATTAATTATTTTGATTAAAAAAAGTTGTTTTTAATTAAAATTTAGTAATTTTCACTATTCATCAGAATATGAATGTTATCCGAAAAGTACCAAAATTTCACCTTAGGCTAAATTTGATACTCTGAATCCAAAAATCAAGTCCATTTTGAGAGCTAAAATTTCTACAATTTTTAAAGGTGGTTATTACTATTCATAACGGCTAGTTATAATAATATTTTAATAGCATATCGTTGTTTAGTGAAACTCGATATTGCGTACTACACACGCTATCGAGGAAGGTCGCGATTGCGTGTAATGGAAGGGAAGTCAAGGATGCGTGTTGTGCAAGCTCCTTTTGGTGTAGCGTACAACACAAGACATTAGTGAAATAAAAAAGAATATTTTTCATAAAATCTCGGGGTGTTACAGTGGAGGACTTATCTTGAGGCATACCAATTTTCTTCCTTGATCTAAGTGCAATTTCACTTACATTACCCTTGGGGTTGGGTAATGGCTGAGCTCGGAGTTGGGAAGAATCTGATTTTTGTTTCAGGCTCAGGTGGGATTCAAGTTCACCAATTTGGGTTTCAATGTTTTTGTGGCTAGAACAGGTGAACGAGGAATGATCTTCCACTGCACTTTCCCATGGTTTCTTGGAAGGAGAGGCTTGTCCAGGATTGGGATTACATTGATTTTAGTTCTTGTGAAAGATGTTGTAATGGTTTTGGAATTGGGAAGGCTCACAAGGATAGTGAAATATAGGAGGAGTATTGTATCTTTGATTTTTAGGAACAAATGGATATGTTTTTTTGAAGTTACCAACACCTTGACCATATTGAAACTGGTTTGGGTTTTGAGGAGGTAATTGAGGGGGATGAGAGATGGGATTTCCATTCCTCAGGCCTTGGTTATAGGATGAAGAGAAGGTCTCAGAGTAAGGTTGGATGAAGTTTCTAACAAACCGTCCTGATTGTTGAGGGTTGGGGTTCCACTAAGCATATTCTGAATTGAGCTCCATTGGTCCATATGAATTAGATAGATCCTCTTGAAGTTGTAGACATGTGTCAGTTGGATGAGTTGGTGAGTTGAAGATTCATCAATTTTTGTCATGTCCATTGATTCATCAATTTTTGTCGGTTTTTAGGCAACGTTAATACAGACGACGTTATAAATAACATTTTTTACGTCGGTTATTTAAAACCGACGTAATATCCCTAACATCACGGTGGTTATCACGTCGGTTCATATAATAACCGACGTGATAAATATGCGCGGGGGGCTTTATCACGTCGGTTATTCCCTAAACCGACGTGATAAAACGCCTGGGATATAGTTTATCACGTCGGTTATGTCATAACCGACGTGATAAACCCTTCCCCTGGCCTATTATCACGTCGGTTATTTAGGAAACCGACGTGATAAAAAGGCCTGGGAAACGTTTTAGCAGGTCGGTTATTCAATAACCGATGTGGTAAATCGATTCCCAGGCCTTTTATCACGTCGGTTATATTAAGAACCGACGTGATAAAATCCCCGGGAAAGGTTTATCACGTCGGTTCTAGAAAAAACCGACATGATAAACCCCTACCGATTTATTTACCACGTCGGTTATAAAATAACCGACGTGAAAGAAATTTTTTTTTTAAATAATTGCACTGCTCTCACCAAAAAGCAACCAGAAACCAAACAAAAATAACCATGCCAGCCCTCCCCCAAGCCCCAACTGAACCCCACCCTCATCTATACCCACCTAACAACCTGGCCAGCCCTCCCCCACCACATTGGAGCCCCACCATAACCCTTGGACACCCCTCCCATATCCCTTGGACACCCTCCACCCCTTGGACACCCCCCACTCTCATTTACACCCCCAAGACCCCTAGTACAGCCTCAAACACCCATTGGACACCCCCCCACACCTTGACAGCCCTCCCAGACCCCTTGGACACCCCCCCTCATTTACACCCAACCTGCCCCTTGGACACCCCCCCACCCCTTCGACAGCCCCCACCCTCATTTACACCCCCCGAACACTAGGACAGCCCCAAACACCCCTTGGACACCCCTCCCATATCCCTTGGACACCCCCCCACCCCTTGGACACCCCCCACCCCTTGGACAGCCCCCACCCCCTGGACACCCCCCCGACCCCTTGGAAACCCCCCTACCCCTTGGAAACCCCCCCATCCCCTTGGACAACCCCAAACACCCCTTGGACACCCCTCCTATATCCCTTGGACACCCCCCCCACCACTTGGACACCCCCCACCCCTTGGACAGCCCCCCCCCCACCCTCATTTACACCCAACCGACTCCTTGGACAGCCCCAAACACACCTTGGACACCCCTCCCATATCCCTTGGACACCCCCCACCCCTTGGACACCCCCCCACCCTCATTTACACCCCCCCGACCCCTAGGACAGCCCCAAACACACCTTGGACACCCCTCCCATATCCCTTGGACACCCCCCAAACACCCACCCACCCCCTTGGAACCTCTCCCCCCATACCAAAATCCAGACCAGAAAAACCATCAACAGTAGACCAAAACAAGAAGTAGAGAAAAATTAAACATTCACTTATATAACATTCAAAACTTACAATGTCAACTTCAAAAAAAACTAAATCCAACCTAAACGACTACGAAATACACAATTACATTGACAATATTCAAAATTACATTTTACATTACAAACAACTAAAAGTCAATCAAACCTGTAAAATAATTTGACCACTCCACTTGTAAGTGTTTGATATCTTCAGCAGTAAAGGGTTGAGGGTCATCAAAAAGTTACAAAGGAAAAGGATAGTAGTCAACGTGTATAATGAATAAATCAAATTGAAATATTATTAGAAAGAGGAAATCTTACCAGGTCAAAACTCAGAACTGTCCCAGTTGTTATTATTTCATACATAAATCTTAACATGTAATATCCGCATTCGATGATGCCTTGTTGCTCATGACATTTCTGTTTGAATGAGTGTAAATTCAATATATTATTTTTATGTAATAAATCAAAATGTACAAATTATAAATGGATATTTACCTTCGCATGTACATATTGATCTTGTAATTCCTTTTCTTTGCGCTTTTTCGAAAGTGGACCCATGCCCTGTTAGAAAATAATACGAATGGGGTAAATTTAAAATTCATTATAATATATAAACTATTGTGAAATTGAAACTTATGTTTCCAATATATTCTTAAAACTTTCTCGCACATCATCATGGAGAGAGCATATCCAATAAAGTGTTTTCTCCCTAGGGCAAAAAACCCCTAACATCCAATGATCCCTGAGAAAAGGAAATTTAACGTTAGTGGTTTTTTATGTTAAAAGATAATTAACTCTTTGAGAGGGATGTGTTTCATACCTCTCACAAAAAGGCATCATCCAACACCGTGTGATTACATTCTTTTCAAATCTATCAGCAATATAAAGCATTCTTTGTTCCTCATCCAATGCACATGCTTCAGGGGAAATCAATTGTGGGTCCACGAATCCATATACATCTGTCAGCTCATTCCTCTCACAAATTTTATACATATACCTAATACAAAGCAGACATAAGTATACATTTTAATAAATATAACGCAAGGAAAAGGAGTTAAGACTTACATGATAAAAATTTGCACCACGTTGATGCCCAAACTTATCTCCAGTGACAAACTCCATGATATCAGTTTTCATAATCCCCACACATAGTTCACATCCACAGACATGAGCTTCCATTGTAAAGTCATAATGATCCGCCAACAAATTTGAATATCTTGACAATTTGTCAAGACGTGCTAGTATCTGCATCTGATGTCATAGCTATCTGTCTTGTTGTTGTCTATACAGTATTTCTTTACCCTTTGAAGTATTCCTGTAAAAATAAATTGAAAAATATATTAGTTTTCAAATGATAAAACATTAATAAAATATAAAATAAAAGATATAACATCCATACCTCTATGGTAATGAGTCGAAGAAGTCTGGATGGCCAAAGTAAAAAATGGCCGATACTATGTCCAACTGTCGTCACCTCATCTGTAGGTAATGGTATCTGAGCTGATCTATCTATAATATCCTGTACAGTGACCCTCTGATTCTCTACCTCTAACTGTTGATGATGAACTGTATCTCCTATACAATATACCATCCCATATGCAACTATATGATGTCGAGGATCATCAACATACAACTCACAATAAGTAGGTAGTTGCGGCGGAGGAGGAGGATCAAAAATGGGGTCCGCAGGTTGAGGTGGGGGAGTGGGAGCTACTGGGAGAGGTGGAGTGGAGCCGCACCCTGAAATTGTCTTTGCACGTATGCAAACATTAACTGCACCGATGCTCTAATCTTGTCCTCCATTGTCGCATTAATATTATGGACTTCAGCCTCCAACGATTCTATTTTTTTTATAAACTCCCTCAACGTTAGAAGTTGAGGAACGTGGCAACACTTTTCTTACCGATACACCTGCCGATATCCTCTTACACGACCAGGATGTTCGGGCTTTCCCAATGCCACAGATAAATATCTTCCCTCCCAGATGGTGTAAATGTCCCCTGTGAACTCTGCTCCTCAAGAGAGTCCTGTAATAATTAATTGAACTTTTCTATAATGATTGGAAATATATGACGAAAATAGTAAACTTAAATAAATAAAATAGATATCTTACAATCCTCTCAACTACGAGTCTCGATTCTTCCGAAAGATATTGTCCTTTTTTGCCCTTCCGAGCTCTTTTCCATTTCTCATGTCTAGATGGAGGGGATGGAGGGGCCACCTCTCCAGAGCTTGAAGACTCAACTCTTAGTTGTTGAAATTTTTCTTCCATCATTTGTTCTTCCAATAATGCATACCCTCCCCCGAGATAAACTATGAGGGTATACATTTTAGATTGGATCTCTTGATGAGCTTTCCTTGTTTGCTGTAAATTAAGAATAAGTAATCATTAACAAAACAATAATAAGATCATTTATATAAGAAAGCTTATAAAAGTTTACATTGCCCTTACCAAAAATGATTCTTTTCATCTACTTTCAAAAAATTCTCTCCATGTGTCTTCATCTATAAAAGGATATATACGACATGGATTCTCACGACTCCTATGACCATAAATGAAATCAGATGAGAGGGTTGATTTGAAATCCCTCCATCTCCTAGCAGCCAACGATAAGCATTTCTTCCTGACTCCTCCAGTGTCAGAATATCAAATGTCATCTGATAAAAAAGAGGTTAAAAATATTATATATACTAAAAACATTTAAAGAACAGTCAAACAATAGCAAAAGATCTTACCAAAATGGTCTCCCACAGCTGAGAAATTATCGCCTTATCCACACTTCTCCAATCATCATAGAGGATGCTTACTTTGCTCTTAGCCTGAGTTGCTACAAAACCCTTAAAATCTTTAGCATTTGGACCTCTAGGAAGATCATCCTCATCAACTCCACGACTATCCTCTCCTCCTTCGTACGGGCAAGTGATAATTTTGGTAAACGTGTGGCACCCACGCTTACCAACCTTTGAACTCTTTTTCGTAATAGGAGCATGTGAATGTTCCTCCCCAGATGTATGACCAATATGCTCATCTCCAGAATCATGTGGCTGATCAACTGATTGATCTGTCATTTTCCTTCAAATCAAAAAAACAAACATTAGATCACAAATAGAAAAGTGTACTAAATTACATAATAGTAAACATCGGTAATATGGTAAGCATGTTAAACAATGATAAACATGGTAAACACAGGCAAAATGTTGCCAAGGAGTTGGCATAAGAAAGCTGAAAAGTGGACTCACTGATGCCACCGGCCGGCCGCTGGCTCACCACCGGCCGGCCGGTGGAGCAGACAGCCTTCCTCTGTCTGGACCACCGGCCGGCCGCTGGATCACCACCGGCCGGCCGGTGGACCAGACAGAGAGCCTTCCTCTCTGTCTAAACCACCGGTCGGCCACTGGGCTCCTCACCGGCCGGCCGCTGGTGGTCCAGACAGAGAGGAAGGCTCTCTGTCTGGTCCACCGGCGGGCCGGTGGTGATCCAGCGGCCGGCCGGGTTGGACCAGACAGAGAGCCTTCCTCTGTCTGAACCACCGGCCGGCTGCTGGCTCAACACCGGCCGGCCGCTGGTGATCCAGACAGAGAGGCTCTGTCTCTGTCTGGACCACCGGCCAGCCGCTGGCTCAGCACCGGCCGGCCCGGTGGACCAGACAGAGAGCCTTCCTCTCTGTCTGAACCACCGGCCGGACGCTGGCTCAACACCGGCCGGCCGCTGGTGATCCAGACAGAGAGGAAGGCTCTGTCTGGTCCACCGGCCAGCCGGTGGTGAGCCAGCGGCCGGCCGGTTGGTTCAGACAGAGAGGACCGGTTGCCGGTGCGCCCAGGACTTCTCCTCTTTACGGTTTTTATTGTTTTATCGTTTGGTTGATACATATTTTAATAAGTAAAAAATTTACAGTATCTAACATTATATGAAAAAACTAAATGTAAACAAGAAATAAACTTGTGTTACCTGTAATTTTAGGAATGTACAGTTGGATTGTTTTCCCAAATTCTTCGTCGTGATTGTTCCTTATGGCACAAACCATGTCTTCAACATACTCATCATTATGTTCTGTTAATATTTCCATGGAAGTAGGGATCTCACATAAATCAGCATCTTCATCAAATTCATCCTCACCAACATATTGGTTTTTCCCTTGTAAAACAACAGCCCACTGCATATCTGATTGATCTACTACATAGAAAATTTGTTTGGCATGTGTTGCCATTATAAAAGAATCAGCTGTGTCTTCCAATCTATTCAGATTAACAAGTGTCATTCCAAATTCATCGTGTCTGACACTGTTGTTACCGATAAACCATTTACAGTTAAAAACGGGAACTTTAATTTTAAAGTAATCAGCCTCCCATATGTCTTCAATCACTCCATAATATGCACTTGATGCCGAAATTGGGTTTCTATCCTTAGCACTCGAAAAATGCATTGCTTCTGCAAACACCAATACACCACTATTCTGAACTGCACTTCTGTTGTCCTGAGCTTTCGTATGAAATGTATAGCCATTAATGTCCTAAGCGGACCATGTTATCACATTTAAAGATGGACCACCCACTATCCATTTTAATGTCTCTGATACATCTGATCTACCAAGCAAGGTCTTTTTAAACCATGGCAAAAAAGTTTTGTTGTGCTCATTCAAAATCCACATTTCTTTCTTCTTTGGATGACATTGTTTCAACTCATTAATATGCAATGTGATATACGGTTGAACATCAGCTATGTTATTCAAGATGTATGATTCTAACTTCTTCATATGTTCAGCTGACAGTGATTTGACTTTCAAGCCACGAATCCCCTTTCCCTCATTATTAACCCGTTCATGGCGAGATGGAGGCAAACCTATGTGTTGCGCCGTAGCCAAGTAACTCGTACAAAACTCTGCTACCTCCTCAGAAATATACTTTTCAATAATGGAGGCTTCAGGTCGATATGGATTTTTAACATATCCCTTTAATATTTTCATATACCTTTCAAAAGGATACATCCAACGAAGATATACAGGTCCACAAAGCCTTATTTCTCGAACCAGATGAATCAGTAAATGCACCATCATATCAAAAAAAGTTGGAGGAAAATACATTTCCAAATGACAAAGTATAATAATTGCATCCTTTTCCAAAATGTTCAAAGCATTCACATCAATCGCCTTGTTGCAAATTGAATTGAAAAAATAACACAACCTCATTATAGTCTTTCTGACACGGATGGGCAATATTCCACGCAGTGCAACTGGTAGAATTTGTTGCATCATGACATGACAATCTTGTGATTTCATACCTATCAACTTCAAGTCTTTCAATGAGACAAAATTTTTTACATTTGAAGAATAACCTTGAGGCACTTTGATATCATGAAGACACTGACAGAAGCTAATTTTCTCCCTCTTCGATAATGTATGACAAGCCGGGGGAAGAAATGTTCGTCTTTCTTTAGGAGTGGGAGCTAACTCCAAACGTATTCCCATTGACAGTAGGTCTAACCTTGCATTCAACCCATCTTTTGTCTTTCCTTTAATATCTAGAAATGTTCCGATCAAAGAATCACAGATATTCTTCTCCACGTGCATGACATCAATATTATGTTTGACTTCATGATACCTCCAATATGGTAGCTCAAAAAATATTGACCTTTTCTTCCAAATATGTCTATCATTACCAGATTTCTGTGTCTTTCCCAATGTCACATCAAGGTTTTTCACCCTCTCAAAATACAATTCTGGGGATAAAGGTTGAGGAGCAGTATCAAATTCTTGTGAGCCATTGAATGCCTTTTTTAGTCTTCTATAAGGGTGATCCATAGGCAAAAACTTTCGATGACCCATGTACACTGTTTTCCTCCCATGATGCAATTGACAATATGACTTCTGTTGTTCGCAAATTGGACATTCTTTATGCCCTTTAACACTGTATCCAGACAAATTTCCATATGCTGGGAAGTCATTTATAGTGAATAGAAGCACTGCATGCAGTTGAAAATATTCCATTTTATAAGAATCATACACCCTAATACCATCAGCCCATAAAAGTTTCAAATCATCAATCAGCGGTGACAAGTATACATCAATATCATTGCCGGGTTGCTTTGGACCAGAGATCATGATACTCAACATGACATATTTGTGCTTCATACAAACTTCAGGAGAGAGGTTGTAAATTACCAATAAAACAGGCCATGAACTATGTGTGCTACTGAGGGTTCGGTATGGATTCATTCCATTTGTGCACAAGCCTAGTCTCAGATTTCTAATTTCATTTCCAAATGTAGGGTACTGGGCATCAATTTTCTTCCATTGTGGACAATCAGCTGGATGACGTATTTTTCCATCACATACCCGCTCATCAGCATGCCATCTTAACCTTTTTGCATCATGTGAATTAACAAATAAACGTTTGAAATGAGGAATTATAGAAAGATACCAAAATACCTTTGAAGGGAGCTTTGTAATCTCTACATCAGCTTGTGATTTTTCTTTCACCTTATACCGTGATGTCCCACATTTGGGACACTCTTTCAGAAATTCATATTCCTTCCTATATATAATGCAGTCATTCGGACATGCATGTATTTTCCTGTATCCCAATCCCATCGGGCATAATATTTTTTTGGCCTTATAATGTGAATCTGGAAGATCGTTATCTTTTGGAAGAATGTCTTTCATCAATTGTAGCAGCTCTGTAAAACTTCTGTCACTCCATCCATGTTTCGCCTTCAGGTTAATCAATCTTAACACCGCCGACAAAACCGTAAAATCTGTACAACCAGGATATAATGGTTTTTCGGCATCACCATATAGACGTGCAACTCTCGGTTCTATCTCAATTTGTTCTGCTACAATATCGCGAATCATTTCTTCAATTCCATCGGAGTTACCATCTTGCGATTCATTATCATCAGTGACATTCTGTCCAGTTTCGCCATGCCAAATCCAAGGGTTGTAACTCGGATTGAAACCATGACAAATCAGATGATATTTTATCTCTCTACTTTTCAACTTCTTCATATTCAGACATTTCAGGCATGGACAGAAAAAAATGTCACTACTTGGAACATTTCGTTTAGCAAATTCCAAAAAGGCATCAACACCTTCCTCATATTCATTGCTCATTCGATGTGCCGTAATCCAACTTCAACTCATTATTACCTATAACAAATAGCACAAATATATATATTTTTTAGATAAGACAAATATATGTTTATATGAAAAAAATCATAATTTGAATATAACAATTTTGAAATATAAAACAAATCGATGTGTAAACCCCCCTGGACACCCCCGACCCCTCTGGACAGCCCCCCACCCCTCCTGGACACAACCCCCCACCCCCGACCTGCTTGGACACCCCCCTGGACACCCCCCAACCCTCTGGACAGCCCCCCCACCCCTCTTAAACACCCACCCCCACCCCCTACCCCCTTGGATACCCCCCTGGACACCCCCAACGCCCACCCACACCCTTGGACAGCCCCCCACACCCACCCACCCCCTTGTAAACCCCCCTGGACACCCCCTGACCCCTCTGGACAGCCCCCCACCCCTTCTGGACACCACCCCCACCCCCTACCCCCTTGGACACCCCCTAGACATCCCCCAACCCTCTGGGCAGCCCCCCCACCCACCCGGACAACCCCAAATACCCTTTGGAGAGGCCGCCACCCACTTGGACAGCCCCCCACACCCATCCACCCCCTTGGACAGCCCCCCACACCCATCCACCCCCTTGGACACCCCCCTGGACACCCCACCGACCCCTCTGGACAGGCCGCCACCCCCTTCGACAGCCCCCCACACCCACCCATCCCCTTGGACACCACCCTGGACACCCCCCGACCCCTCTAGAAAGCACCCCCACCCCTCCTGGACACAACCACCACCCCCGACCTGCTTGGACACCCCCCTGGACACCCCCCAACCCTCTGGACAGCCCCCCCCACCCCTCCTAAACACCACCACCCACCCCCTACCCCCTTGGACACCCCCCTGGACACCCCCAACACCCACCCACGCCCTTGGACAGCCCCCCACACCCATCCACCCCCTTGGACAGCCCCCCACACCCATCCACCCCCTTGGACACCCCCCTGGACACCCCACCGACCCCTCTGGACAGGCCGCCACCCCCTTGGACAACCCCCCACACCCACCCATCCCCTTGGACACCACCCTCGACACCCCCCGACCCCTCTAGAAAGCACCCCCACCCCTCCTGGACACAACCCCCCACCCCCGACCTGCTTGGACACCCCCCTGGACACCCCCCAACCCTCTGGACAGCCCCCCCACCCCTCCTAAACACCACCACCCACCCCCTACCCCCTTGGACACCCCCCTGGACACCCCCAACACCCACCCACGCCCTTGGACAGCCCCCCACACCCACCCACCCCCTTGTAAACCCCCCTGGACACCCCCGACCCCTCTGGACAGCCCCCCGCCCCTCCTGGACACCACCCCCCACCCCCTACCCCCTTGGACACCCCGCTGGACATCCCCCAACCCTCTGGACAGCCCCCCACCCACCCGGACAACCCCAAATACCCTCTGGAGAGGCCGCCACCCACGTGGACAGCCCCCCACACCCATCCACCCCCTTGGACACCCCCCTGGACACCCCACCGACCCCTCTGGACAGGCCGCCACCCCCTTGGACAGCCCCCCACACCCACCCATCCCCTTGGACACCACCCTGGACACCCCCCGACCCCTCTGGACAGCCCCCGACCCCTCTAGAAAGCACCCCCACCCCTCCTGGACACAACCCCCCACCCCGACCTGCTTGGACACCCCCCTGGACACCCCCCAACCCTCTGGACACCCCCCCCACCCCTCCTGGACACCACCCCCCACCCCCTACCCCCTTGGACACCCCCCTGGACACCCCCCAACACCCACCCACACCCTTGGACAGCCCCCCACACCCACCCACCCCCTTGTAAACCCCCCTGGACACCCCCGACCCCAAATCCATGCACCTATGCCATGGTTGTGTGTGAATAAAGTTGTAACAACTGTAAAAGGGCAACCCATCCAAATGGAGACGCCCCAACCCTCTCGGGGATTTATAGAAAACGATGAAAAATTAGTGAAATCATAAAATTACTCAATATTGCAAGTCGAACAAATAGATATAGGGATGATAAATAAGATTATGGTGCCAAAACGAGTTAAAAGGGTTCGCAATCGAAGAATCATAGCTAGTTTCAACAAAAAAATCACAACACATATATATTTACTATCCGCGAAAAAAAAACGAACGAGTGGGAGGATTACCTGAGTGCTGCGAGTTTAGATGATTGATCCGAGGAGATTAAATATGAGAAACGATGATCGCAAAACGAATCTAAACCAACGAAATGGATGAGCCGATTCGGGTTTACGCGTGAGAGAGACGAGTCGCGACTGTCGAAGGTAAACTCGCGAATGACAATCCACGGGTCTGGGTAAATTTTTAAATGACTTATCACGTCGGTTATTCAATAACCGACGTGATAATTGTTTTAAAAACATTTATAACGTCGGTTATTTCAATAACCGACGTAAAAACCTTCCTCCGATTCATTGTTTACGTCGGTTATATAATAACCGATGTAAAAAATGGCTCAAAATCCGCGTTTTTTTACGTCGGTTATGGAATAACCGACGTCAAAAACATCTGTGGATTCTTTTTTTACGTCGGTTATTTTATAACCGACGTAAAAAAACCTTCAAAAACCGCGTTTGTTACGTCGGTTATTCAATAACCGACGTCAAAGGCCCTTCGAAAACCGCGTTTTTTACGTCGGTTATAAAAATAACCGACGTAAAAAACGAAGCCGCGAGATTAATAATGTCGGTTATAAAAATAACCGACGTTAAATGTGTACCGAACACAGGTTTTTACATCGGTTAAGAAATAACCGACATAAAAAACCTCGTTTTACATATTATGACGTCGGTTTTATATAACCGACGTAAAAAATGGTGACGTAAAAAACGTTTTCTGCACTAGTGGATCCCTCCATAGCCAATAACCCCTCATAGAAGTATTGCATCACGAGTTGGTTGGGGATTTGGTGGTGTGGGAAGGTTGAAACAAGATTTTTAACCTCTCCAAGTACTCATGGAGTGATTCACTTTAGAATGGAGGAATAACACTTATTTCCTTTCAGATAGAAGCAGTACGAGAAGCAGGAAAGAATTTCTCTAAGAAGAGTCATTTGATGTCATTACATGTGGTTATGGAACTAGGAGGAAGGTAGTATAGCCATGAATTGGCAGAGTCTGCTAAGGGAAAAGGTATTGCTCGATGTTTTGTTTGTTCCTCAGAAACCCCTTGAGGCTTCATGGTAGAGAACACCACTTAGAACTCTTTATGATGAAGATGTGGATCCACACCGGCTAGCCCGTGGAAATGAGGGAGCATATGAATCAAATACGATTTGAGTTTGAAGATAGCCTCTATATTTGGATATTGAATACCATGAGGTTGGTAATTCATAGCAGGGGCTGTGATTTAATTAAGTGTTTGTTCCCAAGGATTGACCATATCTAATTCAATTGGTTGGACAAGGACTAGTTCTTGAATTATTTGTTTATCCCTAATGTTCCTATGAAGTTGGTGAAGTGTTTGCTCAATTTTAGGGTAAAACAATTCTGAGGGATTGTTTGGGAGGCTGTGGGGCATTCAAAGAGATTATGGACAAAATTGGAACATAGTTTTTTTGTGTTTTTCATTTATGATTTTTATGATGAAGGTGGGTTTTTCTTTGTGTTTTTTTGTTCAATTTTTTTAAATATTTTTTTGGGGGTTTTTTACAATTTCTAGAAACTAATGAATAAATAAAGAACCATCCATAATAATGGTTACATTTGAAATCATGGTCTATTGTCACCTATCGACTGGTCAATGTTTCGGTGCTCTGCTAATGTGTATAGCAGCACTCAGGTCAAATATTCGTTGATGATTTTTTTGATAGTCGATTGTTTTGAGTTGATTGTATTCTGATTAGGGGGGGGGGGGTTGTTTGCATAGCTTATGAAATAATTTATGGATGAAGTTTGATTTAAAAAATTGATAAATAGTGTGGTAATTTAATCAATAAGTACTTATGCTTGTGATATCCTTGATCCTTTCTTTGTATCTCATTAAATTAACACCCAAGTCACATGTTGATATTGATTGGAATTCTTAGGTGTTAAGGCTTTAATACAAGCCTTAAAATAACTTAAGGTTCTAATATTAATCATAACTTGTTTATGGTAGTGTATTTATGGTTCCAATAATCCATGGAAACCATTCGTTAAATAAAACTAATCATTAATCCATGACATGTTAGGTCAAACATACACATTGTTAATTCAAGGAATACTCATCGAGAATAAGTTCTCAATATCTTAACATCAGTAAATTATAACTCACCCCAATGATATATTTACCCTTCCATTGAAATTATTAATAATATGGTTATAATGATAAATTAATAAGAGAAAAAATAAATGGATAAGAAAAAGAGTGGTGCATCGAACAGACACACAAACGATAAGGAGAATTGAAAATATACTTTCAATTGAATGAGGAAGAAAAAGAAGGAAAGGGGTTTTAACCTGATTTAAAATATTTTAAGAACATTAATATTAAACTACATAAGGTGGATGAGAATAAGAGATATTGAAGAAGAAACTAGCATTAAAGAAAAATTACAAAAAAACAAATAGTTACACGATTACAAATGATGAAAAACACAAGAGTAAATGAAATGAAGCAAGGAGGAATGGATTCTCAAGTACGAACATGAGTATGGAATATAATCCCAAGACTTTGGAAGATCCTTGGTCATTCCAACCTATCCTCCATTGCTCTAAGATGCCAACTCCTTTGAAGTAGAATAGGGGGATGTATTTATAACCCAAGGAATTGGACTGTTTGCATTCCCAATCTATCCCTCCACTTGGATTGATGATTTAGACATCAAGACAGCCGAATATAGAGATATATCATTCTTCTAAGTTGTATATAATAATTATGGGTGACTACTCTCAAAATTTTGAGGCATTAGGACTTATGGAGCAAAAGTTATGGTAGTTTTAATAAACAATGTCAAAGTGTCCATTTCTATCCATGCTTTTTCGATGTAAAAAATGTGAATTGATTTTGGAACAGTAATTTGCCTTCAAATCAAAATTATTTATTAAAAAAAGCTTTACACGTATATATTTTATTTTACACTACAAAATCTCATCTTGATTTGATGAATATATCAGGATACATGTAATTAATACTGTACTAAATTTAATTCCTGACCATAATGGAGGGTTGTGATTAAATGAATCATTTTACACCATTTTAGTTTGAGTTGGGACTTGAAATTTTTATCCAAGACTCCATCCATTGTATCCAGAACTTTGGAGGAGAATAAATGAATTTAGACTTCCTGATTGAGCCCAAAAATTAAATCTTCATGGATGGTCCAGTTTCATCATAGATTCTGTAGGCCTTATTGTGTTGTCCATATGAGCCTTCAGATGGTAGAATTGTCCCACCATCCATTCTATTGAAATGTTTTATATTGAATTAAGAATCCAAAGAAACAATAACCACACTATTTGGATCATTAGGGGGAGATTTATAAATAAAATAGTAACCGGACTCAATTGGTCTACTTCAAAAAATCCTCAAATATTATACTTAGTATTAAAACATTAGTATTTAACAAAAATTATGCATATTTCACATAAAATCACTAAAGTAATTATATAATAATTCATGAAAATATTAATAACATCACACTCCTTTTTGAATTCAACATGTTGGTTTTTATATATTTTCTTACCATAATCAACTTTATTAACAAAATCAACTTTATTAACAAGTGCATATTTCTTTGTCTGCTGATTTTACTTCTTTAGTTCCACATAATATTTAGAAACATTTGATCTTATTTCCTTAATATATCTCCCAATTGATTGATGATTATTTCTGGGTAAATACATGTTATACCAAAATGAATAATCTATGTGTCGGAAAATTCCACAACACCAACAGTTTCCTTTTAATATTCATCATTTAGATTGAGAGTAAATCCAATCAGAACATTGTTGTTGTTTATTCAAAAATTGTGGACCACTTTGAACATGAGGATCCCTGACTAAAGAATCCCTTTTTTTCTTGATGAACTATTTTTTCTCACAAATTGGATTTTGTAATCCCTTCTTTCCACATTCATTAGAAGTTTCACCTTTAACATCATTACTGTATGTGAAGTTTTCTCTTACCTTTATAATATAAATTTGTGTTGTAATAAGAATTGATTGTGTATATAAAAATTCATCTTATTTCTCAGACAACTTACTTTTAATATCATATATTATTTTTCCAAATTTAACTACCTTTCACTTGTTTTATTTTCTTTCTTAAACAAGTGTAAATTAAATCTTATCGAGACTCTCACTGTCAACTGAATTTCCATTATAAATTTTCAGTTTTCTTTCAGGATCAACATTCTTATAAGATATACATTTGACATATTTCTTTAGATTCTTTCTTCTTTTTCTTGAGCTGAGTACTCAACTCAATTTTTTTTTCTATAGATCATTTTTTATAATCCATTCAATTTATGTCATTTCATCATTTTCTTCATCAGTTCTAGATGATTGAATTCCATTTCTAACTTTATTAATAAAGTTGAGTTGATAATTGGATTCATTATCAGAGGAGGAATAATTCTTCTTTCTTCTACTAAGGTAACATTTTCTTCTTTTTCACATAAGGAAACATTTCCTTATACTTCTTCAACTTTTTTCTGAGGTTTCTCATAATAATATTTGGAAAAAAAATCTCAAACATTCTTCCTAGGAAACTTTTATGCCATATGTATTTTCCCTTCACAATTCCATCAATTGAGAGTTTTACTTTTCCATTTCCTCTTATTCTATTTCTCTGAATGGATGGAAACAATTGTGAAGAAATATTAAATTTGTTCATCAGCTTCCGAATCACTTTATTATTCATTAACATATTAATCTTGTTTTTCACTTTTAACAAATATTTAAAGGCCATTTCATGATCATTATTTTCAATGATTGTCACAAAATTCAATATTATCATTTAATAATTAACGAGAAAACCATGTAGTTCTTCTAGAGATAGAGTTTAAAGATCCCTATCTTTGAGAGATGAAACCATAGTATCAAACTTATCAAGAATAATTCTCAAGAACTTTTCAACAATTTTTGAGTCTTCCAATTTCTCACCAAGACATTTTATAGTGCTAATAATATCATTTACCATTGTAATGAAGTCACCAATATATTATTTCTCATCCATTTTCAGATCTTCATACTTCAGCCTCCGGAGTTGTAACTTTGCCTTCTCCACCATTATATTTCCTTCATAAAGGTTTTCAACTTACCCCAAATACCTTTGGCA
This sequence comes from Viscum album, assembly GCA_963277665.1. Taxonomy (NCBI): domain Eukaryota; kingdom Viridiplantae; phylum Streptophyta; class Magnoliopsida; order Santalales; family Viscaceae; genus Viscum; species Viscum album. The sequence goes on along the minus strand of OY728140.1, from coordinate 2,026,214,456 downwards.
TTTCAAAATCCCTTTACACTATGAAACTCGCTTTCAATAAGTGATGAGAGTAAAGAATTTTTTTCACTTCTATCACTGTCAATATTTTTATTATCAGTAGCGGTGAGAGGAGTATTCTTAAAACGAGGAGGAAATCCTTCTATAGTAACTTCCAAAAAAAATACCCTAGATGAATAAGATATGGAAGCATTATATATTTATATATGTGATAGTTATTTCCAATAGAAAACCGGAATCCCTTTATAGTTTACGAAATTGATGTTTTTCATTATAAGAGATAGATATTCTAGAGGGAGCATCGCTCGGATACCAGTTGTAGTTCCCAAGTTGGACAGAGACCAATGATGGTGGGGTGAATCCATGGTTTCTTTTTATTTTATGCGAATATTTATTTACTTATTAACAAATACATTCTAAACCTATAAAACTTGTTAGAGTTTTGATCCAATCAAGTATAATTCACAACCTCACATTTCGTATGCAAAAAATATTAAGAGAATGCAACACACGATAATTACAAGGTTCCTCATAGAGACCTACACCATGCCATGTTGAATTATCCCAACAATATGGATTCATTAACAATATAATTTTTGGAATACAAAAACACAATAAAAGACCAATTATACAATCTTAGTAGTAGCTTTTCAGTTATAGTTAGTTATAAACCCAACAATCCATTACAATATTCACTTCCCAAAACAATCTTTTTAACCCACTATTAATCATCAATTTTCACAAGCTTCACTTTCCTTATTATTTTATGATGCACTTCAGAATGTATTCATTTACTACAAAAGAATTTTTAACCAAATTCCATATGTGTACCTTCTTGAAAAACATCAACAATTCACTTCAGGAATATATTGTTCGTGAATAGTCTTCCAGATGCTCAGTCTAAGAAACATCCTTAGCTTCAACCTGAAACACACCATTTGGTTGGAAACACAATACCTATCCCATGAATTTTTTATGTTGAGTACTTGAACATTTTTTTTCATTACTCATACACAAGAACTTATCTATCCTTTTTTAGGGATCTTAAAAACATATTTGGAAATATTTTGAAAATCATTCTTGAGAAATGAAATTCCTCAAATCATTAATTCTACTTAAATATTTGATATATCTTTGAATCATTCAATTCCTTTACAAATATTGAAATCTCCACCCAACCAAATTTTTTTGAATCTTTAATTCTCCTTAAATATCATATATATCTTTGAATCGTTCAATTCTTTTTTAAGTATTAAAATCTCTTTGATTTTCAGATCTTCCTTTGAGTTCTTAAACGCTTCAATCATTCTTGAAAACATTCTCATATAAGAATATTTTTCTTGCATATGAATGTTTTCTGTATGAATAATTTCCTTGAGAAAGATTTTTTTCTTGAGTAAGATATTTTTCTGGAGCTAGATCTTTTCTTCAGGAACATCTATTTCCTAAGAAAGTTATTTTCATGAGGATGAATTTTTTATTGAGCAAGATCTTTTCTTTAGAAAGATATTTTACTACGTAAATATCAACAATATCTTTATTAACATATTATTCTTTCCTCACTTTTTCTTTCAACAATATTTTATTATATGTTTCAAAACTTACATATGATTTATGAGAACTCCATGAACAGAAAACTATTCTCAGATTTAATAATGGATCCAATTTTCTCAAAATTTAGGATATGGTATAATTATAATGATTCCCTGAATTATGGATCCAATTTTCTCAGAACGTTTCTCATAATTCTAAATTTAATTTTCTCAAAATGTTGCTCAGAATTTTGGATACGATTTTCTCAGAATATTTCTCATAACTTTGGATATGATTTTCTAAAAACACTAAATCCATTTTTTTTCAAAATGTTTCTTAGAATTATTGAACATATTTTCTCAAAATGTTTCCCATAATTCATGGCATATTTTCTGAGAAAGGACGTTAGAAATTTCTCAGAAATCAGGTTCTTAATTTCATATAAATCAGGTTCTAGTTTATCAGCAAGCAAGTTATGAATTTCTAAGAAACCAGGTTCCAATTTGTTCCAATTTAATGTTATGAATTGCTTAGAAATTTGGATCTGAATTGCTCAAAAACTAGGTTCTGATTTTCTTCAAAAATATGATCAAGAAACATTTTCTGATTTCTTTTGAAACATACTCAGAAAAGTGTTTTTTATTTCGTTAGAAAATAAATTTCTATTTCATCAAAAAGAAGGTTCTGAGTTCTTTATAAACATGATCATAAAAGTGGATCTGATTTAATAAAAAATAGGTTCTGTTTTTTAAATTATGTATCTGATTTTCATCATTCCTCAACATAATTTCATCACCATCATATTTATTTATTGACAAAAAATACATCCAAAACAAAACTGGGGTCAAATAGGAAAGAAGGGAAATGAAAGATCATTGGATTTCATAATGAATGTATAACACTATGGAATACATAAAAAGTAAAATCAATCCACCCTATAAAAAATTTATTAAAACTACTCCTTGGGATCTATTTTTATGTTTATTTTTTCAAAAGGATCAATAATTGGTTCAGTGGATGGAGGCAGAGAGACTAGAGGATCTGAATGAATTCTCAAGTGAGGAAGTATTTTAGATTTAGCAAAAGAAGGGGCATGTGAGGTTTAGTTGAACCATGAGACTCAATCTACTATATGATTATTGGCCCATTCAATCTTTAGGATAGTAGAGAAATTGACATAGACTGAGGTTGATGTGTAAATTTGGTACCATGAGAGGATGAAGAGGTCAGAGGTGGTTTGGGAGGTGTAGTAGGTGAAACCACTATGGCTTCAATCTGAAAATTGAGATATGGAATCAATAGATTTATGAAATTTGTAATTTCCAAGAATTCTATGTATCTTTTTTAAAATTATATGGGATTATTTTGAGACAAGACTCTAAGAAGGAAAATTATTCTTATGCCTGGAGTGAGTAGAATATTTTTTCGAATAATTTTAATGTTAATTTAAATATAATTGTGAGTGGGTTTTTCTATCATTTAAAATGATACTAATATTGAAAATATAAGAGAAACATTGAACTCAGAGCATTAGGATTCACCTAGAAAGGACCAAACATTGGTTTTCATGGGAAACTAGTGGAAGTTAGTTTTTGGCCACAAATTAAATAATTAAGTAAAAATTATTTCATTTTCTAATCCTTGTACTCCTAAACAGTAAATCATACAATACATATGAGAGTACCATTGATCTCATGAGGGTTTGTTTCCTTTCAGTGGAGATTAACCCTGACCGACAATATTTATGGGTGAAAGATAGTTTTTGACCTTTTATTAAGATAATTATATTGGATCATGTGAGTGGTTTTTGGAATAATCTAAATGATTTCCGGAATTTAAAATCTGAGTCAACCATTGCATTTGGAATGATCAAATTACTTAATAATGTATCTAACCATGAATGACACTGGTCAATGGAAAAAGTTAATTTTAATAAGTTTTAAGAAGAAAAAAATCTCATAAGTTTATTTTATTCAAAAAAATTATTTCTCTACAACCCAGCAATGAGGAAACTATTTCATTTCATAAATGAAATATTGTAACGACTCTTTAGTTGAATCATAACTAAAACATTGAATCATAAATGAAAAAATGTAATGACGTGAGGACTAATCATAGCCGAAATGCTACGATGTGTTTCTTTTTTAATGAGACAATGAGGTTGGAGAAACAAATTTAGATTTGTAATTGTTCTGAAGAACGATGAGAGAATTCTCCCCAATGACGAATACTGGTGAATTGGAAAAGTGGGGAAAACACCATGGAATGTGGATCTGTGATTGATGAATGATGAACGCGAATAGCTTTGAATAGATCATGAATCCCCATGGATAGATCACCGTCAGTGACGAGCCTTACCTCTGATCAAAGCTTCTCAAGGTTGGGGATTATCTTTTAAAAATTGGAATTACCATTATTCTATCTAAAAAAATGAACACAGATCAACCCACAAATAAGTAGATTAGTGGGTAGCTTGTTCTTGCGAGAGGGTATTTTATCTATGGTTTTTTTGGGTTTAGAATTTTGACTAAATCTTGAACCTCCCCCTACACATGTTTCAATAACTCTAATGCGGAGTAATCGGGCCAACAAAAACATTGCCCAGATTCCTCCATATTTGGGAATTCATGTGTTATTTGTTGCTACATCTCTAAATTGATGACCAGTAAATATCGAGGTCGTATCGTGGAATAAAACACCCCATGGAGTTGGAGGCGCAAATGGTTCAAGGAATGGACAACCGAAGTGGACTCAGTGGTCTGTGAAAGGGACTAGCACCACACCACTAAAATGCACCGAGGTAGAGGTCGTGGCTAGCGTCATTCGCAGACGTGTAAAAGGGGTCGTTGGAACCACGTTCGATGGCTGGAGGAGACAGATATGACCAAAAAACCGTGTCAGAGGGCCATCCCCTGCTATGTGGTCCGTAGTGCGCTGGCACTTAGTCCAGTGGGGATTGTTTGCTAGATAAGGGGTCAGGCATCCTAGCTGGAGAATACTGGACTACCGTACGGGCCATTTCAAGGGGTGAGAATTGGGCCACTGGGCGGTCTGGGCTGGAAACAAATCCAACCCGCTTTTCTAGGCCAGGCCAGTGGGATAAAACTGGGCCGCTGGCTAGCCTGTGCTGGGAATGAATTGGGTCACTGGGCAACCCAGCCTCCTAAAACCACAACAAAATAGAGTTAGGACTATTGAGGCCCAATGGGCTTGGTCGAGTGGCCAAGCCAGTCTGGGATGACCCAAAGATGAATCGGGATCAGGTTGGGTCATTTGAACTAGGCCGGGTGGGTCCGACCAGGTCGGACTGACCAGGTCGGACTGGGCCCAGATAGAACTGACCCCTATTTACTAAAACTCAAATATCTTTCAGACTGGGAATTCAATTAGAGAGATGTTTGCAGTGTTGGAACCCTCATAACCCAAAAGTTCTTTCGGAGTGATCTAAGGAGACGTTCATGTAAAATTAAATACAACAAATGTATTGAGGAGAGGATTCTCTCAGAATCAAGCGAAATACGTATGGGAATCCTACAGTTGGCTGAGACCCAAAGACTACTGATGAATGGGTCTATGTGACCCTTCAATCCTAGATGAAAATAATCTCATTGTGAACCACCTACAGGTGACCCCGTACAGACTAGCAAAAAAGCGACCCTGTGTGGATAAGCTAAAAGCAACACTATTTGGACTAGCTATGATGACCTTAGTGGGATGTGGCTTTGTGTGACCTAGTAGGCCCACAGTGGGAAGAAGCTCTGTATGATCGAGGAGACCCACGATGCTCATCAGGGACTAGTACTTCAGTATTCCGTGGTGTTTAGTGTACAATTTATAGCCTTTTCATTACATACATTAAATTATACCTGTGTGAGTGAACAATACCTTGTGTATACTTTCCTTTGTGGTATATCACCTCTGTTTCGGGATCCCTACTGATTATTTTATCACTCACTACTACACCAGCTTTTATTGCATGTGTTATATATGGTGCAGATAATAGATTCTTTGACAAAGACCTAAGTGGACCGGGACTAGGGGTTCCTAGTGAGATACGACAAGAAGGACGTATTTCCACAACTTCTGATATAAAATCCTTGACTACCCTTCAGACGGGGTCTTCTATAGGCACCTTAAAGAGAACATTTGTACTTTTTTTTCAGTTTGTCTTTTATTAGGTTTCTGATCTATCCCATTTGACTTACATATTTTACCTTTACTCAGTGGTTTTTTTATAGCATGAATATTTTCCATTACAATTTTTTAGGATGTGGTTTTGCATGTGTTTTAATGCAAATAGGTGCTCTGGAAAATTCATCCCACTCTTGGGATAATTCCATCAGTGCTAGTCACTAACCCCTAGCCTTTAGAAGGTGGGCTTGGGGCAGTCATGATACATGCCCTAGGGGAATTTTTGTGAAAAAATTAGTACAAGAGGTGGTCGGTTCTACCTCAATGATCAGGGGTCTATCATTTTTGTTTTTGGGGAATTGCATTAATTGTTTCGAGTTCAAATTTCTATTTCAAGGATTCTACTGTTGGTGTGGCAGCCAACGTATCCATACACAAGTGCCCTAAATTTTACTTTTTTGCTCGTTACATGAAACCACTAGTTTTATGAATCATATAGAAATTGAGTTTTTCCTAATGTTCTTCTTGAATTAGAGTCAAGTCACATGGTATAATATATTGACTATAGTACATCTTGTTCTATTTTTAGATACCTCCATGAAAACATCCAACAAGGATTCACATATGTGACCCTGAGGATAGCCCCTCCTAGGAATGAGGCATTAGTTCATGGACTACTACTTGAGATGGCCCTACCGGGTGGTGCGCCAGTGTTACCACCACCCATTGACCAGTAGTTACTATAGTCACTACTTGTAGAGGAAGAAAACATGCTCATTTCCTCACACATGTTCGATATGAAGTGACCTCCTAGGTTTAGGGGTGAGACTAACCCCTAGGTGGCAGAGGACTGGATTGAAGTTGTTACTCGAGTCTTCTGTCTTGTGAGGATGCCTCTAGACCTGATATCAATCATAGTCACGAGCATTATTTATGGCTTGGTAGGGAGATGGTGGGGCTTGATCGTTCATGTACATGACGAGGCCACCCTCACCTGAATACACTTTGATCCCCTCTTCATATAAGACTTCTTTTTAGTGACGTTTTTCTCTATGTGCATACAGAAGCTACTACGCCTATAGCAGGGTTGGATGACAGTAGTAGTGTACTCAGCAAAATTCATCAAAATTTATCTCAATTATAAATACATGGTTTGAGACCCATTATTTAGGGCCTGAACCTTTGAGAAGGGACCATTCCAGGTGATCAGGGCATATATTGTGTCTGTCACATCCCTACTAAGGATGGGGTACTAGAGCAATCCCTACTTGTAGGGAGCTTCCCGGTAGAGTAGGTGCGGGCAGCTGGAGCGACCAGTAGACCCCAGGCCGAAATGTTTTCAGTGGTGGGTTGTGGGTAGTAGATGTGGGGAGCCAAGAAAGTCATTCATTTTAGAGGATGACCCTAGGAATCAGGGTTAGTAGTGCAAGAATCCATGAGTAGAAGAAGTCAGTAAGGGGAAGGTTGTGCTTCTCATACAGGGGGCAAGGACACATGGATCTTGATTTCCAAACTCTCCACAAAGACGATAGGTAGAAGGTTGAGATACCTCCAAGTTAGAGGTACAGGTTTGAGTGAGGAGGTCAGTAGGGTGGCAGATGTGGTAGAGGACCTAGTCGAGCAGTAGGCAGTGGGAGAAGGTTTGAGGTGCTACCATCACCACCCCTAGGTGGTCCACCATGTCTTTAGGGAACTAGTGGATAGGGGTGAGGCCAACATCAGGTGATGGAGGCCCATGAACACGATGCTCCTAATATGATTAGGGGTACAATCTATATCTTCTCCAATTTAGTTGTAGTTCATATAAGAACAAGTTCCAACCACTCTTTCCTTATCATGAACTTTTCTTGAGGCTCAAAGATTTTGGTGGAGTTGTTGGCTCGATACTTACGGTTAGAGGGTCTTATGTGAGGGGATTAAATGATTACACACTATTGCCAGTAGTTTGAAAATACTATTGGAAGAAGGATCTTCTGTTGAGGTAGCCTAGTAAAGGCGTCGAGGCCTTACTATGTCATCTTCGGTATGGACTAGTTATCCAAATCCCAAGCTCAGATTTACTATTTTAGGCATAGAGTGTTGTGTTTCCGTGGGGATGAGACTATGTTTTCCTTCACCGAAGAAAAGGGAGATCTTGCATCACATGACATAATGTTTCAGAGGAGAGTGAAGTTGATCACTCAACAATTTGATAGCCTCACCCTTGGTACGAATGAAGAGATGATTCCTCACATTCATGTAGTGGTGGATGAGTATGAAGATGTCTTTATTGAGGATGTTCTAGGACTACCTCCTCAAAGGTAGGATGACTTCTGCATCAATATATACCCTGAGATGACACTGATATCCACACCATCATACCAGATGGATCTAGAGGAGATTCATTAATTTAGGTATAATTGGAGGACTTATAAGAGAAGATATTTGTGAGACCCAACATTTCACTAGGGAAAACCCCAGTTTTGTTTTCCCAGAAGGCAGATGGGAGTTTGAGGTTATTTTTGGACTTATAGTGCCTACACAAGGTGATTATGATGAATATGTATCCACTACCGAGGATTGATGACCATTTTTATCTGCTGAAAAGAGCGAGATGGTTCACGAAGATAAACCTCATGTCTGGCTATCATTAGCTTCGGGTAAGGGATAAAGTTGTACTAAAGATAGACTTTAGATGTTGGTATGACCACTATGAGTTCCTGGTGAAGCCGTTTGACAAGACTAATTTCCCAATAGTGTTTGTGGGACTCATTAAGAGAATATTCCACATTATTTTTACTGGTTAGTTGTGGTCTTCATAAATTACATGTTGGTGTACTCAACATCAGAGGAGGATCACACAACACATATGTGGATAGTCCTAAATACACCCTGAGAGAACTAGATTTATTGTAATCTCTCAATTTGTGATTTCTAGATATGGGAGGTCTACTTTCTAGGACCTGTTATATTGAAGGATGGAGTTGTAGTGGATCTAGAAAAGATAGCGGCGGTGCTTGCTCGGGATCTACCTAGGAGTGTGACTGAGGTGTAGAGTTTTTTAGGTCTGGCCAGGTACTACTAGATATTTTTATTGACTTTTATAGGGTAGAAGAACCCTTATAAGCTTTGACATTGAAGGGACATCCCTTTGTGTGGATGGAAAAGTGATTGCAGAGTTTTCATGAGCTGATACATAGACTGAAGAGTGCCCCCAATCTTTAGACTAATATAGTAGGGAGTTGGATATGTAGTTTTCTAGAACACATCAGTGACAAGACTAGGTTGTGTCTTGATGCAGGAGTGAGAAGTGATCACCTATGGTTCATAGCAGTTGGGGCAACATGAGAAGAACTACACAACCCATGATCTGGATATAGTAGTAGAGGTCTTTTCTTTGAAGACATGGCAACACTACTTGATGGGTGAGCAGTTTATAGTCTAATCTGATCACAAAATTCTCTAGTATATATTCTCCCAGATGGACCTGAACATGAGGAAGTGGATATGGATGGAGTTCCTCTATGAGTATGACTTCAAGATAGTATATACTGCTAGGAACTGGAATGTGGTGGTAGACGTGCTCAGCCGGAGGTTTGGTTTGCAGCTGCTGAGGGTGGTGACAAAACAACTAGCCACGATGTAGATATCCTTCATGAATTATGATAGAGTATCTTAACTTTAGTATAGGAATGTGACTCCCCACTTTTATAGTGAGTCAGGGAGGCACAACTAGTAGATGTTGACTGTGAGGCCAGACGTTCTCAATTATCCTTAGGACATGCTCCTAATGTATTTTCGATAGGTGGGGAGCACGTAATCCTTTTCAATTGATGCATAGTATTATCAGTGGAATTGAGAGATTATATTTTAGGGGAGTTCCATACCTCCCATTTGGTGGAACATTTAGGTGTGTAAAAGATGTACCAGGATCTATGACGTCAGTATCAGTAGATTGGGATAAAGAAATTGGTGGAAGAGTTTATTTCACAATGCCTCACTTGTCAACAAGTGAAGGATGAGCATCAGGTTCCAATATTCATAGCCCTGCCACTTTAGACAAGAGACATAGGCCCTTGGAGTTTGAGGGGGGAGACCATGTATTCCTTTGAGTCTCACCCAGATGGGGATAGCAGAGATTTGGATAGGGAGGCAAGTTATCTCCGAGATTTGTCAGCCATTTCCATACTCTGATCAGAGTTGGTGAGGTGGCGTATCACTTAGATCATGCTCCACTAATGCATCATGTAGATGATGTTTTCAACGTGTCACCACTGAGGAGGTATTTCCATGATCCATCACACCTCATCCAATGGGGCGAGCTAGACATTGATGATGGGGAAACATTTATAGAGATCCTGATGGAGATAGATGATTGACAAGTGTTGGTCCTTTGAGGGTCGTCGATTCCTCTGGTATGTGTTCGGTGGAAGCACGAGAATATATAAGATATCACAAGGGAGAGAGAGTATCAAATTTGTGCATAGTACCCTCATTTGTTTTTTTATCACATGTTTTGGCTTACAGGGACATGAATCCCTAAGGGTGGGGGTAATGTAATGTCCCATAATTCCATGTAATTTTTTATATTACATGGGATTATTTCGAGACCAGACGATGAGACATCACGTGATTCCAAGGACTAATTTGGATATAATGTTATTCCAAATTATTATAATTTTCTTTTAAATAAACATGAAAGTAGGGTTTTCTAACTTTTAAACCGGTAACAAAAATTGAAAAAAATTTGGGCACCAGTGAACTCAAGGAATCATGATTCTCCTAGAAAGGGCCTAAGGTTGGATAGTATGGACTAACTATGGAAGTTATTTTTTTGAAATAAATAAAATAATTAAGTAACAATTATTTCATTTTCAATTCCTGTTAATTCTTAAATGGTATCTCAGATTGGAAATCAAAGAGTACCATTGAGGTTTTGAGGGCGTGTTTACCTTAGATGGAGCATAACCTCGATTGGTGCAGGTCGAGGGTAAAAGAGAGTTTAGAAACTATTTTTACCAAATTAAAAGGGCACACATTTGTGGTTTTGGAAAATTCTAAAAGGGTTCTAGAATTGAAATTCCAAGGGCACCGTTGCATCTAGAATGATGACATTTCAGGAGATAGTAGTTTTGGGATTCTATTAGGAGACTTTCATGGATTTTTAAATATGAAGAATGGCATTAAGAGTGGATTCTCCGTGATCCAAGCGCACTATGTGTAGAAATTCTATGGCTTGGTGAGACCCTAAGGCTTCTAAAAAGCGGGTCTATGTGACTCCACATGCCTAGATGATAAGAAGATCTATGTAAAACAACTAATATTGACCTTGTGTGGATCATCTACAAGCGACCCTGTGTGGAGCAGCTACAAGCGACTCTGTGTGGACTTGCAATTATGGCCTAATTGGGAAGTGGCTCAGTGTGACCCAACATGACCATAGTGGGGAGAGGCTCTGTTTGACCTAGTAGACAGACGGTACTCATTAGTTATGAATAACTCAGTAGTCGAAGGTGTTCATTGTACGACTGATAGTTTTTCTTTACATACATTAGATTATACCTGCCTGAATGCATAGTAACTTTTGTATACATTCTATTATTATCTTCCACTTGTGTTTTAGGATCCATACTCAGTATTTTGTAACTCACCCCTTTATGGGAATCGCCCACACATGTTGTGTCTGTTGTAGAGAACAAGCGATTTGATGGAGACCTCGGGGGACGGGGACCAAGAAGTGCTTAGTGAATATGGCAGTCAGGGCATACTTCCACAACTTATGACAACCACTACATGCCTACCCTAAAGGTTGGTTCTTCTATGTATCTCTTACAAATATCTTTTTTACTTTCTTATTTTCTATTTTTTGGGGTTGTATTCTAGCCCATTTGACTTACAACTTGTACCTTTTCTCAATGGTTGTTTAGTGTTATGAATGTTTTCCATTCCATATGTTTGGGATATGCTTGTGTGTGAGTATTCATCCATATAGGAAATTAGGAAAATACCTCCCACTCATGGGATAATGCCTTCGGTGCTAGTCTCCCACCCCTAGCCTATGGGAGGTGAGCTTGTGGTAGTCATGAAATAGGCCCCATGGGATGGGTTGTGAAAAAAGTTGTTATTATCTCCCCACTATATTGAATTACCTTTTCAAAGTCATCCTTATTCTCCATAAACATGTCATGAATAAGTGTTATGTCCTTCAATTTTTTAACTTGAAACTTAAATTATTGAGTAACTTGATGTAGATTCATATTCTCATCCAAATATTCAAAGAGGCCGGTCATCAGATTCCTGGTGCAAATGCTTCTGAAATAAGAATTAGTCCTCATTGTGTGTTCTTCCTGAGTATAAGATGATTTCTTGGTATAAAATATGACCATACCCTTCACACATTTGGTGTTATTCTCAATATTTTCAAGGATTTCCATACTAGAAGAACTAAACAAAGATTTAATCTATTCACAAACTATAGATCCGACCATTTCTCTATCCAAAGATTGAGAAGGCTGAGTAGAGGTAGAAAGAACAATATGATCTAATGTGTCTTCTTTAAGAGAATTAAGTACTATCTCTGAATACACATTATACTCAGAGGTAAACCCATTTATATTAAACTCCTATTTTAACATCTAATTCCTAATGTTGGTATTATTCTCAACATTCCTTTCAGCCATTGAAACTGTGTTTGGTTGAATTTCGGTTATAACCTTCTCTAAAACTTTGGCTACATCGGTCTCAGTCACAAAATCTGCCTAAACTATAGTAGGAGTAGCATGCATGGACTATCTCATCTCTTCAATGGAATCCATTAAAGAGTTTACCTCATCACTTAGAGTAGGTACAGAAACAACATGAGAGTGAATAGATTCCCTGACATTCGAGCATACTTATTCTTTAGAAATATCAAAATCTTCCTTAGTGACATAGTCACTTGAAGGGATCTGAGAAACTAATTCTCTTGGAACATGCCCAAACACCTCATCATCTGAATCATCATTGTCAAAAACAAAATTACATATCCAGGATTAATTTCTAATTCATACATAACATCTTAATCCAAAGGGGTTAGATTTTCAAGTCTCACTCTTCCATCATGATGCTCCCCCATAGCTTAAGCTATTCTATCTTGGAGATCCCCCTAATCTAGATCCCTTTCTATCTGCTACTCCTCCACATCTTGAGATCTTCTTCTAGCATAAACTAACTAAGGAACTTGGATTATTTGACCCTACACTTCTATTTAATCTTCAACCACTACCACTTCTATAGTATCAACTGCTGAAGAACTAGGAGAGTCTATATTAGGTTCCTAATTCACATTACCAACCAGACCTACCGTAGAATCTAGATCATCAGTAGTATTATTAGATATATATTATCACATACAATTATTTCATACTCCCTATCATTTATATCATTTCCATCATTTATATCATCTCCATCATCTCCATCATTTACCAAGCCATTTAATTTTTCTTCTTGATTACTACTAGATCCACTTTCTCTTACTATTACTTCTTCTTATTTGTCTCCTTATTCTCCTTCTTCTTCTTATTCTTATAAATCCTCTTTAGAACCACTATACATGCTATCATACTACACATTTCCTTACACTTATGTCTCCTCATCACCATTGTCACAAATAGATGGTTAATTTGAAGTTAAGGCCTAAGGTGGACTAGGAGGTCCATATGATATACCCTTTTGAGCTTTAGTGGTGTTAGGGTCACTCCAATAATAAATAGGAGAGATTTGATCATTATCAAGAGTAGTAACCTCTTCCTCATCAGAATAAATCAGATCAACATCTTTTGGTTTAATACTAGGATCCACTAAATCTCTTGGCCTAATAGGATGGTCCATTAGGTTAAAATTTTCTTTAAAATTATCCTTCTCAACAACCAATTCCTTCTTCAATTGGTTCCAATGGATTTTCATCTTCTTTCATATCTCCACAGTAAAGACAATTCCACTACCAGATGAAACATTTTCTTCACCTTTATCCACACATCTTTCACTTATTGCATGGCTGATATCATCCTTATGATGAAAAGGGAATTTTTCATACAATATTGATTTACCACCTATCTAATGTGAACAATCATGTATCTAAATAGATTGACCTTGTGACCTTTCTTCTATAAATATAACAATGATACATATTGACACTTTAAGTTGAAAAATCCTATTTCTTAAGGGAAATATGGTGCTGAAGAAACTTGAAAAAAATCTGCTCTCCCTATCCAGCTCAATATAAGGTGGCCTCCTATGATCCTATTTCCTTATTAGATACTTTAGAGCTCTCTCATATAAAATGATTTCACCTGAAGGTGGAATATTGACCTGATAGTCATCACATATTCTTTCATGTGGAACCCTGAGGCATTCTTCCCAATGCATAGAAGAAAATGAAATTATCCATCGTTTAACTACATATTTGATATAACTTAAATCATTGAACTCTAAAATAAATTCAGCATTTATGTTTAACTCATGTACATGATTCAGGTAATGAGGACTCTAATTAGTTGAAAACTAGTCCATCCAACATTAGGTTTGCAATACCTTTCATAAGAGATATATACTCTCTAACAACCATTCAATGAAAAATTCATTCTTTAGTGTTACTACACAGTTTGCAAGAGTTGGATTGACAGGTTGAGAATTAATAGATTCTATCTTCTACTTCTTAGTAGGTTGAAACTCATATCCAGATCCTCCATCGAGTATACACTTCATACATTCAATTTATAATGGTTCATTAGAATGATGGAAGGTGAAAGGTAGAGGGTAAAGATCAACAACAAAAGAGTGTAAGGGTTAAAGACAAGGGTGAGTAGTTCAATGGATTACCTTGAATTATATCATTTAGGGAATTTGAGATCATAAATTCATAAACCGGGTTCAAGGAAATAAATGAAACAACATTGTTTTGGTTAAGACATAAAATAAATAAAACAATGGGTTCTATCTTTATTAGCATGACAATATTAGAATTACATTATGAATGTTGGCATGACATTATCAATGTCGGCCTGAAATTATCTGCATGACACTATCAGTGTCAACATTAAATTATCGGCATGACACTATCAGTGTCGGCATGATGGTATCCACAAGAAACTATTTGTATATACATGAAAATATCCACATGACACTATTGGTGTTGGCACAATAGTATCAGTATGAAACTATCATTGATGGAATAACGAAGTGTAGGTCTCAACATGACCATGTTTTAGCATGGAAAATGTGTCAGTGTTGGCATGACATTGTCTAAATGATACTATCAGTGTTGTCATGACATATACACATATTTTTCACAAAGTGTTATCAACATAACATATTTATAAATTAATCATCCCTATTTCAGGTTTTATGTAATTTATTCATTCACACTTTAATGGATTTTTGAATATGTCAGCAATTAAATGTTCAGTGCCAATAAAATCTGGTATTATATCACCTTTTTGATAATTATCTCTCCAACAGTGATGTCTTAAATTAATATTCTTTGTTCTAGAAAATAAAAATTTTCTTTTTACTACACCATGAAACAAGAGTCTTTCCCAAAAAGTGACATGTTCCATAGGTTCTCATTCTATCTAACTTAAACTTCCAAAATCAGCAACATAATAACTCACTAGATCAAAAGTTTGTCCTCTAGGGTATAACAATCCTATATTGGTAGTATATTTCAGATATTTGAAAAATATTTTGATAACATTTAGATGAGATTATTTATGGTTATCTTGAAAATAGGTACACATACACACACTAAACATAATGTCAGGCCTGCTTGTAGTTATGTAGAGTAAACTCCCAATCATTCCTCCATAAGAGGTTTGATCAATATATTTACCATTTTCATCAAGTTAGAACTTAAAGGTGGTACTCATTAGAGTATCACTAATTTTTTACCATAAAATCCAAGAATTTTAAAAAGATATTTTTTATATTTACATTGATTTAAAATAATATATTCTTTATTTTGAAATATTTGAAATCCAAAAATGAATTTGAGTTCCCCCATTTTTGGTGGACTATAGTGGTCCCACTGATCACAAAATGAATTCATATAGGCATGATCAAGAATATTACAAAAACATCCTCATATTGTACCAGTAAAAAGATATGGGTTCATTTACATCATACCCTTACACAATAAAATATCTGGTATTTATAAATATTTCATCATTTCTTAACTTTTAATCATAAGATGTGTTTTTTTAACAATTTCATCATATAATAACGTGCAAAAGGAATTGGGTTTCATATCTTTTTTATCATGGTATAACCTGTGGAAGATAAAGGGGTTTCACAATCAACTTGTACACTTAAAAATAAATCATTAAATGATTTAATATGAATATTTTCCATGGATCCTATCACAAGTATTTAATAAAATATATCAAAATATATCAACTTTTATGGGGAAGGAGTATAAATACCACTAGAATGATTACATAATAAAAATAATCATTCATTGAATATCATTTTTTGAAATTTATAATATTTTTGAAAACCATATATTTAAAAAAAACATTTAAAAATTTAAAATATATGTTATTAACAGTATTTTAATACATTTGATGAAAAATTTATTTTCAACTATGAAAAAATATTTTTAATTCACTATCAATTATGAAACATTTTTATTTAAAAACCACAATGTTATCATATTAACGGATGATATTTCATAAAAATAACAATGTAACATATCTAAAGATGATTCATTGGAAAGATGTTCATGATCCCTACAAAATTCGTATATTCGGAAAGATTGATTTCATCGAATAATGTTTTACAAAGTGCATTGATCGAGAAATTTTATGAAGATTACTTTTATAACCATATATTTATTAAAATGTAAAAACACTGTTAAAAATACCTTTTAAATATTATAGTAAAATATATTTTATATAAAAAAATGGTTATTTAGATTAAACATATTTCTATGCATAGTGTTAAATAAAGTTGGAATTTATTCAAAACAAATTATTAAATATCACAAATACCTAAAAGTGGATAAATCATACTGATACATGGAGATATCATATATTAGCATAGGAAATGAAAATTCATGATTGTTTGTGATGTATTGATCATAAAAGTTCATCAATGAATGTAATAACATAATCAATCTTGATAAATAATGAGATTGATGAAATAATCGGTTACCACTTAAGTATCACTAAATCGTTTTCATGTTGGAAGAATAACATTACCTGATGCAAAAAAATAAGGAAACGATATATATTCATAACATAACATGTCAAATGTAGGTATATACCTTTCATATAAAAATATAAGTGTATATCATGGAATTTATCTTGAATGAAGGAAAATTTAGACAAAATAACTTTAAGGATTTGGTAAAATTTGGACCATAGTCACCACAAAAAATATCAATAAATTAAAATTAAAATACACTAAAAATTTTGTATAATAATCATAGAATAAATTTATGGGTAGTCTAAACCCCACACAATATAAATCATAGGTAAATATTGAAAATGTCTCGAAGAAATAAAAATGAGACTAGAAACCCCTTATATTAATTCTTAAATATTGTGGTACATATAATAATCACATGCATAATAATAGTATTTTTATAATAAATCTACCACAGAACCACATTAAAATATATCATACCTTATATTATTTTAGTATGACTTTATAGCACCCATTTGTAAAAAATTGCAGGTTATTTTACGTTTAACAAAATAACTAATTTTTTGTTATATGTTTTGACTTGTTATTATTGAACCTTTAAATTATATATTGATTTAATTATTTAAATAATATAAAAATTCCATAAATATAATATATATTCATTATATAATTAGGTATAACAATATATATAATATATAAATATGTAATAAAATACCTTATTCATTGAGATGGTAGGACGTACGTACTCATGGACATTGATTATACTTTCATGTTTTATTAAAATAACATAAATAATATATATATATATATATATATTATAATTCCATTAGAATTATTATTTCATATATATCTTATATTTTTTATAAACTTGACCTTAATAAATTCCATGTAGAGTTTGAATGAATCACATTGCTTTAGGGAGTTGATTTCCAATACATCTAATAATGAAGTAATTATATTCACGTAAAATGGAAATCATGATAGGCTGTGTTTTATTATAAATTAAAAAGAATAAATTTTCATAAATATCATATATAACTTTAAAAATAAAACATTTATCATAATTACATTCCAATATTGGTGAAAAAAACCATTGACATCATTTCGCGAGGTGGTTGTCTGTCATACATAAAAAAAATAAGTTAAAACAGAAATTTGGTGAATTTGTGTAAGGTTCTAGGTTTACACATTAAAATAATAAATAAATATATACATTTAGGTTCCAGAATTTGTTTTTATTGATTGAATAGAAATACTTGTGTTTTTTATGGATGAAAATACAATATAATTTCCTACAAATGGATGTTACATATTCATTGGGAAACTCCTTTTCGTTGGCAGAAAATAGATTCCTTGGATAGATTTATGACTAATTTTTGGATTATATGTGGAAAGGATGGATGATTTGAGATTATATAGAGACATTTTTGTAGATAAAAAAGGATTTATATTTTTTAGGAAATGGTTGGGGTGAGATCCATTTTATAATGGATGAGGAATGGAATTCTTGTAAATATAATGATGTAAAGACTATTGAGATGTCCCTCTTACATAATCATCTCTATTTAATTGTCAATTATCTATCGAAAATGGTACTTGGAATGAATATGTCAAGAAATTTGATTTTATACTTATTTAAATGTTATTTTGCCCCTTAAATTAATTTCTACCCACTAAGTAAATCAATTTTTACATTTATCGCAGCAATTAATTTTCATTACTTTAATATTTTTTGTAAAAACCAATATTCAGCATATTCGAATTTATAAATTATTCTCATTAAAAAAACTAACAAATTTCTCCTATTATTATAACAAATTTTGAAGAAAATAATTTCAAATTAATCATGTAGAGAAGACAAAACAATGAGTTCTTATAAAGTGAAAATGTTCAAAACATTAGATTATTTTTATATAAAATTTATATTCGAAAATGATTACAATGAAATGAATAGGATTAATATATGAATAAATTAATTTAATATTATTAAAAAAATTTAATTTAACTATAATTTTTTTAATTGAAAAATATATTTTCAAATAAAATTTATTATTTGTCACTATTCATAAAAAAATGAAACATCACAGGAATAAAAAAAAATATATATATTAATTAAATTTTTATATTCCACCATCAAAAATTATTTTCTTTTCAAATTTAATATCAACAGTTTGGAGAGATGATATTTTGAATATTTTGACTATTATACATCTATAAAATTACTTTTTTGAAAAATACATCTTTTTATTCATACAATTTGATTTTTCATTATCATATGCCTATAAAATTTCTTTTATGATTGTCAAATTATATTATAAAATATTTAATAATTTTTTTTATTAAAATAACACTCTTGAAATTTTATTAATTTATTTATTGACAAATATGGTATTTCTATATATAAAAAAGATTCTAGAAGTGAAATTTCATTATTTTAAAATAGATCTTACTTTCATTCCAAAATAATTTTAAAAAAATTGATTCATTTTATATACACATGTATATCATATTATAAAAATTTAGTTAATCATATTCATAACTTTCACTCCAGTGGATAGTATGTAACAAAAATAATATTTTATTAAAAATAAAATATCATAGTTCGATAAAACATTACATTGCATGTACCAAAATATATCGAAGTAACCATCTATTGTGTGTTACATAAGCCATATATATATATATATATATATTTGTATGTGCAACATGCTACTAGGTTCCCATAATGAATCACTGGGGTTGGGGGTTATGATTTTACATGGCTGAAAATAATAAATAATTATAGAAGGCAGTACATATCATTGATCACAATAATTTGATTGATCAATGGAAGATTAATGGATTTAAAAAATATTTGATGATTAATAAGACCATCAGATCAAGAGAAGCAAAATAATTATGATTAATATTTTTTAATCTTTTGTTCATGGAATTGATTATTTATTTTACTGTATAATAAGAGAAGTAAATTTACATTCTAACCTAAATTCCATTTCATATTCAAAATCATACCCTTAGGTTGTCTGTTTAAAATTAATCATGTAATCAGTTTCTCAAAAAATGATGATGAATTTTTTATTCCTGATAAACTATTGGATCACATGATCCAAATATAAAATGAAAAATATTTCCATATTACTTTTGTAATAATAAGGTATAGATATCAAGATATCATATGTCATCCAATATGCATAAGCCCTCATATGGTTAGTTAGTACTTTAACATTTAAAATCTCATCCGATTATTAACATGAACCATCCCAAAAATTGTAAACCATTTAACTCTTCATATGGATTAAAATTCAAATCATTATAATTAATTTAAACAAATCATTTAATACTATATCTCCCATAGATCAAACGGTAGCTCTCGGTTGTCACATTTTAATCATTTTAAAAACACTATAATGTATTCTCTTGAAACAATTTGATAACATGAATTTTGATAAATCCTATTTGAATACTAGCATAGAGATCCATGATATCATATACTACATTATCAATAAATCCATTATAAATAATGAGGTCATTGATGTTATTCAATTTACTTCTTCAAAACTTTTCAACTCATTATACAATATTACAAAACTCTCAACATCAATATCATTTTATGTTCTACCATCCCCAAATCAAAATATCACATTTCCATAAAATAGTATTTATATGTAATTTAAACAATTCAATACTGTTTTTTAATTCCATAATGGTAAGGTTAATCTTCATGATTCATAAAACATAATTATATAATTCCAGTAAATATATAATGTATAATAAAACAATATTTTTAAATAATTATATAGCCTTCATCATCTTATTACATAATAACCTCTTTCAATAATATTGAGATATGAATAATGTCTTATGGTTCTTCACCATTAATTTATTAATTATTCTTATGCCTAGTGTAAATAACAAGGTAAGAATATAATATGTATTTCACATTTCTTTTCCGATCTTTGTATATTTATTAGTATATTCAATACTCAATCAACCTTCCTAATTATATTCATGAGATTGCAACATACGACATAGATTGCTTTAATTCCCAAACATTGAACCTATAATACATTAAATGTAATCCCAGTTCCTTCTAGTCCCCAAAAATAACTAAGACTACAATTTAATGTGTGAGTAACACATATTATAGAGGATAACCACATAAACATACAAAATTTTATATAGGATTTTAGAACCCTGACACACTCATTTATATATTTGAATCCATATGTTTATCCCAAGAAAATACAATATCAATTTGGTAGAAATATACCTATGTATTTCAGAAATTTTTTCTCATACTAGTTTCAAATGGTTAATTAAGCCTTACCTTTTAAATAAATATTTAACAACCGATTCTTAACATACTTGGATATTAGATCATTTTAGATGATAATTTAGCACATTACAAACGTACATTCCAGATTACCATAATAGTTATGTATCGTCAGAAATATGGGAAAATAATATTCACTAATTCTAAAATATATTCAACATACCCTAACAAGATCATCCCATTTATTACTATAACATGTAACCTTTCATAATTAAAAGGGGATTGGAAACATAATACATGGGTGAGCATGGAGGCTTAGTAATGGTATAAAAGTGAGATATGTAAGTATAAAATCACAAAGGTATTTAGAATATGATCGTATCAATATAATATAATCCACTCAATATCAATGGTCATAAACATGAATCATGGGATAATTATTGATAGTTCATAACACATGAATCAAAAGGAAATAAAATAACATGAGTCAGTGAGCATACTAATAGAAAATCATAAATACTTCTAGCATAAAAATAAATTTATAGCATTTTTAACATGTTTAATTTGAAAATAATTAATCATTAGGTTAAGGAAATGAAATCAATCCCTTACATAAATATATCTATAAGAAACTCTATCCACTCCTAACATTGTAATCATGTCATTAGGTTGAGGAATAACATTGTGAAAATTTAATCATCTTCATGCAAAAAAATTGTGAACATGGTCTTAATTTCACTCATAACATCGTGAAAATATGATTAGGTTTAGGAATAAACTTATGGGCATGCACCCACTTCCATGGATAATATTTTGATTATGTAATCAGGTTCATAATTAATACTATGCAAATGTAATATAGTTAATTCACGAAAATCATGAAAATTTGATGAGGTTCCTCCATAACATTTTGAACATGTTAAAAGGTTCATGAATAACATATATACTCATGATCCATCCATTATTACAAAATTCATTGATATTTGATATAGGTTCCACCCTTCACATAATGAAATAAATACATCTATGTGACACCAGATTAAAAATCAAAATATCACAACTTATAGGAACATATGGGTTTCATAAGAATGTTATCATATCCCATTAAATGAAATGGGGATTATAAAAATAGCATTATATAATAATATATGAAAAGGGGAAAAGTTTCATAATCAATTCATCTATGAATAACCAATGAAATGATTTGGGTTTCCTAATAGTTTTTCCATGGAAACCCATGGAATAAAAACATGATTCATATACAACATTTCTTCTTAAATAAAAAAATTTTGTTTAACAAATATAACTTATTTCCATGGATCATTTCATTGTAAAGAATAAATTATATCAATTGATTACATCATCAAAGAGGATGGATTTTGATGCATCACATGATGAATTTATTATTGAAAATAACTATTCTATGAAAATCATATTTTATAACATAAAATATTTTCAAAATAATTTTCATAAAAATGATTAGAAAACATATAAGGAATATTTTTAAAATAATCTAAAATGATTCATGAGAAAATAACCTTTCCACTATGAAATTTTATTAAATCATAAAAAATAGTAAGACATTTTCCTTTGATAACAACTTAAAAAAAAGAAATTTATGAATATTAGGGAATTTCTTTATTTAAGCATAACTACGTAAACATTAAATTAAATCAACATGTAAATGGTGGTGATGGAAAATAGAAATATTGTACATGATGAACATTTATTTTTCACCATAAATATTATAGGAAGGTTCATTTATTAAATAAAGAATTGAAATTTATTTTTTAAAAAATATTATTAAATAAAAAAC
The DNA here is from genome assembly GCA_963277665.1 of Viscum album. NCBI lineage: Eukaryota > Viridiplantae > Streptophyta > Magnoliopsida > Santalales > Viscaceae > Viscum > Viscum album. Next base: position 2,026,191,546 of record OY728140.1, on the reverse strand, counting down.
ATAGTGAAATTATTATTTAACTAAGGTTCCTTACACTTATGTCTCCTCATCACCATTGTCACAAAGAGTTGGTTAATTAGAAGTTAAGGCCTAAGGTGGACGAAGAGGTCCATATGATATACCCTTTTGAGATTTAGTGGTGTTAGGGCAACTCCAATGATAAATTGGAGACCTTTGATCATTATCAAGAGTAGTAACCTCTTCCTCATCAGAATAAATTGGCTCAACATCTTTTGGTCTAAATCTCTTGGCCTAATAGGATAGTCTATTATGTTAAAATTTTCATTAAAATTATCCTCCTCAACAACCAATTCCTTCTTCCATGGGTTCCAATGGATTTTCATCTTATTTAATATCTCCATAGTCAATAAAATTACACTACCACATGAAACATTTTCTCCACCTTCATCCACACATCCTTTCACTTATTGCATGGCTGGTATCATCCTTATGATGAAAAGGGAAATTTTCGTATAGTAGGGATTTACCATCTAACTAATGTAAACAATGAAGTATCTAAATAGATTGACCTTGTTCCCTTTCTTCAAGAAATATAACAATTATACATCTTGACACTTTAAGTTGAAAAATCTTATTTCTTAAGGTAAATATGGTGCTGAATAAACATAAAAAAAACCTTATCCCCCTATCTAGCTAAATATAAGCTGGCCTCATATGATCTTATTTCCTTGTTAGATCCATTAGAGCTCTCTCATATAAAAATATTTCACATGAAGGTGGAATATTTCCCTGATAGTCATCACATATTCCTTCATGTGGAACTCTGAGGCATTCTTCCCAATGCATAGAAGAAAATAAAATTTTCCTTCCTTTAACTACATATTTGATATTACTTACATCAATGAAATCTAAAATAAATTCAGTATTTATGTTTAACTCATGTACATGATTCAGGTAATAAGGCCTCTAATTAATTAAAAACTAGTCCATCCAACTTTAGGTTTAAAATACCTTTAATAAGAGATACATACTCTCTAACAACCATTCTATGAAAAATTCTTTCTTTGGTGTTACTACACGGTTTACAAGAGTTGGATTGATTGGTTGTGAAATAGCAAATTCTATCTTCTGGTTCTTAGTAGGTTGAAACTCATCTTCAGATCCTCCTTTGAGTACACACTTTATACTTTTAATTTATAATGGTTCATTAGAATGATGGAAGGTGAATGGTAGAGGGTAAAGATCAACAACAGAAGAGTGTAAGGGTTAATGGCGAGGGTGAGTAGTTGAATGGATTAACTTGAATTATATTGTTTAGGGAATTTGAGATCATAAATTCATAAACCGGGTTTAGTGAAAGAAATGAAACAACATTGTTTTGGTTAAGACATAAAATAAAGAAAACAATTGGTTCTATCTTTGTTAGCATGAAAATATCGGCATGACATTATGAATGTCGGCATGACATTATCAATGTCAGAATGTCATTATCCTCATGACACTATCAGTGTCAAAAATAATGTGTCGGCATGACACTATCAGTGTCGGCCTGATGGTATCCACAAGTTACTATTTCTATAGACACGAAAATATCCACATGACACTATTGGTGTTGGCACGATAATATCGGTATGAAACTATCTGTGTTAGCATAAGGATGTGTAGGTCTCAATATGACCAAGTTTTAGCATGGAAAATGTGTCGGTGTTGGCATGACATTGTCTAAATGATACTGTCAGTGTTGTCATGAGATATACACATATTTTTCACAAAGTGTTATCAACATAACGTATTTATAAATTAATCATCCCTAATTCATGTTTTATGTAATTTATTCATTCACAGTTTAATGTATTTTTGAATATGTCAGCAATTTAATGTTCAGTGCCAATAAACTCTAGTATTATATCACCTTTTTGATAATGATCTCTCCAACAGTGATGTATTAAATTAATATGATTTGTTCTAGAAAATAAATTATTTCTTTTTACTACACCATGAAACAAGAGACTTTCCCAAAAAGTGACATGTTCCAGAGGTTCTCTTTCTATCTATCTTAAACCACCAAAATCAGCAACAGAATAACTCACTAGATCAAAAGGTTGTCCTCTAGGGTATAACAATCCTATATTTGTAGAATATTTCAGACATTTAAAAAATATTTTAAGAACATTTAGATGAGATTATTTATGGTTATCTTGAAAATATGTACACATACACGCACTAGACATAATGTCAGTCCTTCTTGTGGTTATGTAGAGTAGACTCCCAATCATTCCTCCATAAGAGGTTGGATCAAAATATTTACAATTTTCAACAAGTTCCAACTTAAAGGTGTTAGTCATTAGAGTATCACTACTTTTTACCATAAAATCCAAGCATTTTAAAAAGATATTTATTATATTTACATTGATTTAAAATAATATATTTTTTATTTTGAAATATTTGAAATCCAAAAATGAATTTGAGTTCCCCCATTAAACCCATTTCAAATTCATTCTGCATCATTTTTGAAAAATGAACACATAATTATTTTTCTGATGATCCAAAAATAATATCATGTACATAAAATTTAAAACTAAAACAAAATTTTTAAAGTGTAATATAAAAAGAGAATGATCAGATATAACTTTTTTAAAACCTTTTGAAATAATAAAACTACTTAGTCTATCATTCAAAGATCTTGGATATTGTATTAAACCATATAAAGCATTTTTTTAATTTAAAAACATTATTTGGAATGTTAGGTTTTGTAAAAACAGGGGGTTGTTCAACCAAAACATCCACAACTATTAACTAATTTAGGTATACACTCTTAATATCCATTTGATATACCTTGAAATTTAGATGTGTTGAATATGAAAGAAAGATTCTAATGGCCTCACGTTTCAAAATTGGTGAAAATGTTTCATCATAGTCAATCCCTTCATCTTGACTATAACATTTTTGTAACCAATCTAGGTTTATTTCTTACAATATTACCATATTCATTCACATTGTTTCTAAACACCCACGTAGTTCCTATTGTCATGGTTTCTTTGGGAATATCTTCAAGTGTCCAAACATTGTTTCCTTCAAATTGATTCAAATCTTCTTGCATAGAATTTACTCAAATTTCATCATTGATTAAATAATTAATTCTTTTAGGTTAAAGTTGTGAAAAGAAATCTTGATGTTCAACATTATTTATAATAGAAGCTCTAGTCTGTGCCCCTTTTTCTAGGTCTCCAACTACAACATCTAAAGGATGGTTCTTAAGGGTTCTTGTAGGTCTAGAGAATGAAGGTATAGTTATTTCTTGTTTATCAGTAGGTTCAGGTTCATCATGAAATTATTCTTGATAATTTCATAAAATGAAAGATTTAATAGGCTACTTAATAGTAGGTTTAGATGATTTTACATTTATGTCCAGATTTCATAGATCATCATCATGATTTTCTTGGGAGGTCTTGGTTTCATGATGATCTTTTTCATCAAATTTGACTGGTAAAAATTCTTCCACACACACAGTTATTTTATTAAAGAATTCATAGGCTTTACAAGATATTTAATAGACTACAAAGATTCCTTCAGCACTCTTGGATGCAATTGTTTCTATATTTCCTTTATATTAAGGATATAAATTTTCAACAAAAAACATTGTAGTAATTAACATTTTTTTATGTTTTTCCACAGCTGATAGGGGGTTATCTTAAGAATTGGTTTGATTAAGATTAATTAATTATATAACAAGATGTATTGAAAATTTTTTCCCAAAAAATAGAGTGGAAAGTCCTATTCATTAAGCATAGTTTGGGCTATCTATTGTAAAGTTCTATTTCTTCTTTCTTCAAAAATTTATATTGGGGTTTCCTAAGAGAAGAAAAGTTAGGACTATATCCATTTTGTGAGAAAAAAGATTCAAAAACTTGGTTTTCTAACTCACAGCCATGGTCAATTATTAAGGATTTAAATAATAGAACACTTAGGTTTTATACTATTCTATAATAATTAGTAAAATGTGAAAAAGATTTACTTTTTTGATCTAACAAAACGGTCCAAGTATATCTAAAAAATCCATCTACTATAAAATAAACATAGTGCTTCCAATTAAAACTGGAAACCCTAGATGGTCGAAACAAATCCAAGAGAACCATCTCAAGAGGTTGAAAAATAGAAACATATTTCTTTGTTTTGAAATATATTTTAAGATCTTTATCCTTTTGACAAGGATTACATGTATTTTCATTTAGAAATTCATGTTTAGAAATATATTGACTAGTCCTTTCCTAGTAATCTTTCTAAGAGAATGAGTATTACAATGTCCCAATCTACTATTCTAGATCCAAGAATCATTATGAAAGGAACTTAAGCATGAATCATTTTGAGAAACGAGGGAATCTATGTTTACAACAAAAATATTTTCATTTCTAAGAGCAGTAAATACCTACTCATTTTTTAAATTAAAAACAATCGTGAATCATTTTAAAATTCAACAATAAAACCATCATCAGAAAATTGAGAGATACGAATAATATTATAATTTAATCCATAAAAAAAGTACTTCATAATTTAAAACTGAATTAATGTTACCAATTTTTCCAAGGTGAATTATTTTCTCTTTAGCATTTTCACCAAAGGGGACTTGAACACCACCAATATATATAAGATTCTTAAAGCATGAATAATATCTTATCATGTGTCTCAAATATCCACTGTCCATGTACCAAGAATTATACAGGATCCCTTTAAACAGGTTTCCTAAAAAAATATTAGGTAATAAAACATTTTGGAATCCATATTTTTTTTGGGTCCAATAACATTAGTAATAAGGACTCTGGGAACCTACATTTGTTTAATGGGGTTCCCATACACATTTTTTAATGTATTGGAAAAGTAGAATTTATTTGGTCCAGAAAAACATGAAATAGTAAATGATGTTTCATAGCTGTAATGTGTAGAAAATTTTCTAAAAATTGGAATAAAACTGGATTTTCCAAATTTTTATACAAAATTGGTTTTGAGAAAATTTCATTTACTAGTTTGATATCCAACACCACTATTGTATTTGGGTGAAAATTATTTACCATGAATTTTAACCAAGATATATTTTCCATTGCTGATCTTTTTTAAACCATTTTTCAATTACACATAAGACATTTTGAGATCATTGTTTTCTTTATGAAATTGAAAATTATATTCTTTTTATATGGAAATCATAAAATTAATAGTAGACAAAAGAGAATACTATTTCATTAAATCTTTATATTTTTCTTTAAATTAATTTCATGGATCCTTAATAATATGGAAGTATTCAAACTTTTTCTCATTTGTAAAATTTTTGGAATCACTTTCATCTACAGAATAATAAGAATTTTGTACAGGAGACTCATAGGATACCTCATATGTGTTTCTCCTGAAACACATGTTTTCCTTTTCCCCTTTTCATTGTGTGATGATTCTGACTCACTAGAGCTATCCTCAGAAGCACTCTAGGTGGCCTTTATTTCCTTCTTGTACCTATTATATTATTCCTCATATTTCCTCTTATATTTTAACTTAGGTATGTCATCATTTACATATACTATACTCTTAAATTGATAAAAAACTATTTGATTTTAGTTATCATTCCTTTTTCAATCATTTTTCTTATTTCCCTTATTATCATATTTACCATTGTAGCTGGGCTTCCTAAAAGACTTATTCTTTTGATGAAACTTCATAATACATTTACTAACTAATCTATTTCCTTATCACTATCAGACGATGAATATTCATCACATGTACTATCAAAATGATTGTGAATCCTTTCCTTTTCTTTATGTTTGGATGTAGTGGTTTTGAAAGCCAGTTACTTTCTCTTTGGTTAATCCTCCTATTCTATTTTGACTTTTAGTTCTTCCTCATTCATCATCGGACTTTCTATTAGTTCCTTGACTAAAAACATACTGAAATCACATGATTATGTAATTGATACTGAGGTTCATCTCCACCTTTTAGGTAGACATCTATGTAGCTACATGATTTGTTCTTTGGCCCCAAATTGATTCCAAAGAGAATTTATTTTATTTAATATCTCATTGGAACAGAGATACATATTAGAAATGGGTTCTCTGGCTTCATCCTAAGGTTTTCATATTTAATAATATATGTATTAAGTATCATTTATTTGAAATTTTTGGTTCCTTCGTGTTAAATATCTAAGGTATCCAAAATTTTATTTTTATATTTACATTCATATATTCTATTAAATCCATCATCCCATAAAGCACAAAATAAGGAATTCATGGATTTACAATTATCATTGTAAGTAAATTTTTGGGCATCACTCTCTATAGTTATTAGAGTGTCTGGTATGTAATATTTTCATCTATTACAGTCCAAATATCAAACCCTGTGCTTTCTATGTTCATTTTATCTTAATTTCTACTGTGCATAATTTGTACTATTAATGCAGGGAGGACTATTGGTAACAAGACCATAATGTCTGTAATACATAATAATAGATAAAGACTAGAATTTTTAGAGCTAAAAAATATAGAACTAAGAGAAATCAAGAGACCATTAAAACAGCAATAAATTCACAATTGAAAATATTTTCACAAGATTTCAAACAATCGTTGATACAAAATGTTGGTTGGAGTAGCACACTCAAGAGGGGGGGGGTGAATTCAGTTCCTATAAATTTGTTTGTTAAAAACAATATTTTAATGAATCCACCAAATCAAAAAATAGATAGCCCAATTAATCAATGTAGTAAATTTATAATAGTTTGGCTTTTCAATTAATGTCTCATAGGATTAATTATTTCATAGTTATAACAATATGAGATATTTATATAACATTTGAAACTAATTTACTAATCCATAATAGTTATAAATAATATCCATGTCTGACTATCAAAGTGAAACTTCATTTTCTGAAATATGAGATAAAATAGAGAAAAACTAAATTTGAAAACACAGTGGATAAAACAAGTGGCTCAGTCTGAAGTTGAGACTTAATCCACTCCACTTGGTAATCACCTACCACTATGAAATATATAAATATATATATATAACTTTGATCCAGACCCTGGATTGGGGTTTACACAACAGTATACAAACTGTCTAGGTCACTTTACCTCTACCACAGTTCTACGTGGGAAATAAAACAGGTAGGTCACATAGGATGTCTACCATAGTACTACATGGGAACTAACAGGTTTAAAAAGATTTTTGTGTGATGATATATTATATCCTTTAGTTCAAAGTAGGATATGATGTGTGTTTAACAGACAGATTCACACACTGCTAAAAATGTAGTAAAAATCACACAACAGAGTATGAAATAAAGAAAGAATGTTTAGAAGGCTCTATTTGTTGTGAAATACACCTTTTTACTCTTGGTATGTAGTAGATGATAATTTTTAATCCACATATGAAAATAGGCACTGAAATAGATTATCAATCGAGCTTTGCTTTTTTGTTTCCAGGAAGATGTGATTCTCCTCCATAGTGTTTGTTTTCTATAAGGATATTTGATGCTTTTATGGACATCAATAATCTTTTATTTCACAAATAGAAGGAATTATAGGTCTTTGGTAGTTATTCGTCTTGGTCTAGTATCTCTTCTTGTATATTCTTTTTGTTGTTATATTCTTCTATAAAACTTGGTCCCATGATTTAATTTTATTTTGGGTGTATTTATTAGTCGAAAAGTAGCATTTAGAGGTACCTCATACCTCATAATATCCACTGACATAGTCATTATTGTTGTATGTAAAAAAGAATTAATTTAATTAGTAGCATTAAAACACTCAAATATGTCCATTAGAGATAATTTCAAATAAAAGAAAATATAAAAAGTCTTTTGGTGACTCCTCTATCGGTGAGTCTTTCTATTAGTGACTCCTTCTATCTTTGAGTCCTTCAGTTTACATTGACAACTCAATATATCACTGATTCATTATGTCGTTATCTCCAAGCATCTGTTACTAAATGCATCATTGACTCATTTTTTTATTGGTGAGTTATTCTTTCTGTCTGTGTCTCATTTGTATTATCGATGAGTCATCTATCATTGAGTCAGTTTGTACTATCATTGAGACAATCCTTTTATTAGTGCCTCATTTGTACTATCATTAGGACCTCTATCGATGAGTCAGTTTGTACTGTCATTGATACAATAACATTGGTTGGTGTCTCATTTGAACTGTCGGTGTCAATGACTCAAACATGTACAATTATTCTGTTTAACTATCTTTTTACAGGAATGTAAAAAAAATGTGTTTAAAAAATAATGCCATATAGATAATATTAATTAAATATAACTAAACATGATTTAGTGTAAATAAACATTATTGAAATGAATAGACATGATTTTTTATTATTAAAACCATATAGGGGCCAAAAATCTCTTATGGGCCAACATAATTTATATCCATCATCATACCCATCCCTGAGAGGTGGAAATGAAAAAAATGACATTGGTTCGCTAGGCGGTGGTCCGCCGTACACACAAATGATGATTTTGTAACACATTTTATGAAAGTGGAGATGGTTTAGAATATTTATATATTCTAAAAACATACCATAATATGGAATAAACTTAGTTTATTATAACATAATAGGTTAATAAAAATTTACGTTCATGAAAAAGTATCTAAAATAAAGTTTATTCCTAAAGAAGATTACCTCTTCTTTGTGTATCCTACTTAGGATTATAGAAATATCTTACTAGGTTTGATTTATACCCAAGATAATAATTATTAGATTAGGGGAGGGAAGTTGGCAATTTATTTTGGAAATTATTTTCCAAGACAAATATGTTTGAAGGAGTAAAGAATAGATAATAGGGGAAGCCTTTTATAAGTGGGAGTAAGGACATGCATGTAATTTTTGAAACCAATTGAGTTATCCTATACTTTTCAAAAGTAAAAAAAATCTCCAAAAATTGACCATTATCAAGAATTATATGTGGAACAGAAGAAAATTTTTATATAGTAGTTTTAGAAAATTTTATAAGTCATTTTTACCCTTATCTTTTTTTCCAAGTAAACCAATTTTAACCTTAATTATGATAATTAATTTTTTATTTAATTCACTTTTCATTTTGGCCAAAAAATATGTTGAAATTATTAGAAATTATAATTTATTCTGATTTAAAATATGGAATCCATATTTACAAATTAAATTCACAGGTGTTGAATATTTCGATTTAAAATTAATCTCACAAACATGATGAGAAGACGAGGGTTCAAATTGAAAATGTTAAATAGTTTACAAAGTTTTTATACCTAAATTGTACATGAATATTATTACTATAACCTAAATTGGATTAATTGATATATAATTTAACAAATTTTACATTTTAGAAATTCAAAATATAGTTTAAATTTATTAATAATGTAAATGAAGAACATTTTTTAATTAAAATTTAGTATTTTTCACCATTCATCAAAAAATGAATCTTTTCAAAAAAATCTAAAAACAATCACCCTAAGATAATTAATGTATCTAACTTAAAAAATTAATTTTATTTTATAAAATAAGTTTTCAAAATTTAGTAAAAATTAATTTTAAATTATGTGTGCAAAGCATGATTAATCCATATTTTAGAAAAATATAGTTTTTTAGAAAAAATTATTTGATATTTTATAAGATAGTTATTTTATATATAATCAATTTATACCTAATAATTTTTTTAAAATATATATTAACGATTTTCTTAATCCTATTTATACCCTCCATTTAATCGACTAGGTTATAACTATAATAAATAATAATATTTTAATAATATATTGTTGTTTGGTAAAGCTCTGTCATGTATGTAATGAATGCTAGCGAAGAAACTCATTATTTCATTTAATTTAAGCTAAATTAGTTTTTTTTTAAAATGAAATAAATTTAATAGATTGATTTAAAAAAATATTATGGTCTGGAGGCATTACATTCTCTTATAGGATTGGTGTTTCATATCATACATGCTGTCAAATATAGTGTCATTGTTTAATACTTTTGGGGTGTTACATTCTCTACACCTCAAATAAATTGAATCCCAACAATTTAAAATTGAAATTAGTAATCCATTTTTTTATATTTTAAAATTCATTTATTGAAAAAATCCAAATCATAAATGTCTTAATAAAATAACCTTTTAATAATAGAGAAATATAATTACCATGCTCATAAGGACAAACACCTAACTTGGTCTCAAAGTAGGATAACATTGGTGTAAAGTGATGATAAAGAAATAGAATAAAATATTAAATATTTTTTATATTGGTAGTGACCCTTGATAACAAGAAGTTTAATGATAAATGTAATGTTAAGGGCCTTAGAAACATAAATCTGTTATGATTTAATTTACCATCTAATTCCTCAAATATGAATGTAATAGGACAAATTTTTTTGATTCAATATCCTTTTCATATTGTTGAAGAATTATTTTATTGTGAAAAAATACAAGGGAATATATTTACTTCGAACATTTCAATTTCATAAGTACTATTTTATATTTTTGTAGTGGTTCAATCGATTTCCAATTTACCACATACTCTAATAAATGAATATCTAAAAATAATTTTTTTATTGTCAAAGCACAAAAAATTACTTTTAATGGATTTTAGGATCTATAAAAGAGTGGTAGTTTTTTCTGTCAATCTCTAAATATTTTCCAAAACAAATATGGTTTTCATAAGTTATCTAGTATTACATATTAATTTTTAAACATCAAAAGTAACACCACTGGTTAAATATTAATATTTATTTTTCAAATGGTTTAAATAAGAACAATGGAATATTAACTACAACATCGTATGGGAAATTGTTAGTTTAGAAACCATTTTCATAATTCATTAATGGGTTTAATCCCCACCACCTTACTAGATGAGACATGCTTTCAAATAGCACGCATTTTTTCATTTTTCTAAACTATATTCTTATAATTAGAATAATGAAAATATATGATGGAAATCTTATATATAAAATTAATCATTAAATAAACTTTTTACGAAGGTTTTCAATAAAGATATTTTTTATAATGAATAATAATCTTATTTAAATATTACTATAATATCATTAATGATCATATCAACCCTGAAGGTTATCAAAGTCTTTAAACTTATGTCTATAAAATGTAAAGGAATTATGCCTCAAATAATTTCTTTTTAATAAAACATATACTTATCATAAATTTTTAAATAATTTCTTCAATATTGGTAGAAACTAATCACATAAAACCTAAATGGTGTTTAATACATTGAACTTGATCAATCATAAAATCATTAACCAATGATGATATCCATGACTCTTATGTTAATGAATATACAAATTAATTTAAATTTTAACACAATCCTTACACTATTCATGAATTTTATAACAAAAATACCATTGGAGAAATACTTCAATAATTTAATTATATAATTAGAATACAAAAAATAATTCATTTGTTTTATTTCAACATAGGTTCTTCCATTGTCTAGGGATTATCTTATTTCATTCATTGTTATTATCTATCAAAATCCTTCATGATGATTTGTAATGAAAATATGGATTATCCTAAGAATATCCCTTGGGAGTATCAACTATGTGCACATTAAAGCCCATTTTCATGTACATAGTGATGATCATGTCAAGCGCAATGAACCCATTTTAGAGTTATTACCCCTGAGAACATCTATTCTAGAACCACATCCAATTATAGTATCCATATAGTGATGTATTTCATGAAAAAGGCACATAATATCTATCTTACAAAATCTTTATATTGTTATTCAATACTTATCCTCAAATTATATAATAGGGGGATGTTCCATATTATATTTTTTCATAAATATTGTTCTCAATGTCTCTACTAAACATCCCATGATACCAACTATAGCAACCCCAATTCCAGTAGCCTTGAGCTAGTTCCTACTTAATTAAATTGTCATATATACAAGGAATTAAATTAAAAATGACAAAAAATAGTTGTTATTGAAAACTAGATACATTCATGATACCCATTTTACATTGGTAAATGTAAATAAATCATCCCCAAAGTAAAAAACTCTTTATCCTTGAAACTCCTTCCAATAAATCTTCTTCATATCCTAGGGAAATGGAAAAAACATTATTGAGATCAAATTCTTTATAAGGTTAAAGTACAATAGATTACTTCATAAATCATTAAATAATAATAAATATGTCAAGGTAAATAACTAAACCCACATTCCATTTTAATAACTTGAATATATAAGAATATAAGGTTAAATCAGTCTAGAAGGGTAAATAACTGAAAAATCATTACATTTAATCAATAATATTAGAATTAAATGCATCCAAATAAAATATCATTATGAAATTATCTTGGATAATAATACCTAAAATAACAAAAAAGGATATTATAAATCATTGAATGTCATTATATTAAGAATCATGATAAATTTTGTAAAGTATTGTGTTTTTGAACTGGGTTAAAATACTAAAGTGTTTAATCTTTTCATTGTTAGATAGGCTGGGTATTATTAAAGAATTAAATAAATTTAAAATGATGTAAAATTAAAATATAAACCTAAAAATAAACTCACCCTCTCCCCTCTCTCATTCAACACATCACACACCCAAGGGGGTTCCGCCCTACGTCGCACGCTACCCCCTCCATGACCCTCCTTTGATCTTTACTTCTTGGCAAGATTTCTTCGCCAAGCTACTTCGGTCCTTTATAGTGAGTCTTATACTCTTATATTCAACTTTTTTTAGGGTTTGATTCTACCTAATCTTTGATCGGTGTGGTTTTAATGAACCCTTGCTCCTTTGGATTAATTTTGTTTCAATTTTCTTTTCTTCTAGTGTCGTCTAGAATGTCTCTTGGGGCGTGTTCTTACGTGTTTTGGAATCATCACCGTAGGCAAAGCGGTTCAGGTGATTTCGATCCCCCAGTTTTGTTCGAAGGTATGTTTTTTGGTTTCTTTTTATTTCTCACCTCTTAAATTGGGTTTTTATATGTTATTAACCCCCTATAAATTAATCAGTAGGGTGTTGTATTGTATCATGTTGTTTCGGGTCGACATGGTTCACCACCACCAACGGAGGTAAGGTTATAGACCTATTGTGTGGTTTTTCCCATGTTTTAAGGTGTTCTTTGGGTGTTTTATATTTGTGGGTGTTTACCTTGTAGTGTGTTAGCCCCTGTCAAGTGGTTTCAATTCACCAGAGTCTAAGGCGACTCCCCTACATTTCCATAGGTATGTAAATATATATATGCGGGTTCCCCCACTACGTGTATAATAATTCATGGTAGTGATTAAACTCGTATGGGGATAGGTGTTTCCATGTATATATATATATTCATATGCTGTTGATTGGAGACAGATATATGCATATAAGAATATATGTAAGGATCATCTTGCGCATGCCCAGGGCCATATGGGTGTGTGAATTGGGGTTAGGTGTACTTTCATGTATGTAAATGTGCGTATACATAGTGGAGGAGAATCATCCTTGAGTTTGAAATCCCCAAGAGCATAAGTGAACGACTTAGTTCCACTGTGAGGTATGGTCCCTTTCCATGACCTGTTTATTTAATAAATCATTAAATGTTTAATTTCTGGTTCTCCCACCCATATTATATGCATTCCAAATGTAATAGAATATTGTAAAAGTTATTTCTTTTGTAAACCAAGAGAAATGATTTTATTTGATAACTGGTTGATTGATAATAAATGTCACTATTTTATAATTAAACCCCTGCATTGGAGGTGTGTTGCCTTCAAGATAAATATGAAAATTACAGACATTAATGATTGCTTGTTTTTCTATATTAGTACTTCTTGTTCTTTGATTCCATGTATGTAATGTGCCATGTCTGTGTCCCTTTACTATTTTTATGACTAAATTACTTGTTTAAGGAGATCCACTTGAGTAGGATGGCTTCTACCAAATGACATGTTTTCCTTTGAAGTGTATAAAAATTGGTTAAACTGGAAATTGAATGGGTTAGGGTGGAAATGCCAAGACTTGGGTGAATATTGTAAGCTTTTCATATGAAAGTGAAATAATTTTTAGTAAAACATGACATACTTAGGATGGTTTAGTCTATACCTATCCCTTATGATCATAAATTTCCACATGTCAATTCAATTGTTTAAATGAACTTGGAAATGGACAATGGATTGCATGAGAAATATTTCTTCAGACTTAAATATGAATATGTAACCATGTCTTTATAAATACTTATGATGTCATGCCTTAAGAACACTTGGTATGAATGGAATTAGATTACTATATAAATTATTTTATTGAAATACATATGATGTTTTCCTTAAGTAAAAAGGTGGATATGTTTTCTTATGTGCGATTGGAATGGGTTAATGATATGGATGAGAGGTTGATGCCTCATGCACTACATATTCTGAATGGTTGTACCTTATCGAGGCTGTGGAGCCAAGGGACCTTGAGATACCTTAGAGAGGAAGACTGTGTGCGCTTCCTTGCTGATCTCCAAAGGACCGTGTGAGCCATTGGGTAAGAATGACCATGAGAGATTTCTTATTAAATTATAAGAGACAATGAGAGCTCTTGGGGATAAACAATGGGAAAGACCTTTTGCACTTTCCCTACCGAAGGACATCACTGAGTTATGCCCTGGTCCTTCCATCATGTGTATCCCAAGAGACCATGAGTGCACATGGAGTTGGGTTAAGGGCAAACCATGAGAGCTCCCCTTTTATTGGGATGACAGTGGTATGTCCCGATCCACAAAAAGTTATATTCATACCTATATATATATATATCGCAACTATATATATTTTTAGGTGTAAACGATCATATTCTTATCCCGATAATGAGCCGAAGGTGGTATAGTTGGCAGGTATCCATTTAGGAACCTGGATGGGTGTTATTTATTTATTTAATTTTTTCATTATCTCTATATTCTTGTGAACTGATTAATTAATATTACACTGTCTAGATTGGGCTAGATACCATTGGTGTCGACCTATTGGGGTTTTTTATCTCACACGTTACTCAGGCTGCCATTGCACTGGGGTACCTGAGTAGACCTTTTTTGTTTGAAGGACTGCATACTTTGGACCATAGTTGTTGATGTGTGCTAGTACTTGAATATAGGAGTAAAGGAGTATGACAAAGCCCAGGATGCTCATGGATTTGGACTTAGTAATTTTAGCTATTTTATTTATTTGAGTCTTGTACTATTTGTATTGTAAATCATGTTGTCTTGTTTATTGCTTTCTCTACATGTTATGAGTTCATATGCTATATAACTTGTTCTGTACACTCTTATAAAATTGAAATTATTTGGATTCTACTACTTTTTAATCTGTTATATACTACTTTTGTTATTTTTTTTTGGTACTCTGATAATATATTTTTGCATCTCCAATAAGAGGGTATAATCTCCCCACTATCACCTCCGAAAACCCTAGTTTCTAGTCGTATGCCTCTGGAATTTGGGGATATCCGTTTGAGGCCATGTGACCCACTGGTACAGTTACCGAGTTTATGGTTAGTTGGGAAAGGATGTTACAATGTGGTATTAGAGGGTGTTTATTTTCCTTTGTCTTACTATTTTGGGTTGGTAGACAAGAGATTAAGATTGTTTCGACACATGGTTAATAGACATGCCTGGGACTGATCACCCCACATTTGGGAAATGTCTATGTGGCTAGAGATGATATTGGTGTTCACACTATTTGTTATTATAATATATATGAGTTCACCTTGAGCGGCTGTTGTATTTCCACAACTTATGATTTATGTAATTTCTGGCATTTTTACCCTTGGCCTAGTATGGCAAGGAAGTCGTATTTCATGCATCATAATAGGTACATAGGAAATTCACTTTACATGCAAATTCCATGCCACATATTGGCATACGTTGGATTCTTATTGATTAGGAATTTGTGCTATGAGTGTTATGACATATAGGTATTTAACTAACATGCTTATATTTGTACATTCTAAGGTAATTTTTAAGCATGATTTTCTGTTAGTATAATATGACTAGTTTATTAGCATGAATTTTTTTTTGTTTCTTTTGAATTACTTATTCACATGTTATGATTCTGCGTTATAACATTCCCCTGTGTTGCCTTCCTTTTTTTTTAATGAATTTACCTTTTATAGAATGCCTTTGTGTTTACTTCTTGACATCATTTTTGGATTTTTTATAAGGGTTGTGGATAAATGGGAATTAGTTTTTGCTTATAAGGTGTATGTGTGCCTTATAATCAGGAAATTGTAAAAGAAATATTCAAACCACATTAAGAAAAATATGTATACATGATTGGAACATTTCATTTAAAATTTAAGAGTCTACTAAAGTGAAATAATTAATTTAATTTAGTTTAATTAATTGGAAACATACCAAAAACTATAAAGTGTATGGGTGATTATAGGTTGGTAGATGACCATGCATTGGACTGCACGTCTATTTATATATGTATTTGAGCATGTTAAAATTCCGAATGTGATTTTGGTTTCGATAAATGGGATCCAAATTTAAATCCATGATGTGTATGGGTGCTTCATGAATTGGAAAATGGAAACCCATGTTCAATGTAATGGCCATGTTTTGTTTGAGTTGGTTAAATGGATAAAATTAGAGGCATGATTTCTAGTGAGATGTTATAAATGAATTGGATTAATGGGACTCTTATAAGTTTCCTAAACTGCTAAAAAGGATTTTATTATGATCTGTTTCTTGTTTATGATGGAGTTCCATTCAATGTTTAAATGTTTAAAAGGAAGTTCTATGAAACGTTCATTATTTTCTATTAGGGAATTGTTTGAAAATCAAGTACCTATGTTTTTTTAAGTAGTGATTGATGTTTTTAAAAGTGAAATGTTTTTTATGATTAGATATTAAATTTGAATAAATGGAAATTAAATGGAAATTGAACCTCTAGTGGTGACCTTGGTAAGACCCTCATGTAAGGATCACATTGAGTTTCTCTTTGAGTTTCCTTAGAATAGATCTATTGGTGTTTACGATAGGCATTTCTACTTTTTCAATGTATAGATGATTGGATGTTGATCCTTTAACTTTTTTTTGGCATGAAAAACTTCTTGGGATAACATGTGATCTTCGTAAGGGGATAGCCTATGGTTGGTAGATCCCTTAGAACTTGTTTTCCATGCTAGTGTAATTTGTTTTCTAACATTTGGTGTCGTTCGTGTGTCATTGTCCATAGTAGAACATTCAGTTTTTTAATAAAACTCTTGTTTGTATGGGTGGTCATGCTTTCTATGACCTTAGTATGGGTTTGAACATCGAGTAATTTTCATTTTTAGTTGGTTGGACATGCCAAGGGCATGTTTGGTTGTTTCCTTTGTTGTTGGACCCCTTCACTTTTCCTATAGTATAATGCGTTGGTAAACATGGTATCCTTGAGTGTTAAATGAAATAATGAACTAGCTGAGTTCGCCTAAAACGATGAGTTTGGCACTGTTGAGTGTTTTCTCAGGTCATCTCCAGGTAGAGTGGCCTGAGTGTTAAATAAATTGGTTCATCCTAATAATTGGGATGAGTTTCTAAATATTAGGGTGTTTTGACATGCCGGTCTGGATGGTTTGTTTTCTTTAAATGTTTTAACGTTGTGATCGTGGCTTGTTGGAGAGTCAGACATTATTTTATAGTATTTTACTACTAGCACACTCGTGAGTGGAAATATAAGATTCCTTCCCTTTGGAAACTTAGACACTTCTAAGGCAGGGAGCGTGTCATGTCTAATTTAGTAAATGTGGTATTCCATGTAGAGGAGACACTACCTAAAACATGTATTTTTAATGGTTGATCTTGTTGAATTCCTTTGAGGATTAAATGTATAGTTTTATATAATTGTTTGATCAGCGACACTTCTTTGAACTAGTTTTCTATTTACACAGCCTTTGGAAAGAACTGTTGGTCTTGGGTGGACTTCAGTGGGTTGTTGAAACAAACACGAAATTCCTTCAGGCGGTAAATGCATGTGTTCAGTTAATGACGGTTTGTTAGTAGGGAAAGACGAGTCCTTTCTTTGTAGTCAACCAGTGTTTGTTCGATCAATATTCCTTCTAGTAGTCGTCTATAATTAATTATAATTTGTTTCAAATACTCTTAGTTTACTTTGCTAATTGAAATGCTTGTCCCATATATTACCTTCGTCCTAGATGCACTAAGAGAGAATTAGTATTATGCTGCACAGAATGCTAAACGGAGATTGGGCATGTTGTGTGGTTCTCTCTTTGGTGTTGTATATGAGATGTGTAGTTTCCCTTGAGGTTTGATCTATGAAATGTCATCAGAAGTTGGGATTTTGATTCAGCGAGTGCGTTTATTGTGAATGAGAGCTACCTTGGGAGAAGGCATCACATTTTCGCTTAAAAACATCATTCGTCTAAGCTGAAGACCTTGTTAATTTGCCATCCGCAGTGGCTTGAATCTTTCAATTCTTGTTTAAATTTGTACGATTGATAAAGAACCATTTTAAAGGATAGTTGTTATATAAAGACAAGTACAATTAGTGTTACATGGTGCTTTTCATGAACAACCAGATCAACTTCGGATCCGGGGTTGATAGGAAATAAAATTTTCAATCGCTTTCAAATCACACCAAGAGCATTGGATAAACTCGTAAGGGTGTGCTTGTAATGAAAATTCCAAAGTTAGATTGAACAATGGTTTTTTTCGCCACTTAATGTTAAAAACATAAGGTGGTAAGAAACTTAGGACAATTTTTAAGGAGGTAATGATGTGATAATGTCTCTGGGTATATGGCCTCAGGGAAGAGTCGTCTCAGTGTTTTAGTTAGAAATCAAGCATTGGATCGAGTTTTAAATAGTTAAAGTTCTATTCCCTTTTAAAATGAATAAAGGTGTGTTGGAAATTTGGAAATGTAACTCAACCATTTGAACGGACCATGATGACCATTGTAGGTTGAGTGATGTATTATGTTGTTCTCAAAGGCTTCTCGGGGATGAGAACTTTTTAATGTCAGCAGATTATAAAGTCCTGTATTTTTTAACCGGGTTAAAATATGAAAGTGTTGGAACATTTCATTGTTGGATGGGCCGAGACTAATTAAAAAACTAAATTAATTCAAAATAATGTAAAATTAAAATAAAAAACTAAAGCTAAACTCACTACCCACTCCCCTCTCATTCAACGCAGTGCACCCTCAAAGGCTGATCCCCCTAGGTTGTGTGCTACCCCCTCCAAGACACTCCTATGATCTCCAAATTTGGGCAGGATTTATTCACAAATATGCATCAATCCTTCATAAGGTGTCTTATCCTCCTCTGTTCTCCTATGTTCTAGGTTTTATTTTACCTAATCATCTTACGGTGTGGTTCTGCCGAACCCTTGATCACTCATGTTGATTTTATTTAGGTTTATTTTCTTCTAGGGTCATGAATACGGTATATTGAAGTGTGTTATTGTGTGTTTTGATAACCTCCAATGAAGGATAAGCGGTTCAGATGGTTTCATTCCATCAATTTAGTTCTAAGGTCAGTTTTTTTTGATGATTCTTATTTCTCGCCTCATGAATTAGGGGTTTTATGTGTTATTGACTCCCTATAAATTAATCACTATGGAATTGATTTCTATTGCGTGGTTTCATGTTGATTTGGTTTTCCACCTCCAACCGAGGTAAGATTTTAGACAATCTATTTGGTTTCACTGATGTTATAAGGTATTCTTTGGGTGTTTTAGAGTTGCTAGTATTTACCATGTAGTGTATTAGACTCAGTAAAGTGGGTTCGATTCACCATAGTCTAAGGATACTCGCCTGCGTGTGTATAGGTATGTAAATACACACACACACACACACACACATATATATATATATATGTCGGTTCCCTCATTATGTGTATAGTCATCCATGGTAGTGATTATACACATATGGGGCTATGTGTGCCCATATATATATATATATATAAATGCATAAATAGGTGAGTGGAGACAAGATTTTCAAATATGTGAGGATCCCCTTGCGTATGCCCATGGACATGAGGGTGTGTTCATAGGGGCTAGGTTTCCTTGAATGTATGTGAATGTGTGTACACATAGTGTGGGATTAGTAGCCTTGAGTTAGAAAGTGCCAAGAGACATAGTGGACGACCTGGTTCTATTGTGAGGTAGGGTCCCTTTCCTTGCGCTATTTATTTCAGTATGCATTAAATGTTTAATTTCTGGTTCTTGCAACATTATTATATGATTTCCAAGTGTATTAGATTATTCTAAAAGTTATTTATTTGGTAAACCAAGTGAAATGACTTAATTTGTTAACTTGTTGATTGATAATAAATGTGGTGGTTTTATAATAAAACCCCTCCAATAGAGGTGCATGGCCTTCAAGATAAAAAAGTAGAATGTAGACTTCAATGCTTGGTTGTTTTGATGCATGGGCACTACTTGTGCATTGAATCCATGTATATAAAGTTTTATATTTTGTACCTTTTCCTATTTTGATGACCATATAACTTGTTTAGGGAGACCCAATTGAGTAGGATGACTTCAACCTAATGACATGTTTTTCATTGAAATATATAAAAAGGGTTGTAATTGAAATGGAATGGTTTACGGTGGAAAGACACCTCCTTGGGTGAATATCATAAACTTGACTTATGGAAGTGAAATAATTTTTATAAAACATGACATACCTTGGATGCTTTAGTCCATACCTTTACGTTATGATCATAAATTGTCACATGTCAATTGAAGTGTTTAAATGAATTTGGACATGGATAATGGCTTTCTTGAGAGATTTTTCCTCATGCTTGAATATTAATATATAACCATGTATTTATAAATACTTAAGCTGTTATTCTATAAGTACACATTGGATGAATTGAATGATATTACTATGTAAATGATATGATTGAAATGCATAAGATGGTTTTACTTAAGTATAAAGGTGAATATGTTTTCTAATGTGTGATTGGAAGGGTTTAATTATATGCATGAGGGGTTGATGCCTCATGCACTACATGTTGTGAATGGTTAAGACTTATGTAGTCCATGGAGCCAAGGGACCCTGAGATCCCTTGGGGAGGAAGACTGTGTGATATTCTATGTTGATTTGGAAAAGACTGTGTGACCCTTTGGCCATGAATGACGTGAGATATTTCTTATTGACTTCTAAGAGACTATGAGAGCTCTTGGAGATGGACTATGGGTTGGACCGTGTGCACTTCCCCTAGTGAAGGATGTATGTGAGTTATGTCCAGGTCCTTCCATCACGTGAATCCCAAGAGATTGAGAGATCTCTTGGAGCTAGGTTAAGTGTAGACTGTGAGAGCCCCCCTTTAATTTGTATGGTAGTGGTATGTCCCAATCCAGCCCAACTTATATCCATACCTATATATATATCTACCACTACTATATATATATATATATATATATATATATTTCAGGTGAACAAAATATGATTCTTATCCCAACATTGAGCTGTAGTTGGTATAGCTATCAGGGATCCATTTTGGAACATGCATGAGTGTTATTTATTTATTTCATTTTCCCATTATCTCTCTATACTTGTGCATTTATTAATTAATATTACACTCTATGGATTAGGATATACACCGGTGGTTCAGGCCAACTGAGATTTATATCTCACACCCTTCTCGGGCCGCTAATGCACTGTGGTACTTGAGTAGACCTTTCTTGTTTGTAGGACCATAGACCTTAGAGCTTTCTTTTTGATGTATGCTAGTACCTGGAAATTGGAGAAAAGGACTCAGATAAAGTGTAGGATGCTTATGGAGTTGGTATTAGGACATTTTGATCTTTTTATTATTTGATTCCTATACTATTTATATTTTAAAGCATGATGTCTTGTTTACTAGTTTCGAATATGTATCTCCACATGTCTTACATTCATATTGTGTATAAATGGCTTTGGAAACTTTTATTAAATTTTAATTATATGTATTCCACTGATTTGTTATCTCTTATACACCGATTCGTCTATTTCTGTTTCTCATACTTTGATAAGAACATTTTTCATCTATGATAAGAGGGAATAATATCCCCACTATCACCTCCTAAGACCCTCGCATCTAGTTAGAAACCTCTGGCATATGGGGATATGTGCTTGTGTCCATGTGACCCACTGGTCTGACTGCCAGGTTTATGTTTAGTTAGGCCAGGATGTTACACCTCTATTGTCAAGACCCTTCACAATATAGTTTAAAAACTATAAGTTAAAGCTTGGTTAATTTAGAAAACATAATTTTTCCCCTGATACCTAGCAATGAATCGAGAGGAAATATTATTTCAGGGCCACCCATAAATGAAGGTCCAAATCATTCCTCATATTCAAATAATTAATTTAATTCATAAATCAATAGGACTTATCATCAAATATCTATATGGAGTAAATGATACATATTTATAAATATTTATATATTTCAAAGTAAACACCATATTTGATAATATTACAAAATTTATACAATAATCATATCCATCATACAATAATATAGATATTTAAGATAAATTCAATGTAAATTTGGATGAAATCCCTTACCACACACTTCCTTCACTACTAGAATGTGGGTTTTTCCCAACACTTCCTTTCTAACGGTTTCATAAAACTGTTGGTAGAGAAGGGTTTTACCAACGGTTTCCTAAAACCATTGGTAAATAACCTCCTAATCAACCATTTACAATAGTTCAAATAGATCCATTGGTAAAAGGATGGCTTAGGGTTCCTTTTACCAATAGTTCTAAGGAAACATTGGTATAAGTGTTGACCTAATATTTTTACCAACAGTTTTTAAAAACTATGGGTAAAAGTTTCCCCCAAAATTAATAGCAGCCCTCATCTCCTTCATTCGCGAGACAGAACCGTAAACCAAAGCACTTCCCCCAAATTTGTAGCTGCCCCCTCTCTCTTAGCGATCTAGGAGCTCCTTCGGATTCCTCTTCCTCCATCCCACCCAAGCCAATGAATCTCTCTCTGAATCTTCATCTAAACCATCCCAAATTAGGTATTTTCTTAAGTGGTGCCTTATTTTTATTGAAATTCATCTAATATTTCACTCTTTGTTTTGATTTTGATGTGTATGTGTTTTTTTCGATTTTGATTTAACCTAGAATTACTTCATTTGAATCCATTTGGTTAATTAAATCTTTAACCCTCCATCGAAGAAGAAGGGATTTTTTTCTCCAGAACCATAGAAAACTCTTTTAGATTTTTTAGTTGTCCCATTAATTTATCATATCATTATATTAAAATGTTATATAAATAGAATGAATAGTTATAGACCTCCCGGTGGTCACCTACATGAATTGTATCTCACAAATTGTTCGAGATTCCATTGGGTACTTGGATAAAATACATGATTATATGTTTAGATAAGGGGAATAACCATCTAACAGATGCATGACTACTCACATGACGTATGATGGAGAATGTAGCAGATGACTGGGTTTTAGCTCCAGAATCTAGGTTGAATTTTAGTATTTATTGATCCTCTTGTATAATACTACTTCCTACTAGTTGTAACTATGTTTTCTTCTTGATACATTACATACATTACCATCATTCGGTTTATGATTTTGTTATTAGTTGGTATTACTGATTTGGTTATTTTCAACAATTTACAATATTTTCCCATTGTTATCATTCTTCCACTTTTTAACGGATAATATTAAAATTTTGAAACTTAGGTAATGAGGGAATAATCTCCTCCCAGACACACCAAAGGGTCTAAATATTAGTCAATAACATTTGTAATTTTTGTAGATGTGCTTTAGGCCATGTATCCATCATGGTTCGGGTCACTAATGAGTGGAATCCTGATTTCAGACATCACAATTCCTAGATATCCTTCTTATAGATGTTTCTAAATAAGAAATTTACATATTATACTAGCCAACCTGATAGAAAACATTGAAACTAAATCATGTTTCTAGGTGATACCCAAGACATAAGTGTATTCTCATCCTATGAACCGCACCTACCATCTATGGCATAATTGACCCAATCATGGCTAGGCATGGGCATGCTCTGCATACCACTAGGTTTCAATCCCACATAATAATATACTCCAAGTCATTAGGGGTGGTAAAAAATCCACTTATTATAAAAATCAATGTGATATTTATAATATGTAAACTTTCTTGTACAAAAAATGACATCAACATTCTTAATATATTGGATCATGATATACCATTGATTTCTATAACATACAACCACTACAGGAAACATTGGTCATTTCTAATAATGATCCACCCTCTGCTAAAGTCTTCTATTAAGGCCCTAAAAATAGGGGTAAAATCTATCAAGAACCACAAAAAATGAGATCACAAATAAATGAATGCGAAGACTATGTATTACATTAGGGAACTAATAGAATTAATATAATCAAATCCATACCTATAACTATTGAAGGTCCCTCTCCATAATCAATTGGGACATGATTTAATGAATACACCCTACCAACCTATGATTTATGGCCCCAAACCTAGGACCCTTTAATCCATGGTTATGGTTAAACTGGATGAGGCCATAACTACTTTAGATGTGATCCAAATCATACTCCTCATCCTGATCTCACTAAATAAGTTAAAGTATAAAACTCATGTACTCTCAATAAGACCCTTAAAGATTATGTATTCCTTGATCCACTTCCAATATCGTACTGGGCAATCCATGAATATAGGTATTAGTAATTCAGAATCTTATTTTCTTATATACACTGTATTTTGTTGTGTTTCTTAATATGATTCTCATATAGAGTAATGTGTGAGATATGCTTTTATATAAAATAAAATAATTTCATTTACCTAAACCTTTTTTTGATTGAACTTAAATATTATTGAATTTCTTTGAAATGAATAATTGAAATTTTTTAACAAAATGGGTTGAAGTTGGATGTAGGAAATTGATCAAATTTCAATAGATTTTCAAAATAATTTGAGCAGCTATTTAGATTTTTCATTTGACAAGCCTTCAGAGAGTGGTCGCACACACTGCCCATGTTCTATTTGTGTTGGAAGACCATAGTTGATTTGCGAAGTAGTTAGCTATCATATAACCAAATATGGTGTCTAAACAAACTATTATGTGTGGTATCACAATGGAGAGAAAATGGAATCTCAAAATTTTGATGATCCAAATGATAGTACTGAATAGGAGAGTTTGATATATGATCGATTCCCATTTATTCGGAATCATGAGAAGGAAAGGATGTCCAGCTTACAAGATTTCAATACAAGAACACATGATTTGTCCAATGAAAATGATGATGTTGATAGCGTGAAAAAATTGAATGATGATGTGATGACTTCATTATATCGACAATGTGGTAAACTAAAAATGTTCGAATTTTTTATCAGATTGTTTCATGGGAAAACTATGTATGTCGTTTCAAATACTTCAATCAATTACATTCATACCTTCTTGAAGGACATACTTCCAGATGGTATAGATATTCCCTCAAACCACTATATGGAATGGATGTTAGTTGATGAACTTGGATTCTCAAAAAAAATTCATGCTTGCCCGAATGATTGAGGCTTATTTTGGGTGTTAACTGGTGAATGAAATTCTTGTATCAATGTGGAACCTCTCAATGGAATCCAAAATATGATGGAACACCATCTTGTGTGCCACAAAAAGTAATGTGGCTCTTTCCATTGATCCTCAAATTATAGAACCTTCTAATGTCTGATTAAATATAAGTAAAAAATGTGATAGAATGACACCAAGATAAAAAAGAATAATGAAGAGTTGTATCAACCTACATATGGACTTTCATGGAAGATATTTGATGCTTGATATCCTGAATTTGCATCTGATGTGCATAATGTGAGACTGGTTCTTTCATGTGGCAGTATTAATCCATTTGGGCAGATGCTTACTTTGCACAACACATGGAAAATTTTCATACACATTTATAACCTTCCACCATGGTTGTGTATGAAAAATCCTTACACTTTCATGATTATACTGATATGTGGCCCTTCTGATCCCAAAAATTATATAGATGTATAAATGCAACCTTTAATGAAAGAGTTGAAAATTCTTTGGGATATGGGTGTGCCCACATATGATGCATGTTCGAAAGATATATCTCAGAAGTGTGTTGTGCTTATGTGGACGATCAATGAATTTACTGCTTATGCAATGATGTCTGGATGAAGCACAAAAGAAAAATTGTCATGTCCTATTTCTTTGAAGAATACTCAATCAAGAAGACTGAAATATCGTCGTAGTTTTAGTTCTACGGGACATCGGCGATTCTTGCCAATGAACCATCCATATAGAAACAATCATCAAAGATTTGAAAATACCATAGAGAATGAGGATCCACATCAGATTATGTCTGGAACTGATGTGCTTAATGAATTGATATATTTCAGTTATTCATTTGGGAAGGGTGTAATGAAATCTAGAAAGAGGAAAAAAGTTTCCAAGGATACCTGTTATAATTGGAAGAAAATGAGTATATTCGTTGAGTTTTCATATTGGTCAACCAACTTGTTATGTCATTGCTTAGACGTAATGAACATTGAAAAGAATATTTGTGAAATGTTGCTTTAAATTCTTCTAAATTTCAAGAGGTAGAAAAAAGATGATTTATGATCTTGGCATGACTTGGTAAGATGAGGGATCAGACCATAATTGCATCCTGTATATATCAGTGAAAATATCAAGAAAGTTCCATGTGCTTCTTATGTGATGAAACCTGCAAAAAAAATCAATTTATAGAAGTGATAGAGACTATTAAAGTTATTGATGGTTATTCAAGCAATAGATCGAAACAGGTCAACAGAAAATAGTTAAAACTAAAATCAATGAAGGCTCATGATTATCACGTCCTTATGCATGAGTTGATTCCAATAGCAATCCATTATCTCTTGTCCAATAATGTATTATTCTCAGTTATTCTGTTGTGCTATGTGTTCAGATATATTTGTGCTAAGAATTTTTCCAAATCCTATATTCAAAGACTATTGGCAGCGACACTATTAATTATGTGTAAGTTAGAGAAAATATTCCCTCCATCATTTTTACATGCATGTTGCATATCACTGTCCATCTTCCGACTGAAATATTTCTTGGAGGACTCATTTCTTTCCTTTGGATGTATCCAACTAAAAGAAACATGTACACAATGAAATCATCTGTTTGGAATAGGAATTATCCCAAAGGTTCTATAGTGACTAGTTACTTGGATCAAGATTGTATGAATTTTAGCTCAATGTATTTGTCTGATCTTACTACGAGAATAAAAAGACCAATGAGAAATGAAGAAGAATAGTATGAGCAAATTGAACCCAGTTTTCTATCACTTCCTCAGACAGGAGGTATTTCGGGATCAAATACATTGACGACATTAATCCTTGAAGTGCGAGAGATGGCACATCACACAGTGTTGTTCAATTGTGATATTTTTTATGAGTATATTAAGTTCGTAAATTGAACATGTATATCATATATTATATCATGTAATTTTAAATATCTGTTAAACTGTTATTATTTTTATCTAGAGGGAACATAAAGAATTGATATATAGAAATCATCGTTCTTTATCTTTGTGAAGTAAAAAGAATTTTCATAGCAAATGGTTTTCTTCTTGGTTGAAATTTAAGGTAAAAATATTAATGTAATAACTAAATAAAAATAATATTTCATTAAGATTAAAATTTTTTTATATTTGAGGTCTCGATTTTGCCTACAGACTCTATTTCTGAGGAAATAATAGCTTTGGATTTTGATTATAATACCATTTTTCATTCTTGTAAATCACTTGTGATAAATGGATAATATTTATTATCACCGAACGCGAAAGGAACATGAGAACACAACATGATCGTGTTATGCTAACTGCCAAATAGACTGTTTTTCTAATTCATTGGATAATTGACCTCGTTCTGAAAATGTAGCTTATTATGGTGTCATGGAGAAAATAATAATTTTGGATTATTACTCATGTGGTTGAGTCAAGATGATGAAATATAAATGGTTTTATTCAATGAAGAGGCAAGGCAACTTTATTTATTATTGTGGATTTGATGTTATTGACATGACTCACACTCTTGCCACCGATGAACCATATGTATTGGCATCAATGGCGAAACAAGTTATTTATGTCAAAGATCATCATCATCCTAAATTTAGTGTAATTGTTGAAGTAAATCCCAGATATGGTTTTGATGATGGTGATGATGGAGTTTACACTATCCCTACTACTATTTGAAGCAATCCATTTATTACTTACGTTGACTCCAATAGCTCAATTGTTAGAGTTGATGGTGAACCCGAAGTTAAGTTGGAAAATATATAGAATCATATAGTCACGTTCTCACCTACAAGTTTCCCTTACATCATTCAGAGTGTGTATCCTAGTACATACCTTCAAACCACCATAAATATTCTGTTTCTTTAGGTTTTTTTATCAGAATGGTTTTTCTATATTTTATTTTTTGTGTTACACATTGGTTATCTGTTTCTAATCACTTCCATATTTTTTTTCAATGCAGGAAATGACACCCATTGAATAGATGTGGTGAAAAAAGATGACAAAAAATAATCATCGCATGACATAGATTGGTGTTCCTCCACTCATCCCTGTTGTGAGTGTTTTATTTCAAATATATATATTTCAATAACTTATAATATCATGTGTTTAATTTTGTGTTAAACTTTCTTTTAGGATCTACCCTATAGATGAGAGATATCCGATGAGGAGCCTGATATTTCTCCTAGTATAGAGGCTGGTGGTAGGAGGGGGGTAGTGTCAGAGTTAGATGATTATTTGGTGGTCCTGGTATTGAGGTCGGTGGTATGAGGGATCAATGTGCGAGAGTTAGACGATCCATTGGTCAAACTCAATTGGACTATGCCCCTATAACAGACGTATCTTATATTCCCCATTTTGATCTGAGTGTGTCTTTAGGGACACAAAAGATATTTAGGCCTCTAATGTTTACACTACGAGTTGGCTAGACATTTGTGCCATCATTTTTTGCTTCTGGTTCATTATCTTCGAGCTATTATATTCCACTTTCTTTGACTCCTGCTCTGACATAGTATGTGGCTGAGGAGCGTACACTAAGGGAAAATCCACCTATACAAGATATTCCTTTAGTATATGCACATCCAGTGACACCAATTTACCCAACTACCCCAGGTATATTTATATAACTCTAAAAAAAATTATAACAATTTTTTTTATAATAACTTGTACTAATATTTTTTTCTTCAATAACAGATTCATCTACTGATAGGAGGTGGGGGATTGGGCATACTCTCTTGCGTGCGGTATGGAATTTCTAGACATAGTTAATGGTTTAATATAATGATGATGGATAGATGACTGATAAACCTAGGAAGGAACGTCCATGTTTTTTGGTGACTCTAGCCAAATCTCTGACATCATTTCGGTCAGCCCTCTCTCTTAGAGACATCTTCCACATGAAGTCAAGCATAATGCAATGGTACAAATACGAGTAAAAAATATATTTGATTTAATGTAGTATTTTTTTTGTATTTATATGAATTAATATATTGGGTGTTAGCTTTGGTTTAACTTCCTTGATGGCAAGGCTACATGATCAGCACGTTTAAAAGATCCAGGAGATCTTTGGAGATCCTATAACCATGAGTTATATGTTGGATGGTGTGATAGAGTGGGCACAGAGTTGGGGATAGTATATATCGTTGATGAATGCCCGATATAGCAATATCGCCAAATAATTACCTATTGGGAGACTGCCAAATTTAAGGTATTAATCCCATTTGAGGTTTTTAAATGATAGTTTTCATATTTTTCATTAATATTATCTTCTTTATTATTAAAAATATTTAGTAATCTTATTAAAAAACATTGATTTAAAGAAATACCTCCACACTTTGGGGCGCACTACTATGTCAGATCATAAGAGGCCACTGGTACGATATAGTTGTCTATAATTTTTCTTAGGACTTTCCCTTTTTATTGTTTCCTAATTAAATTATGTGATTTATTTAATATTGAATATATGACTATAATTTCACTTTATATTGTTTCAATGTCATTACATAAGCACAAATTGAATATTAAAGGATGTCTCCCATGCGTTAAATTGTTTTGCTCGAGTAGAAGGAAAAAATATGGAACTACGGTTAATGAACCGACTCATGAAAAGATTGTAAGTTTTAATTTGTTTATTTAAAAGTTTAATATCTATTATGAAATTTAATAATCTATTAATATTTTTAATAGGATTCTTTAGAGGCCCTTGATTCCCAGGAGCCTGACAATTTTGGGCCACATGAACATTTATATAAGGTTTTGGGAGATGAGCACTCTGTTCAAGTATGCTGCTGACCTAGTAAGAATATAGTCCCGACAAGGTATTGGTCCCCACCAGGTATCCATTACAGTACCACCAAGATGGAACAAGTTAAGGAGCATGGAAGATAGTCTGTAAAAGGGTCACAAAGTTGGAAGAAACGGTTCAAACGAGGGAGAATGAATTTATGAAACTGATTAAAGATTTATCTTCATAACTTACACCGGAGGCCAACGTTGCTTGTCAGACATATATGTTGGCGATGGGGGAATTTTATAATGCACCAGGTGACAGTTCTAGTGGCAGTCGAGATGTTGACATTTTCGGTGATGATGAGGATTTTGAAGAGGAAGATATTGGGGAAGTTGTTGATATCGTGGTCAAGGGCGAGGATGAAGGTGAGGGTGAGGGCGAGGATAAGGATGAGGATGAGTGCGAGGATGGAGCTGAGGATGAGCATGAGGACGATGAAAAGGATGACGACAAGGACAGAAATGGTGGTGAGGATGAGGATGATGATGATAGTGGTGATGATGATGGGGATCATAGGTAGATTGATCCATTATATTTTTGACTAATATATATGACATTTGATTTTTGAATTAATATAGATGTGTCATTCTACTTCAAATCCTAGAACACCTTGAAAACACCCATCACAACCCCCCTCTTCCCTGGACCCCAGAAAACCCCCCAAACAGCCCCTCCCCCCCGAATAGCCCCCTGGAGAGCTCCCCAGAATGCACCCCCACCCTCCACCCTGGACCCCAGATAGCCCCCGGACAACCCCCCATATAGACCCCCAGAAAGCCCCCCAGACAGCCCATTGGACAACCCCCCACCCTCCCCCCTGGACCCAGACAGCCCCCCAAACAACACCCCACCCTCCTCCCTGGACCCCAAACAGCCCCCGGACAACCACCAGACAGCCCCCACCCTCCTCCCTGGACCCCGGATGAACCCCTAGAAGCCTCTCGGATAGCCCCCCCGCCCAACATCCCCCCTGGACCCCAGACAAACCCCCAGACAGAATTGTTCTCAAATAAATTTTTACCACACATTGAAGGTGAACTTCAGGATGAGTTCCATTAAATGGGAAGACTATAAGAACCAGGATTTTCACTCTGGTATAAATATTTTTGAATTTAGTATAACTCTTTATTTTTGACCAAATATGGATTCCTAATGATGTTATAATTGTTTATGGGGCATCTAGGGCTTGTTCGTAGCTCAGAACCCCGTTCGGCGTAGAAAAACACTATGCCTCACAGTTAGTAAAACATTTAAGTCCATACCATAAGGTATCTACCAACCATATAGGGATATATAGTAGAAGCAATGTGCATGATTTTACCTAACCATGCACCAGGGGATGCACATCATGCACAATGTTTGTAGTTTTAGTATAAGATATTATAACTCTTATTGAACGATTTGCCTAACTGGCATACAGAAAACTGACCAAATGCTTATAGGTTATGTTGATACTTTATGAAAAAGATCCATGAGTCATATATGATGTGTACGGGTCAACCCTACCTCAATCCGAGGAACAGTGTGGCCGGTATCACTCAAAGTGTCTCTCTTTTTTTGAAATTGGACACCCTTTTATATAAAAAAACTGACATATGGATTACCAACAAAACGTATTTGGATTGTGTTGATACTTAAGGAAAATGATCCATGGGTTATATGGGACGTGTAGGACACAACCCCGCCTCAATATGAGGAATTATGGGGCCGGTACCACTCAATGTGTCTCACTTTTATTTGAAATGGACATCATTTTAAGTGAAAACAACAATTTTCATGCGGAAAATGGACCAAATGTATTCAGATTCTGTTGTTACTTTAGAACAATGATACATGGTTCATTTGTGATGTGTAGGTGTTAACCCTGCATCAACCCAAGTCACAGTGTGGCTGGTACCACTCAAAGTGTCTCACCTTTATTTGAAATGATCAATATTTTAAGTGAAAACGACAACTGGCATATGGAAAATGAAACAAACGCATTCGGATTGTGTTGGTACATTAGGAAAGTGATCCATGGGAAATTTCTGATGTGTACAAGTCAACCCCACATCAAACTGAGGCATGGTGTGGCTGGTACCACTCTAAGTGTTTCTCTTTTGTTTAAAATGGACAATGTTTTAAGTAAAAATAACTAGCATACGGAAAACTTACCAAACGTATTCAGATTGTTTTGATAAATTATGAAAATGATCAATGAGATATTTTTGATGTGTATGAGTCAACCTTGCATAAATATGAGGTGTGGTGTACCCGGTACCACTTTAAATGTCTCTCTTTTGTTTAAAATTGACATCATTTCAAGTGAAAACAACAACTGGCATACGGAAAACCAACCAAACGTATTTGGATTGTGTTGATACTTGAGGAAAATTATCCATGGGACATTTGTGACCAGCACGAGTCAACCGTGCATCAATCTGAGGCCCAGTGTGGCTGGTACCACTCTAAATGTCTATCTTTTGTTTAAAATGGACATCATTTTTAGTGAAAACAACAACTGGCATATGGAAAACTAACCAAACACATTCATATTGTGTTGATACTTTAGGAAAACGATCCATGAGTCATATGTGACATGTATGAGTCAACCTCGCCTCAATTCAAGACACGATGTGGCTGATATCACTCAAAGTGTCTCTCTTTTGTTTAAAATGGACACTGTTTTAAGTAAAAACAACGGGCATACGAAAACTAAATTTATTCGGATTGTGTTGATACTTTAGGAAAACGATCCATTTGTCATATGTGACATCTATGACTGATCCACGACTCAATACAGGGCATGGGGTGGCCAGTACCACTCAATGTGTCTCACTTTTATTTGAAATAGACTACATTTTAAGTGAAAATAAAAACTAGCATATGGAAAAACAACCAAATGCATTCAGGTTGTGTTGATACTTTAGGAAAATGATCCATGGCACAATTGTGATTTGTACGAGTCAACCCCACATCTATCCAAGGCACGGTGTTTCTGGTACCACTCTAAATGTCTCTTTTTTTAAATGAACATCATTTTTAGTGAAAACAACAACCGACATACAGAAAATGGACCAAACGTATTCATATTCTATTGATACTTTATGAAAATGATCCATGAATCATTTTTTATGTGTAAAAGTCATCCTCACCTCAATCCGAGGTGCGGTGTGGCTGGAACCACTCAAATTGTCTCCCCTTTATTTGAAATGATAAAAATTTTAAATGAAAACAACAACCGGCATATAGAAAACTGACCAAACACATTCAGATTGTGTTGATACATTAGGAAAACGATCCATTGGTCATTTCTGATGTGTACGAGTCAACCCCACCTCTATCTGATGTATGGTATGGCTGGTATCACTCTAAGTGTCTCTCTTTGGATTAAAATGGAAACAGTTTTAAGTAAAAACAACAAACAAATGGAAGTCCAATTAATGAATTAGGATTGTGTTTATATTTTACAAAAGAAATACATGGGTCATTAATGACATTTATGAGTTAAAAAATCCCCAATCTGAGGCCCGGTGTGTCCGGTACCACTCAAAGTGTCTCACTTTTATTTTAAATGGACAACATTTTAAGCGAAAACAACAACTGGCATATGTAAAATAAACCAAACAAATTCAGATTATGATCATACTTTAGGAGAAATATCATTGGGACATTTGTGATGTGTACGAGTCAACCCTACATCAATCTGGGGCACAGTGTGGCCAGTACCACTCTAAATGTTTCTCTTTTTTTAAATGAACATTATTTTAAGTGAAAACAACAACTGGCCTATGAAAAATGGACCAAACGTATTCATATTCAGTTGATACTTTAGGACAATGATCCATGAGTCATTTTTGATGTGTACAAGTCAACACAACCTTAATCTAAGGTACAGTGTGGCCGGTACTACTCAAAGTGTCTCACCTTTATTTGAAATGATCAACATTTTAAATGAAAACAACAACTGGAATACGAAAAGCAAACCAAATGAATTCCTATTGTGTTTATACATTAGGACTACAATCCATTGCTCATTTTGGATGTGGATGATTCAACCTTGTCTCAATCCGAGGTACGGTGTGGCCGGTAGTACTCAATGTGTCTATCTATTGTTTAAAATGGACACTATTTTAAGAAAAAACAACTAGCATATGGAGGCCAAACATATTCGGATTGGGTTGATTGTTTAAGAAAATGATCCATTGGTCATATGTGACATGTAAGACTCAACCCCACATCAATTCAAGGTGCGGTGTGGCTGGTACCAATCAAAGTGTCTCACATTTATTTGAAATGGACAACATTTTAAGTGAAAACAACAAATGGGATACGAAAAAACAAACAACGCATTCGGATTGTGTTGATACTTTAGGAAAACGATCCATAAGACATTTTTTATGTGTAAGAGTCAACCCCGTATCAATATGAGGCACGGTGTTTCTGGTATAGCTCTAAATGTCTCTATTTTGTTTAAAATGGACATCATTTTAAGTGAAAACAACAATTGGCATACGGAAAATGGGAAAAAATATTATGATTCTATTGATAGTATAGGAAAATGATCCATGAGTCATTTGTGATGTGTACGAGTTAACCCCACCTCCATCCGAGGTGCGGTGTGGCCGATACCACTCAAATTGTCTCACCTTTATTTGAAATGATCAACATTCTAAATGAAAACAACAACTGGCATATGGAAAACCAACCAAACGCATTCATATAGTGTTGATACATTAAGAAAATTATTCATTGGTAATTTTTTACATGTAAAGTCAACCCCAACTCAATTTGAGGCACGGTGTGGCCGGTATCACTCTAGGTGTCTCTCTTTTGTTTAAAATGGACACTATTTTATGTAAAAAAACTGACATATGGGAAACCAAACAAATGAATTCATATTGTGTTGATAATTTATAAAAACAATTCATGGGTCATTTAAGACATGTACAAGTCAACCAAGCCTCAATCCGAGGCTTTATGTGGCCCGTAACACTCAAAGAGTATCACTTTTATTTGAAATGGACAACATTTTAAGTGAAAACAACAACTAACATATGGAAAAACAACCAAACACATTTGGATTGTCTTAATACTTTATGACAATGATCCATGCGACATTTTTGATGTGTACGAGTCAAACCCGCATCAGTCTGAGGCACGGTGTGGCTAGTACCACTCTAAATGTCTCTCTTTTGTTTAAAATGAACAACATTTTAAGTGAAAACAACAACTGACATATGGAAAACGGACCAGACTTATTCAGATTTTGTTGATAATTTATTAAAACGATCCATGGGTCATTTTTAATGTTTAAAAGTCAACCCCACCTCAATCTGAGGTGCGGTGCGGCCGGTACCACCCAAAGTGTCTCAAGTTTATTTGAAATGACTAACATTTTAAATGAAAACAACAACTGGCATACGGAAACCGACCAAACACATTCATATTGTGTTGATACATTAGGAAAATAATGCATCGGTCATTTTTGATTTGTATGAGTCAACCCCACCTCAATCCAATACATGATGTGGCTGGAATCACTATAAGTGTATCTCTTTTGTTTAAAATGGACAATATTTTATGTAAAAACAACTGACATACAGAAAACCGACCAAATGTATTTTGATTGTGTTGATACTTTAACAAAACAATCCATGGGTCATTTATGACGTTTATGAGTCAACTGAGTCTCAATATGAGGCCCGGCGTGGCCGGTACCACTAAAAGTGTCTCAATTTAATTTGAAATGGACAACATTTTAAGTGAAAAAAACAACTAGCATATGGAAAACCAACCAAATACATTCAGATTATATTGGTACTTTAGGAAAACGATCCATGGGTAATATGTGACATGTACGAGTCAACATTGCCTTAATCCGAGGCATGGTGTGGCGGATATCACTCTAACTATCTATATTTTGTTTAAAATGAACGTCATTTTATGTAAAAACAACTAGAATATGGAAAACTGATCAAACGTATTTGGATTGTGTTGATACTTTAGAACAACGATCCACAATCCATCCTCACACAATCCACTTCACATGTGAGGAACTCCTACCCCTATTCTAAAACACATGACATTTAATATGCAAAGGACAAATATATTACCTAAGTCACACAAGCTCATTGATACTCACCCATTATCATCATCACTATGTTCAAAGACACCCTCCCCAAACAATGACATTATATTTGTGTTTGGTTGAATTCAATTATTCATTTCCTTATTTTGGGTTATTAGCTTCTAATTTCTGAATTCAATCATGCATGTGTTATAAAAAAATGCAATTTTGTATGTATTCATAAATATGTATCACATATAATTACATATTAAGTTTTTAATGTATTGAATTCATAGATGATTATTAAATTATGTATCCTTCTAATTATCATTTTTTAATTATCTATCCTTATTATGTATTGAATTGTATTCTGCATTTACTACAATACAATTCATATAGTAGCACACAGAGCAGGCTGTTGTGTGAATTGTACAAAAAATCCTATAAAAATCATTTCGAACCATTGGTATAGGTTTTGTATGTACTTTTTAGCAACGCTTCTGAACCGTTGGTAAAAAAATTTAGCAATGGTTTAAACTGTTGGTATAGGGGTGAATGGAAGACTAAAAAAGATATGCCAATGGTGGCATATGTGTTGTATAAGAACTTTATACCAACGGTTTACATAAACTGTTGGTATAGAGTAGATTTCTTCACATATACCAATGGTTTATCTCAAACCATTGGTATATTTCTATTGTCAGGGATTACATGGCTATGGTTTCTAAAACCATTGGTATAATTTATACCTACGATTCTCCACCCTATACCACCGGTTTTCAACCATTTGTATACCTTTCATTTCCAATAGTGATTTTGGATGAACATGATTTAAACTCATGCAAAGTGGTTTTAAATATTTTATTTACTTATAACAGAACCATATTAATATTTAAAATGTTATACATGATCCTTTTATAATACCTTATTACATTTTCATTAATAAACTTTCTTTATTTCATTATTTTAGGTGTTAATTTTCTTGTTTTATCATGTTTGTCGTTTCATGAAAGCTCTTGTTACTATGCATGTTATATAGTTCCATAATATCCATAATAATAATAATGGAAAACTTAACTTTTTTATAAATCAATTATACATTCCAGAAAGATCATGAATCATAGTTTTGATAAAGGAAGTATGTTACTATCATGAAGATGGTAGACCATATGTACGCATGAGTAACATTTTCATCTTCCAATGATCATTATAGAAAGACAGTATGTAGTATATAATCATTCATAAAATATTATAATATAATATATAACATATTTTACACTTATATATACCATCCATGTGGTGTGTTGATTAAAAGAGGGACACAACACTTTGTGAAGGCGGCAGTCCACATCTATAAGAATGGTGTTATCATCAATACGTGAGTAAAAAGGAAAGAATGATAATGATATATACTATCCTTAAATAATGATAAATATTTAATGAATATCATAATTATTTTATTTATATCACATATATTCATTATATTTATCTTTATCACCTTCTATGTGAAGTGTTAGTGAAAGACGGATCACATCAATTTGTGAGGCAGTAGTCCATCATACACACGAGCCACATTATCAAATCTCCAAAAAAATGGGAGTTATATATATATATATATAATATAATGACTCCATAGGTATACATATTTTATTAATATCATATATATACTTTATATCCAACATCATACACAACATTGAGAGGTGGAAATAAAAAAATGACTGACATTGGTTCGCGAGATGGTAGTCCTTCGTACACATGAATGATGATTCTATTCCCAATTTTTTATAAGTTTATATGGTTTTAGTTCATGAATTTATAAAAAAATGTCATAGTTTAAAGATTATATTTTTTTAATTATATCATAATGGTTTAATTAAAATTTAAGGAGGTGTATAAAGAATTAAAATAAAGATGCTTGTTGAAGAACATTACCACTTCTTGGGTATCCTCCATAGGTTCTCACTATTTACTTCATTGGATGGATTTTTTACAAGATAATATTTCTTGGACTAGGGTATAGATTATGAGAATAAATTTTCATAGGTATTTTATGAACCAAATAGGTTTTAATTAGTGTAGATGAAAAAATTTGGTGTGACCTCTTATAAGTAGTGGAGGACACACATGGTATTTTAGAAAAGAATTGAGTGCTCCCACATATTTAATATGAAAAAAGGTTAAAAAATGGAAAATTATAAAAACTTAGAGGATTAAGTATTAAAATATGGCCATAAATTAGTTTTTGGAAGAGTTTATAGGTCATTTTTACACTTACATTTTTAGATTAACCCCTCGTAAACCCATTTTTACCTTAACCATGATAATTGATTTTTACTTCATTCAGTTTTTATTTTTGTCAACAACTATGTTTTAGATTATTTTAATTTATAAATTATTATGATTCCAAATATGGAATATTTTTTTTAAATTCAATTGAAGAAAGTGGAAAATTTTAATGTAAAATAAATCTCGCATACGTGATGAGAAAGCGGGTTTTGAAAGTCACAATATTCAAAAGATTACAATGTTTTTATATCTAAATTGAATATGAAAATTTTTAAAATCACATAAATTAATTTAATAGATATATAATAGAACAATTTTTAATTTAATCTATATTGAAAATATATTTTATTATTATAAATTATTTATAAGAAATTACAGTTTTAAAATATAATTCAGTTTTTTAATTATTCATCAATAAACATAATCCTTTCAGAACATATACAAAATTAATAGGAATATAATTTTAGTTTTCTGATTTTAAAGATGAATTTTATTTTCAATAATGAATTTTATAAATTCTTTAAAAAATTATATTAAATTATTTGTGCAAAGTGTGATTAAACCATCATTTATAAAAATACATTTTTTTTCTAAAACCATTTCTTTTTTTTAATAATCATTATTTTATTTATAATAAACAGATTACAGGAAAACACGTGTAAGATATATATTTTTATAAGTTTTTAATCATATTAATAATATCTAATTTAAATACTTTTTAAAAACTATTATAAATAATAATACTTTAATAATATATTATTGATCGGTAAAACTCAGTCTTGAATGTACCGAAAGATATCTCAGAAACTCATTGTTATGTGTAATGCAAGATAAAATTAGAGTTGTGTCTAATGAAATATATAAAATAGATTTAATTTATTTAAAAATAAATATATCTTATGGTCTTGGGTGGTTATATTACCTTATAGTCTTGGTGGTTCATGTCATACACACTATCAAATATAATGTTCTTCTTTGAGAATTTCGTGGAGTTATATTTTCCATAAAACCTCACTATAGTAGAAAATTTATAATGTTACCTAAAAACATTTATTAATTTTTTTGACTAAAATTATAAATAATTTTTAATTATAATATTTTTTACTTTATTATTGTATAATAATTATTTAATCCCATATTTCATGTGTACCATTACGATACGCTCTTTGGTTATGCCTTATGACATGATTATGAAACAAATTTTTTACGATGGGTAACCCTTACATTTATTCCCTTTTTTGATTTATCTATATGTCACAGATAGGGATGTACATATTATAATGTGTATTAACAAATAGTGATCCAATTAATTTGGTAAAGTTTTAGTCCCAAGAGTTGTTATATATGGGATTAGGGAGTAAATATTATTCATTATGGCACTTTATCCACTATGTGATATCATCTTGGTAGTTAGCATTGAAACATCTTTAGGTCATGATATATGTTGCTTCCAAATTCTTATATTTCTATGTTAATATTATTCTATGTTCTATATTTTATGACACTGTATATTTATTCATGTTCTATGCTTATTTTCCAGGTTTATTTCCTTACTGCGATTTTTAACTAATCCTGTTTTTTAGGTATTCCCTAGGTTATCCTAAGAAGTTTTAGGAAATAAAAGGGAGTTAATACCTCATTAAGGATATTAATAAAAATATATTTTATTCTAGTTTCATGATTTTTATTTATATACATAGTATTCCCAAGACATTTGGATTTTCAATCCTTTTATTGTTATTG
Organism: Viscum album; assembly: GCA_963277665.1. NCBI lineage: Eukaryota > Viridiplantae > Streptophyta > Magnoliopsida > Santalales > Viscaceae > Viscum > Viscum album. The sequence goes on along the minus strand of OY728140.1, from coordinate 2,026,151,246 downwards.
AAGTTTAAATAGGCATAAATAGTTTTTAGAATTATTATTTTTTAAATCCCAAAACAAACATACACTAAAATAAAACATGAAGTTGATTTAAGAAAATTAAATAAATTTAATATAAAAAAATAATTTTTATTCGACATTAACTTATAATAATAAATAATGGTACTTTTAAATTTATTAATTTATTGAAATAAATGACATTTTTACATGAATTGGTATTCTCACTATTCATTGAAAAATTAATATTTTTCAAAAAACCTAAAATTTCCCCCTACGTAAATTTTGGTATTATGAATTAAAAAATGAATTTACATTTATCAAAAAAAAATTCTAAATTTTCTAAAAATTATTTATAAAATTTTTTCATGAAATTTTGTCAAATAATTTTTGAAAAAATATTTTTATGAATAAAATTAATTTACTAAAAATAGATTTATCATTTAATAATAATTTAACAACATTTTTTATTGATTAGAAATATATATATATATATATTATAAATTAGTTAGTACTGTTATTATCAACAAATTTAATGGCTAGTTTATAAATTTTATATATTTCATGAGTTATTTATGTACGATGTTACGTGTCAAATACAATATCAAAATTAGTTTTCCTATCTAAAATCTCATGGTTTTACATCCTCCCCTCCTTTGTTAAATTTAATCATTTTTATTTAAAACATTATATTGGTAAAAAGTGGTTGTAAATTTAAAAATATTTTTTTATATCCACTTAATAACAACTATTAATAAAATATCCTCTTCATAAGAGAGGAAATGAAGTATAATGGTCATTTGGAATAACACATACTAGGTTTCAAAATAGGTGAACATATTTGGGATGTGCATATTAATAAATTAATGAAAATAGTAATTCCCAAATAATTATATAGATTGATTGATATCATTGATGAAAATAAATATAATGATCTAGAGAATGTTAATAACCACCAAACCATAAACCAAAGAGGTTTGAAAAAGGTTATTGATTTCATTAGAAATGATGTTAATAAAACTAAATTTTGTTCCAAGATCAGTTTACTATATATAAGGAATTATTTTTTCAACTATACTAGGATTATAATGAAATATAATTGCTTAATGATTATAATTTAATCCTTATCATTATCTATCATAATCTAATCTTTTTCTCCAAATAATGAGTATTTAAGATGATTTTTTTCATACCTAATGAACTAAAATAAACTTATAAAGGTTAAAATAACCATAATAAGGTTAAAAATATATTCCTTATATATTTAGTCAATAAAAAACAAAAATGGTTTGAAAAAGGTATGGTAATTATGAAAATGTGTATACCTGTATATGATGAAATAATATATCAATATCCAAAATGTAATTGTAATACCTGATGTTCAAAATAAATCATTCAATAAATGAATAACCCTATATCCCAAATAACTTCAATAACATCAAGATTAAAGAGTGTCTTAACCCCAATGTTTATCTCATACCAACTATATTATATGCCAAAAAATATAGCGACATTCTTCATGACATTACATAGGATAGTGGTAGATGATTCACCCTTGTTTCCTTTAAGTTGTGGGATCAAGCCTTGCAACCTTTCTGGATGTGATGGGTTGTGACCTGGACTTTGGGATGCCATTTTTCCTAAAGTTATATCCATATAAAATTTCATAGAATATGATAAAAATTATTAATAATTAATTCAATCATCAAGGACCATGTAAATAATGATGGTTATCAATACCATAAAACATATTCCCACAAAACAAAAAAGTTATACTTCAAGTTAAAACATAGAGACATTAAAATGGGCGTCTAAGACTTTAAAGTTATTATAATACTTAATCACATAAAATCATGATTTAATTCATAAATACTATGATCACATGACCCAAAAAAATCATAATATCCATAGATATCTGAAACATTTCATTGATACCTATCATAACATCCCCATAGCTACACACTCATATGTAGTGATGAAAACATAAAATGTACATTTTTGGAATTGATATTGATGAAGTTGACCGAGTTTTTGTCATAAAAAACATAAAACATCAAAATAAAATATTGGATAATTTAAATTCTCAATATCCTTTTATGTTTATAGTTTTATATAATTATAAAAATCTATTAGAGAAATAATACCTATGTATTTAAATGGGAATTTATCCTAATTTACAAATTTTTTCTTATTTCACTTTAAGTCATCATAAAAATTCATATAAACCCCTTCTAGAAATAATTAATTCAACAATATTCTTGATAAACCTGGGAAACGAAACATAGTAAGGGTGAGCTCAAATTATTACTAAGGATAAACATAATAATTACTAATTGAATGTCATCAATGAGAAAAATATGAATATATGGGTATGATGACATAATAAAAGTGCATGATCATGTCTTAATAATATTCATACCCATTAATACCCAAATCATAAAACATTAGAACATTTCATAAGTCTTTATCAAGGGAAGGATTCACCAAAATCAACAATCACAAGTTGTGTTATTTCAAATTGGAATAAGGGAATCATGAAAAACCATATAAAGAATAAATAAAACATATTGGTATCTTATATTATTTCGATTATTACTAGTGTCAAATAAATTTTAGAAATTACTGTATCCCAGCTAAATACAAAGGGGAAACACAATAGTAACTCCATCTTTCTTATCAATTATGACATAGAACATTTTCTAATGAAATTGAGCACTGCTGGAACACATACATCATATAACCTATATCGGGATAACTCAGTGCTATATGGGTTCAAAAATCAAATAAGATATAATTGTAACGAACCCAGTGGGCCTAAAGCCCAACGAACTCAGCCACACCCGAGCCCAGCCCTCTGGTAGATAGCAGACCCTGACCCCATGGGCAGATAGCAGGCCCCCACCTCAGATTGACCCAGATAACACGTGGCAGGAACTGTCCCCTACCTTGTGAGGATTTAATACGCCTCCCCCGCAACTCGAAACAACATAGAAAATTTCAAGTTACTCCCCTTTAATAAATTTAATTTTTTAAGAAAATACCATGATATAATGATGATTCAATATATTACCAATAAAATAAAATTTACATACACAACTCAATAAGTGTTTTTGAATGTGGAACATGTATCAGAGAAATAAAACGTAAGTTAAGAGAAACCCATACCTCGAGTCCATATTTGTTTGTTATTTAACTCATTTATAATAAGATTAAATAAATTATTTGAATATTTTAAAAAAATTTAAAGGTTTAATAAATTATAATTAAATCATTTATTTATTTTATTTAATGATTTAATATTTAAATACCAAATTTGTTATGTCCACATCAGGTGTTCTGGGGACGTTCAGTTCATTACTTAGAAAATGATTTTAGTGCGTCGAATAAGGTCAAGGATGTCATTATTTCAAAATATATAAAATAATAATCCTGAAATAATTATCATATTTATTCAAAATTTATAATTTTAAAACCAAATATGTAAAATATTTTTTAAAAATGAACTATGTTACGATCATATAGGCGGTTGGCCGTACACACACATAAGTAATGTTTCCAATTTTCAATTATCAATATTAAAACAAGTTGTGTTTTATTTTATCATTAAATAAGAATAAATATATCATAAATAACATATTAATTAGTTAAATTTCATTAGATATACATATATAATTCTTATTATGTGGAGCTGAAAAACAAATCATATCGCTTCATGAAGGTAATGGTTTACACGTACCAAAACTACATTATCATTTTTCTATATAAGAAAGAAAATGATATATTATATTTTAGGAATTATAACAATTACATTAATATCATTATGATGTAATTTATATCACATATATTTATTAAATTTATGTTTATTTTCTTCCATTTAAGGTTTTAGTGTAAAATGAATCACGTCGCTTCACGAGGACAAAATCCACTGTACACTAGAGCGACGTTATCGTACCCAACATGGAATATAATGTAAGAAGGAATATATGATAAAAAAATAAATAGGTATATATATCTTAATAATTTCATATATATTCATTTAATACATCATTAAAACAATCCATGAGAGGTGATGAAGGAAAATGAATGATATCGGTTCACGAGGCGGTAGTCCGTTGCACACATGAAAAATGATCCCATATCTCAATTGAATTAAGAAGAGATGGATTTAGGATATTATATTAACAAAATAACATATATTATAAGTTATAATTTTTTTTATACAATTATAATTTAATAATATGATTTGTATCTAAAAAAATATATAAAATAAATATGCTTGGTTAAGCACAATACCTCTTCTTCGAGAACCCTCATTAGGAAGGCACCAAAAACTAATGAGGAGGAATTTATTATCCAAATAATATCAATTGGTTATGGGGAATGAATTTATTAAGACATTTGAAATGTTATATGCTAATAAAAATGGATTTTATTATGTGAAGAGGAGGGAAGAGTGGGTGACCTTTTATATGTGAACATAGTATAACACTTGTAATTTTTGAAAAGAAAAATGTTTACCCACGTTTTTCACATGAAAAAGGATAAAAAATTTTCCATTAAGGATACTTAAGCCTGATAAGATCAAAATATTTCTATAATATAGTTTATAAATAAGTTTTTAGGTCATTACGACTGTTATCTTTTTAGTTTAATACCCATTAAAACCGTTTTCACATTAATTAGGGTAATTACTTTTTACTACATTCACTATTAATTATGGGAAACAATTATGTTGAAAATATTATATAATATATATTATTCTCATTTAATATATTTAAAACATTTTATAAAATTAAATTTATAATCTTTGGAAATTTTAATTTAAAATTAAACCTGAAAACGTGAAGAAAAAGCATGTTTCCAAGAAGTGTATTACAAGGAAGAGATGATTTTATAATGACAATATGAAAAAAATTATCATTTCCTGAATATTAATTAATTTGTATTGTTATATAATACATAAATTTCATTTAAATAACTCCCCATAGGGTTTTTTTATTTAATTTAAAAGGAGAAACATTATTCACTTTAAAATATTGTTTCTTAAAAAATTTAATTTTAAAACAAAAAAAACTTATATTAAAATACAATAGGATGTTGATTAAAAATAAATTAAGAAGATTCAATAAAGATAAATAATACATAAATTTCATTAAATAATATTTAAAACATAATTGGACTTTTAAATTTCCTAATCTATTGAAAATAAATTCCATTTTTATAAAAACCGATATTTTCAATTATTTGATAAAAAATCAATATTTTCTGAAATTTCCAATAATTTCACACTATTTAAATTTTCATAAAAATAAAATAAAAATGACTGTTATTTCATCAAAAAAATATTATAAAATTATAAATAATAATTATATTATTTTTTCATGAAAATCCATAAAATCAATTTTGAATAAAAAATATGTTTGAAGAATAAAATAACATCATCATAAATTGATCAATAATTTATTAATAATTTAATAAAAAAGTATATTTATTATAATATATATATATATATTTCATAAAGTAGTTAATAATATTCATACCTTCTAATTTAATTTCTAGGATATAACGATTATATATTTCACGGGTCGTTTAAGCTCGGTGTTGTGTATAAAATACACTATCAAAAATTGTTTTATTTTATTAAATCTCAGGGTGTTACACATAGATAAAAAAATTGGTTAATGAATCTTTGTGTAATTTACATGTTATATAAAAATTTTATAGAGATAAATTATTTAATTTTGAGGAGTTTATGATACCCAATGTCTACTTTTCCAAATTTATAAACATATACGAGTTCATAATTAATCAATGTATAGATATATATTTTATTTTTCAATTAATTGATGAATAACATTGTTTCTTAATCGTGGAATTGAATAAAAAGGAAAGTACCAATCTCATATGTATCTATATAATGGATTATTATTTTAATCTTATTTATCTTATATTATATGATATGTTACTTTTTAACAAATAGTTATTATAAAATCATGGGTTAATACATAGGCTTATGATTCATCTAAATCTATAACATATTTTTAGAATAAGATAATTTTTAATTTTTTAATCCGGGATAATTCTTTTTTATAAATTTACTTGTAAAAATATGTTGGATTTGACCCAACCACCACTAGTGGAATATTTTAAATAATAAAGTCTTATATTCAGAGTTACTGTACAACCATATAGAATACCATAAATGATATGATTAAAATGTTTTTTATTAAATATTATTAATAAAAATAAATACCAATTAATTCATTACACAAATAATTTTGTGTGTCCTAGCATGATATAATGCAAATAATATAATTTATAACTGGCTGGTGGGAGTATGATTGAAGATAGAGATGTTTATAAATTTAAAAATAAAATACTATTTCCTTAAAAATACATAATCAACACCATATTTTGTACATTTTTTAGGAATGTTAGTAAAATATTAATTTTAATAATTTAATTATTTTCTTGAATAATTTATATAAAATTTGTGATGGAAAGGGTTCGAATGATTATGAAAACCCATATCTTTTATAAACCACATTTCATGATTTATTATATATAGATGAAAAAAATAAAATCCAAAAAGATCGAGAGGTATACTATATTTAGTAAGTTAGATAAACAAGAAAAACATAGTGATAGAATTACATTATTAGAACTCCTTATCTTTCTCTTAAAATTACTCCACCCTTTTAATGCTGGACATCATAAATTGAGGATGTAGTAAGAAATTTGTGAGTTGTAAAGACTAGTAAGGTAGTAATCAATGTATAAAATTTTGAAAGTAATACATGTGATTGATGATCCATATCAAGATTAAATAAAAGGGGTTAAAATCATAAAAATTAACATCAAAGCATGATATAAGAAGAAAATATCAAGGAAAAATAGTAATTGGGGAATAATATAAAATGTGACATCATGAGCATATGTAAAGGCAAACCACCGATACATCATAACGTAATGTGATTAACATAATATCTCTTACACCATACATTATATATCATGAGATGAAAACATTACCCAATTTATTGGGGGACTATATAATTTTGGGGCCATTTTTCACATTCATATCAAGTACACAGATTTGTGTTGTACATAGATCATACAACAAACAAACATATTTCATCAATTTTTATACAATGATTAAAGAGTGTGAGTTTCATGTATGTAATTACAATGTCAATTAATTTTAGGTATATATAGTAAAAAACACTTGAGTGGAAATTATAATGGTTATACACAATTGAAATGATTGGCATAAAAAATAACTTGATAATTTCTACAGTGTTATTAGTGTACATAATGATCTGTTGAAGGGTTTAATGAGAGTGAAAGGTGGTCTGTCAAGACTTTATAATCATAAGGGTAATAAATTGATGTGAAAAAAAATTCCAAAAATGAACAATTGGAAATCAAAATGAACAATGAAAAGAAATTACATGTTTAAAGATGAGTGTAACCCCTACTTTGGTATAGTAATGGCATAGGTAAAAATTATAAAGAGTGGGGATAAATGAATTCATGTTATTAAAACATAAATTTAAAATTAATGTGAAACTTATAAAGACATGAATATATAATAATTTGAGAATCAATAGGTTAATTACAAGGAAGGGGGTTGAATGGTAAATAAGAGAGTGAGATCCATTACCTTAAGAGGATGACTCTAAAATATTGTGGGGAGCTTATTAAGATATGGGAAACACATTGAGTTGAATTTAGATATGAATATGGAGTGTAAATTCATTCATAATGTGTTTTTATCAAAGATGAGTGTCACATTGGGTGGATAATTATATCCCAAGAGATGGTAATAATTTACTAATTTTTAAACATAGGTTTTGGAAAGTATATAAAATTTTAATCAAAAACAAATAACAACCCCCAATTTTAGATAATGTTTTGTAATAAAATTATTGGGTTTAAATATTTTATAATTCTATGAATTGGAAATATTTAAATAATATAATTGGTGATTTTGAAGTTAGTTATGTTCCTAAAGAATTCATTTTAAATACTAAAAATATAATATAGGTTTTGTAGTTTTCAGTAATGGTTAATAGAATTAATCAAATAACATCAAAAATACAATATTTTGAAGAAGAAATATATATTTTGTCTCCGATGACTTTTATTAAATTTATTTCATCACTTTTTGGTTATTAGTGTTTCATAATATAGAATGTATATTTAAATAATATTTAATATTTACCAAAAAAAATGAATTTTCATGAAAATTATGAAAAAGTAACCATTTTCAAATTTTGAGATGCTAATATAAAATATAATATTTATCTAATAAATATTTTTAAATGTGAGTTTTTTGTAATTTTAATTAAAAATACTTAGTTACTAGAAAATCCTAGTTTTTACAACACTACAACCCTTATAAAATTACATCAGACATCATTAAATTACATTAAAATTTTTATTTTAATAAATTTTATTAATAAGTATATTTTATTGAAATAAATTAATTTAAATAAATTCTATTATTTGTCAAAATATTTTCTTAATTAAAACTGTATATTTCCAAAAAAATATGATTTTGTTTTCATCATATCAAAATATAAATTTTATCAATGTCATTATATAATAATTCATAAATTAATAATAATTCAAGATAAATATAATGACTATTTTATTTTTAAAAAAATATATAAATTCATATTGCTATGGTATAGATAAATAACCCACTTTATACCATCGTACAACTAATGGGAAAGTTATGAGATGGTTGTACTTTCATGGGGTGGTTCGAAGAACATGTCTTTGGTCATAATCTCAATAAGATTTACCTTCTCCTATAAATAGGTATTCCATTATTTCTACTATTGAATCTCAGTTAGGGCTTACAAAACGGAATTTCATAGTGATTCCATCTTTATGGAATATTCCAATAAAATGGAGTCTTGGATATAGTCCTACTTATTGAGGCCATCAATTCATTTGTTTGTTTCAATTGTATTTCATCATAACCCTTAATATACAAATCTTAACTGTCACTGTACGAAAACTATATTATTAAGAGTTATGAATCAAAACGATCTTTCAAATTCAATAGGATATATTTTATAATGGTAGAAAATAACTAAAGCTATGTATGCGTTTTATATAACTACATTTCATAGCAAGGTGTTTATTCACTCAAATGGGAATTTAATTTATAAAATTTTGTTTCATTACATTATCTACCCACCATAAATTTTCCCTCCAAATTTATTTTCATATAGTAAATCATTTTTTGGTACTTTTATTTTGTTTCCTATTTTAGTTCTTATTTAACCTCCTAAAACCTCTTCTTTATCCATAACACTTTGACCGTGAGAGTTTTCTCAATTTATAGAACTTTGAATTTGTGATCCTAAATATATATCGAATATTCAACATATAAATTATCACTATAAAAATGGACCACTTCTAGATTCAGTACATGTGAGGGGTCTTGTACATACTTCCTCTATAGGGACATGTGGAGCACATCATATATATGACATAGGTTAGGTGGGAGTGCTAGTTGATACCTCAAAAATCTGATGTGACCAAGGACCTAAAAGGGGATGATGTATCTAGGACTAAGAGTTTTGTTCTTTCTAAACCTCTTTAATTTCCTAGACAATGATATAAAAAAGAATACTTTATCCTAGATCTCATACTCAAGGTCTCATCAATGGATGTCTATATAGGTTTTCTACCTACGTTATATGGATTTAATTTGATGTAGAATAGTTCTAACCTTCTCATTTATCTCTTAATTTGACCTGTCCTATAATCTTATTCTCTATAACTTTATCCCAAGATGTTTGAGTCCAGAACCTCTTCCAATATAGGGCCTCATAATGTTCCATTTGAATAATAGAATGGAAATAGTTATTATATTGAAAATACACCAGGGGAAGGTAAAATTCCTAACATACTTAGAAATCCATTGATCATGATATCAACATATCGTATCAAACTAGAACAGTTCTCTTAGAATGATCATTCATCTGAGTGTGATAATACTTACATGAACTCATCTTTGTGACCAATTCTATCTAAAGTCTTCTCAATAATTTTGAGTTAATCCATGGATCATGATTAGATATAATGGAAAATCGAACTCCATAGTGTCTTACCACTTCCCTTATTTATATCATAGTGAGTTGGAAAAGAGTAAAATATTACATGTTATCAATGAAATTGATTAACTTTTTAAGGAGATCTACCCCAACCATGTTAATGTTATTTACTATAGATGTCATAGGGAGTCCAATGATGAAATATATGGTTATATTTTCTCATTTCTGTATTAATATTATAAATTGTTGCATCATACCCTAATATTTATATCATTAAACTGTCCCATGATGGAATTCCAAGGATCATTATAAAAATTCTATAATGTACCTAAACATTTTATCCCACTAGATGTTTTCTTTAGATATCTATACATTTTAGTGCATCAAGGATGAATAAAGAATGATAACCCATGAACATCAGCGAAAATTTATCTCTTGTTATTTGGATTTGATGTGACACATATACATGTTTCAAAACATATAACTCTATATTTATAAAATTTTAAATTTAGAAGATTAAATATATATTTTTTAGATCCTCATCATCTTTTAGACCACTTTAATCCTCTCATGAATTAAAGGTTGATTACTTAATAGAAAAATGTAGGATAAAGTTCCGTTTATAATACCATGCCCATCCTTTATATGTCACAAAATATTGGATCACATTCAATCCACTTCATTCAAAGGGTTTTTGGATAATTTCTAATTAGAGAACATGCCCCTCTGTTTGAATTTATAGGATTGTATTGTACTGAACGACTATAATCATTGATCATCTCAAAAAAAATATTAAATTTTGATAGCCCTATTTTGTGAATATATACTTGAGGATTTATGATATGTATATATGTCACACTTCCCCATATATAGATAATTTCTCAAAATATTCCATGAGAATTTCGTTACAGTCAATTTCATATTTTGAGTTGGGCAGTTTTCTCATATATAGTTAATTTTTGGGAGGCATTGTCTATTACTTTTACATATTCCATAATTATACTATCAAATATGTTTTTAGACACATTGATATGGATAAAAAATTATTCCCCACTAGTTGGTAATGTGGAAATTGTTTTAATTATTGGACTCTAATTTAAATCCTGAAATCTCTCATCACATTTATCATTCTATATACACTTCACTCCCAGAAGCGATTTTCTAGTTAGTGATCTTGATAATAGTGATCAGTTTCTCAAAAATCAATAGTAGTACCAAAGTAATCTAAGATAAATACAAATGATCATCAATGATGTTTGTTTGGACCATCCTTCAATTACCTATTTTTTCAAATGACAAAAATATAGATTTTTTTTTGGATAACATTGTCACAACCCGACCCTACCCGGGCTCGAGCAGCAACTACCCCAGGCCCGCCTCCATAGGCCAGGGGATGGCGACCAGCGCTGAAGACACAACAACTCAGGGATTCCTTTGCCTAAGTACCTGTACACACACACGCAACACACTCAATGAAAAAGTGCAGAGTAAAAGAAAGAACAAGAAGAGTAAAAAGAACAACTGCTATATATATAAACCACATATGTGCATCAACCTCTAAATAGTACAAAGTAAAAGATAAAAAAGGGGAAAAACACACGCCCAACCAAAAAGTTCCACAACCCGGCAACAGGTAAACAAAAAGAAACAACTGACGGGTCTCCCTCTTGGAACCCGGCCAAGACCAACACACGCGGTCCAAGCTCCCAAGCTCCTACGCTCCACTGAAGTCACGCTCCACCTATCCGTCATCTGCAAGGGCACACCAAGTGTGGGAAAATCCCAAGCAGGGGTGAGTATAAAAATACTCAGTAGGATACCTAATAGAGAAAATATTTTCAATTAATTTATATTGAATATCATTGTTTTAATCCCAAAAATTTGTTCCTCTAAGATTAATTGTTTCATTTTTTGATAATGGTGTTATTTTGAGCTGAATAGTAAAAATTGGCCATTTTGGATTTTTAACAGTTTTAAATTATTTCGGTAGTTTGTCCATAACATTATCTACAATGATCCAAATTGAAAAATTCCTTCTTTTCCAGATGATACACATCCAGGGCTTCATTTAGAATATTTGGACTAAAATCTGAATCGGCCATATGGAAGCTTAAAAGAAGCTCACAAGTTGGCTCAAGAAAACTTTTTTCATTTCTGCCTAGTTTTGATGTGGGATCCATAACTCATCCACTGTGGGCCCAACGCTTGTGAAATTCGGTGGGTGGAAGCGCAAGGGGATTTGGAGAATCTTTTATGATGGAAGAACAGTGTTAATTGGCCGTTTATGGGGTCATTAAATCACCCTAATCCTGAGGATTTCGTTTTGGAGAGTCTGACTGGACAAAATAAATGCTCATAGTAAAACAGTCATAACTCTCGAAATACATGTCCAAATCCGCTGGCATTTTGAGGCGCCACGGACAAGGGAATTATGAACAACATTCAAGAAGGGCTCAAAGCGTGAAGATGTCATTTAATAGGGCTACAACGCGTCGACATTAGGGGGAAACATTCTAGCTATAAAAGGAGGAGAGCTCCACCCACTCAAAGCATCCATTCTCCATCCCATTCCTTCTAGGACACCAAGAAGAAGATCTTTTCGGCTTTATTTTTTATTTCTTTTTTTTTCATAGTTTTATAATGCCTTCTTCTTCCCCATTCATCTCGATTCCCCTTACCATGGTGAGGTAAACTTTTGGAGTGATTGGGGAAGGGTTGGTTTTCTACATTGTAATGCTTGAGTTCTTGGACGCAATTGAATAAATATCTTTCTTCTTAAAATTTGTTTTCAATTTATTATAGCAGATTTTATTATAAAGTTCGATCATTCTTGAATATTAATTCTGTTATTTATTTTTGCCTTGGTAAAATAATCAATATCTTCCTCCACTAATTTCTGGTTTATATGCGATGGAATAAACCAGGAATTAGTGGTGAAGTACTCGACGATCGTCAGTACGTGAAAAAGGTGTAGTGAATGTTCTTGATTGTTTGGGACAAACAAAACCCGATCGAGTATTGCCCATTTCAAATAAGGATATTCAATACAACTATTTTACACATGGAAGGAGAGTTGACCAAACCGATATCTTGGTAAGGTTTTCTCTCACAATAACAATTTCACCAAGGAAGTGAGATGAAACGATTGTGGAAACTCACTTTAATCAACTAAGAAGAAGAGGTTTGAATTAAATTGAACAAGGATAGAATTATAATTTGGAAACCGACCCCAACCTAATCACCCTTTTTATTTCATAGTTTTTCAATCATTTAAATTTCAAATTTTCATTCACAACATTTTTCCCCTGTTTTAAAGTGACAAACCGTTTTGTGTGCACTCCTCTACGGAAGACATCCTAGGTCAACCAAATTACTAAATTTTAACTTAGGAAATAATTGTTTTGACACGACCTACGATAGGCGTGCGTCAATACCCCAAAGGCTCGAGGGAGCAACAAAAAGAGGGACCGAAAGGTGAGCAGTAGAGCGAACAGGAAAAGTAGGGCAGTACAACCGAGAGTGTAGTAAAGAGAACAGTAAGAGTCCAGCTCAACCCAACAAGAGAAATGAGATAGACTTGTCCAAGCACAAGGACCTGGAAACGGTGTGAATATGAACTTACCGTCGAGTCTTCCTACAAATAGCAGGAGAGTAGACTCATCCAACCACGAGAAGCTAGACACGGAAAGCACATGGCATACCCAGCACGTCTTCGCCCCTCCTGGAAGGAGAGTAACCAAACCCAAGAATTAGGTACCAGAAACAAGGTATATACATATCCTTATGCTCAGAAAGAAGCTCGAACAAACTCGTAAGGGGATATCCATCCCGTAGCTCAGCCCAAGAATACAAGTAGCCAATATTCCTAGATGTAAACTCCATCGATGCCCATCATCCCGCACGTCTGCCCCGAACTACAAGTCAAGGGCCTCAAACCACTGAACCTCGACACTATCCGCTTTGGGTGACACTGACTCGCCCGCACGGTTTTAGGTCACGTCACAAGGATGCATCTCGGTGGTGGAAAGCGCCCCTCGTACTTGAGTGTTCTGGGGGAACTTCAAACCACATCTCATCACTGCCATGCAGTCGAGAGGTCTCCACAAAGTCAAAGTCATTCTATCGCTGACCCATACAACCAAGGGTCCCGCTCCGGTGGTCACGGAGGAAAGCCACATACTAGCCTAGTAGAAAAGACTATGTCTGGAATGACAACAGGTGTCCCGTTGCCCAGCTCTGCTTGAGGGTAATTCATAACCAGATATCGGGTTACCCACTGCCCAACCCTGCTAGAAGGTAAACCCTAACACATCATCAAGCGACCCAATGCCCAGCCCTGCTGGAGGGTAATCCATATTAAGATACTGGGTGACCCACTGCCCAGCCCTTCTTATGGGTAAACCATAATACATCATCAGGCGACCCACTGCCCAACCCCGCAGGAGGGTAAGCCACAATACATCATCAAGAAACCCACTGCCCAGTCCCATTGTAGGGTAGACCTGGAATAAGTCGACAGGCGACCCACTGCCTAGCCTTGCTGGAGGGTAGACCTGGAACTAGACGACGAGTGACCCACTGCCCAGCCCTGCAAGAGGGTAGACCCTAAGATGTCGTCGGGTGACCCACTGCCCAGTCTCTACTGGAGGGTAGACCCTAAGTGTTAATCGGGTGACCCACTGCCCAGTCTCTGCTGGAGGGTAGACCCTAAGAGGTCGTCGGGTGACCCACTGTCAAGTCTCTCCTGGAGGGTAGACCCTATAAGCCGATGAGTAACCCACTGCCCAGCCCTGCTGGAGGGTAAAACTCAGAACTGTCCTGGCCATCTCCAATGGAGGGTACAACACTGGCCAACTGAACACGGAGTGGGTATTGCGCAACCACCCAACTCCAGCACAACTCACAAAAGGGGTTCAGTGTCTGTTCCATCACGGGGTGCCACTAGCACCGCTACTGGCCAACCCATCGAGAATGAAACCAGGGGAGAGCACTCAACCCTGCTGGTCGACAACCGAGCACAGATCCTGGGGAAAACTCCATCCTGCTAGTCAAACAAACACACAGAGGGACCCTCTACGTCACGAGAGGTCAAAGTACACCAAGCAGAACACGGCACGCACATGGGTCCCACACGACGTGTGGCCCCACGTCAACCCCAACTGAGCACGCAAACGTTCTCAGGTACGAACAACCACGTGTACCTCTAAGCATTCCTGTATACTCCCAGAGTATACCACATTCTCAGCCCAAGGGACATTGTGCACCTGGCACCCCAACGTCAACACGAAGGGTGTAAACGTAACATTTCCAACCTGCCACCTCATCGGCTGAGGCACAACCATCCACATCAAACCAAGCATTTACATCACTCGCACGAGAGTGCACGCGATCACTCGCCAAAGGTCCGCTACAAACACGGTAGAAGGACCGCCACCAGGGCACCTCCACATTTCCACATTTAACATGATCGTTCAAGAGGATCTACACAACCAAATGGATCACACCGTTGTAATCCTAACGAAAAAACACGCGAGATTGACTACTTACTCACCTCCAACGGATATCCGACGGAAAAGTCACCAACACCGCCTCACGCCCGAACGACGTCCCATGATCCCGAGCCTCGGCCCCGAAAATAGTCGGTCACATCACATCATTGCGATCCCCTCGGGAAAAATTAAAAAACACTACTCACTTGAGTGCAACGGATATCCGGAGAAAAAGATGCATTCTGGCGCACCGCAAACGAGCGGTGCCATGAGGGACCCGCATCCCGGTCCCAAAACTCAACAAACTGATCACACCGTTGCGATCCTCTCGAAAAAGTACACAAAATGGACTATTCACTTGTCTAAAACAGACACCCGGTGATAAAGCTGGAAAGCCATCGTCGATGCCCAAACGGCCCTCGTGGGCCCCGCACCATCATGCCGAATTAGGGCGAGCGAATGGCACCATTGCAATCCCCTCGGAAAAACACCCAACATCGACTGCTCGCACGCCCCGAACGGACGTCCGATGAAAAAAGTCATGAAACACTGCACGCAGCTCAAGAGACGGGCCGTGGGGCCCGATCCTCAACTTCGGCCTAAATTCCTGGAACCGCACTGAAATCCTCAGCCTCAGTGCCAGGGTCGCAATGCCACTGACAATGCTCAAAACGGACGTCGGACACGTCCGCGCCGTCCAAAACAAGAATCTCGGAAAAAACGCTCGTCCACTTAAAGATATGTCACACCTCTGCGGCCCCTTGTTTCAGGAATTAAAAATTCCCAAAACCATCTCAAATCATTCCCCTCGATGCAGGGTCCGCGCTGCCACTGACGGTGCGCAAAATGGAGGGCCGTAGCGAGAGAAACAGGCGTCGGAAATTCCAAAGGGAAAACTCTCTTGGGCCGGACCGGCCCGGTCTGGCCGGTCTGCCCACAGCCAGCCGCGGCCCGGCCGCGGGTTCGGTTCGGTCTGCCGTGACCAGCTGGCCGCGGCCTGTCGCCACCGAATGGCCTTGACGGCCGGTTCCTTTCCCCGCAGCGACCCGCGACATGCGGGTCGTGGTCGCGCCGCACGCGGGGTTGCGCACCTCGCGACCCCTCCTCCTTCGCGCTACGCCGGCGCCACCACGCGGAAGCCCGGCCACCTGCCGTCTCACCTAGGGAGCCCCGCCACCTCTGCCCTGTCGTCTGAAGCCGCCCGCTGCCACACACCATCGCTGCCAGAGCCACCACCTGAAGCCGCCCGCGCCCGCCGGAACTCGCCTGTCCGCGCTGCCGACCACCAGAAACACCTCCAAACCCGCAAACTTTTGCGGGTGGTTGCGGCGTCCTCGGAACTCAGTTTTAAGAACCGAAACAAGCGATGGAAAGAGAAAAAACTCTACTACGCATTCATGGTTTTCATTCGAAAATCCAACAGCGAATCGATAGTATTAAACATGCTCAAAGTAGGTGCAGGAAGGAAAAATGAAAGCGACAAAACCCTACATCGTGGGCGTTGCCCGGAGCTTCGCTGCGATCCGTCGGAGCTGCGCTTCGCCGGACCATCTTACTAGAGTCGCCTCGCCGAAGATGGAGGAGGAGAGGGGAGAAGCTGCCGCTCCAGGGAGAATAACCAAGAGGTGGGGGGAGAAGTGTTTAAAAACAAAACACTTAAACTCTACCCGTGGACCCCGTACCCGAACTCCTGACGGGGTCGAAATGTAGCCTCCCCTAGTCTAAGAACCACGCTCTGAGCGCAACGGCGGTCTCGGAATTTTATTCCGGGTACCCGTTCAAAAGTTATTAAACTTAGCGCCCGAGGCCGCCAAATTACGAAAATGCCCCTGGGGGCATTTTTCACAGACGGCCTGCGCCCGCAAAACATATAACCCTCCTAGGGTAAACGACACACTCCAAAGTCAACGGTGCCCTTGGTTTCCCAATCCGAGCCACCGTTTAAGATATACCTACGTTTCAACATTAAATGAATTAATTAATTTATTCAATCCGTTTAACATTCCAGAAGCGTGCGAGGGGTCCAAAAGTCCCGCGCTGACCAGTTTTATGTCGTTCCTAGGGTAAACACCCCATTCCGGACCCATCCTTACACTCTGATCTCTGATTCGGAACTCTGTTTAGGAGTTATCCCATTTATTTGGCGTTTCCAGTGTGAACACACTGAAAATTTAATTCCGGCCACTCCGGGGCTCGGAATCGCACGCCGTCTGAAGGCGCTGCTCTGGAATATCATCAAGAATATTCCGAAGTCTTTCACAGCAAAAAACATGTTCTTACATCATTCCATCCTTCAAACTTTTCGTCCTTGAAAAGAAAAACTAGGTAGCAACACAGGGTACTAAGCCCACACCTGGCTTTCCCATACCCAGAAGAACCCACGCAAAGCTCTGCGTCACCGCACACAGACCAAAGGATTGATCCGTTCACGCGAGTTCGGCCCTTGTCGATGTCATGCACACACCCCAGACTTTGGGTTTAGGGCAAGGTCGTAGGGAACCTCACCATCCCTTTCCACGGTCCCAAACGGCCCGAAGGCTCTCGGGTGTAGCTCACCTCCCCGATCAAACCTCTACGTCACACACCATGACAAGAATCACAACATGGGCATGGGACAAGGCCCGGTGACTCCATCATCCAGAATATCCATATGGTGTAGCACAGAAGGATATCTGGTCACTCAAGATTCCATAGTCGATGCTCTCTTACACACTCAAAAGGCAAAGGAGTCAACACTATCGACTAAAGGAAAAGGTCTCACGCCTTTTTCCTTACCAACACAGGGTTACACCCGACGCTCTGCATCACCCTGGTAACACCTTAAACAAGGATCAGGGAGAAAATACTTTCACACGTAGAGTCTAACAACTCTATTGCAATAAGTATAAGAGTCGGAAGGGGTACCTCTCACCATCCCATGCTCTGCAGGATCATAGACATCCAATGATCGCGGCTGTCAGCGATCCCAACTGTCAGCTCCTGGAGCCTAACGTGGACCACCTAGTGGTGATGGGAAGACCTCGTAAAGTCGTCCCCCACTACTAGCTCCTTTTGCTCCTCTGATAGCAACACCTCTCTGGGTACTCCTCCGATCACAGCACTGCCTCTGCCATGGTGGTGCGCCTTCTCCCTGCCTGAAGCTCTCAGCAACTCTAGTCGGGCAGTCTCATGCCAAGTGACCTCACCCGTCACAAGCATAGCACCAGCGCTCTCTAGGCTGCCCTGGTGCCCTCCGGTGCCACTGTGGTGTACGACCACGACCTGGGATCCACTCACGGAAGGGAATACTTGGCTGAGCCCTTGCACCTTTTCTCCACAGTGGTATACGACCACGTCTCTGGAACCGACAGTGGGAAGGCCACCTACATCGAGGTCCTGTCCTCCAGCGCCTGCTAACCACGGCAGACATCCTGACTCTGTCGCGCCCACTGCCACTACCAACCGCAAAACATGACAGGAATCCCCCTGTCACCAGCGCCTGCTCTAGCACCCCGACATATGTGGAAATGCCCAAGGGTACTATGACAACACGAATCTCTCGGTGGAGACCCTGCTCAAACTTCCGCGCACAGAAGTTGTCATCGTGGACCAAGTCCGCGTAAAAGCGTGCATGATCTGCAAAACTAGCTGCGTACTCGGTCACCGTCATCCCTCCCTGCTGAAACATCAGAAGCTCCTGAATCCGAAAGGAGCGCAAGCAGGAGGGGAAAAACTCCTCACGAAACAACAACTGATAGTCTCCCTACGAAAGCGACGACTTACCAAGAAAATGAGTCACCAGACTCCACCAATGCCAAGCTACTCCACGAAAAAGGGTGGCTGCTAAAGCCACTCTCTAACCTATCAGCATCTGGACAAGCCTGAAGAGGCGAACCACTGCCTCGAGCCAAGCCTCTACAGCCGGAGGGTCTTGCTCACCACTGAACCTCAGCGGTCTCTGCCGCTGGAACTCACGGAGCGCGCTCAACCTACCCTCAATCTCAGCCTACTCTGCTGAAACTGTCTTCTGCTCAATAGGTGGGGGTACTGCTACCAGCCCACTCGGAGAAAGGGATCACATGATGGGTCCTGGACAGTGGCCTCGTAGCTCATAGGGTCGTCGTCACGAACCAAAGCTGGTATCCTGGCTGGCTGTCTTCGCGGAGACATCCTGAATATTATCAAGGTGTGCAGCGGTCAAATGAGCATATATGTATATACTGATAACAACAATGATGGGGAGGTGACTCAAGAAGGACTGTAAAAGACTAAATCTTATGTGATGCACAAACAAACTTCCCTGCAACAAGTGTCTCATCATGACGAGTCGACAAGCGGGTTATCAAGGTCCTGGTGTATGGATACGTCAGCCGCCGCACCATTACTGGACTCCCTGGCCTAAAGGCCACTCTCAAGACACGTTAACACTGTTGCCCTAAATCCCAACCAATTCCTTTTATTTTAGGGACGTCCGAACAGCGTCCTAAGAAACGAACCACATCTGATAACACTTTTTCACTACCCGACCCTACCCGGGCTCGAGCCACAACTACCCCAGACCCGCGTCCATAGGCCAGGGGCTGGCGACCAGCGCCGAAGGCACAAAAACTCGGGGAGGCCTTTGCCTAAGTACCTGTACTCACACACGCAGCACACTCAATGCAAAAGTGCAGAGTAAAAGAAATAACAAGCAGAGTAAAAAGAACAACTGCTATATATATAAACCACATATGTGCATCGACCTCTAAACAGTACCAAGTACAAGCTGAAAATAAAAGGGAAAAAACACACGCCCAACAAAAAAGTGCCACAACCCGGCAACAGGTAAACAAAAAGAAACAGATGACGGGTATCCCTCCAGGAACCCGGCCATGACCATCACACGCGGTCCAAGCTCACAAGCTCCTACAATCCACTGGAGTAACGCTCCACCTTTCTGTCATCTGCAAGGGCACACCAAGTGCGGGCAAAGCCCAAGCAGGGGTGAGTATAAAAATACTCAGTAGGATACCCCGAAGTCTTGAGGGAGCAACAAGAAGAGGTACCGAAAGGTGAGCAGTAGAGAGAACATGAAAAGTAGAGAAGTACAACCGAGAGTGAAGTAAAGAGAACAGTAAGAGTCCAGCTAAACCCAACAAGAGAAAGGAGATAGACTCATCCAGACACAAGGAGATGGAAATGGTGAGAAGATGAACTTCCTATCGAGTCTTCACTACCTATAGCAGGAGAGTAGACTCGTCCAACCACGAGAAGCTAGACATGGAAAGCACGTGGCATACCCCGCGCGTCTTCACCCCTCCTGGAATAAGAGTAACCAAACCCATGAAGTGGGTACCAGAAACAAGGTATAAACATATCCTTATGCTCAATAAGAAGCCCGAACAAACTCGTAAGGGGATCTCCATCCCGTAGCTCAGCCCAAGAAAACAAGTAGCCAACAGTCCCAGAAGTAAACTCCATCGATGCCCAGCATCCCGCACGTCTGCCCAGAACTACAAGTCAAGGGGCTCAAACTACCGCACCTCAACACTATCCTCTTTGGCCGGCACTGACTCGCCCGCACGGTTTTAGGTCGCGTCACAAGGACGCGTCTCAATGGGGGAAAATTCCCCTCGTACTTGAGAGTTCTGGGGGAACGTCAAACCACAACTCGTCACTGCCCCGTAGTCGAGAGGTCTCTTCAAAGTCAAATTCGTTCCATCACCGTCCCGTACAACCAAGGGTCCCACACCGGTGGTCATGGAGGAATGCCACAGAATAGCCTAGTAGAAAGGACTGAGTCTGGAATTCCAACAGGTGTCCCACTGCCCAGCTCTGCTGGAGGGTAATTCATAACTAGATATGGGGTGACCCACTGCCCAGCCCTGCTGGAGGGTAAACCCTAACACATCATCAAACGACCCACTTCCCAGCCCTGCTGGAGGGTAAACCATATTAAGATACTAGGTGACCCACTACCGAGCCCTGCTGGAGGGTAAACCATAATACATCATCAGGAGACCCGCTGCCCAGCCCCGCTGGAGGGTAAACCATAATACATCATAAAGCGACACACTGCCCAGCCCCGTTGGAGGGTAGACCTGGAATAAGTCGACATGCGACCCACTACCCAGCCTTGCTGGAGGGTAAAGCTGGAACTAGATGACGGGTGACCCACTGCCCAGCCCACCTAGAGGGTAGACCCTAAGAGGTTGTCGGGTGACCCACTGCCCAGTCTCTACTGGAGGGTGGACCCTAAGTGGTCGTCGGGTGACTCACTGCCCTGTCTCTGCTAGAGGGTAGACCCTAAGAGGTTGTCGGGTGACCCACTACCCAGTCTCTGTTGGAGGGTAGACCCTAGAAGCCGATGAGTAACCCACTGCCCAGCCCCGCTGGAGGGTAAAACTCAGAACTGTCCTGGCCATCTTCAACGGAGGGTACAACACTGGCCAACCGAACACGGAGTGGGTATCACACAACCACCCAACTCAAGCACAACTCACCCAAAGGGGTTCAGTGTCTGTTCCATCACTGGGTGCCACTAGCACCGCTACTGGCCGACCCATCGAGAATGAAACAAGTGGGAGACCACTCAACCCTGCTGGTTGACAACCGAGCACAGATCCAGCGGAAAAATCTACCATGCTGGTCAAACAAACACATAGAGGGACCCGCTACGTCGCGAGAGGTCAAAGTATGCAAAGCAGAACATGGCACACACATGGGGCCCACACGATGTGTGGCCCCACGTCAACCCCAACTGAGTGTGCAAACATTCTCATGTACGAACAACCACATGTACCTCCAAGCATTTCTTTATACTCCCAGAGTATACCATATTCTCAGCCCAAGGGTCATCGTGCACATGGCACCCCAAAGTCAACACGAAGGGCGTAAATGTAACTTTTCCATCCAACCACCTCATTGGCTGAGGCACAACCATCCACATCACATCAAGCGTTTACATCACTCACACGGGAGTGCTCGCGATCACTCGCCAAAGGTTTGCTACAAACACGGTAGAAGCACCGCTGCTGGGGCACCTCCACATTTCCACATTTAACAAGATCGTGCAAGAGGCTCCTCACAACAAAACGGATGGCACTGTTGAAATCCTCATGAAAAAACACTCGAGATCGACTACTTACTCGCTTACAATGGATATCGGACGGAAATGTCACCAACACCGCCTCACGCCCGAACGGCGTCCCGTGATCCCGAGCCTCGGCCCCGAAAACAGTTGGGTACATCGCACCATTGTGATCCCCTCAGGAAAACATGTCAAAAGCACTACTCACTTGAGTGCAATGGATATCCGGAGAAAAAGATGCATTCCGGTGCACCGTACACAAGCGGTGCCACGAGGGACCCGCATCCCAGTCCCAAAACTCAACGAACAGATTACACCATTGCGATCCTCTCGAAAAAGTACACAAAATGGACTATTCAGTTGTCCAAAACAGACACCCGGTGATAAAGCTGGAAAATCATCGTCGACGCCCAAACGGCCCTCGTGGGCCCCACACCATCGTGCCGAATTAGGGCAGGCGGATTGAACCATTGCAATCCCCTCGGAAAACACCCAACATCGACTGCTCGCACGCCCCGAACGGACCTCCGATGAAAAAAGTCGTGAAACCTTGCACGCAGCTCAAGAGATGGGCCGTGGGGCCCATGCCTCGACTTCGGCCTCAATTCCTGGAACTGCACTGGAAACCTCTGCCTCAGTGACAGGGTCACAACGCCACTGACAGTGCTCAAAACGGACATCGGACGCGTCCGCAATGTCCAATACAATAATCCCGGGAAAACGCTCATCCACTTAAAGACAAATCACACCTCCATGGCCACTCGTTTAGGTAATTAAAAATTCCCAAAACCATCTCAAAACATTCCCCTCGACGTAGGGTCCGTGCTTCCACTGACGGCGCACAAAACGGAGGCCCGTAGCGAGATCTACGGGGGTCCGAAATTCCAAAGGGAAAACTCACTTGGGCCGGACCGGCCCGGTACGGCTAGTCCGCCCACAGCCAGCCCGCGGCCCTGCCGCGGGTTCGGTTCGATCCACCGCGGCCAGCTGGCCACGGCCTGTCGCCATCGACCGGCCTTGACGGCCGGTCCCTTTCCCCGCAGGGACCCGCGACATGTGGGTCGCAGTCGCGCCACACGCGGGGTCGCGCACCCCACGGCCCCTCCTCCTTCGCGCTACGCTGGCGCCGCCGCGCGGAAGCCCGAACGCCTGCTGTCTCACCCAGGGAGCCACGCCACCCCCGGCCTGCAGTCCGCAGCCGCCCACTGCCACACGCCGTCTCTGCCAGAGCCACTGCCTGAAGCCGCACGCGCCCGCCGGAACTCGCCGGACCGCCCTGCCGACCGCCGGAAACACCTCCAAAACCGCAAACTTCGGTGGGTGGTTGCGCGGACCTCGGAACTCGGTTTTACGAAAAGAAACAAGCGATGTAAAGAGAGAAAACTCTACTACGCATTCATGGGTTTAGTTCAAAAATCCAATAGCGAATCGACAGTATTAAACATGCTCAAAGTAGGTGTGGGAAGGCAAAATGAAAGCGACAAAACCCTACCTCGTGGGCTTTGCCCAGAGCTTTGCCACGATCCGTCGGAGCCGCGCTTCGCCGGACCATCTTGCCGGAGTCTCCACGCCAGAGATAGAGGAGGAGAGGGGAGAGGTTGTTGCGCCAGGGAGAACAACCAAGTGGGGGGGGGGGAAGTGTTTAAAAACAAAACACTTAAACTCCCGCCTGTGGGCCCCATACCCGAACTCTCGAAGGGGTCGGGATTTAGCCTCCACTAGGCTAAGAACCACGCTCTGAGCGCAACGGTGGTCTTGGAATTCTATTCCGGGACCCTGTTCAAAATTTATTAAACTTAGCGCCCGAGGCCGCCAAATTACGAAAACGCCCCTGGGGGCATTTTTCACAGACGGCCTGCGCCCACAAAACGTATACCCCTCCTAGGGTAAATGGCATGCTCTAAAGTCAACGGTGCCCTCAGTTTCCCAATCTGAGCCACCATTTAAGAGACACCTACGTTTCAACATTAAATGAATTAATTAATTAATTTAATCCGTTTAACGTTCCAGAAGCGGGTGAGGGGTCCAAACGTCCCGCGCCGACAAGCTTTATGTCATTCCTAGGGTAAACACCCCATTACGGACCCATCTATACATTTGGATCTCTGATCCAGGAATCTATTTTGGAGTTATCACATTTATTTGGCGTTTCCAGTGTGAACGCAATGAAAATATAATTTCGGCCTCTCCGGGGCTCGGAATCGCACGCCGTCTGAAGGCGCTATTCTAGAATATCATAAAGAATATTCTAAAGTCTTTCACAGCAAAAACCAGGTTCTTACATCATTCCCCCTTTCAAGCTTTTCTTCCCTGAAAAGAAAAACTAGGGAGCAACATAGGGTACTAAGCCCACACCTGGCTTACCCATACCCAGAAGAACCCATGCAAAGCTCTGAGTCACCGCACATAGACCAATGGATTGATCCGTTCACGCGAGGTCACCCCTTGCCGATGTCGTTCACCCACCCCAGACTTTGGGATTAGGTCAAGGCGGTAGGGAACCGCACCATCCATTTGCACGGTCCCAAACGGCCCGAAGGCTCTCGGGAGTAGCTCACATCCCCCGTCAAATCTCTACATCGCACACCACGACAGGAATCACAACTTTGGCAAGGGACAAGGCCCGGTGATTCCCTCCTTCAGAATATCCATATGGTGTAGTACTCGAGGATATCCGGTCACGCAAGATTCCACAGTCCATGCTCTGTTACATGCTCAAAAGGCGAAGGAGTCAACACCATCGACTAAAGGAAACGGTATCACGCCTTTTTCCTTACCAACACAGGGTTACCCCCAACGCCCTGTGTCACCCTGGTAACACCTCAAACAAGGGGTAGAAAGAAAATACTTTCACACGCAGAGTCTAACAACTCCACTGCAATTATTAGACGAGTCGCAAGGGGTACCTCTCACTATCCCATGCTCTGCTGGATCATAGACATCCAAAGCTCGAAGATGTCCGCGGTCCCAACTGTAAGCTCATGGACCCTAACATGGACCACCTAGTGGTGATGGGAAGACCTCGTAAAGTCGTCCCCCACTACCATCTCCTCGCACTCCTCTGCTAGCAACACCTCTCTGGGTACTCCTCCGATCATGGCGTTGCCTCTGCCATGGTGGTGCGCCTTCTGCCTGCCCGAAGCTCTCAGCAACTCGGGTCGAGCAGTCTTGTGCCAAGTGACCTCGCCCATCACAAGCATAGCACCGACGCTCTCTGGGCTGACCTGGTTCCCTTCGGCGCCACTGTGGTGTAAGACCACAGCCTGGGATCCACTCACGAAAGGGAATCCTCACCTGAGGCCTTGCGCCTTTTCGCCATAGTGGTATACGACCACGTCTCCGGAACCGACAGTTGGAAGGCCACCTGCATCAAGGTCCTGTCCTCCGGCGCCTGCTAACCACGACAGATGTCCCAGCTCCATCGCACTGACTGCCACTACCAACCGCAAAACCTGACAGGAAGCCCCCTGTCACCAGCACCTGCTCTATCACCCCGACATATGTGGAAATGCCCAAGGGTACTATGACAGCACGAATCTCTCGGCGGAGACCATGCTCAAACTTCTATGCTCGGAAGTTGTCGTCATGGACTAAGTCCGCATAAAAGTGTGCACAGTCTACAAAACTAGCCGCGTACGCGGTCACCGTCATCCCTCCCTGCTGAATATTCAAAATCTCCTGAATCCGAATGGAGCGCAAGAAGGAGGGGAAAAACTTCCCACGGAACTACAACTTAAAGTCACCCCACGAAAGCGAAGACTCGCCAAGAAACTGAGTCACCAGACTCCACCAACGCCACACTACTCCATGAAAAAAGGGTGGCTACCAAAGCAAATCTCTGACCTGTCAGCTTCTGGACAAGCCTGAAGAGGTGAACCACTGCCTCGAGCCAAGCCTCTACTGCCTGAGGGTCTGGCTCACCACTGAACCTGAGCGGTCTCTACCACTGGAACTCACGGACGGTTCTCAACCTACACTCAAGCTCAGCCTGGTCTGCTGAAACTATCTGCTGCTCAACAGGTGGGGGTGCTGCTACCGGCCGACCCGGAGAAAGGGCTCGCATGATGGGTCCTGGACTGTGGACTCGTAGCTCACAGGATCGTCGTCACGAACCAAAGATGGTATCCTGACTGGCTATCTTCGCTGAGACATCCTGAATATTATCAAGGAGTGCTGCGGTCAAATGAGCATATATGTATATACCGATAACAACAATGATGGGGAGCTGACTCAAGAAGGATAGTCGAAGACTCAATCCTATGTGTTGCACAAACAAACTTCCTTGCAACAAGTTTCTCAGCATGCCGAGTCGACAAGTGGGTTATCAAGGTCCTGGTGAATGGATACGTCAGCCACCGCACCATCACTGGACTCCCTGGCCTGAGAGCCACTCTCGAGACACGTTAACACTGTTTCCCTAAATCCCAAACAATTCCTTATATTTTAGGGGCGTCCGAACAGCGTCCCAAGGAATGAACCACCTCTGATACCACTTTTTCACGACCCGACCCTACCCAGGCTTGGGCCGCAACTACCCAAGGCCCGCCGCCATAGGCCAGGGGCTGGCGACCAACGCTGAAGGCACAACAACTCGGGGAGGCCTTTGCCTAAGTACCTGTACACACACACGCAACACACTCAATGCAAAAGTGCGGAGTAAAAGAAAGAAAAAGTAGAGTAAAAATAACAACTTCTATATATATAAACCACATATTTGCATCTACCTCTAAATAGTACAAAGTACAAGCTGAAAAGAAAAGGGGCCAAACACAAGCCCAACCAAAAAGTGCCACAACCCAGCAACAGGTAAACAAAAAGAAACAACTGACGGGTCTCCCCTCCTGGAACCCGGCCACGACCAACGCACGCGGTCCAAGCTCCCAAGCTCCTAAGCTCCACTGGAGTCACGCTCCACCTGTTCGTTGTCTGCAAGGGCACACCAAGTGTGGGCAAATCCCAAGCAAGGGTTAGTATAAAAATACTTAGTAGGATACCCCGAAGGTTTGAGGGAGCAAAAAAAAGAGGTACTGAAAGGTGAGCAGTAGAGAGAACAAGAAAAGTAGTGAAGTATAACCGAGAGTGCAGTAAAGAGAACAGTAAGAGTCCAGCTCAACCCAACAAGAGAAAGGAGATAGACTCGTCCAGACAGAGGGAGCTGGAAACGGTGAGAAGATGAACTTACCATCGAGTCTTCACTAACTATAGAAGGAGAGTAGACTCGTCCAACCACGAGAAGCTAGACACGGAAAGCACGTGGCATACCCCGCGCGTCTTCACCCCTCCTGGAAAGAGAGTAACCAAACCCAATAAGTAGGTACCAGAAACAAGGTATATACATATCCTTTTGCTCAGCAAGAAGCCCGAACAAACTTTTAAGGGGGTCTCCATCCTGTAGCTGAGCCCAAGAAAACAAATAGCCAACAGTCCCATAAGTAAACTCCATCGATGCCCAGCATCCCACACGTCTGCCCCGAACTACAAGTCAAGGGGTTCAAACCACCGCACCTCGACACTATCCGCTTTGGGAAGCACTGACTCGCCCACATGGTTTTAGGTCGCGTCAAAAGGATGTGTCTCGGTGGGGGAAATATCCCCTCGTAGTTGAGAGTTTTGGGGGAATGTCAAACCACAACTCGTCACTGCCCTGGAGTCGAGAGGTCTCCTCAAAGTCAAAGTCGTTCCATCACCGACCCGCACAACCAAGGGTCCCGCTCCGGTGGTCACGGAGGAAAGCCACAGACTAGCCTAGTAGAAAGGACTGAGTCTGGAATGCCAACAGGTGTCCCACTGCCCAGCTCTGCTGGAGGGTAATTCATAACCAGATATCGGGTGACCCACTGCCCAACCCTGCTGGAGGGTAAACCCTAACACATCGTCAAGCGACCCACTGCCCAGCCCCGTTGGAGGGTAAACCATATTAAGATACTGGGTGACCCACTGCCCAGCCATGCTGGAGGGTAAACCATAATACATCATCAGGTGACCCACTGCCTAGCCCCACTTGAGGGTAAACCATAATATATCATCAAGCGACCCACTGCCCAGCCCCGCTGGAGGGTAGACCTGGAATAAGTCGACAGGCGACCCACTGCCCAGCCTTGCTGGAGGGTGGAACTGGAACTAGACGACGAGCGACCCACTGCCCAGCCATGCTGGAGGGTAGACCCTAATAGGTCGTCGGGTGACCCACTACCCAGTCTCTGCTGGAGGGTAGACCCTAAGTGGTCGTCGGGTGACCCACTGCCCAGTCTCTGCTGGAGGGTAGACCCTAAGAGGTCGTTGGGTGACCCAATGCCTAGTCTCTGCTGGAGGGTAGACCCTAGAAGCCGATGAGTAACCCACTGACCAGCCCCGCTGGGGGGTAAAACTCAGAACTGTCCTGGCCATCTCCAACGGAGGGTACAACACTGGCCTACCGAACACAAAGTGGGTATCACACAACCACCCAACCCCAGCACAACTCACCCAAAGGGGTTCAGTGTCTGTTCCATCACGGGGTGCCACTAGCACCGCTACTGGCCGACCCATCGAGAGTGAAACTAGGGGGAGACCACTCAACCCTGCTGGTCGACAACCAATCACAGAGCTAGGGGAAAACTCCACCCTACTGGTCAAACAAACACACAGAGGGACCCTTTACATCGCGAGTGGTCAAAGTACACAAAGCGGAACACGACACGCACATGGGGCCCACACGACGTGTGGCCCCACGTCAACCCCAACTGAGCGCGCAAACGATCTAAGGTACGAACAACCTTGGGTACCTTCAAGCATTCCTGTATACTCGAGAGTATACCATATTCTCAGCCCAAGGGCCATCGTGCACATGGCACCCCAACGTCAACACGAAGGGCGTAAACGTAACTTTTCCAACCTGACACCTCATCAGATGAGGCACATCCATCCTCATCACACCAAGCATTTACATCACTCACACGTGAGTGCACGTGATCACTCGCGAAAGGTCCGCTACAAACACGGTAGAAGGACCGCCGCCGGGGCACCTCCACATTTCAACATTTAACAAGATTGTGCAAGAGGCTCCGCACAACCAAATGGATCGTACCATTGTAATCCTCGCGGAAAAACACATGAGATCGACTACTTACTTGCCTCCAACGGATATCCGACGGAAAAGTCACCAACACCGCCTCACACCCGAACGACGTCCCATGATCCCGAGCCTTGGCACCGAAAACAGTCGGGCGCATCGCACCATTGCGATCCCCTCGAGAAAACACGTCAAAAGCACTACTCACTTGAGTGCAAAGGATATCCAGAGAAAAAGATGCATTCCGGCGCACCACACACTAGCGGTTCCATGAGGGACCCGCATCCCGGTCCGAAAACTCAACGAACGGATCACACTGTTTTGATCCTCTCGAAAAAGTACACAAAATGGACTATTCACTTGTCCAAAACGGACACCCGGTGATAAAGCTGTAAAATCACCGTCGACACACAAACGACCCTTGTGGGCCCCGCACCATCGTGCCGAATTAGGGCAGGCGGATTGCACCATTGCAATCCAGTCGGAAAAACACCCAACATCGACTGCTCGCACGCCCCGAACGGACTTCCGATTAAAAAAGTCGTGAAACGCTGCACGCAGCTCAAGAGACGGGCCGTGGGTCCCACGCCTCAACTTCGGCCTCAACGCCTGGAACCGCACTGGAAACTTCCGTCTCAGTGCCAGGGTCGCAACGCCACTGACGGTGCTCAAAATTGACGTCGGACGCGTCCGCGCCGTCCAAAACAAGAATCTCGGGAAAAATGCTTGTCCACTTAAAGACGCGTTGCGCATCCGCGGCCCCTCTTTTCGGGAATTAAAAATTCCCGAAACCATCTCAAGACATTCCTCTCGATGCAGGGTCCGCGCTGCCGCTGACGGCGCGCAAAACGGAAGCCCGTAGCGAGAGCTACGAGCGTCGAAAATTCTAAAGGGAAAACTCCCTAGGGCCGGACCGGCCCGGTCTGGCCGGTCCGCCCACAGCCGGCCCGCGGCCCGGCCGCGGGTCTGGTTTGGTCCGCCGCGGCCAGCTGGCCGCGGCCTGTCGCCTTTGACCGGCCTTGATGGCCCATCCCTTTCCCCACAGCGACCCGAGACATGCGGGTCGCGGTCTCGCCGCACACGGGGTCGCGCACCCCGCGGCCCCTCCTCCTTCGCGCTACGCCGGAGCCGCCGCGCGGAAGCCCGACCTCCTGCCGTCTCACACAGGGAGCCCCGCCACCCCCGGCTTGCTGTCTGCAACCGGCCGCTGCCGCACGCCATCGCCGCCAGAGCCACCGCCTGAAGCCGCCCGCACCCGCCGGGAATCACCAGACCACCTTGCCGACCTCCAGAAACACCTCCAAACCCGCAAACATCGGCGGGTGGTTGTGGGGTCCTCGAAACTCGGTTTTACGAACCGAAACAAGAGATGTCAAGGGAAAAAACTATACTAAGCATTCATGGGTTTCGTTCGAAAATCGAACAGCGAATCGATAGTATTAGACATGCTCAATGTAGCTGCGGGAAGGCAAAATGAAAGCGACAAAACCTTACCTCGTGGGCGTTGCCCAGAGCTTCGCTGCGATCCGTCAGAGTTGCGCTTTGCCGGACCATCTCACCGGAGTCGCCTCGCCGGAGATGTAGGAGGAGAGGGGAGAGGCTGTCGTGCCAGGGAGAACAACCAAGTGGGGGGGGGGGAGAAGTGTTTAAAAACGAAACACTTAAACTCCTGCCCGTGGGCCTCATACCCGAACTCCCGACGGGGTCGGGATTTAGCCTCCCCTAGGATAAGAACTACGCTCTGAGCGCAATGGCGGTCTCATAATTTTATTCTGGGACCTCGTTCAAAAGTTATTAATCTTTGCGCCCTAGGCCGCCAAATTACGAAAATGCCCCCTGGGGGCATTTTTCACAGACGGCCCGCGCCCGCAAAACTTATACCCCTCCTAGGGTAAACAACACGCTCTGAAGTCAACGGTGCCCTTGGTTTCCCAATCCAATCCACTGTTTAAGAGATACCTGCATTTCAACATTAAAAAAATTAATTAATTTATTTAATCCGTTTAACGTTCCAGAAGCGGGCGAGGGGTCCAAACGTCTCGCACCGACAAGCTTTATGTCGTTCCTAGGGTAAACACCCCATTTCGGACCAATACGTACACTCTTATCTCTGATCCGGAACTCTGTTTATGAGTTATCCCATTTATTTGGCGTTTCCAGTGTGAACGCACTGAAAATTTAATTCCGGCCACTCGGGGGATCGGAATCACACGCCGTCTGAAGGCGCTTCTCTGGAATATCATCAAGAATATTCCAAAGTATTTCACAACAAAAACTAGGTTTTACAAACATTCCCCATTAATGTTACTTTCTCCACCAAAATATCATATTTAATATACTTTATAAGCAATATTTTTCTTTTTCAATGTCTGAAATAAAACATTAAAATGATCCTCATGTTCCTCCTTACATTTGGATTATATAAGAATATACCTATAAATACTATGAAAAATTAGTCATGGTAATCTCTAAATACATTATTCATTAAGTCGAAGATAATAACTCGAGAATTAGTGACACCAAATGGGATTACTATAAATTCATTGTGCATGTACCTTATACAAAAAATTGTATTAGAGAAATCCTCTTTTTACACCTTTGTATAATAATATCCTAACTAAAGATCTACCTTAGATATGTAATGGGATCCAAGAACGTAATCGTACAAGTCATCAATCCTTGGTCGATGATACTTATTCTTTATCGTGACATAGTTGAGATCATGATTATAAATGCAGAAGAACATTGAACCATATTTCTTCTTGAAAAAATAGTGGGTTCACTCCAAAGTTATGTACTTAGTCATATAACCTATTTATCTAGGTAGTTCTATAGATTCATCTTATGATCTTCCAGTTCAATGGTGGAAATTATATATGGGGTCATATAAATTAAAAAATATTCAGGTATATTTTTATTGAAAAATCAACCTATGGGATACGAGGAGGATCAAAACATTCATCAAGAAATGCATCAGACAATTCCCTCATAATTGGAAAGTCTGCTAGAATGATCCTTTCATTAGTATAAATCATATGAGTAAGATACAGTTTCTCATAAGGAAATAATATCCACACTTGAGATGAAAATTCCATTGGAGATAAATCCACCTATATACACTTTTATAGTATCATAGGGTGATTTTTTATAAAGAGGGTCAATTCCTTCTCACATAAATTTATGTTATATCTATAAAAGGAAATCCAATACGTAGCAAAAATCGCATAAAATTTTAATAAATAGAGTATCACATGTTTTTTCTTAAGTTTAAACCAGAAATTTAGAAATGGGAGAAGTTATATAATAGTGATGTAATAATTTTACCATTTTCTATTTCATTGATATATCCAAATCCTTGTTTTGAGGTGCTTTTTAAATATTTATACTATTCTTTTATGATATTAAATAATGCATTGAACTAGAGTCCCACATGACATTTCATGTTCATGAAGGGACTATAAACCTACCGTTCACTATTTTATCTTTGTTTTAATCATTTAATTCATCAAAAATACACTTAGTAATGAGAAATTTGAAAATATTAAAGATATAAAATGGAAACTATAAAAATTTATAGGATATATCATAAATAACATATATTCATTAACCAATGAATTTTATGTTTTAATATAAGATATCCATGGTCTATTTTTTAATATAAAATTTTACGTGGTTTTCCTTTCTATTAATTGTGTTTTATAATGATATTGGGAATTTTCTAAAGCCTATCCCTCAGGAGGGTTAAACTTGGTTTGCAACAAGGCCTCATTATCTTGCACCATGTGATGATTTAGTTGATACCCAATGTTTTTTTTCATGATTATTACCCCTAGGTACAAATATTCTAGTGACACATCCTCTTGTAATATCAAAATCAAGATTTTGTTTCTTTTAAACCACTCACTGTATAATTTAAAACAATTAGTGATGTTTTACTATGTTTTTTTATTGATCCAAAGGATTTCACTGAGATTTTGAAATCCTAAATGTCATATCCCAATTTTTCTCATAAGGTATGTATCCTTCTCATTTCACTTTAAAATTTTCATTTTATCTATATGGGAATTCCTAGTGAGGCCATAAGTGGTTTGGTAGAATATATGACTTTTTTAGGGCATGGATATCTAATTTTTTGAGTTGTAGACCTGGGTTAATGGTTGGAACATAGTTAGTGCTAAGTCGACATCTTAACTATGTAACCCTAAATATGTGGCATGATTACTCTAACTGTGTGAGGGGGGAATCACAACAATGCTAAAATTTATAAAAAATTACAATAAGTGAACCACATGATGTTTACATCATTTGTTAAATTGTGTGAAAAATATGTAGGCAGGTGTGCCACTTAGATAGTGGTTGAACCTATTTGGCCCACAGATAGCAAAACCGTGTGGTCAAACCATTCACCCTTTAAAAATTGTAGAAATTAACAAATTACCAATAATTAATTTATCCTTTTATCCCCCGACTTTCTCTTCCAATTACATAGTAGATATCCTCTCCTAAATCCCCCTTCTCCATCTCCCAAGGATTTGAGATTTATCCTCCATATGACAGAAAAAAGTACCACCATTTATCATGAATGATATTCAATGATTTGTCTCTTATTCCACTTGATTTTTTATTTTTTTTTCACATCTTATAAAATTGAATTTTCATATGAGATAATATACCATATTTTTACGAAAATTTTACACATTTGGGATTCCCCCATTCTTTCCTAGATAAAAGGATAATACCATATTAGGAGTCAACTATTGGTATAAGGTAGGTGGTCTCATTATTTTACATAAATGTATGGGTATTTATATTACATTATGATTATTCCATATGACATAACTTCTAATAGTTTCACATAAAACTGATGAACCCTTGAATTTATTGTTTAAAACATGATATAAACATGATATGACAACCATATACTTGTTAATGGTTAATGAATTCAACATTAACCACCCCTTTGAGTGGGTTTGATTATATACCTTAATGATTTCTATTTCTCTTGGGACCAAAACACCACTATGGTGTGTTTGTCTTGGAATTGGCCAATGATGTGTTATAAATTAAGCAATGAAATGTTTGAAAAATTGAGATACCCTATGTAAAATTGACCACACATAAATGAATTAAATAAATGTGGTTAATGGAAAGACCATGTAATATGATCTTTATTAAATGATATAGTAAGAATTACAATACACTTGGACATCCTCTTGTTGCCTTTTAGTCATAGGAAATATATGATGAAAATTATTGATAAATGGAAATAGTGATACTCATTTACAATGATTGTTCTTGAAGTGTATGTGATTAAATCATGCATACCTTCTATATTGGACTTAAAATTATGTATTATTATTTGAAATTTATGGATAAAGTATCTTGTTATTCACTTTGAACTTATGGAAATGATGTCCCTTATTATTAATTTGAATTAATGGGCATGATGTTCAATATTTTTTATTTCTAATTAATTGAAAAAACATCCTTTATTGTTTATTTTTAGTTAGTGGACATGACATTCCATATTTTCTATTAGTAATCTATGGTCATGATGTTCTATATTATGAATTTATAATTAAGGGGCATGGAGTTAGATATTTGACTATACCTAATCAATGGAAATGATTCCCATTATTGTACATAAAATAAAAAATGCCTAGAGACATTCCAAATTAGTCTGAAGATTGTAGTATTAGACAGGTGCGACATGAGGGAACTGAGCTGACGCAAGTTTGAATTAGCTTATTTGATGAATTTTGTATTATTACCTACACGATGATTCATTATATATTCATAGACCAGATAGTATTATTCAGAATTGGTGGGGGCCTAAATTGTCTTATTCAAACCCTATTCTCACTACTATTTGGTACCCAAATAGAACTCATGGATACAGATAGAGAAAAAGCAGAGTGTCTAGATACAGACATCTGATTTTCTACATTGGGATAGAGTACAAGAGGACATGACTGAGCACGAACTCAAGACTCTATTGAAGAAAGTGTTTTCCATTTTTTTTAATTTTTTATAGAATGTACTATCTATGACTCATAAGATACTCCCATTGTATTTTAAATTTTTTTGCTGCATCATGATCATGATTTGGTATGTGATACTGGTCATTATATTTTACTACTAGTTAAGATTACTTGGATGATTTAAATTCCAATATTCTACATTTTTTATCTTTATATCATTTATTTATTAATTATACCCTTATGATACAACTCTGATAAGAAAGCGGTATAATCCCCCCACCATACCATTATAGACACTAACTTTTAGTCAGTATCCTCTCGTATATTTGGAGGTGTGCATGTAGCCAAGTGGCCAACAAAAACCGGTCACTTATCTAAGAACCAGGTTGGAGACATGAAAAGTGGTATCTGAGGTTTCTTTTCATTAACTTTCTCTTTTGGGATGGTATGAAGGAGATTGGAATGTTTCATAACTTATTAACGATTCTATTTCTAGGAGTATCTATCCCACTTATAAGGAAAAAATCAAATTATATGGGATGTGAATTATAGTTTTGAATTCCTCTTATTAAAGTTTTATTGATTCATCAATGAGTGGATTAATTGATTTGTGTAAATTATTATTATTATTATGCATTATATTTTTACTATTGGACTGATATAACAAGGATGGTTTGTCACATGATTCATTATAGGAATATTAGGATTTATATTTCATACATATATAATACCATGTTTATCTTTTAGTGAGAATTTATTGATGCTTAATTTTGTAACCTTTAGTATGATGTTTGTAGATGGACTAACATTTATTATAGTAAGAGGATAAATAATTTGTTATTAAAGAGTGTACCTTAAACTAAATGGTGGTTCTCCATATAGCCTAAGGGAGGAACCTTAACTAAAAAATTAAAATATGTTTGATCTATGTGATAATGTTTACAAAAGTTAAAACATTAGTTGATTGTAATTAAATGGATTGTAGTTATAATTTATAATTCTAATACTTTTATAAAACTGAAATTGTGTTTTTTATAATTGAATAATCATATATAAATTTTTGCACCCTGTGATGGATCGTAATTTTTTTTGGTTTTAGTTACTTGAATTTCCAATTGTAACTCATAAAGTGGAGGACATTATTATATGGTAATGGTAACTCATCTAACTAGACCAAGACACCCACACACACAGAGAGAGATATATATATATATATATGTATATGTATATGAAATTATTGATTTATATAAATGTAGAAAGATATATTTTATGTTAAATTAATATTTTAATTGAATGTTATAAGGTGTTTCTTATATAAATTAAAATTGAACTCCAAAAACATGACCTATGTTATAAGCTATTAGACTTTTACCCAAACCCGACCTTAGTAGTTTATAGTTGGGAGTGAAACTTGGGTAGAAAGGGGAAGTAATGATCATATCCCATTAAATG
This sequence comes from Viscum album, assembly GCA_963277665.1. Classification (NCBI taxonomy): domain Eukaryota; kingdom Viridiplantae; phylum Streptophyta; class Magnoliopsida; order Santalales; family Viscaceae; genus Viscum; species Viscum album. The sequence goes on along the minus strand of OY728140.1, from coordinate 2,026,114,161 downwards.
TTATATTTTTTTGTCTAATTTCATTTGGAGGAATGTGTTTGGAATTCATGACATATACCTCCATGATGGCCTTATGTCTAATTCTAGGAAGGTTTATATGACCATATAATAGTGGTGGTGGGCCCTGATCCACTAGTATTAGATCTTATAGTGCCACATAGGGCACCTACATATATTCTTGATATGGGAATCAAAGAACAGTTTTAAGAGGATTTATTATCGCTAGTGTAGTCTATACAGGGAGCTCAATGACCAGCCCCTTCAATGAAAGAGTTTACAAGGGAGTTCCAGTTGTATCACCCTACTACCTATTCAGAGGAATGTGGTCCCAAGGTTTCTAATTCATTGATTGAGGCTATGTTATAGATCATAGAGCATATAGATACACATCACAAAAGGAGAGTGATTCTCTCTACATACAATATTTATGGATCTAAAAGAGTTGGTGTGATGTTATGTTGTATGCATACCTACAACTTGTTATGGATTTGAGTGACTTATAGACTAAATTATTTGATTAATTATATCTTGTGACTTTGAGAGAAGATTGAGATTGGGACTTGATGCACCTGTGGTAAGGAATAATGTTTTTAAGGACCATTAAACTCAAATTTATGAGATTCAGTGTTTTGTATCAATTATTATGGGTGACGAGCTATCTAGGCTAGTAGATTTCACTATAGGACCATCTATAACATATTATCATAGGTTAACATCTTTAGGTTGGATACCTTTTTTGGTATTGCTAGCTATTCCCTCATTACCAAGAATGATCTAAGAGAAGATGAATGTATGGACTAGTGGGGTTCAACACCTAGACCAAGAAGTTTCGTAAACAGTGACAGGAAGAATTGTGGAGAGGGTTCTCATCATGGTGATAGTGGTTTGATTATCCAAATCGGTTGACAATGAATATGGAAAGATAAGTCATATGATATCGTAGTGTGATAGAGACCTCATTTAGTGTTGAGACAGTGGTAGGATGATGAATATTTAGGAAAAGGTTCAATTGATCCATGCTAGGAAAGGAGATGTAATACTATGGACCATTAATGTTGAGGTAGTTTTCATGGATGAGGGAGCTAGAGCTAGTATATGTTGTAATAGCAGTGTAGAACTACATAGGGCAGTCATGTGGTATATATGGGTTGTGTTACAATATATATATATATATATATATATATATATGCATTGTAGCTGACATTGAAGGAGAAAATACCAATATATCGGTAGTTTGAGGTACGATTTGGGTATCCTATACTTTAGTGTCTACTTTATTTGACACAATAATTAAACATTCATTCATATATATGTAAATTATTGAAAATATTGACCTCAATATTTAGTATTTCTCTAGATTTTATAGATCTTGAAACTCCATTGGGAGTGTAATAATAAAGTGTACAATAATGTAAGGAGTCCCTCATGATATAGGAGGATATCAATTCTTGTGGAACATTTTCATTGTTGAGATGAATGGATTTGACATTATTATTGGGAAGGATTGTTTGGTTTTCAATCACAATCATATCATTTTCTACCTTTAGAGGATGTCCTTCACATCACTTAAGGTTTGTAATTATATGCAAAAGGATGAACTGTGATGTAAAAGGAACTTGATCTACACCTGAGAATCATGGGTTGGGTGGAGTGACAAACTAGATTAATTGTCTTTTTCTAGATGACCGAGGAACATGTCAGATTGATTAATTTTTTATGGCAGACTATTATATGGATTTCTTCCCTAATGAGTTTTCAAGGCCATCTCCTTAGAGATAGGTAGAGATTCCTATTGAACAAGTTCTTGGATAAGAACTAATATCTATTCATTCTAAAAGGATGGATATTTCGAATATTGAGGAACTCAAATGGTCGTTGGAGGACCTAGAATTTCAGGGGTTTATATGACTTTGTACATCACCTTGTGGATCACACATGATTTTCTCCAAAAAGGTAGATATCACCCTTAATGTTTTTTTTGGGGATTATTATACAATGAGCCAAAGTCTAGTTAAGAAATAGTATCTACTACCACATTTTGATAACATGTAAAACCAACTTCAAGGAGAATGTTTTTTATGAAATATTGATTGGAGGTCTGGATTTCATCATCTACATGTATGACCCTTAGATGTAATATATATAATATTTTACTATAGATATGGATTTTATGAGTATTTGGTTTTTCAATTCTGTCTCATGAACAAATTTAGGGTTTTTATAGATATGATGAATCAAAATTTCCAACTGTACCTAGATTCATTAATTGCAGTTTTTATAGATGATATCTTGGTTTAATCTTATACTTGACAAAATCAAGACAAAAATTTTGATATCATACTGAGTACAATGAGAGAGCCTAGGTTGTATTCCAAGATCATAAAATGTCCATTTCAGTGTGATAAAGTCAACTTATTGTGTATCATTATATTATATACAGTAGTATCTATAGATCCATAGAATTTAAGTGAAGTGGTTTCATGGTTATAGAAAAAGAAGGTCTTTGAAATTAAGAGTTTCCACTATATGGATATTATAGGTTCTTTATTTTTAAATTTCCACACATAGGAGTACCAGTTACACGATTGGATAATAATGGTGTTAATTTTATATGGTCATAATCTTGAAATAATTCCTTTCATTAGTTGCGAGGAAGATTAAATTCATCACCAATCCTAGTTTTACCTAATCATGGAAGAGAATACATTGATTATTATGATGAATTATGAATTATAATGGGAGAAATTTTGAATTCAGGGGATCATGTTATGGAATACATGACTCTTTAGTTTAGGCCTCACAATCATAACAACTTAATTTTGGATATTGAGATAGAATATTTTTTCCATACCTTTCTTTATTAGAAAACTGATCTGTTGGTAGAGAGGTACTTTTTATACACATATCAAAAAATTATCAAGTATATATTAAATAAGATTGAATTGAATAAATTATAGTGAAGATGGGTTGAATAACTTCAATCCATTGTCTTTCACCTTTCTTACACTCCTGGTGAAGGAAACGTTGTGGCTAGTGCAGTAATCCAGTAGACTTAGACACAAGAAATTCATTAAGCTAGTAGTAAATCGTAGTTGATGGATTTTTCACTATAATGAATTTAAAATTCAAGAAAATATCTTGAGAACCTATACTTTTATCGTTATCAGTGACATATTTACTTTTGAATATGTTGGAGATGAAAAAACTTTTTGATCCGAAGGGAATAGTCCTAAGGGAGTGTGTTTTAAGAGAGGACCCACCACCTAGTTTTTTTGTTCACGGGGATGAGATATTTCACAAGAATACATGCTTTTGAGATCCTATATAAGTGAGAGAGGAGATTATATTATAATCTCATTCTCTATATGGTATGTATATCAATATATTACCAAGATAGATAGCCACTTACATCAGGATTATTGGGGGTTAGAGATCAAAAGGAAGAAATTATTTTTGGTTACTTGGTTTTACACCTATCAGTAGGTGAAGGTTTAACACCCATATCATCTTAAAAATTTATATACATTACCTACCCAAAAGTTTAAATGGGATGATTTCATGATGTATTTCATGATAGGTTCTCAAAATCCACATCGTAGTAGTGGCATAGTATGTGTTATCATGGATGGACCAATGATGTTCACCCACATCCTGGCTATTAAAGAAACATTATTATTGAATTATATTGAGAGGATTTATGTTTTAGAGATAATATTCCATCATGGGGGTTTATATACCATTATTTCAGATGGGTTGTAAATTTTATTTTTGTGTTCTGGAAGGGGCTGCAAATGGATATGGGTTCACATGTGCTTCTATGAATGACAAACCACCCTTAGACTAACAGTTAGTCAAATAATAATATACAGGTTTTGGATGACATTTTCTGAGATTGCATCCTTAATTTTAAAGGTTATTCAGAGTGTAATATACCAATTGAAAAATTATATTATAATAATATTTTCTATAAGATTATACATAATGATATTTAGGAGGATTTATACTGTATATCATGTTGTTCATCCCTATGCTAGTTAAAGGTAGGATAGGTAGTGCTAATGATACCACATCTCATTCAGGAGACATCAAAACAAGAGAACTTATCAGGAGCTATGTAGCTATAGATTAGTCTATGAATAAGTCTTATTCTGATCGCTATCACCATCTTATGGAGTTCAAGGTAGGGGATTATGTTTTCTTACATGTTTCTCCTAGATTAGAGAACTAAAAAATATAGAGCTAGAGAAATATATCGACTAAATTTAGTAGACCTTTTGAGATTTGGGAGGGAATCAGATTACTGATATATCTCATAAATCTCCCTTGGAGATATATGGCTATGCATGGAATCATTCAAATTTCCCAGTTACACAGTTATCATTTAGGACCATCTCATTTCCTCTATCTTGACGAGGTTCAGTCAGATATTGATGCTTCTTTTGGAGAATATTCAAGGTACATACTAAATCAGAGAATAAAGGATCTTTTAGGTAGTTAAACTCCTCTAATATAGATTCTATAGATGTATGATAATGTATATAATTAAAAAATAGAGAAATATGCTGATATACATGCTCATTGCAAGAAATTATTCATATATGATGCTCAAGTACCCTAAGAATGGAAACTCAGTGATGAGTTTTTTTATTGGAGGCTCCAAGATCCTAGTTATTTATCATAATATATGGATCCTTTTAATTTCAATTTAACCACTTTTCATTATCTATATGTAAATTTTTAGTGTTTTCATTAAGGTTTAATAAGCATCTAGGGCTTGTTCAGAGATCATAGATCTAGTTTTTAGGAAAAAAGACATTGGATTATAGTAGGTGCACAATTAGTGATAACAATGTGACTTAGTCTTGAAGCCCAAAAAAGGAAATTCCTGATTAGTATAGTGATTGAGGAAAGGCCGCATGACTATGATGAAAGATGCAATGTTGCATATGTGAACTACCCACTGGGAACATGGGTTGCCAAACCATGAGAAATGCTTTCAAGTGGGTGTGGTCCATAGATAGTGGTGGAACATGGTTGGATCATGGTTTAGGCAACCGTGATGCCAAGGTATATACCATTTAAAAATACATAAAATTACCATGTTTCCCCTAATTTCTTAACATTACTGCTGTCTTTTTCTCCTATATCCATATAAAAGCTCTCCTCTACACGAGCTCCCTTCTCCCACTCCAAAAGATTTGAGCTTCCTCATTAATATAATGAAATCAACCATAAATTTTAATTTTTGATATGCAATAACATGTCTATGATCCATCTTTATTTCTTTATTCATTTTCCTCACCGCATCAAATGCTATCTGCATGAGAGAAAAGACACTATATTTTCAAGATATTCATCTATTTGTCTAGTTTCTCCCATTTTATCCTAGATGAGATGATGATTATATATGAGGACTAGACTACATATATTAGGTATGTGTTATTTCACTACTCTCTAAAATTTTGGTTTTTTATATTATGTCACAATTATTTGGGATGTGAGACCTTTGTTGGGTGTTTCTCCTCAAATTTATAAATCCTTGCTTTAATCAGTATTGGAATAAGAAATATTTATGATTGGGAATTTTCCATGGGGTCCCATCGAAAATGAAACTTAATGAAAAGAATGTCACAAAAAATTATATTTTGCAGTAGTAAGTGAAAAAAACATTTTTTAATGATGGGGGTCCCTCCCATCAAAAAAATATTTTACTAGTTATATAAAAAATATATATATGTAACTATTTAAAATGGGATTGATCTCCAATTATAAATAAATATTTTTTATATGAGACCAACCTCATCAGAAATAATATAAAAAAATAAATAAAATAAAAATAAAAGATAAAAATATTTAAAAATAAATGATAATAAACATCACAATAATTAAAAAATCACCATAATATAAAAAACACAATGTATAAAATTTTAAATATAAAAATTACTAATAATATTATAGAAAATGTTTTTGAAAAATACGGAAATTACTTAGTAGGGGGAAGGAAATTTATAGGAGGTGGTGGAAGGAACTTCACCCTGATACCCTATTCCAAACATCACATGTAAACTATCATCTTCTACTACTGATCATGCACCTGATGATACTCCTTTGTCTACTGCTCATGAAATCAACAAAAATCTTACTGGTCTCTATACATGGTATCTATAACCTCATCCTAAACTCAAAGCTTCTCCTAATACTCTATATATAATGATTAATACTTTCTACAAGAACCGCTCAATATGGACGATGAAAAAATAACAGTACCATAATATCTTCTATGTGTTAATCAAGAGAAGATACGAAAAACTCATCTTTTCTTAAAATTATAATGATTAACTTGTATCCATGTTGCATCATCAAATCAAGATACATTGGTGATCTTAAACTCAGTTTCATTCTAACTATAATAATGTATTTTAGAGTTTGTGTCCATATATGGCTCCTTCATATGAAATTAGAAATTATAATTTCTAAAATATTATTTTCAGTTAATTTTACGACTAAAAAGTTGTGCTGACAACAATTTGATGTTGTTGACTACTAGTAATATCTCAAATTAAAGGACTAGTGTAAATACTATTATAAACATCAAAATCCATAATATCAGGCTACTCAACTGCTGATATGAATAATAAAATAAAAAGATTGCATTTAAAATTATAGAAATTATTTAATAAATTTACTTAACAGATGTTGTCAACGAGTAGTGAATGTATGAAAACCAACTATATTGGTGACTCCCACCTCCCCCGATTATATTGACCTAATGATGATATATTCTAAAAAATATATTCAATCTAGTATGAGAAAAATATATCCCAAACTCGAGAGGATATGTAATTGGGTTGATTGATGCAACAATACAGATCAAACAATTCCCCCATCTTTTTTCATGGATATCTTCCTTAGATTGTAAACAAACTAATGGAAATTCCCATACATACTGGTTTAAAGTGCCTCCCAGATAGAGGTCCTCATCCTATCATCAATGAGATACCACACACCCTATAAATAATTAATAATAGAATGTTAATAATTAAATAAATTTCAAAATAATTTTTATATATTTATGTACCATCTAATGATTAAACAAGAGGTTCCAAACAACAATATGAATATGATCCCATGTCACCCATGCTCCAGAAAAATAATTCCATAGAATAGAACTCCCCTATCCAACATCTATATGTGAAAAAAAGAGGGATGATATGAAAAATAATGAAACAATAAATACATAAATAAATTAGTTTAAATTAATGAAAATCAATGAAAATCAACTAAAATAATCAACTAATCAATTCTCTACATGTGTGGTTCAAAATCAAGATACAGATATTGGTCGAGAATAGTGTTGGGAATCTTCAATCTTTCAAGAAAATAACACCTCCATGTTAATGGACTTCTTCTAAACTATGGGTCAAATGATGAAGCAGTAGGCTTGTCATCACAAAGCATAGCCTCATAATGTCTACAAAATATATCACTAAAATTCTCTCCATCCTTCTGAAACACAATTTTTTTGTTACCAAATAATTGAAAATTAATATTATATATATTAATTATAATCATAACAAACATATAATTATGTCATTCTTAATATTTATCCTCATCTTCATATAGGTTGGTGTCAACATATTCAGCTTCCTCCTTAGTATCATCAATTTTTATTGGAGTTATCACATCATCATATCTTGTCAATTCAAAATCATTTTTTATATAATAAACATCATCATCACCATCAACCAATAACTAGGGGGTTTCATGATCGATATTCAGGTCTATTAATTGAAAACATATATTTGGAGCTGTATGCTAAAAAATTTCAATTCCTTTCACATCAATTATGGTTAATTATGGTTAATGTTTGTAAATTGTGTTTGAGTTTTTATATTTTTTAACAAAATACCACTCATTACCCATAATTTATACTAAATAGTACCCATTACTAGTGTTTTTTACGGAATAACACTCATCACCAGTATTATTTTGAATAATTACAAATCATTACACAAATTGTTTACTAAATGGTTAATTTTGGTTAGATTTTGTTAATTTTTGTTAATTATTGTTCATTATGGTATTTTTTACTAAACAATATTCATTACATATAGTTTTTAATGCATAGTTAATTATGGTTAATTATGGTTAATTTTAGTTAATTGTGATATTTTTTTACTAAATTCTACTAATTAATGATAAGTTTTACTATTTACCACTCATTACAGGTATCTTTTACTAAATAGTGCTCATTATTGGTAATTTTTACTCATTACCACTCATTAATGGTATTTTTTACTAAATAACTCTCTTTATTGATATTTTTTTATCAAATACCATTCATTACTATTATATTTTAATAATTACCACTAATTAATTGTATTTTTTACTAAATTCTACTCATTACTAGTTCTTTTTACAAATTACTTCTCATTATAGGCATTTTTTTACCTATTAACACTCATTACATGTATTTTTTACTAAATACCACTTATTATTGGCATTTTCTACTAATTTCCACCCATTACCAGTATTGTTTACTAAATATCACTCATTACTATAATTTTTTTTACTAATTATCACTTATTACATGTGTTGTTTTAATAATTACATACCATTATAGGTATTTTTATAAAATACCAAGAAATACCAATATTTTTTATTTATTACCACTCATTACTAGTATTTTTTACCGTATACCATTCCTTACAGTTTTTTACTCATTACCACTTCTTACCAATATTGTTTAGTAATACATCCCATTACCAGTATTTTGTACTAAATACCACTCATTTCCTATATTTTTTACTAAATACTTCTCATTACAAGTATTTTTTACAAATAGACACTAAATATTGTTATTTTTTAGTATCTACCGGTCACTACCTATTTAATTACTATATATTTCTCATTGCGAGTTTTTTTTAATTACCACTCAAAATTGGTATTTTTTACTAAATACCACTCATTACCTTTATTTTTTTTTCTAATTACCACTTACTACTGGTATTTTTTTAATAAATAGTGCTCATTATAAGTATTTTTTATTCAATACCTCTCATTACATGTTTTTTAACTAATTATCACTCATTGGTAGTAATTTTTAATAAATAACTCTCATTACTAATATTTTCTACTAATTAACACTCATTACAAGTATTTTTTTACAAAGTGCCTCTCATTACTAGTATTTTTTTAATTAATAGTGTTAATTAACAATATTTTTTTTTCTAAATACCGCTCATTATCATTATTCATTAAAAAGACCACTCATTAGCAGTTTGGTGTTACCAAATGTCCTTTGTTACAAGTATTTTTTCATAAATACCCCTCCTTACCAATATTTTTTACTAAATATTTCTAATTACAAGTAATTTTTTTATTAAATTCTACTTTTTACTAGTATTTCTTACCAAATACAGTTTATTATAGGTATTCTCGACTAAATACCAATCATTTCACTAATTATAACTAATTAATGATCATTTGTAGTAATTTTTGACAATTTTAGCTCAATTTTGCTAATTTTTTTATAATTTCCTCTCACTACTACTCATTTCTACTAATTCCCACTAATCGTCTCTCATTTCTACTAAATCCCTCTGATTTCAACTCATTTATACTAATTCCCATTATTTTCTACTAATTTAGGCTATTTTCTACTAATTTCCACAATTTATAATAATAATGGCTAATCTCTAATAATTGAATCTAATTTTTAATAATTACCTATAATTTTTAATGACTACAACTAATTATTTTAACCAATATTTCCTACTAATTATTGCACATTTCTAACAATTACCCCAAATTTCTAATAATTACCTCTAATTTTTAATAATTACCGCTATTTTTACTAATTACCTTTATTTATACCAATTAATTCTAATTTATAGTTATTTTCATTAATTTATAATATTTACGGCTATTTATAATTATTACCACTAATTTTTAAAAATTGTTTTCAATTTATTAATATTTACTATTAATTAATAAAAATTAGTTTCAAATTTAGTAATTACTAATTAATGTCAATTTTTACAAATTATTGTAAATTATTATTACTTCTTACTAAAATTTATGAATTACTGTTAAGTTATTTTAATTTTTACTATTTATCAATTAGTTATAAGTATATGTTATTATTCATAACTAATAACAAAATATTTAAACTAATGAATTATAGTTTAAACTAATTACTTATAATTAAATAATAATTACAGGTAATTAAAAATAAATAGCGATAATTAAGAAAAATTCCCATAAATTTATAATACTAATATCTAATATAAAATAAAATAATTTAATTAGGAATTTAAAAAATAAATAGATAACTAAAAATTGAAGATTTTATTAGATGCAATTTTAAATGGTTTCTTCCATGTAAAATTTAAATAATTTAATGTAACAAATTTTGAGGGGGAAATGAAAATAGAGGGGTTGAGAGTAGAAGATATCTCAAAAGGGAAATGGGAGGATATCATTCCATTGGGGGAATATATATAGGTTCGATTAGTTGGGATGAGTTTATTTGTGATGATACACCTATAAAAAAATAGTATTAGTTTTGACTAGGCCCATCACAAATAATATGCACCATAAGTATATTAGTCAATGATTTAAAATTAATTTTGGATGAGTCCCATTGAAAATAATCTTAAATTGATATAGTATTTGTGACATGTTATAAATTCCCATTCCAAATAAAATTTATGATGAATATTAGCTTTGATGGGTGTAGATACCCATACTATATAATTGTTCCTATGGTTTGATGAACATTCACGCCAAAGGTATTTACGGATGGAAAAATTTCTTAACATAACTAAATTTTTATTTTGGATTATTTTTAATGAAATTAATTTCCGCTTAAAAATAGCCCATCACAAATACACATTTTTCTTGTACTAAATTATTCAAAACCTAATATGGACATGCTATAACATCCTTATACTTGGTTGGTGTTCAAATACCTCAACTAAAACCACCCTTTTAGATGAGTTTTATTATATACCTTAATGATATATGTTTCCCTTATGAACAAAACACGAGAAGGCGTGTTTTGCATAGTGTCTTCATATGAAGTCTGATATATTTAGGTAATCAAATGTTTTCCAAATGGAGATACCCATGGAACACAAGAACACTCATAAATGATTTAAATTAAAGGGATCAATGGTAATACCATGTCAATTAACCCTTGATTAATGATATAGTGGAAAGTAGATTTACTTGGCCCTCTTTTTGTGTCTTTTTAGTCATAGGAAATAAATGATGAAATAAATTTTTAAATGGACATTATGATATTCTTTAATCTTGATATTAATTTTACATGGATGTGGTTACATAGTTCTTAATTTCTAATTTTAACATAAAATTGCTTATTGTTATTCAAAAATTTTTCACATGACATTCTTTATTTTTTGCATAGAATTTATATACATGATGTTACTTATAATTTATTGGAATTAATGGACCTGATGTTCTATATTTCTTTCTTCATATTAATGGACATGAAGTTCCTTATTATTTATTTATAATTAATGAACACGATCTTCTATATTTTGTATTTTTAATTTATGGAAATGTTATTCCACATTATCTATTTGCAATTAAAAGAAATGGAAATATATATTTAACCATTCCTAGTTATTGGAAATGATGCCCTTATTTTTGGTAAAATAATAAATGTTTAGAGACATTCCAGATCAATATGAAGAAGTTAGTATTAAGTGAGTGTCCTATAAGGAACCAGACCTGACATGGGTTTTACATATTTTATTTACTGATTTTTTATTATTATCTGGACACTAATTCACTATATATTCACATAGTTGACAATACTAGAAACCAATGGTGGCTTCATACTATCATTTACTCACACCCAGTTTGGGCCATCCTTTGGTACTGAGAAAGATTTCATTGATAAGGTATGGATAAAGTGAATCATCCATCCATAGACACCATATTTTCTTTAATAAGTTGGAGTATGGGGGTATTTGACTGACATTGAGCTTCCAATGCTGTTGGAGATAGATTTCCCGTTTTTTTATTTTATATAGAATGTACTATGTATGCCTCTTACATTATTCCCATAATATCTCTCATTTTTTATGTCGTCATGTTCATCATTTGGTATATGATTATAGAAATTATATGATTATATAGATTAAGATTATCTGGATGATTTACCACCCATTATTTATCGTTTATTATTTTTACACTATTTATTCAATGATTATAGCACCAATATTCCATTCTGATAAAAAGGTGCTATGGTTCCCCATTATACCATTATTGACCCTCACTGCTAGTCGTCATCCTTTGGTTTACATAGAGTAATTCTTGATGCCATGTGGCCAACCAGACTGGTCATTTAACTATGAACTAGGCTAGAGATGTTAGATTTGTAGCATCTCTAATTATAGTAATATAGAGCTAGTGTCAAATTTGTTACATTGGAAATAAATATAAGAGATCACATCTCAAAGGGTCAAATAGTTTTGTTGTCTTGAATAACTACATACGTACATCATATCACAATACATTAGGAATAAAACATAGAAAATAAAAAAATAAAATTTATGAAATCCTTGAAACATATTCAAAAAATATTATTCATATCCCGAGGAATGGAAAAAAATAAGGGTTCTCTCAAATTCATAGTAGTTCTAACATTTATCAAAATAAATCACGACTCAATAAATCAAAATCAACACGGAAAGGTAAAAACCTAAACAGACATTTCATTTAATCAATAAATTTACTAACATAATTGAATAAGGAATAATCAATATTATAACATCCTAAACTAGGATCCACTAAATGGTTCCTCGATTTGATGGTTCACATGTCCTCAAGTTCTCTAGATCGTATGTTAGAGGGAAACGACTAGTATCAAGGGTCAAAGGTGGTATAATTGGGAGACTATACCCTCATAATTAGAGTGTAGCACAATGGTTTAACCACATCAATCATTAGAGGAAGAATAATATAATTAGTAGTAGCAGTAAATAAATATTTTATAGTAGGAGTAACAAACAAAGAGAATGTTAATATCATATAAAAGATGATAATGTCATGTATTTGTATAGAATAGAAGGAAATACATGGAAACAAACATTCATTAAAATACATGTATCATTATAAAAATAAAACCAAAATAAACTATCTCTAGATACAATCTTGAGAATAGATTGGCCCTGTGCTCACATAATCTTAAGCAATGACCAAATCAAGAATCATAAAGTTTGAAATTTCCCTAGTCCCTGCCTATATCCATGAAGTCCATTCAGGTACCCAACAGAGGCCCAGACTGGGTGTGATATAACAATATGTAGGACACCTCCCACGATTTCCATAATAAATCCATTCCATGTATATTAGCTAAAGTAGTGTGTAATATATAATAGATAAAAAAATGATATAAGTATATGTGATTCTGTTCATCCTACTGTTACTCACTGAAAACATGAAATCATAGAAAAAGTTCATATATAAAGAATGATAAAATATCAGTTGTGGACAATGTATAAAAATCACATATTAGACACAGTGGGATGAATCAAATGTATAAAATGACCAAGGACTCCCCATCAAGTGTCAATCCTACAATGAATAGATCTTATGTATAACTTAACATGGTATCCTTATCAATTGTAAGACCTACATGGTCCATATATAAGGTATATATGACCAATGCATCTTCAATGATTCCATAGACCATTTTCATAGAAAACTCGTTAATGACTTGGGTGGATACCTAGGAGCATGTCCACAAAGCATGTCCATGTTTGTCATGGAGTAGAAATACCCAATGCATCCTTAATGGACTATGTCATACAATCATGTTTCAAACTAAATGTTCTAGATCCATGGTGTAGAAATGTCCATGGAATCCCATGTAATCATAATAATTTCAATAATCATTTTATAACTCATTTCATAATCATATTCAACTGATATGTTCAAAAAAATCATTACATATTTTCCATGTAATCCATTTAACCATTTTAATAACATGAAATCACATAACAAGGAGGCATAATCCCTCTCCTGACATCTAATTTAATTCATCTGAGGCTTATACTAATATTATTAGCTCACACTCAACCAAAATGGTGGTATATCATAAGGAAAATACATGAAGACACCCCATAGGTGGACTAGGTTGAGGTGAATGATCACCAACCATACATTGGAACTAATTGGGAAACATAAAAAAGTTTTTGAATAATTTATTCAAGTCATTCAATTTAATTTATGAGAAACATTAGAAGGTCCAAAATGTGATATAATGAAAATAATATATAAAGAAACTAGACTTTATAGGAAAAGTTATAGACCACCTACTGTTGCTTCATGATAGAACACTCATCCAATATTGACCTCTGATTCTTTTCAGATAAGAAGAAAAATAATGAAGATACAAAAAAACCAAAAAAATAAGGCTTATTATATTACACGAAAATAAATTCATCGATGCGAATGAAAATAATTATACGAGCCTAAGGAGAGAATAACTGTTCCACATGGATCCAACAAGATGAAGGTCTCTTAAATCAGAGGTTAGTTAAAAAATCATAACTATTCCGTAGGTTAGGCATGAAGAAGGATCAATTGGAGATGAAGACACCATATATTTTATGAAAATTAAATAGGAAGAGGTGTTTTAAACATTTAAATCCAAGTGGGAAAAAGGCATTTTCCACATTTTTATTGGGGTTCATAGTTTAGATGAATGATTCACCATACCGTGTTCCAACATTGCACATATATCTTCCTCAAAAGAAAACACACCTAGTTCATGTTCATGGTTTTAGAAACTTTGTGAAAATCATGTAATTTCCCGCTTTTAAAAACAATACGTGGCATGCATGGGCATGTGGCATGGGAGTACAGTTGGGGAAAATTGTGTCGCCTATTCATCTCTCTAAAACTCACCAAAATGTTAGTATAAATATTGTAGTTTGTGATGAACATTTTTTATAAACTATGCATCCTAACATCCATTAAAAAAACTGAGCCTCTAGGAAAAAAACAATACCTAGACACTACAGAAACTCTCATGACTTCATTATTCATTCAAATTAGGTAAAAAACTAGTAATTAGTCTAAAATAAAAATGATTCATACCACAAGACAACCCATGATATTATAGTCTCTCCCTATTATGACAAATCATCCTCGAGTTGCGCTTCTATGGGTGGTAAAGTATCTGAGAAGAGTTACCACCACTGAGAACATACATCTGCCTCCTTCTATCAAGTCTTATTCTATTCATGGGTGTGATTCCATATCACCCATACTAGATGGATAGATCACCTAGGAATATCATTAATGCTCGAATCATTTCTACTTATAAGATTATCCTTAAAGGATACATCTACCTATAACTCAACCACATATAGATGAAGTGTACAAGATGGGTCTGATAATGACATATATGAGATACATAAAATACATCACACATGTATAAGTACCTATGATATAATTTTAATTGATATTATACTGGTCGGAATCTCTCCCAAATATCGAATGACCCGACATTTCATGGCGAAATCTTACCCAATCTCTGAATCTATCTATGGAACATCCTTGGTGATATACACAAAAAGACCATATCACCACACCTAGACCTCTAAATTACATCAAATAATATTGAAATAGGGTTTCTATATAGACTATTCAGTAGTAATATACTTTTTAATCTACTGAACCTTCTATGATGTATCCTACATGAGATTCGGTCTAAGTAACACTACCTCTCCTACCTCTAAATATCAGAGAGGTGAACAAAATTTCCAACCATATAAAGTCAAATAATGTTCTATTTTTATAGTTTCATGATATCTATTTTTGTAGGTGAATTAAAACAAGGGTATATGTGTCTCCCAAGAACCTCCAAAACCAAGGATGCATTTTCTATGCATGTCCTTAAGCACCTATATAGTGTGCTCTGACTAGCAATTAGTCTTAGAGTGGTATGTCTTGCTAAACCTAACCTATTTACCCAAATACCTATACACACCGTTCAAAAAAATGATATTTAAATTGACACTACCTCTTTGATACCATGGTATGAGGAACCCATTGAAGCCACACAATCACGTGGATATAATGTCTCTTAAGCTCATCTACTATGAAGGTCTCCCTAATCAGTAGGAAATGGGTGACCTTCAAGAGTCTCTCCATAAAAAACCAAATTGAATCACTACATCAAGGTGACCTCAGTGATTTTTTCAAGAAATATATCAAAATATCATCTAATTTTTATTCGGGTATGGGTAAATAAAATAAAATCCCTACCACTCATTGGTTTTCCTCCTTCATCTGTTGACATGTAGAACACCTCGTGACAAAACTATCCATCAACCATTTCATAACTTCCCACCAATATTAGTGATGTAAATACTAACACATATTGGTTATTCCAGGACGTACTACAAAAGATGAGGAATGTAATTATAACATAATCCCCTCATGTATATATTCTAGAACTGAAATATGACCTTGTACATGTATAATTTCATCCTCTCCCACAGTCCAACCAGAAGGTCGATCTTAACTACTATACCAACCTATAGGACTGATCCCACAGAATCATATAGTTGTCTCATCCTCACCCTATCCAGAAGAGTGAATGCCACTACTAAAGATGAGATGAAATTATGGTTGTGACTATCCTACACATACAAGTGCATCTTAAAGAATAATTCCATCAACATCCACTCTTTGTTGGCCTCATACACTACATGTTTTTGAGTTTTCTATCCCATAGAATCAAATATTTTATTTCCATTACTAGGAGTTTAGGCTAGATAAAAATTGAAACACTGGAGATACTCAAAATAAATGTATCTTTCAATGTTATGAGTCACACAATGTAAATATTTATTTTAGTATTTTTTTGTCTGTGAACATCAGAAAATATTCTCTAGCAAATTATGCCTCCAACAACCCATGGAATGAACTATCACAACTGACTTGAGAGCATGCATCTGGTAATTCCTCTCATGTCACCTCATCTAATGGGACACGTACAACCTGACTCTATCCCCTTGTACCAGGAAATATCCCGACCCAAAACACTATGCATCGTAGTAAATATTATAACATATTCTTTGCTATGGGAGAATTACGATTGGTGCTGAAGTCAACCTTGTATTTTTCTCCTAGGAAAATTTTTCACATGCCTCAGACCAAAAAATTTCACCCCTTCTTGGTCAAATCCATAGGAGGTGTATATAGATTTGAAATGTCTTGGTTGTAGTTCCTATAATAACTAGATAATCCCAAAAAACTCCAGATATAAAATAAATTCTTGGGATACTCACATTAAACCAAATCCCTCACTTTCTATGGGTCCATAGATAATCATTTCTCTGAGATGATGTGACTAAAGACGTGAAATTTATATATTTAGAATTATATTTCGTGATCTTGGAATAAATTATAAGCTCTCTCAGTGTATTCGGAATGATGTGATGGCTTTTGGATTGATATTGTCCAGTCTGATAATACGCCAAGATGTTATCCAATAAAACAATGATGAAAGAATCTAAATATTGGAGGAAATTTAGATTCATCACATCCATGTAAACTGATAGTTGTTTCATGCGACAATAATAAATAACTAGATACTCATAAAGTCCATACCTTATATAAATACCTATAAAAGTTATATGAACAATCCCAAACAAAATGAGATTATGTAGTAAAGCCTTGAAAAGACCATAATATTGATATAGGAATAAATAAAAAAAATTTATTATGGATGTCAAATTTAAATCCACATAAAACAAGCATAAATAGAAAAATATATTATAAAATCTTATTATAGACATATATAATGAATATTGATGAGAATAAGGAAGTAATGTAATGCAAGAAAACGAAATTGTGTTATGAAATTATTTACGACTTGGAAACATCTAACTCAAATCCACAAAAAAGAATTAAATAAAATTGAAACAAAAAATAACATGTTGATAATATAAGTAATTATATAATATATAAAAATGGTATGTATATACTACACACAAAATTAGTAAGTGGTGGATATGACATTTAACTCACAAATGTAAAAAGTTAGATAAGAATTCCTTACCATGCATTTACTTTCAAATGAACATCCTTTAAATTCATGTAGAATGTTTTAAACATGTTAATAAATTATAAATTAACCATAATAATATTTATAATATCATATATTGACATCTAATAATACTTTTTTACACATTTGATAACAATATTTCATTGTCTTAACTATTTCAGTTGTTAATTATATAGCTTTTGAATATGTTTTGAATTGTTACTTATTGTTCCTATTACATAGATTATGATTTAATCATATTAATAATGTATTATATGATTTTATTATCATATATATACATTGTATATGTATTTATAATAATATATAATATTTGGAGATAAGAAATGAAATGAACCATTCATGGAGATGGTGGGTCTTACGTATGCATAAACAAAACATTCATTTCATTAAGATATTTAAAACAATGAAAATTATACAATATATATATATATATATTATAATTTAATTGTCATATTTATTTCATATATTTAATATTTTTTAATTAATACCATACTTTATAC
The DNA here is from genome assembly GCA_963277665.1 of Viscum album. NCBI lineage: Eukaryota > Viridiplantae > Streptophyta > Magnoliopsida > Santalales > Viscaceae > Viscum > Viscum album. The sequence goes on along the minus strand of OY728140.1, from coordinate 2,026,095,546 downwards.
ATTCCATGTATAGCATGAATGAATCACAACGCTTGGAAGAGGTGGTAGTCCATACTTCCCCAAATGATGTAATCATATTTAAAAAAATTGAAAGCATAAGGTTATGGGTTAAATAAAATTAAATAAAAAATATGAAATTATAAATATCAAAAATTTCATATATAAATATATTTTTCATCATAATTCGTTACCATGAGAGGTGTTAAAGGAAAAAATAAATCGTCATTTTTTCGTGACGCGGTAGTTCTCCGTGCACTGATGGTAAGTTCGTCACCAAATAGATGTAAGTGTGTGTAAGTGATTGTATGAACCCTGATTAAAAAAATATCTATGTATTTATAATATTTATATTATTATATAATAATGAAATAATTATATTTTATTTTGTGGAAAATGAAAATAATACAAAAAATTTGAGGAAGGATGTTATCTCTTTTTCAGATAACTCCTTTCGGTTTTCACCAAAGGGAATACATGGATGGATTCATGCCAAAAGGGGGAATTCCAGGATGAGGTTAGTGATTTTTAATAGCTATTTCTAAGATCTTTATTCATCCTATTTGGATTTATATGTATGAAAATGTGCGAGGGATGAGTTTCTTTTTTTAATGGAGGATGAGTGGTATCCATGTAAATTTTTTAAAAGGGAATTACACCCACTTTTTTCCAATTAAAATGGCCCCAATAATAAAATTAATTATATAAAATTGAGTATAGGGTATAAATATGTAAATAAAATGTCTTATGGAAAATTTTATATGTCATTTTGGCACATAATTTTAATGTTTTGTCCCTTGTTAAGCTATTTTTCTCCAAATCATCGTAATTTATTTTAATTAATTTCACTAATATTTGTGGTAAAAAACTAATTAGTTCTTATAATAAATAATAAGTTATGCTGATTCCAAATATTGAATCCATTTTTATAAATTAAAATCAAATAAGTGTATGAAATGAATTTAAATTTAATCCCACAGACGAGACAATAATGCATGTTTTTAAAGAAGAAATGTTCAAAAGAGTGCTAAGTTTTTATGTACAATTTCAAAGTGTAATTGATTCAAATTACCTGAAATCATTAAATGATATTAAATTTAATTAATTAATCTTAAAATATAAAAAAATTATAATTTAAAATTATAAATAATTTATAGAAAAAATTATTTATGGATTGAAATTAAGTATTTTCACTATTGATCAAGAAATGGAACTTCACTGAAAAATACCAAAAAATTACTCTAAGACAATTTTTATGCAATTATTTAAAATATTAATTTTATTTATATATATAAAGTTTATAATAGTTCCAAAAATTTAATTTACTATAGGTTCTCTATTAAAAGGTGGTAAAAGTTCCTTTAGAAGAATATCGATTTTTAAATATAATATTGGGTTTGCTCTTATCATATTCCTATAAAACCAATTGGATGAATTTCAAAATTTTTTTATTGAATAATATATATATATTTCATTAATATGAAAAACTAATTTTAACTAATTTAATTTATTAGGATAAAATATCATTGTGAGCATAAAAATAGTTTTCAATAAAAAAATTCACTTTATGTTCAATTGGTTCTTATATTAATTTATAAATAATATGTAACCAATTAACTCATTTTATATTTTTGTAAAACATAAACTCTTATAAGTTAGTAAATATAATTAATTACTAATAATTTAATGTCTTGGTTATATCATATTATATAAAATAGAAACATTTTTATAATATATTTTTGTTTGGTAACAATCGGTGTTGTGTGTAACGTTAACTTTCAAAGATTGTAATTGTTGCGTATGAAACACGGTAACTCAGTAGCACATGTGTTTCAAGATATATCATAGATATTATTTATTTAAAATTATTTATATATTTTAAATTATTGGGATATTATATTCGATTATTCTATTGGTGTTGCGTGTAATATATATAATCAAATATAATGTTCTTACTTTTGAATTTCAAGGTGATACATTCTACCCACTTTAATTAAATTGCATCCTCAGAATTTCAACTGAACCATGATACTGAATTGTTTTTTTATTTCATATTTTTAAATCTGGCATCGTGAGAGGTTTTTCTAAAAAATATTCTATAAAAGATAGAATGGGATGTACAAAGGTCACATGGACTAACACATAACTAGGTCTCTCAGTAAAAGAAAATTATTGTAATGTAGAGATACATACAGAGAGGGAACTGTTAAATATTTATAGGGATTATTTAAGGTCATCAATTAGAAACAATTTAATGATCAATGGAAATTTTATTTCTTTAAATATAGAACTACATGATGATTTAAAAAGACATTGGTTCAAAAAAAAAGGTATTCAGAAAAAAATTCACCATTTTCATAATGTTGAGTAATTATTTTACTACTTATAAATATAAGAAAGTATAATTTTATAACATATTTCTATTAAAACAAATTTTATTCTTTGTTTGTGTTTTTATAAATTCCTAATTCATCCATTGCTTTATGAAATTGATTTCAAAAAAATAACTTTGATTCATTGGGCACTAAAATAAAATCATAATGGATTTTAAGGCCCATAAAATAGCGACATGTCTAAATATTTTTCTCTAACAATTATCTAAATCCAAAATGGGTAATACATTAATCTATAGACCTAAAAATTGATAATACTAGATCTTCATTAATATCTATTAATTAAATTATTCATCTAGAAATAATGAAATTGTAATAATGTAAATTTTGTTGGTCAGTGGTTGTAATTAAACCCTTATCTTCCTTTGGTTATGGGTTCATGTCCCTTGGTGTGGGCATATTTTATGGGTTGTCAACAAGAAAACACGTTTTCGTTTTCAAGAACCATATTATTATAATTTCTAAAATTATTATGGTAGACATCCATTAAATTTAATCATTAAATGTTCTTCTAAGGTTTTCCATAAAACATAAATACATAATATTTCAACAATTGTATTCTAACACCCCAAGCTTCCACATTACTTTTCTCTTTGAATAATACAGTAGCATGTGTTGTACGCAACATCAAGTTCTAACACACTCCACAACCAATCAAAATAGCCATTATGAATTGTAATACCATTTTTTGAAATTTTTTAAATTTTATCTTTCAAAATGGACTTCATTTTTGGATTTGGAAAATTGAAATTAGCATAGGGTGAATTTTTGGTATTTTTCTGAAAACATTCAATTTTTGATGAATAGTGAAAAAACACATAGTTATAGTTTAAAACAGAATTTTTAATTAAATAATTATTTATTTTATTTAAATTAATTAAGGTCAAAATAGATACATAATACCTATATAAGTTAAATGTAATTCATTGGAGTTAGTTTAGAATAATTTTAGATATATAAAAATTTTATCGACCATTTCACCGTCTTTTACACACCTCCTAGGAGAATTTGGAAATTCACATAAAACATAATTTTACCACTTCTATGAGTGGAATTTTGAAAATCCGAGAGACATAGATAATATCAAGGAGTAAGATGTGATTCCATGAGATGAAAATAATTTTTAGTGAATAGTAATTTTTTACTTTTATTTACCACAGTTAAAAGTAAATAGGGCAACAAGGGGTATAAATTATTTTAATTTTAGCCTAAAACATGTCCTTATTATATTTTACAAGTGTATCTCGACCAAAAACAACCTTAGGAATAAAATATTATCATTTATTTTCACTTGGATTACATTAGGATATTAATTGTTATTTAATTAAAAGAAGAGTTAAAAGAGATAAAATCAATGTTTTATAACTAAAACATCTTTAATATAGGGTTATACATAATATAAATTCGATTATAAATATTCATTAGAAATATAAACATATTTCCTACATAATGGTATTTTATTTATAATTTATATACATCAAATAATTTAATTTATTTCTGACACAATGGTGATGCAGTAATCACATAATTAATGACATATTAAAATAATTGATATTATAAATATTAAAATAAGTAATTTGCGACTTTTTATAAATTACACTAATTTTAGAGGTTAATATGACATATTAATATTGGTTATATAAATTGTTTTCTAAGTAATAATGTTGTTATGAAATTATCAAAAACAAAATACCCAATAATATCAAAATTGACATAAAAGAGTTTTTAAAACAAATATTATATTAGTAATTGATATTGTATTCCTAAAAATCTATTGTTCTTCAAAAGGACTTATATAATGATAGGTTTATCATTAATGGACCACTTGGGGGTCTCTTAGAGGTATATATTAATTTTATTGACTATATAATATTAAAATACAAAGAGACATGGTAAATGTCAAACTATTTAACTAAGAGTTAAGTATAAATGATAAGGTTAATATAGTGACCCAAACCTATCAAAAATTTATTGGTTGAAAGTATTTAGACCCATAGCCACCAGAATCTCTAAATAATACCCTTTTGATCCATTAGAAATAGAATATTAATTTATTATAAAATAATATTTCTAGATTTTCCAAAGGTGCCCCTCACCCGTCTTATAAAAGGGTACTCCCCCTTCTCTCTAATTTACACATTCAAAGAAGTTTGGCTCGTCCTACCCCTACCAAAATATTCTCTAAACTATCCTCAATTCAACCTAGAGGTCTTATTTTGTTCAGAAAGCCAACATATGGATCCATATTGATCAAATCAAAAGGAAGAACCCGAAGAAGAGGTAATGATTTTAATAACCCTCTTTCAAGTTCCTTTCTTTTTCAACTTCTTATTTCTTTGTTATTAAATTCTAAAATAACAACTCCAGTATCTTTAATATACTGTGATGTTATTATAAATATGGTACAACATTATTTATTATTCTATCCATCCTTTGAATGACATGTCACCATACGTGCGTACGTACGGCCTACCGTCTCCACGTCATGGTGTAATTGTTATTCAATACAATATTATTTGGATGGGTATAATAATGATGTGTAATTCATGTAAATAATAAGTACAACAAGATTATGATTCTTTATATAGGATATACCATCCAATTATATATGATTTTAATATCAAATGAATTATATTATCCCTCGTGCGTATGTACGGACTACCGTCTCCACGAACGCGTTGAGATTCATTCCCCATCGTATCCATACCAGTATTATTCTGATTTTATGATTAAAAATAATGTTTAAGGACTTGATATAATTCTTTATATGAATAATATACAACCAATCTATAAAAAACATGACTTATGTAACAAAACATATAAAAGAAAACATGTAAGTTAACACCCGAAACGAGGTTAATACTAAGATAATATTAAAAAAGCAATGTAAAAAAGATCGTATATGATATTATATTAATGTATATGATCATTTTATAACTCAATAATGATAATTTAACCATTATATTGTAGTCTAAACTACACTCAACCAAGGAAAAAAATAAAAAGTAATGGGTTTCTAATCTCACTTTTGATTCCGTGAGATTTCCATTGTTCATCACTTATTTATTACATGTGGTGTGTGTATTGCCCATGTTTGTATTCATTGTGTATTATACTATAATCCATTTATATTTACATCATCATTGTATGATCATTCTTTTATGAGTGTATGTTTCATATGTTACCAAATCAATAAGGGAATTTTAAATTTCTATTTCCACTCATTCGGCTTTACGCATACTTCAATGATTATTTTACTCCAAAATTATGTGTGGAATCAGTATTCATATTATTATTTCATAATTTCCACTCTTCTTTCCGTGGATATAATTTTGATGCACATAATCACTCTATTGATAAATTATTAAGTCATTGGTATGAACTTGATAAGAGTAATTTTTAATCTATCTCGATTTGTTGAGTTAAACATCCAATTCATTGGTGTGGTTTTTACAAGAATATTTGTGAATGTCAATTGATTGTTTTACACTGAATATCAAATAATATTGAGTGTATTTATATTTTTCACACATAATTATGTTGTTGATTTACCCTAAACCTAAGGATACGACCTTTATGTGAGATGTCATCTCAATTTACATTCCATTGAGACTCCTTTGTTGTTATACGCTAAATCTCTTTAATATGGTGTATATAATATACTTTGACATTGTATATCATGAATCACTTTATTCTAATGAAATTACAAAGTTTTAATTACCTCCATTATTTGTATTCAATTGTCTCTCTTTTGGATAGGAAGTCTAACTAAAATATCATTTTAAAATGTTTTAACGATTTATTATTTAAATCTATCTCATTAATGTCCATGTTTTAAAATTGGTTTTAAGGATTTATTTATATGTACATTAATGTTTTCAAATCAAAATTTCTTTTAAAAGTTTCAAATTTGTATGGGACACTTTGATTCAAAAATATTTTTAAATGGATTCTTGGAAAATAGTGTGACTTTTAAATGTTTTCAAGAAAAGGGGGATATTTCTCTCAATAGTTTGATGATTATTTTAATATATGTCAATATCCTTCATTATTATCGATTGAGGTTAATATGATAAAATACAATCTTCCATATTGTATCGAATGAGTTATATTTTATTGTGGATGTGCTATTTTTATACCATTCATGGTTTGTGGTTAAAGTATTGACATTTCGTATGCTAGTTTTTATACAAATGTTTATGTTATGTTTCAAACATTTCATATGAGGAATGAATTTGACTTAGTAAGTTACACGAAGAGCCTAATATGGATCCTCGATGCATCGGTAGTTTAAATGAGACAAACTAGTGTCTTGGAACAAGGCCTTGACAAAATCTTATTTGTAGTCTTGGCACGAGGCCTTGACTATGTTGTTATGATAGTCTGGCATTATGCAATCCATCATTATGAAAGTTGTTATTGATATTTGATGTGGTTATTTGACTATTATAATATCTGTTGAATAAGTAAATGGCAGTATATCATTTTATCATATCCATATTATTATAAAGTTTATGTTTAAAAGGATTTTGTTTTAGTTATACATTGCCTTAAATGTTTATGATTATTTATGAAAATTTCTGCTATATTGTTATCCTTATTGAATATTTGAGCTCACCACTTTTAAAGTTTTATTTTTATCCAGATGTGAAGAATTAATTTATAAATGACCAGCTGGGATAGTATGAGGGGATATGAAGAAAAGATGTTGTAGTAGTTTTTTTACTTTATGATGTAATATAAGACTTATGAATGTATCTAGTGTTTCCAAGACTATTAAACTAATCGGTCTTTCGAGACATGATATTTTCTGATCATGAGAATGTTATGTAATAATACACCGACTCTGGGAAACTGGGGTCGGGGAATTATATTTGGTATCAGAGGAATTTTAGTACAATCCTTGGAAACAAGATTTAGATAAACTCTGATTAGAGCACATAGCCCTAAGATAAACATTGAGGATTAGTATACAAGAACTTCCTAGAATTTTGGTATTGTATAGATTTTTTGAGTTTTCTAAGAAATACATCACTTTCTAGATATGAGAAGGTAGAGGTGGCTCCAGCATAGATGTACGTAGGGGTAAAACCTGAAAATGTCGCTTTGACCATGACTCGGACAGAAACTGGTGAACGATAACAGACCTTGCTGCACTCTTGGTTACGACACTCCCATGGGATATGCTTTGTATAATTTAAATTTTATTTACCAAAAAATTTGAAGTATTTTTCTATAAGATGAGAATAAATTACTTTGGTTAATACTAAGGTGTTTTAAATTGAGAATATGGTGTCATGATATTCTATAAATGATTTTATGACTACTATTACTCACACAATTCTTTCTGGTTTTATTCAATGTCTGGAGTCCAAGGAAGTCATAGTAACTTTGAGAATGATGTACAAGGTAGGAACAGTGGCGGAGATGAGCAAAAAAAATGGATTGTTGATAGGCGTGAATGATATCGTGTTCATGCCAAATCAGTTTTCCAAAAATATGATCAAAAAAAAATATATTCACCAACTCCCAGACTCAACATAGAAGATAATGGTGATCAATGATAAGAGCTCCAACAGTGTAAAACATGGAGAAAATAATCCTAAATTTCCATCATTCAGAAAATGTGGAAGGATATACCCAAGAAAGTATCTCAACAAAACAAAAAAATACTTTACATGCGGGAAATAAGGACATAAAGTGAAGAATTGCTGAGGAGAAATGAAGGGTACTATGGAAGAAAATAAAAATGGTCCCAAAAATCCATTTACAGTCATTTTCCATAAATGTTGGGGACTTGGCCATTACCCGAGTGAATGCCCTATTCTATAGGATATTTTCTTGGTCAAAGAAGAAGCAATGTGGAAATAAATTGTTGGAGAAATGTTAAAAAGTATTAGTGCTCCATTTTGATGGGATTACATTGGAATAATTTTCTCTTGTATTTGTGACCCCATATTTTGCCATGTGAGAATGATATTTGAGGAAGAAATATCTTTTCCCTTGTGGATATAGTTATAAATAACCATTTGGTTTTATATGATCATTTGGTTTGACGCAATTACTAGTTATTATATTTTGGGATGAAATTGCAAGGTATGAGATAACATATTTGGTTAAAATTATGTTATTGTTATTTTGAGGAATTTCTCTTATTTTGGTAATGTTATAAAATATAGTTTTTGAAAACGGACAACACGCAGACAGTGTGACAACCCTTCGTGTCAGACAAAACGTTGGGAATCAAACACACAACCAATGTGTTATTGGGATTTATCACCTACCACTGGACTACGTGAAGTCCCTGGTTAGTGTGACTAATTATTTTGAGCTAAATGATTTTATTGATCAATAATAAGTTGATTTGGGTTCCTTTGTATTATCAAATGAATACCCTCAGTGTAGGAAAATGATTTGGTGATAAAGTGATACATGTTATTTTTGAAGAAGTTCGCTTTTTTGGGAACACTATATGCCCAAGGAAACTAGAATACTACTGGATTTCATGTAAGGAGTAATGGTGGATTTTTATCTACGTTTTTATTGTGGGATTACAGTGATTTGGGTTATTTATGGAGATGATTATCCTATAATATAGAATATGTGATTAGGATATTTACTTTTAAGTATGTGACTTTAAGAGAAGTTGATGTCATTTGGAGATACAATTTAACGTGGAAGACTACATAACCAAATTCTTCTATATTTTGGGTTTTAATATTAGTTTTGATTATAATGAAGGATTTTAAGGACAATTGTTTATTTAATGGAATTTATTTATCCTAGGGGTATTGTTGGTATAATTTTAGAAATTAATATTATAGTTTCTTTCTCTAATGGAATATCATTTTGGGGGATCATCAGATCTTGTACTAACTGTTTTGGTTTGATGAATCTCTAAAGACAAGGTAAATATATAGTTTATCCTTCGTGGATCATGTGATTATATTGAAGTTCATTCTAGCTCTTCCAGTGTGACAAAGTCTTCTTGAATACTCATCGTTTTAAAAAATTGAGTTAGTGGTGGAAATTTATTAAGGAATGAAACTGTACATAAAAAGTAAGTATATCTCTTTATTTTCTTAGTCAATATCATAAATGAATTCCTTATCTTTATGTAATGTAACTTAAAAAAATGTTGTCTGTATACTTTTCATACTGGGAAACTAATGACCATTTGTCCCATCACAAGTTTTTGGCTTTCTTGTTGTTTCCATTTTCCTGATCATGTTTTCTATCCCAACCCATCATAACTTGAAACTTAGTTTATCTTCCATATCCTTGTTTTCCTACACAGAATCCTAGTATGAGTTATCTTGGGTGACCTTTTTACTTCTCTTTCATTATTTTAATGTGATAGTTTTATTGACACTTTTTCTGATGTGGGACATTCCATTGTATTCCCAAGCCTAATTTTAAAAATTTCAAGGATAAAATTATTTGAAGGAGGGGAGAATGTAACACCCCAAGCTTCCATGGTACGCTTCTCTTTGATTAATACAGTAGCGTGTGTTGTACGGATTTCTACACACTCTTGAACTCACATTTTCAGCATCACAGGTGATCTGCTAACTATTTTGCAAATAGATAAATGTAAATTTCCTATTTTTAGACTTTTGTATGTTCTTTCTTGTCTTTTCTCATTAATAAATCTTCGCTGATTTCTGTTTTAAAAAAAATTTATTAAGGAAGTGTTAAAAGAGAAAAAATAAAAGTTTAATAACTAAAACATTTTTAATATAGGGTTATACATAAGATAAATTGGATTATAAATATTCACTAGAAATATGAAAAGATTACCTACATAATGGTATTTTATTTATAATTTTCAGACATCAAATAATTTAATTTATTTATGACACAATGGTGATCCAGTAATTACTTATTAATGAAATATTAAAATAATTGTTTTTATAAATATCAAAATAAATGAAATTTGATACTTTTTATGAATTACACTAATTTTCTAGGTTAATATGACTTATTTGTATTAATTATATAAATTTTTTTCGAAGTGATAATGTTGTTAAGAAATTATCAAAATCAAAATAACCAATAGTGTGAAAATTGACATAAAAGAGTTCTTAAAAAAAATATTATATTAATAATTGATATTCTGTTCTTGAAAATCTAAATTTTCGTCAAAGGACTTATATAATGATTTTTTTATCATTAATGGACCACTTGTTGGTCAATTGGAGGTATATAGTAAGTTTATTATCTATATAATATAAAAATACAAAGAGACATGGTAAATGTCAAAGTATTTAACAAAGAGTCAAATATAAATGATATGGTTAATTTAGTTACCCAAAACTATCTTAAATATATTGGTTGAAAGGATTTAGACCCATAACCACCTTAAACATTAAATAATCCACATTTGAGCCATTAGAAACCGAATATGAATATGTTATAAAATAACATTTCCAGATTTTACAAAGGTTCCCCTCACCCCTCTTATAAAAGGGTACTCCCCCTTCTCTCTAATTTACACCTTCAAAGCCTTTTGGCTTGGCCAAAACCAGACCAAATATTCTCTCAACTTTCCTCAATTCAACCTAGAGGCCTTAGTTTGATCATAAATCCAACCTAAAGAGCCTTTTTGATCAAATCAAAAATTAGAACCTGAAGAAGAGGTAATGTTTTCAACACTCTCTTTCAAGTTCCTTTCTACTTCAGCTTCTTTTTTCTTTGTTATTTCCATTCTAAAATAATAACTCCAGTATCTTTTATATACTGTGATTTTATTACAAATATGGTACAACCTTATTCAGTATTCGAACCATCCTTTGAGTGACATGTCACCATACGTGCGTACGTACGACCTACCGTCTCCACATCGTGCAGTAATTATTATTCAATACATTATTATTTGGATGGGTATAATAATGATGTGTAATTCATGTAAATAATAATTATAACATGATAATTATTCTGTATATATGATATAATATCCAATTATATATTATTTTAATATCAGAAGAATGATATTATCATTCATGCGTACGTACGGACTATCGTCTCCACTAACACGATGAGATTCATTCCCCATCGTATCCATACAAGTATAATTCTCATTTTATGATTAAAAATAAGGTTTCAGGAATTTATATCATTTTGTATATGAATAAGATACAACCTATCCCTAACAAACATTACTTATGTAACAAAACATATAAAAGAAAACGAGTATGTTAACACCCGAAATGATGATAATACTAAGATATTATTAACAAAGAAACGTTAAAAGATCATATATGATATCATATTAATGTATATGATTATTTTATAATTAAATAACAATTATTTCACCATTATACGGGTGGCTAACCTACCATCGACTAAGGAAAAAGTACAAAGTAAGGGGTTTCTTATCTCACTTTTAATTCTGTGATATTTCCATTGTTCACCAATTATTTATTGCATGTGGTGTGTTTACTGCCCATGTTTGTATTCACTGTGAATATAATTTAATTCATGTATATTTACATCATCATTGTATGATCATTCATTCATGGGTGTATGTTTCATAAGTAACCAAATCAATAAGGGAATTTGAGATTTCAATTTCCACTCATTCGACTTTACTCATACTTCTTTGATTATTTTACTCCAAGATTATGTGTGGAATCACTATTCATTTGATTATTTCATAATTTCCACTCCCCTTTCTGCGGATATACTTTTGATACACATAATATCTCCATTGTTAAATTCTCAATTCATCGATATTAACTTGATAAGAGTAATTTTTACTCAATCTCGATTTGTTGAGTTAAAGATCCAATTCATTGGTGTTGTTTTTACAAGAATATGTGTGAATGTACATTGATTTTTTTACACTGAATATCCAATAATATTGAGTGTATTTATATTTGTCACACATAATTATGTCGTTGATTTATCCTTATCCTAACGATACGACCTTTATGAGATATTTCATCTCAATTTACATTCCATTGAGACTCCTTTGTTGTTATACACCAAATCACTTTAATATGGTGTATATAATGTTATTTGACATAGTATATCATGAATCCATTTATTCTTGTGATATTAAAAAGTTTTTATTACCCCAATTATTTTTATTAAAGTGTCTCTCTTTTGGTTAAGAACTCTAACTAAAAAATAATTTTAAAACGTTTTAAATATTTATTATTATAAATCTTTCTCATTAATGTCCATGTTTTAAAAATGGTTTTATGTTTTCATTTATATGGAAATTAAGGTTTTCAAATAAAAATTCCTTTTAAAATTTTCAATGTGGTATTGGACACTTTGATTCAAAAATCTATTTTCAATGGCTTCTTGACAAATAGTGTGACTTTTAAATGATTTCAAGAAAAAGGGGGATATTTCTCTCTATAGTTTGATGATTATTTTAATCTATGTCAATATCCTTCATTATTCAAGATTGAGGTTAATCTAATATAATACAATCTTCCATATTTTATCGAATGAGTTATGTTTGACTGTGGATGTGCTATTTTTATACCATTCATGGTTTTTGGTTAAAGTGTTGACATTTTATATTCTAGTTTAAATAAGAATGAGGATGTTATGTTTCAAAATTTTCATATGAGGAATGCATTGGACTTTGGAAGAGACGGGTTGAGACTGCTATAGCTCCTCGATGCATTGGTAGGTCTCATAAGACAAACTAGTGTCTTGGAATACAACCTTTACAAAAACATTTTTGTAGTCTTGGCATGAGGCCCTGACTATGTGGTTATGATAGTCTGGCATTATGCATTCCAGCTTTATGAAATATGTTATTGATATTTCATGTGGTTATTCGACTAGTAGAATATCCTTGTGAATAAGTAAATCGCATTATTTCATTTTATCTTTTACATATTATGCTAAAGTTCATGTTTAAAAGGATTTTGTTTTAGTTATACATTGCCTTAAATGTTTACACTTATTTATGAAAGTTTCTGCAATATTTTTATCCTTACTGAGAATCTGATCTCACCCCTTTCAATGTTATATTTTTCCCAAGATGTGAAGAATTAATTTATGAATGAATTGTAGGGATAGTATGAGGGGATATGAGGACAGGATGTTGTTGTGGTTTTTTTACTTTATTATGTAATGTAAGTCTTATGAATATATCTAGTGTTTCCAAGACTACTAAACTAATCCATCTTTCGAGATATAATCTTCTTTGATCATGCCAATGTTATGTAATAATGCACTGAATCTGGGTAACTAGGGTCAGGAAGTTATAGTTGTTATCAGAGGAAGATTATTACATACCTTAGAAATTAGATTTAGTTAAACTTGGATTAGAGCGCATAGCCCTAAGATAGACTTTGAGGATTAATATAGAAGAACTTCCTAGAACTATGGTATTGCATAGATTTTGTGAGTTTTCCATGTAATACATCCCTGTTTGTATACAAGAAGGTAGTGGTGGCTCTGGCACAGATGTACCTAGGGGTAAAACTTAAAAACATCACTTTAATCTAGACTCGAATGGGAACTGGTGACCAACAACACACCTTGTTGTACTCTTGGTTACCACACTCCCAGGGGATATACTTAGGATAATTTACATTTTCTTTACAAACCAATTTGAATTATTTTAATATAAGATGAGAATAAATGAACTTGGTTAATCCTAAGGTGTTTCAAATTGAGAATATGGTGTCATGATTTTCTCTAAATGATTTTATGACTACTATTACTCACACAATGCTTTATGGTTTTAGTCAATGGATGGAGTCGAAGGAAGTCATAGTAACTTTGAGAATGATGTACAAGGTGGGAACTGTGGTGGAAATGAGCAACAAAATCGAATGTTGATAGGCATAAAAGATATCGTGTTCATGAAAAATCAGTTTTCTAAAAATATGATCAACATCATATATATTAACCAACTCCCAGACTCAACAAAGAAGTCAAAGGTGATGAATGATAAGAGCTCCAGCAGTTGAGACCGTGGAGAAAAGAATCCTATATTTCCATCATGTAGTAAATGTGGAAGGAGACACCCGGGAAAGTGTCACACCAGAACAAAGAAATGCATTACGTGCGAGAAATAAGGACATAAAGTTAAGAATTGCTGAGAAAAAAATGAAGAGTACTATGGAAGAAAATAGAAATGGTCCCAAAAATCCATTTACAGTCATTTTCCATAAATGTTGGGGACTTGTCCATTACCCGAGTGAATTCCCTATTCTATAGGATATTTTATTGGTCAAAGAAGAAGCTATGTGGAAATACATTGTTGGAGAAATGTTTAAAAGTATTAGTGCTCCTTATTGATGGGATTACTTTGGAATAATATTCTCTTTTATTTGTAACCGTACAGTTTTCCATGTGAGAATTATATTTTAGGAAGACTTATCTTTTCCCTTGTGGATATAGTTATAAATAACCATTCGGTTTTATATAATCATTGGGTTTGAGGCAATTACATGTTATTATATTTTGGGATGAAAAGGAATAGTATGAGATAAAATTTCTGGTTAAAATTATGTTATGGTTATTTTGATGTATTTATCTCATTTTAGTAATGTAATAAAACATTGTTTTTGAAGAAGCTCAACACTGAGACCGTGTGACAACCTGTCATGTCAGACAGAGCTATGGGAATCGAACCCACAACCAAAGTTCGATTGGGATTTATCGCCTACCACCGGACTACGTGAAGTCCCTGGTTTGTGTGACTAATTATTTTTAGATAAATGATTATATTGGTCAATAATAAGTTGATTTGGGTTCTTATGTCTTATTAAATTAATACCCTTAGAATAGGAAAATGATTTGGTGATTAAGTGATAAATGTTATTTTGGAAGAAGTTCACTTTGTTGGGAACACTATATGCCCAAGGAAACAAGAATACTTTGGGATTTCATTTGAGGAGTAATTGTGTATTTTTATCTATGTTTTTATTGTGGATTTATAGTGAATTGGGTTATTTATGGAAATGATTAACCTATAATAGATAATATGTTATTAGTTTATTTACTTTTAATTATGTGACTTTAAGATTAGTTGATGTCATTTGGAGATACAATTTAACATGGAAGACTACATAACCGAATTCTTCTAAGTTTTTGTTTTCAATATTATTTTGGATTATTTTGAAGGATTTTAAGGACAATTGTTTATTGAATGGAAGTTATTTAACTTTGGGGTATTGTTGGTTTAATTTTAGAAATTAAGATTAGTGTTTCTTTCTTTAAAGGAATATCCTTTTGGGGGATCAGCAGATCTTGTACTAACTGTTTTGGTTTTGATTAATCTCTAAAGAAAAGGTAAAAAAATAGTTAATCCATTGTGGATCATGTGATTCTATAGAAGTTTATTCTAGCTCTTACAGTGTGACCAAGTATTCTTGATTACTCATTGTTTTAAAAAAATGAATTAGCGGTGGAAATTTATTAAAGAATGAAACTCTACTTAAAAAGTAATTGTATCTCTTTATTTTCATTTTCAATCTCGTAAATAAATTATTCATCTATTTGTAATGTAAATTAAAATTTTTTTTGTCCATATACTTTTGCTACTGGGAAGCTAATTACAGATTGTCCCCTCACAAGTTTGTGGCTTTCTTGTTGTTAACTTTCTCCTAATAACATTTTCTATCCCAATCCATCAAAACATGACACTTAGTTTATCGTCCATATCCATGTTTTCCTACATGGAATCCTAGTATGAGTTATCTTGGGTGACCTTTGTACTTATCTTTCATTCTTTTAAGGTGATAGTTCTATTTATTCTTTTTCTGATGTGAGAATTTCCATTATATTCCCAAGCCCAATTTTAAAAATTTATAAGATGAAATTACTTGAAGGAGGGGAGAATATAACACCCCTAGCTTCCACGGTACGCTTCTCTCTGAATAATATAGTAGCGTGTGTTGTTCGGATTTCTACAGACTCTCGAACTCACATTTTCAGCATCACAGGTGATCTACTCACTATTTTGCAAAGATATAAATGTAAATTTCCTGTCATTAGACTTTTGTATGTTCCTTCTTGTCTTTTCTCATTAATAAATCTTTGCTGATTGCTCGTTTAAAAAAATTTAATTCAAAGAAGAGTTAAAAGAGATAAAATCAAAGTTTAATAAGTAAAACATTTTTAATATAGGGTTCTACATAAGATAAATTTTATTATAAATATTCATTATATATCCAAAAATATTTCCTACATAATGGTATTTTATTTATAAATTTTAGACATAAAATAATTTAATTTATTTAAGACATAATGGTGATGTTGTAATTACATAATTAATGAAATATTTAAATTATTGATATTATAAATATCAAAATAAATGTAATTTGAGACTTTTTATGAATTCCACTAATTTTATAAGTTAATATTACATATTATTATTGGTTATATAAATCTTTTTCCAACTAATAATGCTGTTATGAAATTATCGAATACAAAATACCCAATAGTGTCAAAATTGACATAAATGAGTTTTTTAAAAAAAATATTATATTATTAATTGATATTCTATTTCTAAAAATATAAGGATCGTCCAATGGACTTATATAATGATAGGTTTATCATTAATGGAACACTTTGGGGTCTCTTGGAGGTATATAGTATGTTTATTAACTATATAATATAAAAATACAAAGAGACATGGTAAATGTCAAACTATTTAACTAAGAGTTAAATAAAAATGATAAGGTTAATATAGTAATCAAAATCAAAATAAAATATATTGGTTGAAAATATTTAGAACCATCAACACCTTAACATTTAAATAATCCACTTTGGAGCCATTAGAAACTAAATATGAATTTATTATAAAATAAAATTTCTAGATTTTCCAAAGGTGCCCCTCACCCCTCTTATAAAAGGGTACTCCCCGTTCTCTCTAATTTACCACATCAATGCCTTTTGGATCGGCCAAACCCTGCCCAAATATTCTCTCATCTTCCCTAAATTCAACCTAGAGGCCTTAGTTTGATCAGAAAGCCAACCTAAGGATCCTTTTTATCAACTCAAAAGGATGAACCCGAAGAAGAGGTAATGTTTTCATAACCCTCTTTCAAGATCTTTTCTTCTTCAACTTCTTATTTATTTGATATTTCCATTCTAAAATAATAACTCCAGTATATTTTATATGTTGTGATGTTATTATAAATATGTAACAAACTTATTCAGTATTCTATCCATCCTTTGAATGACATGTCACCATATGTGCGTATGTACAACCTATCGTCTCTACGTCGTGGTGTCATTGTTATTCAATACATTATTATTTGGATGGGTATAATAATGATGTGTAATTCATGTAAATAATAAGTATAACATGATAATTATTCTGTATATATGATATACCATCCAATTATATATTATTTTAATATCATAAGATTGATATTATCGCTCGTGCGTACGTACGGACTACCGTCTCCACGAACGCGACGAGATTCATTCGCCATCGTATCCATACAAGTATAATTCTCATTTTATTATTAAAAATAATGATTAAGGACTTGATATCATTTTGTATATGAATAAGATACAACCAATCCATAATAAACACAACTTATGTAACAAAACATATATAAGAAAACGAGTAAGTTATCACCCGAAATGACGATAATACTAAGATATTATTAACAAAGGAATGTTAAAAGATAATATATGATATCATACTAATGTATATGATTCTTTTATAATTCAATAACAATCATTTCACCATTATACAGGAGGCTAACCTACCCTTGACCAAGGAAAATGTACAAAGTAAGGGGTTTCATATCTCACTTTTAATTCCGTGAGATTTCCAATGATCACCACTTATTTATTTTCATGTGGTGTGGTTACTACCCATATTTGTATTAATTGTGTAATATACATTATTTCATGCATATTTAAATCATAATTTTATTATCCTTCTTTCAAGGGTATATTTTTCATAAGTTTCCAAATCAATAAGGGAATTTGAAATTTCAATTTCCACTCATTCGGCTTTACTCAAACTTCATTGATAATTTTACTCCAAGTTTATGTGTGGAATCACTATTCATTTGATTACTTCATAATTTACACTCCCATTTCGGTGGATATACATTTGATACACATAAATAATCCATTGATAAATTCTCATGTCA
Organism: Viscum album; assembly: GCA_963277665.1. Classification (NCBI taxonomy): domain Eukaryota; kingdom Viridiplantae; phylum Streptophyta; class Magnoliopsida; order Santalales; family Viscaceae; genus Viscum; species Viscum album. The sequence goes on along the minus strand of OY728140.1, from coordinate 2,026,077,062 downwards.
TCGGTATTAACTTGATAAGAGTAATTTTAACTTAATCTCGATTTGTTGAGTTAAACATCCAATTCATTGGTGTTGTTTTTACAATAACATGTGTGAATGTCCTTTGATTGTTTTACAGTGAATATCCAATCATATTGAGTTTATTTATATTTTTCACACATAATTACGTCGTTGATTTATCCTTACCCTAATTATACAAACTTTATGAGAGATTTCATCTCAATTTACATTCCATTGAGACTCATTTTTTTATAAGCCAAATCACTTTTATATGGTGTATATAATGTACTTTAACATAGTATATCATGAATCCCTTTAATCTCATGATATTAATTTTTTTATTACCTCAGTTATTTGTTTTAATGCATTTCTCTTTTGGTTAGGAACTCTAACTAAAATATAATTTTAAAATGTTTTAATGATTTATTATTATAAATCATTCTAATTAATATCCATGTTTTAATAATGGTTTTAAGGATTTATTTATATGGAAATTAAGGTTTTTAAATCAAAATTCCTTTTGATAGTTTCAAATTGGTATGGGACACTTTGATTCAAAAATCTATTTTAAATTGATTCTTGACAAATAGTGTGACTTTTAAATGATTTCAATAAAAGGGGGATATTTCTCTCAGTAGTATGATGATTATTTTAATCTATGTCAACATACTTCATTATTCAAAATTGAGGTTAATATGATATAATAAAATCTTCCTTATTGTATCGAATGAGTTATGTTTGACTGTGGATGTGCTATTTTTATACCCTTCATGGTTTGTGGTTAATGTATTGACATTTCATATGCTAGTTTCAATACGAATATTTATGTTTTGTTTCAAAATTTTCATATTAGGAATGCATTGGACATAGTAAGTGATGGGTGGAGCCTGCTATAGCTCCTCGATGCATTGGTGGGTCTCATGAGACAACCTAGTGTCTTGGAACATGTCCTTGACAAAATCTTATTTGTAGTCTTAGCACGAGGCATTAACTATGTGGTTATGATAGTCTGGAATTATGCATTCTATCGTTATGAAAGAGGTTATAGATATTGAATGTGGTTATTCGACTAGTAGAATATCCATGTGAATAAGTAAATGGAATTATTTCATTTTATCTTTTCCAAATTATGCTAAAGATCATGTTTAAAAAGATTTTGTTTTAGTTATACATTTTCTTAAATGTTTATGCTTATTTATGAATGTTTATGCTATATTGTTATCCTTACTGAGAATCGGAGCTCACCCCTTTCAATGTTTTATTTTTCCCAGGATGTGAAGAATTAATTTATGAATGACCTGCAGGGATGGTGTGAGGGGATATGAAGAAAAGATGTTGTTGTTTTTTTTACTTTATGATTTAATGTAAGAGTTATGAATATATCTAGTGTTTCCAAGACTAATAAACTAATTGGTCTTTTTGAGACTTTATCTTTTGTGATCATTCTAATGTTATGTAATAAGGCACCGACTCTAGGTAACTGGGGTCAGGGCGTTACATGTTTTTCCACATAGTTCGTTCCTTGGTCTAAGATTTATCCTAAGTCATTTATTGTCATTATCTCTTCAAATCTTTCAGAATGGATTATAATGAAAATATGAATTATCCTATGCATATCACCTATGTGTGTCAAACCATGTGTGTATTAAATCCCATTTTCATGTATCATGATATGATGAATTATATCATGATAAACCTTGTCAGTGTTGCTTCCCCAAAGTACATATGTACTAGAATCACATCCAATTTTAGTCTCCATATTGGGATGTATTTCTATCAAAACACATATAAAATATATCTTACCAAAATAATTGTATTTTCTTCTATAATTTTCTTAAAATTCTACCTTAGGGTTATTTTCTCTAATCTATGTTTTATGAAATCAATTTCCCAAAGTTTCTAATAAACTTACTCTGATACCAATTGTTGCGACCCGACCACCAAAAGCTAAGAGCCAGATTCTACTACCATTACATTGACATAATTAAAAGGAATCAAATCATTAATAACCAAAGAGTTTAGTAGTCCTGGTAGTCTAGATACATTCATATGTCTTGTATTACAAATTAATACACTAATTGCCTTTTATTCTTTTAAGTAAAATTACATTATTTTTTCTAGTGTATCCTTTAATATATTTCTTTGTATACTTATGATAAACCTAAGTAAAGGAATCATAGTTAGGGTGATCTAAAATGATTAGTAGGGGTAAATAAAATGGAAGCAATAATAAATCAATGAAAATTTTCAATATAGAAAGGTAAAAAATAAAGTCACATTCTTTATAATCAATAAACTGATAAAGAAGTGAGTAAACAATATGAAAAGGTAAATAACAGGAAACAAAAGTGATTCAAATAACTAGATAGAGAAAAATCAATATGGAAGATTAAATAACTGGAAAGATATATTATTAAATTTACCATATATGGAAAAATAAATATGCGATGGCAAGAAACTGAAAACACATGAAAATTAATCAATAAAATTATAATGAAATGCATCTGTAGATATGACAATGAAAATTATCATGGATTAATAATAACTAAATCAAATGGAGGAAATACGTAATTATTAGATTCCATGTCTCAAAAACATGAAAACATATATTATCAAGATATATCCTATAGGAAGCTGTAGCTATAAACCTGTTTAATTTACAAAACAAATATTTCTTTTAAAAATCTATCGAGGAATGGAGGGGCTATATAAAGTTAGAGCCCCACCATTCATTTCATGACCATATAATTCCTCATACTGGGTAATTATTTTAAAATAATAATCTTTATTAATTATCCTTATTGAATAAATAATATTGATTTATCAATAATTTCTCAGAGGAGGATAAGTAAAAACAAGTGTTATTGACATTGTTGAATGAAATTACCATTGAAAGATCATCATAACATTCTTGAGGAAAATAATCATTAAACATTCCATGTGTCCTATATCAATTTTAAAATATTTAATCATAATTACCTATGAATTAAATGAAATTTAGAATATCATGAGAATAATAGGTTTCATGATATAACATGAAAATATAAAAATTGTATGTATAAATGAAATACGGTTTAGGAAATAAACATATCCATGAGAAATGATAGAGATGATTAGGGGAATTTCAATATCAAATGATAATAGAAAATTTAATATTTCAAATGGGGGGAAAATCAAGGATGTTAATGTCAATAACATAATTGGGAAAATCAATAATAAACCTCCCATATGAAGAATGAGTTTGGTATCAATACCAAACCTCCCAAGTGGAGTAAAATAAATGGTTGTTTTCATTGATGAAATAATATAAGAACTTAAAAAATCTTTCTCGAGGAAAATATCATTTGTTTGAAAAAACTTTTGTATTTTTTTATTTGAAATTAAGATATATTTTTTTTAGAAAGTTACCTTTTAAATCTGAAATGTAATATATGAACAAGTGATGGCAGGTAAATCCATACATGTCGTACATGGTAAGAAAAACGTTTTTTTGCATGGCCAATGGTTATAAAAATTCTTTGTTTCAAAATAGAAGGTAAGATTACATTTATATTTTTTTAAAACAAAAAGAACAGAACTATATTTTTTTAAATCATTTTATAAGGGGTAAATAATTTTTGAAAACTATTTTAGAAAACATTGTTTTTAGAAGAAAATTGGTTCTCCGACAAAAGAGGGAAATGATGTTTGTTTTTATTAAACAATATTTATAAATAATTTTGAGTACCAAAGAGTAGAAAATGATACTATTAGTTCAAAATAGTCCTAAATAACAAAAGAAGAATAAAATTAATTGGTTTACAGGAAAATTATCCAATTAATTCCTCTCATGGAAATTCAAGTATAAATAATCTTGAGCAGAAATAGATTATAAAGTAAACACTTGAAAAGGCCATAAAATTCATGTGAGAATTAATCAAGAAATATATTATTGTATCAAATATAAATTTACATAAAACAAGTGTATATAAAAATATACCTAGTGTAAATTTATTACAAACTTATTCTTATAATATTCACAACAATGAGTAAGAAATGTCCCATAAGGAAATGAAACTCGGTTATGAAATTATTTACCACTTAGTATGTTTAAACTGAAATCCCCATAGAAAAATTAATTATAATAAAAAATAAAAATACCAAGTATATAAAATAATTCATGATATAATATATGAAAATTGTATGTAGATACACCACACAAAATATGTAAGGGATGAATATGACATTTATCTCACAGATGTAAAAAAGATAGATGAAAATCCCTTACCTTGTGTTTCCTTCTGTGTGAACATAAATTAAATTACAATATAATGGTTTTAAAAATGTTACTAACTTATAAAATAACCATAATAACATTTCTAATATCATATATTAATTACTTATAATATCATATTACCCCTTTATAAACAATCTTTCATTATCATCACTATTTATGATGCTAATTGTCTAGTTTATTGAGTATGTTTTGACTTGTTACTTGTTGTTACTATTAAATAGAAAATAATTTCATCCTATCTAGAAATTAAATCATGATTTTATTATCATATACATCCAGTATATATGTATTTATAATAATCTATAATACATGGAGATATGAAATGGAATGCACAATTTATGGAGAGGTAGGCTGTATGTACACATGAACACCACTTTCATTTATTCCATATTTAAAAGAATTAAAATTATATTATATATAGGTGTATTATTGTTAATGTATCATATTTATGTTATATATTTAATATAGTTATATTAAAACTAGAATTTATACATTCCATGTATATCATGATTAAATCACATCGTTTATAGGAGGCAGTAGTCCACAATTCAACAAATGATGTTATCGTATTAAAAAAATGTTATGAATAAGGTTATCTGTTATATATAAATTAAATAAGAATAAATAAATTTTATATATCATATATATCATATTTAAACATAATTTCAATCATAAATATCAACCATGAGAGATTTTAATGGAAAATGAACAATCAACTTTTCATGAGGCGGTTGTTCTCCTTACACGAACGACAAGTTCGTTACCCATTGGATGGAAGTGTGTGTATTTGAAGGTAAAAATATTAGAATAAAAACATATCAACATATTTTGGATAAATATTTTATTATATGATAATTAAATAATATGATATAATAGCATGTAAAATGAAAAAATAGAAGAGTTTGAGGAAGGTTGTCACCACTTTTTTGGGTAAATCATATTTGTTTAAACCAAAGGGAATCCATTGATTGATTCATGGCCAAAAGGGATGAATATAAAATGTTTTTAGGTATGTTTAGGATATATTTTGGAGGATATATGTTAAGATATGGTGTCTTGTGTGGTGTGAATAAGTGGGAGGTGTAAGTGCCTTTTTATAGAGGGGGAGGAGTGGTATTATTGAACTTTTTATAAAAGGGAATTCCACCCATGTATTTAATATAACATAAAATGGATTATAGGGTCCTGATATGGAATTAAAATAGTTTTTTTAAAAGAATCTAGTTAGTTTGGTTATTATGTTTAAGCTTTATTCCCTTGTTATGGTATTTTTTTCTCCTAATTGCTATAATTATTTTAAATTAAATTATCTAATATTTTTGGTAAAAAACTAACTTTAACTTATTTGAAATTATAAATTTTTCTTATTCAAAATATGGAATCACAATTTTAAAATTACAATCACATAAGGGTAAAAAATTAATTTCAACTTAATCTCGTAGACATGATGACAATGTGGGGTTTTAAAGTAAAAAGGTTCAAAAGTTTGCTAAGTTATTATATATAATTTCTAAGTGAAATTGATTACAATGACATAAATTAGATTAAATTTTCCAAAAATAATCTAAATATTTTTCAATAATAATCAATATATTGTTTTCTCACTTCTAAATAAATTTGATGAAATATCAGTTTGAGTTAGAATTTAGTATTTTTCATTATTCATCAACAAATGAAAATTCCCTAAAATATACCAAAAATTTACCCTAAGATAAATTTTTTTATTCCAAATCAATAAATTATGTTTATTTTAAAATATAATGTCTATAAAAGTTCCAAAATTTTTATTTTTAACATGTTCTCTATTAAAAGGTGATAAAAGATCCTTTAGAAAAATAATTATTTTTAGGGAAAATATTGGGGTTTCTCTTATATTTGGCCTATAAAATATATTAGTTGAATTTATAAAATATTTTAATGAATATATTCTATATATATTGCATTAATATCACTCAATAATTGTAATTAATTTAATTTATTAGTATAAAACAACTTTTTGTCCATAAAAACAGTATTCTATAAAAACATTCCCATTATTTTCAATTGGTTTTTATATTCATTTCTAATTAATTTTTTACCAATGAATTAATTTAATATTTTTGTGAATCATAGATTTTAATAATTTAGTTAAAAATATTCATAACTACTAATTTAACAACTTGGTTATATCTTATTCTGTTAAATAATAATATTATAAATATATATTCTTGTTCAATAAAACTCAGTCTTGTGTGTGATGCAAAATATCGAAGAAAGTCGTTGTAGCTTAGGATGTATGACAATTAAATATCACATGAATCAAAATCTATATCAAAGGTTGAATTTATTTAAAATATTAAATTTATTAAAATGTATAAGGATATTATATTCTCTTAAATACATGGTGTTGTGTGTCATACATTCTATAAAATACAATGTTATTTATAATTTTGGGGAGTTACTCTCAAGTTAGAACTCTCCACAGTAGATTACAATTCTCCGATATGCTTCCCATTTATGTAATGAGGGTTAGAATTCCATTGTAAAACTGATAATCGAGCCCAAGGTACTTTAAAACAAGTACCTCTATAAAGCTATGAGAAGCTCATGTATCAAAAAGGTAAGATACTAAAGTAAAATCTACTATAATGGTACCTCTAAATATAGATGTATGGAGACTCTGCTCCTTAGGTATAGGATGTATAGAATTTATCTGACCTGAACAATGGCCTTATATATCAAACTGACTACCCTAAATAGGCCAACACTTCTGTTGAGGTTCAACTAGTTTCTAGCTCCCATAGCAATAACCAATTCCTCCACCTAAATGAACGGTATAAATCTATCTCTGAACTCGATGTGGAGCTATGAATACTACGCTTATATATGGAGTTCGTGTCAACACCCTACAACTAAAAACTAAAGGAAATATCTTATTGAACAGATATATATTTCCCATCATGCTACAGGCTTGACACTCAATAGAGTATTTATCTCACTGGTTCCTCATATGTCTCTACCACCCATACTAATGAAAGAAGATGAAATTACTAGAACTCACTCTATGGTGTGTATTCCCCTAAAGAGGAACCTCCAAAACATCGCTTCATTCCAGCTGTCACTGAACCAATGGGCCAAAAAGCTATATTAACATTCTACTTGAACCCAACATCCCCCAAGTTTCATTTAGTAATTAGTTCCTAATTTACAATCTTAGTAATGATATTCAACTAAAATACATTCACCTATGATCAAATGGAAATCTAGAGACCTTCCTCAAAGTTCCCCCCTTAAGAAAAATCATTGGTAAGATATATAGGAACATAGAGTTGAAGCATTGTAATGCGATCCAAATACCCTATAACGATCATCACACCCTACTCTAGATGATGAAACTCATTAGTTCGTTCATATATCAATGTATAAAAATATAAGTAATCATAAAATATGGATAGAAAATATATCCAAACCATATATCAAAGACTATTATACTAGTTTTTAACATCCCACTTGTGCTTGGTGGATCGCTGAATCATATATCTCACAATCTAGAATCTCTTCTATGGAGGAGTCACCAAATGCTCAAAAATCGATAAGATAGTCTCAAGACATTGTTCAGTAGCCTATGGACCACCATCCCCAAAACAATTGGTGGATACTTCTCTAAGAACACTTGCATTATCTCTTCTATAGATGATGTAGGACATATGGATCCCAGAATTGTTTGCATAAAATGTTTGAAACCATCATAGAACTGGGAATCAACCCCTATATTAGGAATAATAGGCAGTTCCTCAAGCATCATTGCTAGAGGTTATACTAGAATCTAGTAGCCCATAACATATAAAATATAGTCATCTCCACCCTCTTGGCGCATGACTAGCGGTCATTATAGTGACATGTCTCTACAAATTCCAAACACAGAGCTCAGAAAATATTCAATAACAATCAGATCATATATATAAACATAGGAAATGCACATGACAGTATGAAAAAAAGAAAAACCTCTCTACCGAATCTTAAAAAAAGGACTGGGTAACATAAAATAATATAAATAACACTAGATACGTGCATACTTCCCACTACAAAATTAAGGTCTAGGTCACGATCCCATTTTCATATCATGGGTTATGGTACATGGTATGTCAATTGTAACTGGTTACTCCATTTAATGGTGACCTTTCCATATAAAATTCTCAATTCATTTAATTATTTTATTCATTACATTTATATTGAAATGGTTGTATTATATGGATAGCCATTTATAATATATAAGGTCTTGTACACCTAAAAAATTGAATAACGACATCAATTTAATCCCAATCATAACAGGTTATTTCCCACGTGACCCATGGTGCAAGGATCAACATTACAAAATTAACTGCTTAATGTTTATTCTATATCCAGTGAAGGAAAAAAACTATTTATGTTTCAAAATGATCTTTATTTTCCAATTATTCTTCCCAATATCCTAAAAGAAAAATTAATCAAAAAAATTTTATAACATGAATCACCCGTAGTAAATGTCATGGATTCAAGAAAAGCATTCCATATAGAATGACATATGCATGACATGTAAATTGGGAAATGTGTTGAAAATGATGAAAAATCAATTATTTATTTCCATACTAAGACAATAATAAAATATAATCCATTAAGAATAGCGTGAATAGAATAACATATCATTTTCATCATTAAATTGTTGAATCAAGTCTACTATAATGGGAAAAATATAGAACATGAATTCCTTATTATCTAAAAAATGGAAATTAACCCAAAAATATGTTAGATACTCACAAGAATAATATATAACTATGTTTTAATTCATTCATAATATCTCTTATATTACCTCAAAGTTTTAATGAAAGAAAAGAAACATCTAATAACACTTTGTAACATCTTGAATCAAGATCCACTAAAGGGTTCCCCAAGACAATGGGTCACACAGACTCAAACATTCCTCCATATATGCTAAAGGCTTCCAAATATAAATATGGTTCTATGGTTGTATAGTGGGGAGACTATAACGTCATTATCATAGGGTAGAACAATAGTTCAATCAGACCAATCAATAAAGAATTCATATTATCGCCAGTATTAGTAGTAAATAAACATCCATACCATCAGAGTAATAAAACATTCCCTTGAAAATATCATATAAAAGATGATAATGTCATGTATATATAACAAATTGGAGGTAATACATGGAAATACAAACAAAGTATAATAAATGTGTCGAAATATAAAAACCCCAAAAGAAACTATTCGGAGATAGAATCATAATAACATAACATTCCAATTCTCACTTTATTCAAAGAAACAATCAAATTATGCATTACTAATAGGGTGCTTGTCATAGTCCCTACCTACATCCATGATGTCTATCCAATTACCAATCAATGACCCGAATAGTGTGTGAGATAACCGTATGTAGGCCACCACTAATGGTTTGTATAAAAAATCTAGTCTGTATTTATGTGATGAAGTAGTGCGAAACACGTAAAACTAATTTAAAATGATACAAGTATATGTGATACTATATAGGCTACTAAGGCTCACTATAAATAGGAAATCATAAACAAAGATCATATTTAAATCAAGATAAAATATCCACTGCAGCATATATTGAGTAATCACATGTCATAACTCTTGAGATGGATCAATGGTATAACGACCTTAAAGAATAATCAATATTTTATAGGCCAATAAGGGCCATATCCAAGGTATAAATGACCAAATCACCCTCATCAAGGGTTATGTAATAATGGGTCTGATCGAAGGTACAAACGACCAAGGCATCCTCATCGATTCTATGGTGAATCTCTATAAAAAACTTTTTAATGATTTGTATGGATCCCAAGGATCATGTCCTTGAATAATTTCTCAGGAGGTCTAACAAATCTGGATCCTAGGATTTGAAATGACCCAGGAATCCTCAACAACCTATTCCATGTAATAAAGTATCAAACCCACATGGTTCAAATCCTCAGAGTATAAATGTCCATGTAATCCAATGTAATCATAACCATTTAATTAATCATATCATAACTCATTTTATAAAAATATTTAACCCCTGAGTTCATCAAAATAATTCCACATTTTCCTTGTAAACCATTTATCCATTTCAATATCATTCAATCACATAACAACAAGGTTTCTTCTATCTCATAACATCTAATTTAATTCATTTAAGGTCTAACTAAGAATTAATGCTCTCTTATACCCAACAAGGTTTTATATAATTGGTCAAATACATGAACACACCTCATGGACGGCTTAGGTTGAAGTGAGATCCCACCAATCTTGCAATGGAACCATGTCAGCAACCTAAACAGGTCCTATACAATTTATTAAAGGCATTCAATTAATTTTACAAGAAACACTAGAAGGTCTTGCATGAGGCACATTGAAAAATATCTATAAAACAACATGAACATGTTGGAGAATGTATAGACAACATACTGTAGTTCTATGATAGAACAATCATCCTATATCAACCTCATATTCGGTCCGGGTCATGAAAAAAAGAAAGAACATAAAAACCCTAGAAATAGGGAATATTATCTTGCATCAAAATATTGATTTCAACGTAAAGGAAATTTATGAAATGTGCCTAATGAGAAAAGAGTTCACTAGCATGGATAAAATGAGATGAATGATGCTGGAATATATTCATGGATGAAGAATCAATAGCAAAGAATATGTTAGTCTTGGAGACTGTTAAATGAGGGAAGAAGACCGCCCTATGTCCATTGAAAATAAAAGAAAATTTGGTGGTTTAAATATTTAAATCCACGGGGGAAATAAATACATTTACCATTTTAAATGGTTCTCATAGTACATCTATATGTTTGTATAATCCATTCCAATTTTTACCCCTATTTACTTCAAAGGGAACCCTCATTTTTCATACCTTGGATTTGGGAAACTGTGTGAAAACCAAGAACTTTCCCCTAGCTAAAATATTATAGGTGGCCTACATGGGAATGTGGCTTGGGGGGAATGGTTAGGGAAAACCATGCACCCTGTTCTTATCTCGGAAACATGCCAAACACATTAGGATAAAAAACACAACCTAATCTACAGTTTTTCTACTAACCGAGCAACCAAAAAACCTTTTCCAAACACCGAGACTTCGAGCTCTAAAAAAGCCCCAGACCCCTGAACACCCATGAACTCTATAATAATTATCTTTAGATTGAAACCATGAAATTAAAATGAAATTATAAAGACCCTTAACTTAAGTAATAATCAATATCTAGAAAATATGGAATGTTAAATGAGTTAATAGTACTAACTTTTAATCAATAAAGTAAGAATGAAATGAATATGAAGAAAATATAAATTTCAAAATATCTTGGATAATACTAATAACTAAATTAAAAATAAAGTAAATGATTTACTATTGGATATCATGATCTCATGAATCAGGATACCTCTAATGTTATGTTCTTTCACAAGATAGTTTGAAACTATTGGTAACACCCCATCTGATTTGTCTCATGAAACATGTTGATGCATCAAGGGGATATATAATTTCAGGTTCCACCCATCAATGTATTTACGAATCATTACTCATATATTGAATAAAAAAATTAATTAATTATAAAATTTCATTATAAAAAATTATCAGCGTCAACTAAAGGATACAAATTTATCAATATTTCCCCAGTTAATTAAACTCCATTCAAAGTAAATAGAATATGTAAAAAGAGAACAATATTTAAGAAATAATCATATCCATGATATAAATAATATGGATAATTAAGATAAATTTAATAACCAATGAAAAATGATCACAAGAAAATAATTGGATATTATGATGTATAAATGATTAGATTCCTTAAACAAGAGAAAACAAAATACTAAAAAAATTGATATTGTAAAATAGATTCTTACCTCCTTGGTAATATTCCAAATTTAAACCCTTGAAAAAGTAAACTTGAATTGAGTCATTAAATAGCATGAAAAAATTGGTATTCAAAGTAAATACATTAAAGGGGATATATATTCACCAAATAAAAGTGAATCGGTTCATATTCATATATAAGAATTCAGGAAATAGAAATCGAGAAGAAATCCCTTACAATGATCATAATGTTGACGTTATAATAAATAAATGAGATGATTATGTGTAAAAAAGATAAATAAACCCAACAAAAGGTGATATAATTTACAATATAATAAAAATTATTTACCCACATAATCATACAATATCAAAAACAATGAAGAAGTAATATAACCAATTGAAAAGAAATTGATCTATGAAATTCTTTACCACTTGGTAAATTTCATGTAAAATCCATTTTTGTAAAATAGTTAAAATTAAAAAATAAAATACAATGAAATATGAATTATTCATCATATTACCTATAAACGGGGATGTATAGACATCATATAAAAGAAACCAGGTGCATAACATTACAATATTCCTCAATGAATGGAAATTGTGATGAATTCATTTTCCTCACAATAACCTTTAGTTTAACATTATTTAACCATCTATGTAATTTTTTATGAATTTAATTATTTAATAAAATAACCATAATTATATTTTCAATATCATATATGATCCCTGTATAACATTTTTCCACTCATTGGTTATTAATATTTCATTATTTTTATATCTTTGGGTGTTAAATATCTGGTTTTCCCATACGCGATTGGTCGTAAAAGTTTTGGATATTTGACATAGGAATAGTAATATCATAAATAGATGAAATTAATGTTAGAAATATTATATTTTTCTCAATTTATACATCTTTAAAACCATTATTTAATGTTTTACCTAGAAAATGAATCACATCACTTGGTGGAGATAGTAGACGGTATATACGCATGAGAAATGATATAATTCCTTCAATGAGAGAATGTGTAAAGAATTTGATGATATAACAGTTCTCTATAATCAATATAATGTTATATATATCACATATATTCATTCAATTATTAATTATTACCTTCAATGTAAAGCAATTTTTAAAAACAAATTAGATATCTTCATGATCCGACAATCCATCATACACACGAGTGACATTATCATATTTCAAATATAATTTAATGAAATGAGGTATATTAAATATTATAATTCCATATGTATAATTATATAATAAATTTTATATACACATTAATTATATCAGTATATCCATCCATGGGAGTTGTTGATGGAAAATTTGTTAAATCAGTTCATGAGGAGGTAGTTTTTCATAAACATGATAGATGGTTTCATTTCACATTTTATGGTAGATGAGATTTATATATGTAGTTAAATTAACATACCAAAATATTATTATATTTTTGATACAAGTGTTTTTATATTGGATGTATTAGTACATAATTGAAGGTTTTAAAATAAGAAGGGAAATGGAAGAGATTCCTTAAGATGGTTACCTTTTCATGGAGGATCCTTCTTTTTATCTCCTTATAAAAAACCTAGGATTGATATTTTTTGATGAAAATATCCTCTATAATGTGTATAAATATGTTTAGAAGTTATTTTTCTAGGGTTTGGGGGACCTAAATGGATTTATAGGTGAGTATAATTGAGGTTAGTGAGTGTCCCTTTATAATTGAAGAGGGATATTTTTGAAAATACCCAAAACTATTCACTAAAAAGAAGTCACTATCACCCTAGTGCCTAAAAAATTGAAAAATAATGGATTGGAGATATTTTATAATAAAAAAACCACAAATAAAAAACACATGGTTTTAACATCTTCTTCTATTGAATTTATGTTTTCTTAATTTTACCATTTTATTTTCCACCATGGTAACTTGTATCTTTATATTTACAAAGGTAATTTAACCTTTAATACTAAAATTAAAAAGAATCTTATTAGATAATATATATCCAATTATTCTAAATAGGGAATCAAATTTATTAAATAAAAACCCTATGTGTAAGGGCCCATATACTCGTAGATCGACCCTTTGTAATTTCCTAAGGCTTGCGGAGCTCAGAGGAGTCTCAAAGGAAGTTCGGAGGAGTTTAGGTGTTAATACCATAGAGGAGGTAAATTTCAAAACATGGAAGTTGGTTTCACTCCATGTAGAATAATTTCATGACATGAATGTTGGATTCATGATGTGTAATATTTTGGGGTTTGGGAAATAATATAAAATTAAGTGGCAATGATTTTTTTTCTACAGAAACTTACCATGAGTAATTACACGACGTGAAAGGGGATTATAAATCGTGTAATGCCTTAATGTTGTAATTTATTTAAAAAAATCTAGCCACTCGAGCAATCAAACCCTACAACAGTATCTTCTCTCCCTCTCTTCCTAGGAAACCCGAAAGTCCCCTCTTCAATGTTTTGGTGATCCCTTTGAGGGGGATCGATCTTTGGGTTTTTATCATTAATCTGTGGTGACCCAGCTTGATCAAAGATGTGTTTTTACTTTCTTATAATGTTTTCTTCTGGATGGATATATTCCCCCTATTATTCTTTCCATATGATGGAGGACAATCTCCCATGTTTCTAATGGAGTTTCTATTAGTTTTTATTGGTGTGATGGGGCCGCGACATCCACATATGGATGTAGATCTTACAAGAGATGTGATCCGAGATCCATTTCATCATCCGTTCTCATGTGAATAACTTCAAAGACTTTTTGAGTTATGGTATTCATTGCTTCTCTATTTATTTACATTCAATAATAGAGTTTTCCAGATTTATCCCTTTTGATCATAATGAAATTGACTTAATTATATATTTGAATGAGATTACTAAATTGGTTTAAATCACTTAGCATTGTTGCTGCTTTGTACTTTGATAATGGTTTCCCTCATTATTTACCATATAATGTGATATCAATAAAGTTATTGGGTTATCATGTTGTTCATGATGGAAACTGGTAAAGAACGTAAATCCAAAATTATCTAATAATTAATTGGATAAAGGAATAAAAAAGGTATATTTAATGGATTCAGTTGTTGTCGTTGCAATTTTATGATTATGAAAATTATAGATATATGGATGTTTAACTGAATTTTTTAATGAACATGATGCAAGTTGATTCATTTTGATGATGGAATTAAAGACATTTTAAATTAATTTTTTTAAATAATATGTGGTAGCTTGAGATAACTTTTTTTTAGGATTAAAATAGTTGGAACTTATTATATTGTATTAGTTAATTAATGATGGAATATGTAACTAGTTATGTGATAAAATATAATGCCTTTATAGGGCATGAGATTTCGTATTTCTTGTAAAGGATAAGTGACTTGTGCATTGGATCCGTGAGAGCCTATTGTGTGTAAAGGATGAATGCCTGGTGTAGGGTCAAGAGATCAGATTCTATCTTTCTTAACTACTTCTTGTGATGTGTTTCAAGCTGAGAATAGTTGATCCTAGATAGATATTTTGTTATGTGAGGTATGACAGATCATATGTGTAGCGAAGTTGGGATGAGTGTGCCTAGTGGGCCATTATGGTATGTGGGGTAGGGAGGGCCAGATGTGTTATGAGAACAACCAATGAATGGAGTGAAGCGTTTCATCTATATATGCATGTGGATTCTGGGTAGGATATCATAGGTGATGTAACGGGTCGAAGGTGGGATTACCTATTGCTATGGATGATGGAATCCTGTTCAAATTAGTTTCTTGTTAGTAGTCATGTCATTTTTTATCTTCTTTGTTTTCCCCAACACTTGAAAAAATGGGTTGTTTTACTCTCTTTCCCAGATAGGCAAAGACGTGTGGGGTATGCCACATTATTTCTATGTTTATCTTCTCATGGTTGGATGAGCCTACGCTCTATCTATAGGTGGAAAAGAATTTACAGAGTAGTTCACCTACACACATTATTGTTCCCCTTATGTTTGGTAGATTATTATTTCATCCGATAATACATGGAAATATAGAATGTGATTATTTAAAAAATAATAATTTTTTAACCCATGGGACTGGAGCTTTCTAGGATGAAATTGTAACACCTCGATATTTTGTATATTTTTTTTGAATTGATATTATCTTTTTATATTATTCATTTCACGCAACACTGAAGATAAGCTTCCACTAATTAAAACATTCCATTAATATGCATCAAACTTGGCATAGGTCAAACAATATCCCAACTTGTCACATGTTACATAGAACAACAAGGATAATGTACAAGACTGACCTTCCTCGATGGCTTACATAACAAGAAATTCCTAGTGTTACCTAATTGTAATATGTTATTAAAAATAATATTATAATAAAATACAACATAGATGATAATTTGATAGATATGAAATCGTTTTAACAAAATTATGAAAATCTGTTTTTCACACAAATATTATGAGAATTTATAGTGTACCAATTAATGAATATAAAAACCTATTGGATATAAATGATAATATTATTACAGTCAGAAAGTTATTTTAACCTAGTAAATTAATTTAATTATAATTATAAGTTTATATTTATTCAATACATATTTTATATAATCAATCAATATTTTTTATTTTCATTTAATAGATTAGATATACATATTATATGAATAAAACCAATTTTATGCACAGAAATCTATTTTTTAAATAAATGTACTTTACCACCTTTTAATGGGGAACTCATTTTAATTCCAATTTTTGGAATTTTTATATTTTTAATATGTCAAAATAAACCTTATATTTGGAATAATGACATGAAAAATAGGTTAGGATAAATTTATAGTATTTTTATGAAAGGTTACATCTTTTAATAAATAGTTAAAAATATTGGATTTTGTTTCCAAACTTCTTTTTCATGTAATTTATTTATGAGGATAAATTAAATTTTAAATATTTTAATTGTTTATTTAGATAATATTATTACCAATTAATCCAATTTAGGTCATTGGAACCAATTTCACACATAAATTGGACATAAAAACATATTGAACTTTTGATCATTTCTACTTTAAAGAATCGTAGTGTCGTCCCGACAGCGGGATTAGTTTTAAATTAATTTATCCCAATTTTTTGGTTAGAATTTGGAAAAATGGATTCCATATTTGGAATCATCATAATTTTTAATTTATTATAAGTTCAACATTGTTTTTGACTTAAAATATTATTGAATGTAATTAAAATTAATTACACTAGTTAATAGAAAAATTAGGTTCGTAAAGTACTAAATAATAAATTTACGTCCGAAAATGACCTATACACTTCCAAACACCCATTGAATTTACATAATTTGACCCTATACTAAATTTTCTCGAACATGGTCTATTATTGGATCAACATGAAACATGAAAAACGTCTGTGTAAATCTTTCTTCCAATATTTATTGGAGTGCCACTCCTCCTCCACTATAAAAGGCCACTACCTCTTCCCATTCCTCAAACCTCAAAAAACATGTAATTTAAGAATAGAACATCCAAATTACCCTCCAATGTTTTTTCCACTATATCATTTTTTCCTCCATTATGGAATAAATCTTCTGTAGTCAGCCTTTTGGCAGAAACCAAAAGGAGTTACCCGATTGAGAGGTAATATCTTCCCTGAAGCTCATTTCCTTTATTTTCTATCATCACCCTCTCCACTATATTTATTGGATTTTTGTTGGTAAAAATATTATCCTAAATATACTATGACATTTTTATACAAATATTTATACCTAACCTTATAGAAACCTCTTTATAATGGATATTGAACATACTGTTACTATGTATAGTGAACTACTGCATCATGAAACAATTATTTTTCATTTTCCATTTAATACCAATCACAGTGGACATTATTATGGAAAATATATTTATATAAGTCATATATTATATTTATTTTGTATTTAGGCTTATTTTTTCCTTTTACAAAATTACATATCTTTAGTTTTAATTTGGTGTTAATATGATAATCTTGTTTGGGGAAGGTTGGACTACCACCCCCTCAAAATGATGTGATTCGTTCACAGACCACATAGAAAGTATTATGGATGGGTTTAATGAACTTATATAATATATATGATATATTAATTAATATATATTGATAATATATATAAAAAAATACATATATATATATGTATATATATATCATTGACATACATTCTTTCAATATGATAATCAAACGAAAACAACGTTCATGCGCACGTACAACTAACTGTATCCATGAATGGTTTGTTGAATTACATAATTAATTATACAATATAATATTAAAAAATATATATATAATATATTTAAATGATATTTATATCATTATCTACATTATATAATCATGATATAAGTATAATGACCAATGATATAACAAATTAAGACATATAAAGAACAAAGAGAATATTACCTGAAGTGAAACCTTAACATAGTATCATTAACAAGCGGGTAATATAAGGTCATAATAGAACTGTATATGGTTATATATATAATAATATTATTTGGTAGAATATGTATAATAAACTTATATTTATTATATTCGAATCTTGTACTAGTATGAAGAGAGTCAAGACACATGGTAAGGGGATTTAGTCTCACTTTTAATTTCTATGATATACATGCTATGTTCGCTACTTTTTAATTTTGTGTGGTGTATGTAATTAACATGATGGTATTATAGGTATCTTATACTTTTATTTTTGGTTATTCACATTTCCATTTTATTATTCTTCTATAATGGGGTTTAAAATTTATAAGTTATCAAATCAGTATTTTTTTCTCATTTTTCCTCCTTTGAGACTTATGTATTGTTATGCACCTAAACTATTTTTAAAGGTTCATATATTTACAATTTTCCTGAAATATCATGAATAAAAATATTTTAATGATATTATATGCTTCATGTAATTTAATTTATTTACATGTAGTGTATGAACCCATGATATGAAATTAAATGAGTTTATTGAGACAATCTCATTGCTTTTTGAGATTGTTTATGTTTATGTTGCCTTTGATTAAATATTATGATCCATTTATAAAGAATATCCATGGTTTTCCTTAAATATGATATTTCATGATATAATAATGTATTAGTACCATATTCTACACTTTGGTGTATATGGTAGTTAATAAAATGTCTTAATGAAAGACTGACTTTACCCTTTCTTCAGTCGAAAACCTATGTTTTCTAAAAATGGATTCCAAGAATATTATACCATTAAACTATATGATTTGAAATAAAATTTTAATTTTTTTATTTTACCAATATATTAATGTGAATATTATTGTGTCTTTCTAAACTAGGATCTTTTCTAACATTTTTATCATGCTAAAGGAATGTTCTTTTGACATCATAGACATGTACAAACTTACCCACCTCATATATTTGGATCTCCCGTTTCATTTTAATAAAAGGCAATCATTAAAAAAATGTTTTTAAATGGTATTTTTAAATATAATGGGTTGGAAAATGTTATCAATATTCTTTTACATTTTTTCAATAAAAATCGGTTTCAATTTTTTTTCACATTTCTTTTATAAGCTTTCTAGTACATTGGTTTTTAAAATGTTTTCAATCTCTTTTTACAAGTTTTCAACGTTTTTTCAATGAAAATTGTTTTTAGAATGTTTTTAATCTTATTTTATATATTTTTAAGGAAAAAGGTTTTAAATTTTTTTTCACAAATTCTTTATATGTTCCCAAGGTATTTTCTACGAAAAACACTTTTAAATTGTTTTAAGTATTAAAAGCCCCTTTACAAAAAGTATATTTTACTCATGAATTTTTTTAAAAGACATTTCAAATTTATTTTCCATCAAATAGAAAATCTAATTGTGGTACTAATTCCATTCTAAACGTTCTATCCATTTCCTATCTATGAATGGGTTATGCTCAATGTTATAGTCTTTATGAAACCCATTTATTTTTCATGGGTAATATGTATATGAAATTTTATACACTTTCACAGGATAATATTTTGATGAAATGATAATGAAAAATATATTTTTTTACATAGGTTGTGATAAGTTGA
This sequence comes from Viscum album, assembly GCA_963277665.1. Taxonomy (NCBI): domain Eukaryota; kingdom Viridiplantae; phylum Streptophyta; class Magnoliopsida; order Santalales; family Viscaceae; genus Viscum; species Viscum album. The sequence continues at coordinate 2,026,056,936 of OY728140.1, read as the reverse complement.
CTTTTGTAGGATACCCAATTCATTTCATGGGTTATGATATGTTTATTTATAATATTTTTTCACATGTATGTATGATTTCATTATGTTGCAGGTGGGACCAATATATCACTTCAATGAATTTGGTAAAAGTTTATATCTCCTAAGATAAACTAATATGGTCTTGTGAGGGAACATTTACTACTATGATGGCCATGGGAATTAACCATGACAACAAATATGGCATGTGGAGTAAACTCATACTACTATGATGGTTATGGGAGTGAACCATGACTACTATGATGGTATGGGGAGTGAACCTATACTACTAAGATAGTCTTGGAAGTGACGACTTAGCCACTATGAAAGCCATTATATGATTATGTGTTTTCAAAAATTCCATGTTTTCTTCATATATTATGATTTTATGGATTACGTTTTCTATTTAATTATGATTCATGTCTTATAAACCTACACAATTTATTCTACGATCTCTGTCATGATATTTTTATGTAGGACATGATCCTATATTTTCATGATCACATTATCATTCCATTATGATCATGTTTATGCTTACATGTCTACACTGTTTAAACTTACTGATCATTTGAGCTCACCCCTTTTATGTTTCCTTTCACTGAGGTTATGATGATATATACTATGTTTGATTTGTCTAACAAGGGTTCTAGTCAAGAACAACCTAGTGGGAGATGATGCAACAAACATATGTACTAGTGTTTATGTTTCCATGCTTCCAAAGAGACTATAACAACTATGGTATTTGGGAATATATTTTTTAAATGTTCAATTCTTCTACAAAATTTATTTAATGTTAATGATTTCAAAAGAAAGTGTCACAATAGTTGGTATCAGAGCCAAGGTACAATTAAAATTTAGAAACTTGGATGGAAAAACCTTAATGAGATCTCTAAGTATATTTTTAACTATATTTCTAGGAATGTCACTAAGTACAAGTATAAGGATGAATTAACATTTATGAAATTGTCTTGGAATTTTAGTAAAGGATATTGTGAGTGATTTCAAAGGAATACATCCTCGTCTGTGTAACACAACTAGATGTGGATCAAAAAAATACATACCTAGGGGTAACAACTCTAAAAAGATGTTTTGATCTTGACTATGGGTAATCTAGTACATGAAAATGGGCTTTACTATACACTTAGTTTGACACTTCCATGGTATATGATTTGGGAATTCAAAAACTCTTCAAGAACCATCAGGAATTATTAATATATAAGTTATCTATAAATAACTTAGGATTAACCCAATGTTTCCTTGATTATGGAAGGTTTCAGGATTTATAAATCCTATAAGTAAATACTTTCCAGGATATGTGGTTTTCAATTATGATAATTAATTCTCACACTATGATTCTTATTTCAGCCATTGGAAGGAATTAGATTAATATTGAATGTGATGGAAAATTTTAAAATGTGAATTCAAGTGGGATGATCTCAAGAGTGTAAGATATAGTGATCACACCTAATCTATTTTCACAAAATATGATTAGGAATGTTTACCTAAACCAACATTCAGACTCACCAAGGAAGAGAAAGTAGAATTTTATGGATAGTTTGAGTGATGGAGACCATGTAAGAAAGCTAATTCGGTTTCCCTTATGTAAAGAATGTGATTAGAATTACTTAAATGAATATATTAGAGTAATAGGAAGGTGTTTTGACTCTGGAAAATAAAATTACAAAGCAAGTAACTGGATGGGAAAAATGAAGTGTTTTATTAATAAAACGAAAGGAAATTTTGGCCTCCCTAAGTAATCATCAATGGTTATGTGTGGATAAAATGGTCATTATGGAACCAAATATCCAAAGAGGAAAGTTCCTGAAGAAAATCAACAAGGTTGTTTGAGTAATAGTTACATTGTGGATGATGACGAGGCTACTGATGAAATGTGAAAGGAAAGTGGTATTATTGTTAATGGACTATGGATGAAGTAATCTAAGTATTTATGTATTTGTATTTAAAAGTTATTAATGTTGAAATATACAAGGATTATTCTAATTATGTTTTCTTCTTATTATTTGAAAGTTTATTTGGACTAGGTAAGTGATTTAATGACCATTTTATATTTTGTCTAAGGGAAGTAAAATTTTAATATGTTCTTTAAGATATGATTATTTTGTGTGGATAAAGATATGTGGAATATAAATAATTAAATTGGACAGTATTCATTACCTTGAAACTAAGTAAGAGTTTTTATTAGTGGTTTATGCCACAACTAATGATGTATAAAATTTATTGTGGATTTAAGGGATAAATCCAATATAATTTGGGATGAGAAAGCATGAATGTTTCCCAATAGGATTTATGGTACTTCAGGTTATTACCATGTTTTAAGCGAATACATGATGTGGGTATTCACATGTTTATAATGTGAAAACCAAGAGATACATTGTGATATACAGGGTAATGAATGTTAATGTATTTTTTTATTTTCTTTCTGATGTCTTTGATTTTTCATCTTTGACAAGGGTTATAAGTTTTATCATTCATGAAATGTTTAAGTTAATATTTAGAGAAAGTATTTGTGCACTATGTTTGTGTTGAAAACCTTAGATAAAAGGCTAATCAATGACTAAATTTTTTTCAAGGATGTCTATATTATATTTTTTATTAGTGTAGTTTTAAAAAAGGACATTATGTATGTCAGGTGACAACCAATAATGTATGGTAAGGATGTGGGTTTCGAACCCATGAACAAAGGACGGCAAGGGTATGATGCCTACAACTAGCCTACACGATGTCCTGGTTAATGTATACTTATTTTTTGTTGTATAAATATTTATGATGAACCAATTTTGTTACTTTTTATTTTTATATATTAATTAATGTCTATTTTTTGGAGATAAATAATTATACTTTTTATTCTCTTAGGGGCATTAAGATTTATTAAAAGATTAATTTAGTTCTTTATTCATAAAAGTTAATTTACTGAAATGTCTTTCATGAGGTAACAAAATTATTAGAAATTTTTAAAATAATAAATTAAGAATGAAATTATTTTATTGAAATTTATCTAGAATTACTCATAATTCTGAAAGTGATAAAAAATTTTATCCTAATACCTTAATTTTCATTAAGTTCATGGCCTTTTAAATCATTAAAGATTTATGTCTTTGAGGCTCTAAAATTTCCTTTTATCATTTACTTGATTGTGATTGATTACCTCAATAAATCCTTATAAATATTTATGATTTTCCCCCATGTCCAATATTCACTCCGAAACTAGGTTCTTCTATATATAATGCCAATTATACGTTACTTTGGGCAACCATTATGTTTTCAAATTTCCCTTTTTAGGGTAAGCTTTAGTATCCATTTTTATAGTGTGGGTTCTATGAATGAAACATTCATGTATAAAAACATTGATAACCTAGATGAATTTGTAGGGATAAATTCATTTTAAGGGGGGTAGAATGTAACACCCTGATATTTTGGTGAACTTTTTTTTGGAATTAATTTAATCTTTTGATATTATTCAGTTCATGCAACAGTGAAACTAAGTTTTCACTAAGTTGAAAATTTATTTCACACTGGGACAACTTGTTTTATTTTATATGAAATCCTAGATTGGCATAAATTACATGAAAAAACAAGGATATCATACAATACAAGCATGATTAACCTTCCTCAATGGATAACGTAACAGACATGACCGAGTGTAACCTAACTATAATATACTATTAAAAATATAATTATAATGTAATATTACATTGTTTTTTATTTGATAGATACTAAATTGTGTTAAATAAATTATGAAAATATGTGGTTTATAGAAATTTAATATGAATTCATATGTTACCAATTAAGCAATATGAAAACCGATAGAATATAATGGAAAATATTATTATTGTCACAAAACTATTTTATACTAGTAAATTAAATTAATTAAAATTTGTATTATATATTATTGTAATAAATATTTTATATAATCAATTAAATATTTTTTATATTCATCCAATAGATTTTATAGACATTAGATAATTACAGACACAATTTTATTCTTAAAAACATATTTTTTTTGTTTTAAGGCAGTTTTAACACCTTTTAATTGAGAACCCATTTTAAATCCAATTTTTCGAACTTTTATAGATTTAATATGTAAAAATAAACATTATATTTGGATGAAAAACATAAAAATTAGGATAGGATAATTTTCTCATTTTTTAAAAGGTATCATCTTATAATCAATTGTAAAAAATACAAGAATTTATTTCAAAAGTTCTTTTTCATCCAATTTATTTACAAGATTTAATTATATTTTTAAATGGTTTAATTGTTTAGTTAGATAATATTTTTACAAATTAATCTAATATAGCTCATTTAAATCAATTTCACATTGAGAGTGGATATACAAACATAGCCAACTATTTATCAAATCTACATTAAAAATCTGCAGTGTTATCCTGACAGCGGGATTAATTTTAAATCAATTTCGATCACTTTTGTAATTAGAATTTGGAAAAATGGATTCTATATATAGAATCATAAAAAATTATAATGTCTAACAATGTCATCTTTTTTTCTTCCAAAATGATTATTGAAAGTAATTAAAATTAATTAAATGGATTAAAAGAAAAAGTAGTTTATTAAAGTACTAAGACTTATATTTAAGACACAAAATGACCTAGAAACATGTATAAAACCCATTGGATATACTTATTTTGACCATATAACTAATTTTATAGACCTTGGTTCATTATTTTATAGACTTTAAACATGAATAACGTAGGTAGAATTCTCTCTTTAAGTATTTACAAGAGTGCCACTCCTCCTCCACTATAAAAGGCCACCATATCTACTCATTCCTTAAACCTATAAAAAAATTTATGTTAGGTCAAGAACTACCCAAGTATGCTCCCAAAAATCCTCCCTTATACCTTGAATACTCCCTGTTAGGAAAAATATAATTATGATGAATATCCTTTTTAGGTATTGTCATTTGTAGTCAAAGATGTTTTAGTTGAAAAGAAATCACTTCACTTTGTATAAGTTGTTGATGGGAGATAGGGATGTTACAATACTTCCAATGGTACCTAGGACAATTCTTTGCTTATTTTTACTTCACAAATATCATTATTTTTTAGAACTTATGATGAATGACTTATGAAGGATAGGGGGAGTAAAGAAGTGTTTTTAGAGGAGGAAAGAAAGTTGTGCGCAAGTATAAATGGTGTGCAAGTATAAGTGGAACAAAAGTGTATGTTGCGGGAAATTCATATTTAAAAATCATCACATCAAAATATGAAAAAGGTAAAAAAGTGGTTCACGAGTAAAAAAGGGCTCCCATGTCAAAAAGTGGCGTGCAGTATAAGTGTAGCACAAGTGTATGTTGCAGGAAAGTCATATTTCAACATCATTATATCAAAATATGACAAAGGAAAGATGGTGGTGCAAAAGTAATGGAGCAGTGCTCAAGTTATTGAGCGGCGCACAAGTAGGGACGACATGAAAGTGTATGTGGCACAAAATTCACCAAAATTTATATAAATAAATGAATATAATCATCATTTTTTAATTCTCAACAGTTAAGAGAAAATTTTATCTCAGATCATGCAAGTTGTAGAAAGTGGTGCGCAAGATGAAATGTCACACAAGATGTTTGTTTTGCACAAAACTGGGGCACAAGTGGAAGTGGGGCATAAGTTTTATGTTGCACACAAGAAGGGAGTTGGGTTCATGAAGTGTTTTGTGTATAAGACCAAAGTGGGGCACAAATTTTGAGTTGTGCATAATATTTCCACACAAGTAGTTTTTGGAACTCATGTAGGATGGTGAGCAAAGCTGGGAGGAGCGCAAGAAGTGAGGTTCTCAAGTAGAGAGGCGCACAAGCAGGGAGGCGCACAAGCATAGTGGCGCGCAAGCATGGTGACACACTAGTAGAGAGTGGCATGCAATATGTTTGCAACTGAAAGTTATTACCAGCTTCTGGGAAGGAAAGTGAATAATTGTTTTGAAAAATTTGATTTGTGAAAGTTTATTAAGAATCACATAAATATTACATTAATCTATTTGTGCTAAGAGGGATCACACAGACTGTTAGATTGACTCCAAAGTTCTACACATGTGTAAGGGAATATACTACTCATTGTATTCCACATCAAAGGATTATTTTCTAGTATATTGTGTGGTACTGGATTGTTTTCGTACCCAAACAAGTATGCAACTACTCTTTTTGAGTATTGAACCTTGTAAATATTGTGTTCTTATGGTTGTGTGTGTTAAGTGGGGAAGAAACTCTTTAACAGGAGGTGAAGGTTGTCTCAAAAGTATGGAAACATAAAATTAAAATTGATATCACTGATTCGACACCTCCCCCACTTAGTGATACATAGATCTTGACTGGGAACTTCACTACCTTTGTCCATAAAACCTCTCAAGTAATCCTTCTAGCGCAAACCAAAAGGAGTTACCCGATTCATAGTTAACACCTTCTCTCAAACTCCTTTCATTTATTTTCCCTCTTCACACCATGAACTCTCATTATTACATTATTCTGTTACAACACCAATATCCTAAATATAATACGACGTTTTTATATAAATATTTCTACCTAACCTTACACACACATCCATATAATGGATATTTAACATACTTTTTTTGTGTATGGAGACCTGCTACCTCATGAAATGATGATTGTTCATTTTTCATTTACCCCCTATCATGGTGGCCATTATGATGAAAAATATATTAATATAAGACATATATTATATTTATTATGTATTAAAGATTATGTTTTCCTTTCATAGACATACATTTATTTATTTTCCATTTGGTTTTAATAAAGTAATCTTGTTTGAGGATGTGTGGTTTGCCACCCCCTCAAAGTGATGCGATTCATTCACACACTAAATTGAATATATTGAGGATAGATTTAGTGAACTTATATGATGCATATGAAATATTAATTCTACTCTAATAAATATATATATATATACATATATATAAATATTTCATTTACATACTTTCTTTCAATATGATGATAAAAACATAAACAATGTTCTTTCGTACGTATGGCTTACCAACTCCATGAACTGTGTATTCCATTAGATACCTCAATATTTGATATATTAGTATAATATTAATATAGTGGACATAAATTATATTTATAGAATGATCTAAATTCTAGAATCATTATATAATTATAAGGACTAACATACAACCAATAAAGACACATTCGTACAACAAAGCGAATATTACCCAAAGTGAAACCTTAACATTGGATCATTAACAAGTGGGTAATATAAGGTCATAATAAAACTATATATGGTAATATATTTAAAAATATTATTATTTAAAATATTTTTAATAATATTATAGTTATTATACATGAATATTCTACAAGTACGAAGAGTGAAAAGACATAAGGTAAGGGGATTTCATCTCACTTTTAATTTCCATGAGATACATGTTATGTTCGCCACACTTTTCCATTGCGTGTTGTATGTACTGAAAATGATGGTATTATATTTATCTTAAAATTAAATTTATTGGTATTCAGATTTACATTTTATGATTGCAATTTCATGGGGTATAATATTAAAATGTTACCAAATAGGTAAAATGTATTGTCTCAAATTTACTTCTTTGAGACTCATGTTTTCTTATGCTACTAAACTCTTTTTCGAGGTGAAATATTTCAATTTTTTATGAAATATACTGAATAAAAATATCTTCATGATATTATATGATTCATTTAATTTACATTCCTTACATGGTGAGTATGAACCCAAGATACCAAGTTATAAGAGTTTATTGAGACAATCTCAGTGCTTGTTGAGATTGTGTTTTTCTTCTAGTAATTAAATCTTACTATCCATATGTCAAAAAAATTCATGGATTTTTTCTCCAATATTATTTCATGATATAATCATGTATTGGTACCATATTCCACTCTTTGTTACATAAGATAGTTATGAAAGTGTTTTTAGTAATGCCTAACTTTACCCTCTCTTCTGTCAGAAACATATGTTTTCTAAAAAGTTATTTCATGAATATTATACCATTATACTATAATCATATAAAGAAATTTTTAACCTTTTTATTTTACTAATATATTTTGGAAATCATCATGAAAAATTCCAAATAAGGAACTTTTTTAACCATTTTACCATGCAAAATTAATGTTCTTTTGACCTCGAACGACATATACGGAATTAACCGTCATCATTTATTCAAAGATACCTCTGCATTTTTTAAAAGGTTAATCTTCACAATTTTTTTAAAATATATTATTAGATAATTATTTTTCAAAATTTTTTCATCTATCTTCTTTAATTTTTAATGAAAAATGGATTTCAAAATGTTTTGAAAATTAATTTATATGTTTTCTAGTAAAATTAATTTTAAAATGTTTTTAATATATTTTAATATGTGTTCCATTTATTTTCAAAGAAAAATGTTTTTAAAATGTTTTTAATTTAATTTTATATGTTTTCAAAGAAAATATTTTTCAAAATTATTAAATTATTTATTTATAAATTTTCATTTTATTTTCTATGAAAAATACGTTTAAAAAGTTTTATTTTTTAAAAAGTATTATTCGAACAAGATAGTATATTTTTCTTAAGAAATGTTTTTTAATAGATATTTAAATATTATTTTCCATCTAAGATGACATATATTAATGCTACTCTTGAAAATTTAAAGGTTCCATTCAAATCATTTCTATTAATGGATTATTCTCAATTTCATATTCTTTATGAAACCCATTTCCCTTCGTGGGTAATATTTATATGAAATCCATTACTCCATGAGTTTTTATTTTGATGAAATTTTTATGAAACATGTAATATTTTGATAGATTTTGATATGTTTACATTTCTATGATACCCATTTCATTTCATGGGTTATGATATGTTTATTTATAGTCTTGTGGCACATGTACGTATGATTTCATTATGTGATGAGTGAGAACTATATATCCCTCCAATTTATTTCGTAAAGTTTTATATCTCATGTGATAAACTATAATGGTATTGGGAGTGAACCATAACTACTATTATGGTCAAGAGATTGAACGATGACTACTAAGATTGTATGAGGAGTAAACTCATGCTACTATCATGTCCATGGGAGTGAAATATGACTACTATGATTTTTTGGGGAGTGAACCTATAATACTATGATGGTCTTGGCAGCAATTCCTTGGTTACTACAGAAATGATAACATGCTTATATTTTTTCCATAATTCTATGTTTTATTCATATGTTATGATTTCATGGAATACTCTCTATATTTAATTCTGACTCATGTCTTATTAATTGTTAATATTTATTCAATGATCTCTATTATGATCATTGATATGAAAAGTATGATCTCCTATTTTCACGATCACAATCTCATACCCTTATAATCCAGTTTATTATTTCATATCTCCCGTTTTTACCCATATCGATAATTTGAGCTCACCCCTTTTAAATTTCCAATCCCCCAGGTTATGATGATATTTACTATGTTTGATATGTATAAGAAGGGTGATAGTCATGAAGAACCTAGTGGGGGATGTTACAGCTCACATATATACCTTGGATAATGTTTCTATGTTTCTAAATGAACTATACCAACTATGATATTTGCGAATTTTTTGTATATAGTTTATGTATTACTTATATGTTATGTAATTTTAATGTTTTGAAAAAGAGGGATGATATATAAATGATGAGGATGTAATTTGGAGAAGTCATGGACTCAGTTTTTTTTATGCATGGGGGGCAAGGATCATTGCTTGAATGGTGATGAATTTTTTTTGGGAATTCTTAATGGTTATGAATTAATTAATGTAATGTGAAACCATTTGAAAGGTATAATGTAATTTAATTTAGTTCATTAAATGGATTTGTGCTTATAGGATATATGGTCTTAGTAGTGGTAATCAGGATTCTATGAGACATTTGCTGTAGTTGGGTATGAGATTGTGTTAGGCCCATAGTGTGGTATGATCTATATTATATTCTGTAATTTTTATTGTTTTTATATGATAATTTACTTTGTTGGTTAGGAAAACTATCACCCCAGGGATTCTGAGCCCTGGGGGTGTTTTACCCATCATATTAGTTGGAGGATGGATGACTGACTACCCCCTTTGTCCCCACTCTATTCTATTGGCAGTTATGTGTTTTGGTATTCACGACGATTATTTTTCCCCATATATATGTTTAGAGGGATGTAGTGAATTGTGGTTATTTCAAACACTTGTATTTTAGATATATTTTCCTACAGACTTCTATAGATATAACTTTTATAGGTTGTGATAGATTCAGGATCCTTACTCGGTGCATGTGAGGTGATGGCTTGAGCTATAATACCCAATGTATGATACACATTATACAAGATATGGTAGATCCTAAAAACTACCTTATTAGTTTTTTATGTGGATGTGGGGGTGCTATGCATGAGGTGTATGTTGACTCATGATGTGTGTGTTGTAGTTCTTTATCTAGGTGTCTGCATGCTATCCTTTTTTGGAGTGAGATGCTCATGACATGAGACATTATAGTAGAGAGGAAAAGTAGTGGGGAAACCTTAATATTATTTTTTATATAATATCCCCTTCTATGAAATAATTTCTGAGAGTAACCATGGTGAGGATGAGAACATAGTATACATATTTTAGTGAGGGTTTAGTTTCACTTGTTGTTCATTTTGGTTTATCATGATTTCATTACATTTTCACAAGAGGCTCTTAAAAGGATCCTACTGAGTACACTGTTACACTAACCCTACATATATATACTATTTTTCTAGTCAGTTGGAGATGGTTAGAAATCATATTGGAAACTACTACATTGGGGTTTAGCAGGATATGTTTAGGCTTCATGGTTGCTACCATCATTTCATTCGTTTTTACACTTTTAGTTTTCAATTTCAATTGTATTAGTTCTTTCATGGCATTAATTTTCATACTTGTATTTTCTTTTGTATTGTATTCTGATAAGGAGTAGTATGGTGTTATTCCTACCTCCCGATTCCGCATGTATTTCTTTGAGATGGTAATTTATCCCATCAGCATGTTTTTTTTACCCTTAGTTCTAGTCTATAGCATAGGGACTACTAGAAGCAGGACTTATGGGTCATTACCATTCTTCTCCCACTTTCAACTTAGGAGGGTTACACATTGGGGGGAGGGGATCATTAGAGAGTGTTATTAGAGGCCTAGTTGAGTGATAGGATGATGTTATGGTTAGTAACATGTGAGGTTGCATGGGATTCTATGGAAACAATGTCATCTAAGTTTACAAATTGTTGTAAACATTGTAGACCATCTAAGAAAAAATTATTTAGTGCCCCATGTGATCTGATGACTGAAACTTTAAGATTAATGTTTATACTAGACAATGTGAAACTAGTTTAAGGGTAGTGTTATAGTAAATGATCATGCATCATTATTCTTTTCACCTATTTATGAATGTGTAGACCATGGGTTGGGGTAATATAAAAAGAATAAAAGAAAAGAATTAATTAATTTTAAAGTCTTCTGTATTCTAGCATTACGATCTCTAACAGTATATTCTTTTGCAGGAATAGATCGAGGTCAGAATCATCATCAGGATCATGCAGAAGATGTTAAACAAGTTGCATCAGTGGATCCATGTAGAGTATAGGTTGATGAAGACAAAATACGGATAATGAGAATTTGAGAGTTCTAGTGATAGAGTCAGTAGAGGCTTGTAGGCTGCATTTTATATAAAGTCATAGAAGAATGGTTATAGGAGGTAGAGATAACCTTTAGTTAGATTCGTGATTAGAAGTAACACTGGGTATATTTGGATTTGAAGATTCTATGTGGAGTAGTGAGATAGTGATTGTTCATGTTACTTAGAGATCTTGAGGAGTTGGTAGTCTCTTGGGAGGAGATTCAAGACCAATTCATAGCAATGTTTCTATCTTTGACAATGAACGTTGATAGTTGAAATGAGTTTCTTTCGATTTTTAAGGGGATCACCAGTGTGTGAGAGTTTGGATTCTATTTCAAGAACCTTCGATGATATGATCAGACATTTTTCCAGATGAGGTAGCTGTGGAGAGGAATTTTGAGGAGGATTTTAATCTAGACATCTATTTCTAGGTCACCCCATTTAAGATGAAGATGTATCTCGAGGTACTGAAAAGAGAATAGTTTTTCAAGAGGGAGTTTTACAGAATCAGATCATCTTGAGAGGGGAGTCATCGGGATTCATCATGAAGTAGAGCTGTGGTCTGGGGATCCAGGCTATTAAGACAGGAGAGCTTTTGATCATTATGGGGTAGGGATCATCCCTCAAGGTATCATTTCTCTAGGGGAAATGGATCTCAGACCTATGTTAATGGTTTAAACACATGTTTTTATTGTGTAGTATAAGGTCATAAATGGATATGGTTCTGGAAAATTTTTAGTAGCCATCATGCATAAGTTTTTTTGCTTTAGGTTCCTCCACTAAGGATGTTCTGGCTGAGGTAGTAGTATAAGGTTGCTCCAGTTTTAGACTAGTAAAGAGTTGTTAGGGGAAGGAAAGAGATTGAATTAGGATGATCCTCATCCTCAGATATTAGATCAAGATTGTGGGGTTGGTTTTAAGTAGGGCTTGAGAGACTGTGGAGTTGGTCGTGGTGAGCTTCATGCTTTACTGATTGTAGTTCCAGGTGAACCATACATCATTATAGGAACCATTTTGGAGTTTTCTACCATGGTGCATGATTTGTTTGATCTTGGAGAAACTCACTACTTCATGTCACCGAACCTTGTACATGCATTGGTACTTGAGTTATAGAGGCTTCAAGTTCCCATGGAGTTGACTGTGCTGGATGGATGTCGATCTATATTATTGGAATTATGTAAAAACTAAGAGCTAGTTCTAGAGAAACACTGACCTTGGGGAGATTTACTATGTTTATTTATACAAACACATAACCTCAACCTCACCATTGATCAGCTGTATTTGGTGTAGGATATTCTGGATTACAAATATATTTTAGTTTTGTTCATTAATGGTGAGGGAGAGACAAAAATTTTTGTTGGCGAACAGATCCCTCGGATGGGTCAAAAGTGTGTGTTTTATATTTTTTTAACCTTAATGGATGAGCTGATGTTGAGTTCATCAGAGGTTCAATGGTTAGTGTTTCCAAATTTTGTATAAAATTACATGGATGTCTTTCCAGATGAGTTACAGCAGTACCCCCTCAATGAGAAATCACATTTTGGGTCAAACTATAGCTAGGTGTTTCTCCTACCTCGATGTCCACATAGTGGATGGTTCTTTCTATGTTGCAAGAACAATATATACAACTCGATGGTCTTTTGCATGTAGTTTTTTTGGTCGGTTGTGTCACAAATGGGTGCACCAATTTTGCATTTGTGTATCAGTTATTGTCACTTAAACCAAGTGAATGTGGAGAACAGCTCTCGTCTTTTACGGATTGATAATTTATGAGATCATATGAAGTGTAGAATTTGGTTCTCGATGATTTATTTTGGTCAGGATATCATCTGGTTCACGTAAAGGATGAGGATATGCTGAAGATTACTTTATGTTGTCGTCATAGGAATTACGAGTTTGTTGGGATGTCTTTCAGTGTTATGAATTATCTAGTTATGTTCTTGTGGTTAATGAACATTGTATTCCTTTAGATCTTGCATATCTTCATGGTTGTTTTAATTGATGAAACCATTGGTTAGTCCACTTCTGAGGAAGATCATGCAGAGCATCTGCATTCCATTTTGGGAGTTCTTCATCATCAGTTGTTGTTTGGGAAGTTTCCGATGTGTGAGTTTGTGTAACGTCCCGGTTCTGAAAGCCACCTAGAGGTGCCCCGTGCCTAGTTGGTCACATGTCCTCAAGAACATTTCCCTAAATGCTAGAGGCTACCGACTAGTAGCGAGGGACTTTGGTGAGATGGTGTAGAAATTATGCCTTCATTGGTAGAGTAACATAACAGAAATAAATAGTTAACAATAGCAGAAGAAACTATAATACCATACAAAAATAGACAGCAGAAGACTGAATAAAATAAATAACTAGAGCACATATATAAATGAATCACTATACATATGTCTAGGAACGTATCGAAACGAGTCACAATTCTAGAATGCAGTACTAAAACAAAGTACAAAGAAAAAAAATAAACTCCAACAACATCGCAAGCCTCGGCTTGGTCCCATGCGCCCCATCTCCACAACAATCAAGTACCTATATTAGATGGGTGCTTTCAATTATCCATAGCTAGAATAATATAATCTGTTTGGGCTCAAAACAAGACCAAAACACAGTGTGAGACTAATCCCAATAAGAAACCACTCAATCATCTTGGCCTAACAGTCAGTAAATATATATGGTTGGCAATAAGAAAAAAGAAGCAGTAAATAAAAAATTACTCAAAAGTAAAAAATCATAATGTTCAATTGTATTCATTATCCCATTTAATGTAAGTATCTAATCACAAACAGACAACCCTTTTTGAAGTACTCACAACCTACCACCTCTAGTTTAACCAAAACAAAGACAAGAAATCCTCTGGGTAGTACTCATAGTCTAACCCCTCTGGTTCATCCCAAGCAGAGAATCTCTAAGAAATCAGTTGTTATCAATTCCCCATTGGGTCCTGTATCGGTAAATATAGAAACTATGGGGAAGCACTCAACATCCAATTCCCCCTATGGTCTTGTAACGAGGAAACTACAGACACTCCTATGGATCACAAAGTCTATCCCCCAATGGTATTTCAATGTAAGGTAAAAATACTCTGGAGTAACCATCAGCTTCCATTCTCTCTATGGTCTACTAGAATAGGTACCAACAACCATGTGTAAACAATTGTGAAAAATTGGTATATGGACGCCAAAGTAAACCTCAATAACTACATAGCTAAATAGTCAAAAACATATGAACTCATGTAAAAAGAATATCACTCCATTCTAACAATACTAGGCATGGAAAACCAAACATCCTAATAGGAAATACTAGAACAAATGGCTAGAATCAAGCAAGAATGGGAAAACATATACATAGTGTGGAAAATAACCCTATTTACAATCATAAATTCTCTACTGAAAAATACAAGGCTTAATAAGAAAAAATGAGGGCTAAAAACCGTAAACTCGCAATACCCCAAATAAGGTTATTGGGAACTTTTGCACATATAACCAAAAGACTAACTAAGGATTGGAAGAAAACACCTACCTCAGTGTTGTACAAATGATATTTGTGAACTTCAGCCCTTGAATCGCCCTAGAACATCATAGATCTACAAGAATTATAAACATTTTCAACTGAGGAAAACTCACCAAAGAAAAGGAATCAAGAAACGAGGATCCAGATAAAGGAAGATTTTTCCATGGAAATAACAATGCAATCAACGATGGTCAAATCAGAGGTTGGATGAAGAGTTAAAAGCTCAGAGAATATTCATTGATTATAATCGCTCATGGATGCGACTGACGAAGAAAAAGTGTGTTCTTATGATTAGACGTGACCCTAATACATTTAATGAAAAAACAAATGTACACAACTTTTATTTTAAAAGTACATGACATGTAATTTCCTTTAACATGCTCCACTTTAGGTGGTTTCCAGGTCACCCCACACAACCATGTGTTTGTCCATTATACAGAGAGTACACGACTACCCGCTTCGACTGAGTACACAGTTTTTACTTATAATTACATGGAGAGTACTCATGAAATTTTCAGAAACTCCCCTTTTTCCCAAAAACACTAAAAACAAATTCTTACCTGAAATGAAGATACATGATCATACAAACTTCCCCACATTAAATAAATCCATCCATAAATTTCCCTAAGAAGGTGGTGTAGAAGAATAATCCTCGAACAACCCCGACCACTATGATCGAATGTCAGCATCTCTCTCCCAATTCTCATCTTGTACCTACCCGTGCTGCCATAGCCCTAATACCATAGGAACATACCAGCCACAAAGAACCTTTGCACTGTGATCAAAAATCTGGATAGGATGCTTCTCGAAAGATGCATCCACCTCTAGCACAACCTCCTCATGTTGAAAGACTTGAGACAAGTTAGAAAAGTAACATCGTAACTAAGTAACCTGAAAGACATCATGCATATCCCGGTACCACTGAGGTAACTGCAACCAATAGGCAACCAGCACGAACCTTTCCAAAACCACGAATGGCTTGACGTATCTCAGTGAAAGTGTACCCTATCTCCTAATCCTCCTGTGTCCCAACCTCAGTGTGAAACGTAGAAAAACTAATCCTTAACCTCTTACTCCAGAGGTCATCTCCGCTGATCTGTATAAGACTTCTTCCATGACAGTCTAGTATCCATCCTCTTCGGAATCATATCTATCTACTCCGTTGTCTCTTAGTCAAGAAGAAGTCCCAGAATAGAAGTCTCTCATTCTTATAGACAACATTGTGGTGATCGGGATGGACTAATGTACAAAGCCTCCTAATCTACCATCTGAATAGTTTCTTGGAAGCTATTATTGTTGGAAAACTCCACAAGAGCAATGTATTTTTTCAAATAACCTTCAGAATCTATGATTCTTGCTGGTAGCATGTCCTCCAGCACCTAAATCATATGCTCAGACTGTCCATCTATCTAGGGGTGATAAGTTGTACTCAGAAGTACATGTGAACCCAAATACTTATATAGTACCTACCAGCCACGAGAAGTAAAACATGTGTCCAAGTCCGAAACAATAAAGTGTGGAACACCATATAAACACAAAATATCTCAAATGTACAGCCTTCCCGACACAACAACACTAAAGGTCTCCTTGATCGGAAAGAAGTGAGAAACCTTGGTGATTCTATCAATGACAACCCACACTGCAAAATTCCCTCAGGGAAACTGTGGTAAGAATGTCACGAAGTCCATTGTGATATCATTCCACTCTCACACGGGAATGGTTAACTGCTGCTAAAGCCCTGTTGGTCTTCATTGCTCTT
This sequence comes from Viscum album, assembly GCA_963277665.1. Taxonomy (NCBI): domain Eukaryota; kingdom Viridiplantae; phylum Streptophyta; class Magnoliopsida; order Santalales; family Viscaceae; genus Viscum; species Viscum album. The sequence goes on along the minus strand of OY728140.1, from coordinate 2,026,040,015 downwards.
CCTTCACCTACTGATAGGTGGAATCCCTCATGAAAAAACTAGCAACATCTCCATTCATACCTGGATACCAATACTGGCGGTGCAGATCTTGATACATGTTGGTGACACCATGATGAACTACCCAAACTGAGGAATGAAAGTCCATTATTAGCTCATCGTGTATGTCTGCTGGAACCCACATACACCCATGAAAACACAAGATCCCATTCTCTCCTATTGTCCACCCTAGAATAAGTTCCTCTCCTAATGCACTCTCCCATAGGAATAGGACTTCTGAGTCTGATAGATGCTTCATTTGAACTCGATCAAGTAAAGTAGAGGTATCCATAGAAGAATGAAACATCTGCCCCTATCTATCGTGCACCTCCAAATGCATCTCAGAGAATAGATCCATAAAGTACCACTCACTATTGGCCTCCTAAACTTCCTGTATCTGAGTCTTCTTATTCAATGCATCATCCACAACATTGCCTTTCCCAGGAGTATAGCCAAGCTCAAAGTCAAAGGACTGAAGGTACTCAACCCTCCTTCATTGTCTCCAATTCATATCGTACTGGGTGAAGATATAATTGATACTTTTGTGGTAAAAAAACAAAAAACTGATCTCCCAGTAGATAATGTATCCAACAACATAAAGCATGAACAACATCAGCCAACTCCAGATCATGCATCGGGTAGACCCTCTCAAGTGGTCGCAACTACCGAGACCCGTATGCAATGACTCCTTCTCCCTATATAAGCACAACTCCCAACATAATACCTGATGCATCAAATTATAAAATATATCACTTTCCCAGCTCTGGATATACTATCATCAGTGTTTATGTCAACCTCCCTTTCAGCTCTTGAAAGGCTGAATCATAGTAATCTGACCACAAGAACTTCTCACCCTTCATAGTCAGGACCATAAATGGCTCTGATAAGCATAAAAAGTCATATATAATGCATCTATAGTAACCAACCAACCCTAGAAAACTCTCCACCTCAAATAAATTCTTCATCTTCTCCCATTAAACTACTACTCTCACTTTCTCTGGCTCAACTGATACTCCATTCTCTAAGATAACATGACCCAAGACATGAATCTAGTCTATCCAAAAGTGGAATTTTTGGAGATTAGTATATAATTTATTCCCTCTTAGTATACACAAAAAAATACCAAGATGTGTTTCATGGTCATGTCGAGTATGAGTGACACCAAGATATCATCCAAGAAGACCACCATGAAAGAATCAAAGTATGGATTGAACACTCGGTTCATCAGTGCCCTAAAAACTGCAGGCATGTTCGTGAGACCGAACGACATAACCACATACTCGTATAGACCATATGTGCTCTGAAATGCTGTAAGAGGCATATATAAGGGTCTAACACACAACTGATGATAACCAGATCTGATTTCAATATTCGAGAACACCTGAATGCCTCTTAGCTTATCAAAGAGATCATCAATCCTCGGCCAGGGATATCGATTATTGGCCATCAACTGGTTCAACTTTCGATAATCCTCACAACATTTAATGGTACCGTCCGACTCCTTTACAAAAAGGACTGGGGAACCCAAAGGAGAAGTACTGGGTTAGATGAAACCCCTTGCCCGAAACTCCTTTAACTACTTTTGAGCTCCTGTAACTCTAGTGTAACCATCCCATAATGTGGAATGATCACCGATGCCACTCCTAGAACATGATTAATAGAAATTTCCACCTCTTTATTTGGAGAAAGGCATAAAAATTCCTCTAGAAATACATCCCGGAAATAATCGACCATCGAAGGAAAGTCTAACTATGAAGTCCCATGGTCATACATATAAATACTAGAAATCTGGGATGTGATTCCTCCAAACCCATGATGCTCAGGTCCTACTCTGCTCACCTGGACATCCCATTCTCCCTTATGAAGAAAAAATCCGCCCCTTGGTGATGTGAAACTCACCCTACGATGATAAAAGTCGATGACTGCTGGGAAGAAAACTGACCAGTTCATTCAAATAACGACATCATAGTCCGTCATCTTTATTACATAGAGGTCCCATAAGAAGTGACACCCACCAACCTCGAGAGGGAAATCCTTTCGTTGACGTACACTATCCATTCTATTCCCAAATAGAGTGTCTTGAATCAAGATATCAGCAGAAGAATATATATAGAACCCAAGGCTCTCCACAACAAAAATAAATATAAAGCTATGGGAAGCCTCTGTATCGAAAAGCACAGAAGCTAAAACTGGGGAAAATATGATCATCCCTCCTATTGTAGAGGGTCCTAGATCATACTCCATCTAGGTATAATCCACTACAAAAGTCTGGCTAGCACCACAACCCTATTACCCTACTTAACCACCCGGAGCTAATCAAAATTGTTGTTACTGAAAGCCTGCCAACTGGATACCATGGATACGACCTCCACCTCAGCTTGAACAGTCGAAAGAACTCTAGTTCCTAGACTGATGAGAAACTGGTGGTGCTGCTTCTAAATGTGGAGTCATAGAGGAACACTGATCACTATCTGCTAGTGAGAAGAACTAATAAAAGCACTGATGGTGTCCCTTCTTGCTACACGATTGACACCCAACCGGGTCAATCAGGCAATGTGGCCTCATATTCCCTCTCTTCCCGCACTGGTAGCACACCAAATGGCCACCAAAATAAGTATCCCACTTCCTCGGATCCCCGAGCATTGTATACCGAAATCGCTTCTTACTGTCAGTAAGAGGGGTACCAACTCCGGATGTCAAGCTACCAGGGCTCATAGCACCAGAATCCATTAAATTTCAATCAGTTATTTGTCCCTAATTGACTATAAAGATGATGGAAGTCAACCTAAAGATATTCACCAAAGAACAGATGTCATGCACGAGACCATCCTCAAATATACTTGCTATAAATAACTCATCACCGCCTAGAATGGGTGTGAAGCACTGCAGCTCTCTGAAGCGAGAAGAATAATCCATAACTGAAAAAGTACCATGCTTCAAACTCATGAACTCTCAGGCTCTATTGGATCTCAATATCTTCAGGTAGAAGTAATCATATGAGGCACATTGAAACTCATCCCAAGCCATAACCTTCTGGCGTCTAGCCTGTGAGATCACACCCTACCATCTCATAGTGGAATATTGAAGCATATATGTAGCTAGAATCACCCTCCTCTCTAGAGGCCTCTCATGGTGCTCAAAGATAGATAGCATGGCTTCTAACCATGACTCTGAAGCCTGAGGTCCTCCTTCCACTATGATTTTGGAAGGATTTTGCTACTGTAAAACACACATCAACTCTCCCGTAGAAGGGGTAGGATGTTTTACTCCTCAGAAGGTTTGCATAAACCTCATGAAGCCCTCGTAGAACTATGCATCAACACCTATATCCGGGATAACAAATGGTGCCAATATGGGCATGAATGGATGATCTGCTGGCGGTTTCTGATCTACCATGTCCGGTGTCTGATCACTGCCATGTATTCGGTGTGCAACCTGAGGACATCTTGGTGGCATGACTCTGCAAGGTCAGCCTCATTACTTAGTATCAAGATTTATCTTGGACTGAAACATAGAAGTGTAAGAAGGAAATAGGAAAATGATAGAATTCATGTTTTCAAAACATTTGTACAAGGTGTGTATAACCCTTACATGGCGTGTTTTTTTAGGCCTTCACATGGGTGTGTAATTATACCAAAACTAGTCATGTGACACCCCATACACATGGTGTGTTCTTCCAACACACGATGTGTACTTGATTCATTTCCCATTCTCGAGTTCTTCGACACGACTAACCCACATAGTTATCCTAGGAATGGACTACATAGCATGTTGGTACCAGACGCATTGTGTACAGATTAGGTTTCAACTACCCATGTTTTTAGTCACACAGGTAGACCCACGACTGACTTTACAGGGCATGCTTATGCTAAACACGGCGTATACTAGAAGTATTCCACCACCCCGTGTTGTTCATTATGTGGTCGGCTATAAGGTTTATACCACACGACGTGTTCAAGCTTGACATGACATGTGTAACCTATGTTTTATCCATCCATGTCATTAGTCACACAGGTGAACACATGGTCTATACACACGACATGTACATATAGTACATGACATGTCCCGCCTATGATTTCCCAACACCATGTATCTACCCCACACATCCATTGACATGGTGAGAGACTACATGGCGTGTACATAAGCACATAATGTGTACATAAGAAAAATAATTCCTTCCAAAACAGAAGGACCCATGGTGTGTATTCATCATTGCAAACCATGTATTCTGGGTTTTTTTGGATAGTATACCTCAGAAACTACTCTGTAACCCCATAATAACATTGAAACAACATTAAAGTGACAAATTATGATCTTTGAGGGCCCATACTCCCCATGAATCAAATCTTGGCTTCTTATACATGTTATTTATAAACATAACAGAGCAATGGTCCACCAAATTCTGGTCCATGAGGTCCGATAACACCTCAAGAACCAATGTTTTGTGTTCATTCAAACTAAATATTAACTATTAACAATACCCTATCAAATTGAAGGTATTCTATCAAGGAATCTATCACAACAATATGAATATCTAACACATCATCTATCACAACAACATGAAATCAGTCATGCCCCCTAAATGGCATAGAAAGAATAGATGACAAGTGATCTCTAGAAAGTGCATATATGATTAATGGGATGGAATACCCTCATCTCCTCAGGTTTCAACAGAAATAGCACCTCAATAATATCAACAATAAGAGCACAATACATGTGAATCACCCAATGGTGAAATAAAACGAACTGTAATAATCCCAAAACCTGAATAATCACAATATTTGACGTTATTTGGCTTTTCCCCATACATGGGTCCACTACTCCCGGGAAAATATTATTACCAAGTACCCATTCTTTCATATCCCTAAATATAGGCTCAAAAAAGTAAGTCAAGAGAAAATAACCCCTTTGATATCACTTTGTAACGTCCCGGTTTTGGAAGTCGCCCCAAGGTTCCCCATACCCAGTTGGTCACATGGACTCAAGCACATTTCTGCAAACACCAGTGGCTACTGACTAGTTGTGAGGGCCTTGGGTGTGATAGTGGGAAAACAATGCCTTCATTGAATGTATAACACAGTGGAAATGAAGAGATAATAGCAACAAAAGAAATACAATACCATACAACAATAGACAATGGAAGACTAAAAGAAATAAATAACTGGAGCACATATATAAGTGATGCTCGATATATAGGTCTAGGAAAGCAGCCAAAAAATTCACAATAATGGAATATAGTACAAAAAAAAGTACAAACAATCAAATAAACTCACATATCATCGTAAGACTCTTCTTGGTCCCATGCTCTCCATCTCTACAATAATCATGTAAATGATGTAGAAGGGAGTTTGACATTATCTATACCTACACTAATATAATCTGTTTGGGCCCAAAATCATGACTCAAACATGGTGTGAGACAAAACCTATTATGAACCCACCCAAAGACATGTTCCTAATAGTTAGTGAATATATATGACAGGCAATAAGAAAAAAGATGAAGTAAACAAGGAATTACTCCAAAGTAACCAATCCTACAGTTCAATATCATTCAATTTCACATATCAAGTATTCATCTAGTCACAAAATGGTAACCCTTTGGGAAGTAATCATAGCCTAAATCCTCTATTTTAACCAAAACAAACACAAGAAATCCATTGGGAAGTACTCACAGTCTAACCGCTTTCATTTATATTTAAAAAAGGTTCTCTAAGGAAGCACTCACCGTCAATTCCCCATGTGGTCTCGTCTCAGTAACTATAGACACTCTGGGGAAGCACTCGACATAGAATCCCCCCTGTGGTCTTATAATAAGGAAACTACTGACACTTTGAGGGAGAAAAATGTACATCCCCCCTATGGTCTCGCAACATAAGGTAAACATACACTATGTAAAATCCCTCAACATCCATTCTTCCTATGGTCTACTACACCAGGTTCCCACAGCCCTATGTAAAAAAATCTTTCAAAAATGGTATGTGTAAGACAAATTAATCCTCAAGAACTAATTGGATAAATAGTCTACAACATATCACCACATGTCAAATGAAAATCACTCTATCCTAATATTACTAGGAATGGAAAACCGAACATCCAAATAGGCAATGCTCGACTAAACTGTTAGAATCAAAAAAGCATGTAAAAAAACATCCACATCATGGAAAATAAACATATTTACAATCTTAAATCCCCTACACAAGCACACAGGGCATATCAAGAAAAATCATTGCAAAAAACAACAAAGACACAATACCCCAAATAACGGTATTGGGAACTTTTGCACATATAACCAAATGAATAACTACAGAAAGGCACAAACCACTTACCCCAGTGTTTTACGAACTATATATGTGAACCTTAGGCCTTGAAAATTCCTAGAATGTTATAGATCTACAAAAATTCTAAAAACATTCAACCAAGGAAAACTCACCTAAGATGCGGAACCAAGAAAAGAGGCTCTAGAATAAAGAACAACTTAACGAGGATATTCCCTTGCAATGGACGACAGTCAAATCATATATCGGATGATGATTCAGAGGCTCAAAGAAGATTTGCAGACTACGCTCACTCCTAGATGAGAAAGGGAAGATGAAGTGTGTTCTCCTTATTAGACTTGACCCCGGTCCATTTAATAAATAAGAAACGTACATGATGATTATTTTAAAAGTACCTGACATGTACTTTCCTTTACTCAGCTCCACTTTAGGCGGTTTCCAGGTCACCCCACATGGCCATGTGTTTAACCGTTACATAGCCAGCACATGGCTACCCATGGAAACTGAGTACACGGTGTGTACATATAAGTACACGGCGTGTACTCCTAAAATTTATAGAAACTCCACGTTTTCTAAAAAAAACCAGAAAACAAGATTCTTACCTGAAAAAGAAGATTCGGGTTCTTACATCTTGGGCTCAAGATGTTGATTTCTTAGGGAATGATGTATCCAAAAAGGGATTATCTATTGATCCATCTTAGGTAGAAGATGTTTTTTCTTGGGAGACCCAAAAGATAGTGGAAGAGGTGCGATGTTTCCTTAGTATTGTAGACTATTTTAGGAGTTTTGTAGATGATTTATCATGGTTTATGAATCCTCGTATGGCATTGGCCATTAAGGATCAAGTGTTTTTGTGGAAGTATTAGTGTGAGACATCATTTGATTATCTAAAGGAGACATTGTCCACTTCTCCATATCTTTTTCTACAAATATAAGGAGTTTATTTGATGTTTTCTGTAAGGATTCACTTCATGGTTTGGGATGTGTTATGATTTATTACAGATCAGTTGTTTCCTATGGGTATCATAAGTTTCTCTCTCATGAGAATAACTATTCCATCCGGGATATCATGTTGGCAGTATTGGTATTTTCCCAGAAGTTGTGGGGATATTACCCCATCAGTGATCATTTTTTGGTCTTCACTGATCATAAGTGTGTGAAATATGATTTCTCCCAACATGACATAAAATTTCAATAGTGTTAGTTGATGGAGCTCATATAGTATTATGAATTTGATATTTTATATACACATGGAAAGGAAAATTTTGTGGCCGATGTGTTGATTATGAATTCACCAAGTGATATAGTGCATGAATATATTTATTAATAGAGAATGATGGAGGAACACTATGAATTATTTTTAAATATGAGTTAATTGGAGAGAAGTAGTTTTATTGTTTAGATGGCGATGTAGTCATATCTCATGCAATAGGTGGAGGAAAACCAGTTGGGGGATCATGAGGTTGAGGTTTGGAGTGACTGAGTTGTTTGTGATGTGGCCCCCAATTGTTGGTTTGAAGTTGATCAAAAACCAAGTGTTCTTTGAGGGAAGGGTTTTCTTTCCTTTTGCTATGAGTGACATGTTTCTCATAGAGTTTCATAGTTCACCTTTAGTGGTATATCCAAGAATGAAAAATATATAGAGACCTTTGAGAGGTTAGTTTTTGTGGAGTTGTTTTAGGAATTATGTTGCATAGTTTTTGTCTTGATGTTTGTTTTTCTCTAAGGTGAAGGCCAAGCGCCATGTTCCGGGTAGTTTTCTCTATCCATTAGATGTTTCACAATGGGAGTGGGAGGACATCTCGATGGACTTTGTTACTAGATTACCTTTAGATCAGAGAGTCTATGATGCTATATAGGTGGTAGTGTATTGTTTGAAAAACATTGTCCCACTTTATAGTGATCATGGAGTTGTGTGTAGGGAAGGTTTTATTGAGGTAGTATCTAGAAGAGGTTGTGAGACTCCATGAGGTCCAACGGATAATCATTTCTGATAGAGATCCTTGCTTTACCTACAGGGTGTGGAGAGGTCTCAAGTATTCTTTTGGTTCTCAAATATTTCTTGACACTTATTTTCATCCATAGATAGATGGCTAGATAGAGCGCACCATACATACTCTTGAATACATATTGCTCTATTCATTCCTAGATTTTTTAGGTTCATGGATTTGAACATTCTCTTCCTAAAGTTATCTTATAAAAATAGTTTTCACTCCACGATCAGTATGGATCCGTTTGAAGCCTTGTTGGTTAAACCTTTCCATTCTCCATTGTGATGTAATCGGGTTTGAGAGTAAGTTATTCTTGAGATATAACTAGTTAAGGATACGAAGAACATGGTTCAGGTGATTCACCTGAAGATGTAGGCAGAGTAGGATTGTCAAAAATCATATGACAATTGAAGGATGATACCAAGAGAGTTTTACATTGGTGATCATATGATCTTAAAGATGACTCCCCATTGAGGGATGGGAAGGTTTGTTCATGGGAGTAAGCCTTCTCCCTGGTTTTTTGGGCCTTTTAATGTATTGGGCTGTATTGGTAGCGTGGTTTATGGGGTATCAATACAACCAAAAATTAGCTAGATACACGATTTTTTTACTGTGTTTCTGCTCTATAGTTATCATCAAGATGGCTCTTGTGCCATTGATTAAGGATAAATTGATGTTGATGATGATGCAACAATTGTGGAGTTTCCTGTTGAGATCCAGGACCACCAGGAGAAGGTGTTTGTTGGGTGTTCTATCCACTTGGTTTGTTAATTATGGTTCCAGAGTGGAGTGTATTCAAGTACCTAGGAATGCACATTATAGATATGTACAAAAGTCCCCATGATGTTTGATTTTTAGTTATGGGTTGGTTTTAGATTCTAGAGTATGAGAATATATTGAGAGGTATCTAATGTATGAGACCAAATCCACATGGATCAATCCTTTGCATGTTCTCAAGGCTTGTGGAGCTCAGAGGAGGCTTAGAGGATGTTTGGAGGAGTTCAGGTACCGAGATGTGGGATAAAGGAACTTTCATAGTTTTGATGTGGGTTTCATGTTGTGTAGAATAATTCCATGACATGAATGTGTGATTCGTGACATTTAATATTTCAAGGATTGAATGATAAAATAAAATGAAGTGGATGCTATTTTTTGGTGAAAAGCGTCCTTGAGGAATTACACAATGTGGAGTGGGATTACATGTCATGTAATCCCCTAATTCTGTAATATTTTCAAGCATTCCATCTTTTTGGCTGGACAAATCCACATTCAATAGCTTCCCTCCCTCTCATCCCATGAAACCCAATAGTCCCATCTTTAGTGTTTTAGAGATCCCTTCAACATTGATTGATCCTTGGGTTTCCATCTTCAATCTCCGGTGACGTGACATGATCAAAGGTGTAATTTTCCTTCATTTCCAATAGATTCTTCTGTTTAGATTTCTTTTTCTTTTTATTCATATTTCCATGCAATGGAGGATGATCTACCTTGTTTCTATTGGGGGTTTATCTCTGTTTTTGTTGGGCGGTGGTGCTGCGGTGTCCTTGGTGGATGTAAATCTTGTGGGAGAGGTGATCAGAGATTCGTTGCATGGTCTATTATCATAAAAATAATGTCGATAAAAATCTTATGCAGGGGATTAATTAATTGTCTATTTATTTACATGAAATCATGGAGTTAGAATGATTTAGCATCTTTGATGACAATTAAATTGTCATAATTAAATATTTGAACCAGATTAAAGAATTTCTATTAATGTCTTAGTAATATTGAAACATTATACCATGATAAAAATTCTCCTCTTTACTGTCTAGATAGTATGATATCTATCCCAGGCACGGGTTAGCATGTTGTTCTTGATGGAAATTGGTAATGAATATATAGCCAGGATTAATTGATAATTAATTGGTTAAAGGAATTAAAGAAGCACGTTTAATGAATCCAATTGTTTTTTTTGAAAAATGATTATTATCCAATTTATGTAGATATTCATGTTTAATTGAATCAGTTAATGAACCTCAAGCATGTTGATGTTTTTTATGAAAGAATTAATGGAATGTAAAATTATTTAATTAATTAATTACTGTATCTTTAGAAATCATGTGGTTTTGGATTCTTATAGGTGGAACCTATTATAATGGATTGGTTAATATAAGATAAAATAAAGAACATATTATGTGATTAAAGAAAATGACTTATAGAACATGAGTTTCCTACTTTCTTGTGAAGCCCATGTTCCTTGTTCTTTGGAACCAGGAGAGCTCATTGGGAATAAAGGTTAAATGCCTTATTTAGGGACATGATCCCATATTATATGTTTCCTTCCTGTTATTTGAGAGGTTTTCTTTTCCTAGGATGGATAATCCTAGAGGCATTTTGTGGTAAATGGGGAAGGGAGGCCCAGATGTGTTCTAAGCATGGGATTCATAATCATAGTGGGTTGTTATGGTATGTTTGGTAGGGAGGCCTAAATGTATTGTGGAAGAAGTTGTTTCATGTAGTGGAGATATGCATAAGTATATATATGTGGATGTCTAGGAGGACATCAGAGGTGACAGAACATGTTGAAGATGGTCTTACACATTATTATTGAATCCAGATGCTTCTTTGAATCAATTTCATAGAGAAAAACCATGTCGTTGTTTATCTATATTCATTACCACACTGTTTGATGAAAATGTTTTTTATTGAAACCTAGGATTAAAATACATGGATATTAAATCATTTTAGATGAATACATTCCCACGAAAAATACTAGATTAGTGTCTTTGGAAACATGGAAACAAAATCTTCCATCCCTATGAAAGATCTTCAACAGATCTCATAAAGATATCCACCTTTAGTAATTCTATCTATAAAATTTCTTCATACCTTGGGGAAAGGAAACATTAGAAATGGGAGAGCTCAAATTCTATGTATGTGTAAATAAAGGAAATTCATAACAAAAACAAAAGGGGATGAAACTTGTGCATAAAATTTGAAGATCATGCCCCACATAATATAGAACATAATAAAGAATGAATGTCCATAAGACATGAATCACAAGGAAATAAATAATATTTGATAAGTAATCCTAACATAGGAAAAGAAATGTTATTTGTGGCGTGAACTTTGGTTTATAACATTCTGAACATGTATAAGTAGAAATAGGTTCACTCATTAAGTTATGGACTTGAAATAATGCCCAAGAATCTACTAGTGGACATGCAACTCGGTCCACTCATAACATTGTGATAATGTAGTCAGGATCATTCTTACACTTTTACACATGAAACCATGTCTATTAATAACATTGTGAACATGTAATGAAATTCATGCATTACCTTATGGATGTGAAACCAAGTCAAGGGATAAAATTGTGAACTTGTAATCAGGTTCACACATTACATAATGGACATGTATCTAGGTCCATGCAATGAATTTTGATCATGTAATCAGGTTCATGCATAATATTTTGAACATGTAATAAAGTTCACAAATGAACCTATATACATGCAATCAGTACCATTCCTAACCTTGTGACACATAATAAGGTTCATTCATAACATTATTAACATATAATTAGGTTCATGCAAAAAATTATGGACATACAACTAGGTCCATGCATAACACTGTGAACATGTAATCATGTTCACACATAACATTTAAACTCATAATTCATCCATCATTTTCCAATTAATTACAGGGAGATATAAGTCCCACCCATCTCATAATAATACCATTAATACATGCGCCACATGATAATAAAACTTTCATTATATCATGAACCATAAAAAGATATAGGTTTTATAAATATCAAATCATAACCTGTGAAATGAAATGCATATTATTAAAAATTAATCACATCATATCATAGGGAAAAAATTTATGTTTTATAACCATTTAATTGAATTATAACCCATGAAAAGAATTATGTTTCTTAAACATGTATCCTCTGAATGAGAAACATGATTCATAAATATGATGATGTTAAGCATAACTCATTCATATAATTAATAAAAATGGACCCTTTCAATTATTTCCAATAAAGGCATGAGTGAAATAAAAATATGTCATCTTAGAAGTAAAATAATTTTGAAACATTACTTTAGGATAATATCCTTTCTACATTAAAAATGATTTTTATAACATAAAACATTTTGAAATCTATTTTATTTGAATGTAGTTTTGAAAAAATTATAGAGGAATATTTGAAAATATTAAAACATTTTTTAAATACATTTTTACATGAAAATGGTTATAAAGGATCATTTGAAATCATTTTTGAAATCATTTTAAAAAACATGGTCTTTGAATATAATATATTTCTGACTAAAGAGAGAGACGATCATATTTTGCTTAAAAATATTATCTTAAGTACAGAAGAGTGAAAAATGGTACTAGAACATGAGTATATCTTCAAAAAATAGAGGTGAATTAAATTCATGAGTTTTTTAATAGATAGATCAAATGATTTCCTCAAGGGAATCATAAACGTAAACAATATCGAAAAGAGATGAGACTGTCTCAATAAAGACTAATAACGTGGTAACATTGGATCATAGTCTACATGTAAGAAAATGTAATTTTATGCAACTTAGTATATCATAAATTGAATTATATTCATGATATTATATGTAAAAAGGAAGCATATACACCTAAAAAATATTTTAGGTACATAATAATATATGAGGATCAAATAAGGGAAATGGAGAAAAAACTATTTTACAGATTTGGTATCTTATGAAAGTTCAACCCCATGAAAAAAGAACCTCAATTGGGTGTGTAAATAACGTTAAATTTAATTAAAAGATAAATATAATATAATCATGGTCATTACATACACTACACAAAAGGAATTAGTGGAGAACATAGCTAGTGTCTCATAAAAATTAACTGTGATATGAAATACCCTTACCTTGTGTCTTGAATCTATATGTACCCATAAAAGCTTCTTCTTAATCAGGTAGCACCTTTTGGTTTGAGAAAAAAGGATTCATTGAGAGTCTTTATGACAAAGAAGGATTATAGGATGAAGTAAGGGAAGTGTGTATAATATTTTAGAAGAGGTTGGGCGGGCCAATGGGCTTGAGAAGTGTGATGAAGTGATAGTGTGCTTGCCTTTTAGTAGTGGAGAGGGAGTGACACTATGATAAATATTATAGGGTATTCAATGTTATGTATTATATATTACCTAAATTTACTAAATATTTGGGAAATAATGGATTATAGAGGAACAATCTTTGATTCAAACCTCCACCAGACAAAAAATTGTTAATTTTAATAATTTAGTTGCTTAACTTCTATGATTCCCCAATTTAATCATTTTGGTTTTTTATTATAGAATATAGTTTTCAAATCCAATTAATATAACCATTTAGAATAAACCAAAGTTATATTTGTTATAAAATATATAGGAACTAAATTATTAATATTATATCTAATTTTTAGAATCAAATTCTCAGGTGTTTTGGAAATTAATTTTAAAACAATCGCACTTGACACACTAAAACATTGCTTAAACATAGACAGTGTTAAATTTTTTTTTACAATATATGGGTAAATATGTTAATTATAAAAGATAAATTTTTCCATTAATACAAAATATATAATATTTATTATCAAATTTAAATCATTTTTACCGATATAGTATTTTTATTAGTTTTAAATCATTTAATAAAATTTCATTTATTGTAAAATAACAATATTTTGAAATTTGACATTATTTATTTAATGATAATTTTAAAATATCAATAAAATATTTTAATTAAAATATATTACGTTCATAGATTTGTAAAATTATATATTCATCTTAAAAATAAATAAAACCATAATTCAATAAATAAATTAACATTTAATATTTAGAGTGTCATTTATTTTAGTTAATTATTAACTAAATAATTACAACATTGGAATTTATTAAGAATTTACGTAACTGAATCATCTCTAAAAAATTGATAAATTATTATGATAAAAATAACTAATTTATCTTTCAAAAGGTTATGTATAACTATAAATATGATGTTTTTTACATATTCCAAATTTTTATAAATGTTAAAGTCAAGGAAAGTTCTCTTTCTATTATTTTCATTACTTAACCTTTTATATAGAGAACTTCCATTTAATAATATCCCAAAGACCCATAATTTTAGAACCACGTGGGTATATGGTGTAAATATTGGAATCCAATGGTTTTTCGACAAGTATACAAGTCATTTTGGCCCTTTTGAATAAGGTTTAGTCCCTTATTAAGATCAATTATAACTTAATTATCATAACTAATTTTAATCACATTCACTAATCATTTTTGTCAAAAAATTATGTTGATCATAATAGAAAAAATATTATAATTATTACAAATGGGTATATTATATTTTCACAATTAAAATTACCGAATTGGAAAAATTAAGATTAACGCTAATCATGTAGATGGGGTGAAAAAACATGTTTTTAAATTAGATAAATGTTCATAACGTTTTTTAAGTATTTATATTTAATTTTAAAGTAAAATTGATCTAATGTGACTCTAAAAAAATCTCTAATAAAATTTATATTTAATTATTATTTAAATAAAATGGTGGTTTTTAGAATGCGTTATTTTTAACAATTCATCCAAAAAGGAATTATGTCAGAAAAATATCAAACATTTACCCTAGGATAATTTATACAATATGAATTCTAAAATAAAGTTTAATTTATAAAATTATATTGATAAAAGTATGAAAATTGTGTCTTAAATTAGGTTCACCCTAAAAAGGTTGTAAAACATGGTCATGTGTGTACCACAAGTTAACTCAATGTTACGTGTACCACAACCTAAGCTGAATGTTGTGTGTAGTGAAAGATCTATATGGTATTGTTTATATCAAAATAAAATAATATATTATATATTATATATGTTCTGTAGAATGAAAAATAAAAAAAATATTTTTTAATTTGATAAAAATATTTCACAAAATCCGAGGGTGTGACATTCTACCCACCTAAAAATGAATTTCACCCTCGAAATTCATCTTGGTAATGAACTGTCAAATACTTTAAATATTATTACATAGAATCCCACATCATAAAAATGAATTCTAAAATTTCCATTAAGAAGGGAAATTAAAAACTATAATTGTTAACTAATGTAACTTATAATGAGATTCCCACATAGTAGAACATATTTGGTAAGCGAAAACATAAGCATGGAAGAGAAATCTTACCCTTATGTTCTGATAGAGACTGATAAGGAAAAAGTTTAGGAGAAAGTTAATAATCATAAATACTTAAATATTAAACCAAGTAAGGCTCCTTATGATTATTTGTAAATAAGACTACTAGGAAATTTTTTTTGTCTTCAAGATAATTTTTCACAAAGTTAGTGAATTCCCATGAAACGATATACTAGCATGATATCATGAAAATGCCAACCATTGTATTTTGATGATCCACTTAACCTATTTCCCGAAAATGAAAGGTTACTTTTTCATTCATGAATTACTCACATATCATGAGATCTATGATATTCCATCCCATTTCTCATTAATTATCATCATCATAGAGAATTTTTAACATGCTATCCAATATGAATAAGTCTTCATGTGGAGAGATAAAACATTAATCTTACTAACTTTATCTGAAGTTTAACATAAACTTTACATAAATGGGTACTCTTATAACCCGAAAAAATAATAAATTTCGAGGATTTAGAAATAATATTATGAAATCTTCTTAATGTTGATCCCCCCATATATGACCATGTTCCACTTGGTTTTCACATTCCAAACATGTGAATCACCTCATCGTATATTCCCTTGAAACATGGTAATTACCACAAATAAATTTTGAAACAATTATTATTATTTATTCCAATGATTATTGGATATATTTATTAAATTTAAGAAGTTATAAACATCATCCTTGATGACAAAGAACACTTTCTCAAAAATCAGTTCCAGGGTAATCCATACTGTCTAATTTACTTATTTACATTCAACATATGTTTATCCAAACATCATTATCTCAAATCAAGAATAATTAAGGGTTACATTCCCTTATTAAAAATATCACCATATCATGAAATCAATTTTCTATGTCTTCATCACCATTAATCATGTACTTTTCACTCCTTAATGAAAAATTATACCCAAAAGACTTATATATAACATAATCTCTGAATTTCAAAACATAACTACTACATTCATCAATCATTATTCTTAAACCATTACTCATGATTCATAACATTATTCAATAATACATATTTATTAGAATATGAAATATGAATAATGTATTAAGGTTCCTCAACTTCAATCTAATCACCCTTCTTATGATTAATATAAACATTACTAGAAGAACATCACATAACTTTGTTATTTCCTTGACTATTTATTCACCTTCAGAAGTATAACCAATTCTCAAACAACCTTCTTAATTATACATATGAGATAACCACATGGAAAATCAATTTTCATAATGCCTATAATTTTGAAATATGAAACAATATATTTTATCCATGTTCCTTATAGTTCTATCGGATGACTAAAACTAGAAACCATAGAGTGGAAAACACATATCATAGAATAAAATTTCATAATCATAAATATTTACATATAGTATGTATAAATCATGGAAAATTATGTAATCAATGAATAAATTGGTTATTCATAAAAAAATTATATTTAAAACCTTCATGATGGATCATGAAGAGTTTGTGAATTCCGAACGAATATCCCCAAGGAGGGTCAAACCAGGTGTGCAACAAAGCTCGTTTTCTTGTACTAGATTACCTCGAGTCAAGCTTGAAACATCTTATCGGAGTTTTTACCCAATGGTGAATCTATTAGAAATCCACATCCTCTAATAGTATCTAGACAATGATAGATTTCCAGGAAACCACTTACTATATGCTTTACCAAAACTCAATGAAATTGTCCCAAACGTTAACTCGTACTTGTACATATCCTTAGAGGCATCCCTAGATATATCTTTAGAAATAAATATAGGGATATCACAATAGTTTTCTCATCATAGTATCAAAAGTTTGACTAAACCTTTCTTTGATACTAACTATAGAGATTCCGACTGGACATACATGTATATTACATAATTTTATATGAATATTCAGTACATTATAAAAATACATGCTTGAGGACTGTAATAGTTTAGTGTCATTGGAAACATGGAAACAAAACCTTATATCCTGGTGAAAGATCTTCAATATCTGAAATAAATATCTCCACCTTTAGTACATCTACTAAAAACAATCTTTATTCCATTGGGAATGCAAACATAATAAATGGGTGATCTAAGATGCATGGTAAGGGTAAATAATGGAAATGCATAACATAAACAAAAGGTTTTGGAAAATTAGCATAAAATTTTAAGATCATGCCCTGTATATCAAAAAACAAGTTAAATAATTATAGTTCATAAGACATAAATCACAAGAAAATAAAGAACATAGGACAAGGAATCATAACATAAGAAAATACATGGAATTTTTGGCAATCATGTTGGTTTATACAATTTTGAAAATTTATATATAGAAACATGTTCACTCATTATGTTATGGATATGAAATTAGGCCCCATCATCAACTGGTGGACATGCTACCAGGTCCATGCATAACATTTTGAAAATGTAAGTAGGTTCATGTTTATCCTTATGAATGTGAATCTAATTCCATCCATAACATTGTGAATGTCTAATCATGTTTATGTTTTAACTTATGGGTATGAAACCAAGTCCATTAATATCATTGTGAGCATGTAATTAGGTTCAAAAATTACCTAATGGATTTTTAAACGGGTCCATTAATAACATTGTGAACATTTAATAAGGTTAACACATAACATTGTGAACATGTGATCAAGTACACACATAAAACTCTGGAAATGTAACCAGGTCCAAGCTTAACATTTACGTTACACAATAAGGTTTATTAATAACATTTTTTATATGTAATCAAGTTAACGTATCAACTTATAGATGTGTAACCAGGTCCATTAATAACACTGTGAACATTTAATATGGTCCACACATAACATTTACACTCACGATTCCTCCATCGTTATCCAATTAATTGAAGGGAGATATGTGTCCAACCCATCTTATAAAAAAATCATTCATTCAATAAAAACAAGATAAAAAAATATTCATTATATCATGACCAATAAAAATAAATTGGTTTTATAAACATGATATCATATCCCATGACATGAAATGTGTATCATTAACATTTCATCACATAATATCCTATTTAAAAGATATAGGTTTCATAACCATTACATTGAATTATAACCCAAGAAATGAACCAGGATTCATAAACAAGTAAACCGTGAAAGGGAAACATGTTTCTTTAAAAAATGAAATTTAATATAGCCCATTAATATAAAAAATATCAATGGACCCTTTAGATCATATCATATAAAGTAATGTGTAACATCAAAAAAATTTATCTTTAGATGGAAAATAATTTTGAAACATTTAATGAGGATAACATCTTTTTTTTCTTCGAAAAATGATTTTTATAACATAAATATTTTATAAACAATTTTATTTTAAAGAATATCTGAAAAAATATGAAAAAATATTTAAAAATATGAAAATATTTTTAAATCCTTTTTCCTTGAAAATGATCATCATGTATCGTTTGAAATAATTTTTAAAAACATTTTTGAAAACATGGTCTTTGAATAAAATAGATTTCATATCAGAGATAGAGATGGCTATATTTTACATAAAAATATTATCTGAAGTACAAAAGAGTTGGAAAATGGTACTAGAACATGAGGATATCTTGAAAATTGATATTATAAGGAAAATAATGATTTTTCTTGGGGGATGGATCATAATAGTTCTTCAAGGGAATCTTAAACAAAAACAATCACCAAAAGAGATGAGATTGTCTTAATAAACTCTTACCACTTGGTAACTTGGGATAATACTCTCCATTCAAGAAAATAAAATTACAAGAAGCATAAGATATAATGAAGATAATGAGATTCATGATATATCATGTAAAATTTATGTTTATAAATCTCATAGAAGAGTTTAAGTGCATAACAAAACATTATCCTCAAAGAAGGACAATTGAGATAAAATTGTGTTTCCTTTTTGTAACTTTTGGAAGTGAAACAACATGAAAGAAGTATCATAAAATGGGAATGTGAATACCCATAAATTTATGTACAAGAAAAATATAATAAAATCATGTTCCATAAATACACCAAAAAAATGAACTATTAGAGAATATAGTGTGTATCTCTCTGAAATTAAAAGTGAAATGAAATCACGTTACCTTGTGTCTGGACTATCTTTGTACTCGCACAAGCTTTCTCTTAATCGAGTAACTCTGTTTGGTTTGAGCTGAAAGTGTTAATTGAGAGGCATTCATACTAATGTGAGGCTTCTATAAATAAATTAGGGATGTGGGTTTGTTGTTTTATGATAGGTTGGGGGAACCAATGGGCTTGGGAGGTGTGATGAAGTGATTGAGTGATTGCGTTTTTATATTGGATTAGGAGTGTCACCCTTGTAAATACAAAAAGGTATTCAATATTAGGTGGAATACCTTACCTAAAGAGCCTCCAAAATAGGAAAATAATTTATTATAGAGTTATAATGGTCTATTTAAATCTCTAACATGAAAAAATATTTAAAATTTAATAATTTGGTTCCATAACATCTAAGAATACCCATATTTGTCATTTTTTTATTAGAGAATATAGTATCCTAATAAAATTAATTTAACCATAATGTCTAAAATAAAGTGAGATTAATTATAAAATTTAGATAAACTAAATTATTATTATTATATCTGATTCATAAAATAAAATTTCCATATTTTTGGAAATTAATGTTAAAACAAATGCACATGATGCACTAAAACACTACTTAATCCCAGACCTTGTTAACAAATTTTTTACAATATAGTGATCAATATGTTATATATAAAAGATGAATTATTAGATTAATAGAAAATATATTATATATATTAACACATAAAAATCACTTAACATGATATAATATTTTTTTTTAATTTTAAATCATATAAAAAAATTTCATTTATCTTAAAACAACAAAAATGCCAATTTTGACAATGTTTATTTAATTTTAATTTTAAAATATCAATATTACATTTTCATTAAAATATATAAAATTTAAATATGTGTAGTTTTATATATTCATATAGGAAATTAAATAAAGATAATAATTCAATCAATTATCTTCATTTTTAATATTTATAGTGTCATTTATTTTAGTTAATTAATAACTAAATCACTACATTGGTGTCTCGTAATAACTTTTTTAACTAAATAATCTCCAAAAATTATTGAAAAATTATTATCATAAATATAACCTATCTATCTTTCCAAAGGATTTGTATAATAAAAAAATATCTTGTTTACAATGTATTCAGATGTTTTATAAATTCTCAATGTATGGAATGTTTCCTTTTTGTCTTCTTCATTACATAACCATTAATATTGGTCACTTCAATTTAATAATAGCCCAATAACCAATACATTCTGATCCATGTGTATATATAGTCTAAATATTTCAAGATAATTTATCTTGGACATGTTTTTCGGTAATTTTGGTCCTTATGATTATGGTTTAGTCCCTTATTAAACTTAATCATACCTTAATAACCATAATTAATTTTAATTACATTCACCAATCAATTTGGTCAAAAAACTAATTTTATCTTATTTGAAATAAAATATAATACTTATTATGACTGTGTATTTTGAATTTTCAAAATTCAAATCTCAGTGGTGAGAAAATTTAGATAAACGCTAATCCCACAGACAAGGCTAAATAATAGGGTTTCAAAGTAGAAAAACGTTCAAAAGTTTGTAAAGTTTTTATATTCAATTTCAAATTTAAATAGATTATAATGAAATTAATTGTATAAATACATGTATAATTGATCTAATTTGACTGTAAAAATAGTTAAATTTTAATTTATCAATAACTATTATTTAAAGGAAAATGTGTTTTTAGTTAAAATGTAGTATTTTTCACTATTCACCCAAAAATGATGTTTCCATAAAAAGATAAAAAATAATACTAGGATAATTTCTAAATTCTAAATTCAAAAATTATTTTTATTTTATTAAATAAAATACATAGATGTTTCAAAATTGTGTTTTAAAATAGTTTCTCCCTTAAAAGATGGTAAAACTCGGTCCTATGTGTGTTGTAAGTAAACTCAGTGTTGTGTGTACTGTAAGCTAGGCTAAGTGTTGGTTGTAGTGAATGATTACCTTGGTGATTTGTAGACCATGATAAAAACATAAAATAATCTATTTTCAATATTGAGTAAAATGAAAAATATCAAAAATAATAATTAATTTAGAAAATAATATTCCACAAAATGTCAGTGTGTTACTGTTTTTGTTACTCTATTTCCAAGAGAGATGAAGATGTGTGGGGTATCTGACATGCATTATGTGTTTAGCTTCTAATTGTTGGATATAAATACTCACAGAGTGTAGTTTTCAAAGACTCGATGTGTGGGTCACATACTCATCATGTTGATCCCCTTGTGTTTAGTAGCTTTGAGTGTTTTCCTAGAATACTTTATAATAAAGAGAGTGATAATGTTAATAAACAAATAAATGGTTTACCCATGGGGTTGGATCTTACTGGGATATATTGATGATGATGTAATTTTGAGAATCAGTGGGATTGCTTTTCTTATTCTTAAAGGGTGTGGATCCTTACTGGGATTGAAATGATTTTTTGTGGGAATTGTTAATTGTTAATCGGAAGTTAAGAATTAATTAATGTAAAGTGAAATTTATAAAAAGGTATAAATTAATTTAATGTATCTATTTAAATATTTCGATGCCTATATGATATATGGTCTTAGTAGTGGCAGTCAGGAATTCATGAGACATTAGCTATAGGTGGGTCTGTGACAAGATTTTTCCCGTAGTGTGGTTGTGAGATATATTATATCTTTAAAAATTTGTATTTCTATGCAGTAATACACCTTTTCGTTTAAAGAAACTGACATCCTGAGGATTCTGATCCATGAGGGTGTTTTCCCCAACATCCTGATGGGGGGATGGATGGCTGACTACCCCATTTGGCCCCACTACCTTCTTTTGGTAGTTAGTTGTACTTGTATGCACAACATTTAATTTTCCCCATATATGTGTGTAGAGAGATGCAATGTCTTGTGGTTATTTCATAGAAAT
Organism: Viscum album; assembly: GCA_963277665.1. Classification (NCBI taxonomy): domain Eukaryota; kingdom Viridiplantae; phylum Streptophyta; class Magnoliopsida; order Santalales; family Viscaceae; genus Viscum; species Viscum album. The sequence goes on along the minus strand of OY728140.1, from coordinate 2,026,017,543 downwards.
TTATTCTTGATATAGTTTCCAATAGATTACAACATGTATAATGTTTATAGGCCCTAATGGATTGAGGATCCTTACACGATGTATGGGTTCTGATGGCAAGAAGTATACTAACCGATATATTTTTCACATTATACAATCTTTGGAGGATCCTGGAAACAACATGGTTATGTTGGTTATGTGGATTTGTTGATGTGATTCATGAGGTTCATGTTGACTACTGAGGTGAATATTTTGGTGATTCACCTAGGTTTCAACCGGCTAGCCTTTTTGGAGAGTAATGCTCAGGATGTGCAACGTTAGGGAAGAGTGTAAAACTAGTGGGAAAGTGGTAGCGGGATACCCTTGATATTATTTATTATATAATATTAATTTTTATGTGATACTTGGTGAGAGTATCGATAGTTATTCTAGGAACATAGTAAACCTGTTTAGTTGATGAGATAGTTTTTACTTGTCCTTCATGCTTTTTTTATGCTTTATTTACTTGTTCATGTGAGGCTCTAGGAAAGAACCTAATGAGTATACAAATATAATCACCCTACTTATATAATCTTTTTTTCTGGCTAGTTGGAGAAGGTTGGAGATCAGACACATTACTACTAGGTTGGGGTTTAGTAGGATTTTTTTGGGCTTCGTGGTTGCTAATGAGATTTCTTTCTTTTGGTAATTGTAGTTTTCCCTTTCATTTGTAGTTATTATTTCATGAAATTAAATTCATGTACTGGGGTTTTCTTTTGAATTATATTCTAAAAAGGATTCTGTTAGTGTCTATATTATCTCTCTCTTCCGCATTTGTTCTCTTAGAATGTAATGCCCCCATATGCATGTTTATTAAATGCTTGATGGTATTCACCCACCCATGTCTTATTGAAGTTAGAACTTAGGGGTCACTATCTCTCTTATTCCATTTCCGGCCAATGATGGGTAACTTTTTTGTGATGGGGACTTGACACTATATTTTCTGAAAATTATTTTTAACACATACAGATGTATCACACATAACCTCGTTTAAACAATAATCAAGGTAATTAATTTTTGTTGACTTTACTAAATATTATGGAGAAAAATTAAGGTGACCTTTCTTCCAAATATTAATTATTATTATTCAAAATCAATAATAAATTTTATAAAATTCATCTCATAGTGGTTAAAATGTTTTACATAAAATTAAACTCACAGATTCAACTGAAAAGTGGTTTTCAAAAGGAAAAATTATCAAAATTTTAGAAAGTTTTAGTATCAAAATTCCGAATGAAATTGATTCCACTAATATAAATTGTATTTATTATAATATAATTATTCTAATTTTACTTTTAAAATAATTTTATATCAAAATTTAACCATAAAATTATTCAAATGAAAAAGCTGTTTTCTTTAAACAAATTACATTTTTCAATATTCATTGAGTAATTAATCTTTTAAAAAAATTATCATCAATTCACCCTAATATTATTTTTAAAATAAATATTTGAAAAATTAAGTTCATGTTTTCTAAAAGTCCTTAAAAATAATTTTAATTTATGCTATCAAAGTCAAACAGAACTGCATTTTTGAAAAATATAGTTCTTCATAAAACAGTTCTTTTCGTACAAATGATTCTTATTTTATTTGTATTTAAGATATATATAAATTTAAATTTTTTTATAAATGTTTAAAGCATATTATATTCATAATTTAGTTAGTAAAATTAATACCCTATAATTTAATGACTTTGTTATAATGGTATACTATTTTTCATTTCTCTTAAACTCAGGTTTATGTGCATTATAAGCTAGAGAGATATTAAATTTATATATATATATATATATTTCAGGGGTTTTTAAGTTATTTGTTTCATGGATCATACTTTATAAAAGAAATTTATTCTTTTAAAATCACAACGTGTTACATTTTCTCCACCTCATAATTTGAAATTGTACTCAGAAAACATTGGTTATCCATCTAAAAATATTTTTTTATTAAAATCCACATCATATAAAGGGCTAATAAAACCTAAATAAAAATTATATAAAGGAATATATAAAGGTTATCAATATTAACATATAACTAGGTTTACAATTAGGTTAAAATTGCTAACATTTAAGTGAAATTTGATCCTTTTATTATGATTTGATCAATTTACACTTCACTTCTTACTCCAAAAATTAATATCCAAGATGAATTTTATTCCTAAGAAGCTGAAATCATATTGTAACAGATCACATTAATCAAACGAATTCAGTAATATTAGTTTAATTATCATCAATGATCATATTATCCTTAATGCTTTTCAATACATTTAATAAAATGTCAAAAAATGTAAAGGAATTATTCCTTGAATATCATTTCACTGAAAAACACACTGATCTAAAAGGTTATTTTATATAAACTTCTCAAAAATAATCTTAACTATATTTTACTTCCCTAATTTTAAACATTATTAGGGGTATCTATTATTTTAAACATTTTATTAACTTTAAAAATACAAAACCATTAATCTTTAGGTTTAATATAAATCATTCATTGTCATCATCTATTCAAATCCTTCATAATAGTTCATAATTAAAAAAATTGACCCTTTAAATTAGGTGTGTAGTAAGGCCTGTTTTGATATATGATTTAATGCTCTCGATCCAAACCTAATACACATTTCTTTGAGTCATTACCCATGGGTACATCTTTTCTAGAACTGCATCCACTTACATTATCCATACATTGATGTATTTCTAATAAAAATCACATAATATCTACCTTAGAAAAACATTAGGATTTCATTATATATTACAATCTAATTCTATCATAGGGATATATTCCCTAATCTATTTTCCCATAATATAGATACCAATTTTTCTAATAAAAGTTCTCTAATACCAACTACAATGACCCAAAATCCAGTAATATGGAGATGGTTTCTACTTAATTACTTTGGAACCAGATAAATGAAATATCATTCTAAAAGACCAAATGGTTTTTCATTATTGAAGGACTTGATATATATATGTTATACATTTTACATTGGGAATAATAAATTGAACATACCAGTAGAAAATATACTAAATACTTGAAACAAATTATATACACCTTATAAAATAAATTAGGATAATTACAATATCACTTGTCTTAATGAAGGGAAATGGAGATGATGTCCTTTACCTCATAATTAAATTTAGTTGAATGTAAATAAACATAATTTATAATGATTTTATTAATTTAATTAGTTTATTTTAAAACAACAATAATATTTATATTATCAAATATGGAACTATTATAATATTTTACCACCCGTTTGTTAACTATATTTTCTTATTTTCATTGTCTCAAGTGTTAATTGTCTTGTTTTCTCATATGTATTTTCTTTAATGTTACAGAATTTAATATATTCTATAGTTGAATAACGTAAATAATGTAATTTATTTAATGAATATTTTTTCATTATATAAATATCCAGAACCATTCTTGCAATTTTTATATGGAAAATGAATCGCGTCACTTCGTGGAGATGGTAGACCGTACAGACACACAGTGGGGATGATATCATTCCATTAAGGAATGAAAGGAATTTTATGGTATATATATTTTAAATAATAAATAATAAGTCATATATATCAAAAATATTAATTAAAAGTTTCTTTATTATCTTCCATGTAAAGTGTATGTGAATAATGAATCATGTCTCTTCGTGAGGAGGGAGTCTACCATGCACACGAGTGACATTATCATATTTTAAACAAATGGAAACTGATAAGGTATATTTAATATTATAAACACTTAATTATAACTATAACATAATATATATTTATATATACATTTAATACATAGTTACATTCAACCATGAGAGATGTACATGGAAATTTAGTTACATCGGTTCATAAGGTGGTAGTCTAGCATGCACATAATCAATGATTTTGTGATCAATTTGATGGAAGAGGATATGAATATAGGTTATTAAATTAACATTATATCATATAATTATATTTTATATACTATTTTGTTTAAAATGGGAGTGTTAAGACATAAGTGAATATTGTGAATTAATAAATAAAATGTAAGTGATTCATTAAGGCAATTGCCTTATTTTAGGGAAACATTCTTTGGATCTCTTTAGGGAACATATGGTTGGTATTTTGGAAAGAACATCACCAATATAATGTGGATAAGGATGTGGAGAATATATTTTTCAGGTTTTTTTAATACACTAGGCTTCATAGATGTGAATAAGATATGGGAGTGAGTTCCTTTTTTAATTAAGAAGGGGAGAATTTTTGGTAAATACCAAAAAATATTCCACAATGGGAAGTCATTACCACCCCAAGTTCATAAAAAACTTATAAATAATAACATTGAGTTATGATATGGTATATCCACACCACCAACTAAAATAACTTTTGTACTTAACATGTTATTCATTAGCCTTTAATTTTACTCAATTTTACCATTTTATTTTTCACCACAAACCATATATCTTTTTATTTACCTATGTAATTTATTCCTTAATAATAAAATTAAAATTAAAATTAAAATAATTAGATAATATAGAACCAATTATTCTAGATATATAATAAAATTGATTAAATAAAAATCATATGCGAGTGGAAAGTCAATTTTAACATAAGAGTATATAATATGCAAAACCCCATTTTAACCTAAATTATAGAAATCTAATTTTATTTAATTTACTAATTATTTGAATAAAAATTAATTTGACCATATTATTTTTTAAATTATTATTATTCCAAATATACAATATTTTTTATTAAATTAAACTAACATAACTGTAAAAATTTAATTAAAAATTAAACCCACATGTATGAAGAAAATGTATCTTTCTAAAGACAAAATTCACTTAGGTATGGAATGTATTAATATATAAAATTAAATAAAAAAATTATGGAAATAATATAAATTTTTTAATATAATATAATTAAGATAATTTTACATTACAAATATTTTAAATAAAATCGAACCTTTTAATGATTAAAATGAAAATGCATTTTTTAATAAAAACTATTATTTTTCACTATAAATTGAAAAATTAACCTTTTCATAAAATTTTCAAACATTCACTTTATGATAATTTTTTCATAATTATTAAAAAAATGACCTTTTTTTATATTAAAATTTCAATAAGTGGAAAAAATAAATTTTAATGAATGTTCACAAAGGGTAAAAAAACAACTTTTCAGAAAAATCTAGTTTGTAAGAAAACATTTCTTTTTTTTTTCATCCAAATGATTTATAATGACCCAATGTTTTATCAATGAAAAAAAGATTCTTATTATTATGTCATATAATCACATGAAAAAACAACACAATGAACTACTAAGTACTATGTGACCTTTAAACATAATATTTTCTCTTCTATGTTTTGAATTTCAAAAAAAAGTTATCTACAATTGTGATTAAAATTTTATTTGGAGTCTAATAAGATACAATTAATTTTGTATGACTAGTAACATACCCTTATGAATAGTAACAAACCATTATGAATAGTAATGAATAGTAATGAATAGAAAATTAGCCAATAAATAAAAACCTAACCCATGAATGTATAAATACAATTTATACATCTTAAAAGTGAAAAAATGATCATAGTATCAGTATTCGTATTTTTGAATTCCATAAATATTTTATTTCTAATTTTATGATTAACTAAATAATTTAAAATGAAAATTTATGTCAGGACCCATCCCCTAGGGCCTGTATCGTGACTACCCCAAGCCCGTCTTCCCTTGGTCAGGGGCTGGTGACTAGCACCAAAGGCGTAAATCCGTAAACTGGGAATACATTGCCACTATAACTGTAAACAAACACAACATAGTACACTACTTGAAGAAAACACTAAGTAAAAATGGAAACAAAAGAAGTGCTAAAATGTAAAAGGGGTCAGAAATACAAGCCCAACTGGAAAGTACATGTACAACTAAAACAAGCACAACAGAAGAAAAGTAAAGCTGCTATCAGGTCATCCTCTGGGGGTCCTACCTGAAGGGTAGGTATAGATGGCCTCCTCAACACTCCACGTTCGTCCGTCCCCTCCGTGCACCATTACACTGAGTGATCCACCTCCGGGTACCCTTTAGTCCTTCTACTCTCTTCCTCAGTCAGCGTTGTCCATAATCTTCAACCAACACAACGAGGTGCAGGCATAGCACATGCTAGTGTGAGTATAACGATACTCAGTATGGACCCTGAGAACCTCATGGTCTCAAAAAATCCAACATGGATAAACCACAGTGTATGAAATCAACATATAACCATTACCTAGGTATATACCCATACATATACCTTTGTTATCTAGAAACCCATCTCAATCACGAGGAAAACACAAAAGTCTTTGACCCAGCTCAAACTAGTGTTTTCATTATCGAAACCATGGATACTAAAGAACTCCTCATATATCAATTGCAGTGGGCATGTCGCGACATCAAGGCACTTCTCACTAACCATGGACTATTGAGGTACTTCTCCTATCGAGTACCATGGGTCTGCTGCCATCTACCAGGCGCTCCTCCGTTGTGGTTCTGCCGCCAACTACCAGGTGCTACCACTAATAGCCTGCATAGTTAATCCACCTATAAATTACCGCGGGTATGACACCAACTACCAGGAGATCCTCCACCGTGGGTTTGCCGCCAACTACCAGGTGCTCCCCACTGGGACAGTCGAATCACTCCGAGTCGAAACAGCCAAGCAGTCATCAGGTCTGCCAGCTAATAGGTCTCTACACTCTGCCTGGTCATCACTGGAAGGATCCAATCCATGAGCTACTTTAAAATCTTTGAACTGTCTCGAAGTTCCACAAAGAGGGATCTCAAATGTCCGCTACATTATAGGTCTCTCAACACAACAGACAGCGCGTCAATCGAATGCTCGGTCTCTATGTTATTTTCATTACCATTCTGAGGGCCTGGTTGGATTTTGTTTCAATCCAACCCCACCATTACCCTACTTTGTACAAACCTCAAATGGGGTATTTCAAAAGAATCTTCTAGCTCCAATCTTTCTGTCACCGAAGACGGTTCGTCAATCAGACACCCGTAGCCCATGTTATGGGCGAAAAGGTGTATTCGGGTCAACAGGTCTGGATTGGGGTCCAACCCGGCCCAAGGGGGTGGCCCGGTCCACGCTGGGTCTGGCCCGCACTAGGTCCATCCCGGTAGTCTGCGTGGCCTGGCTGGCGGTCCGCATGTCTCGGCTGCCCAGCGGCAAGCGGCGCCCGCCCTAGCCGTGTGAGGAGGGGGGGGGGTGCTCCTTCTCCCCTGAATCCTGAACGCAACCAGTGCTAGGTGCCAGTTTGGTATCCCGCGGGACCTTGGAGGGTCCTGCCTTGTCCGACTAGCCAAGCGGCCAGCAGATTCAGTACCGCCGGCCACCTTTTCACCTCCGTCGTGGCCCGCCCTGGACACCACTCTCGTCCTCTGCACGGCGCGACGACACCACGCCCATCCTCCATGGCCCGGTCTGGTCACAAAACCATTCTCCTCCGCATGGAACGATGGTGCCGCACCCTTTCTCCATGGCCCGGTCTGGCCACGACCCTTTCTTCCTTGTGGAACGTCGGTGTCACACCCTCCCGGTGACCCGACGGCCTTGCACCTCCTGTTTCCATTGTGGCTAGATTCCTTCACAGCTTCCATTGCTCCACCACCATCATCAACAAGCGATGAAAAATGAAGGGGGAGGGTTGGTCCATGTTCATGTAGCCCGAGCCCTCCCTGTTATGGTGATATCAGTTGGAAAAACATTACCAATGTTTGATCGACATAGAACGAAAGAATTTAAAACTCAAATCCCCTACCTCATATCGTTGTTTATAGACGATGTCAAGGAAAGGTGGATGTCAATTCGTTGATGTAGAAAATGAAGAAGGTGAGGATGGTTTCATCTGCTTTCTTCAAAGACGGTTCTCCCTCCATTGTTCTGATTGAAAAAGGAAGAAGGTGTACATCGTTCTTCAGTGTTCGTTCCTCATTGGAGAGTTCTTTCTTCCTTGGCATTCTATCTCCAGGAGCTCCTAAACTCTTCCTTCCAAAAAAAGAATTATGCCAACCAAATTAAATAATAATATTTCTATTATTTTAATTGTTGGCATGAATTAAAAATATAGAGTCTAATTAATTTTGTTAACACACTTAATTAATGCGGTGGAGTTGGCTCAATTAATTACTGGGGAAGTTAAAGATTTTCTCCACTTAAATGGAGAGTTAAAGAGGTTAAAAGCTCGGGTGGTCCCCACCAATATTTATCCTCCCAAGGGATGGTAGGATTTGTAGGGCCCCACCACCATAACCTCTCATGGGAGGTTAATGTGTGATGGACCACACCCCTAACCTCCACTTGGATGTTTTAAACACCAAATAAAAACATTCTAAACACATTATATTTTTTTAATTTATTCTTTAAAACCCTAAAACTATCTTTCATTCTCGACCATCAGTCATTCAGGTGAAAGTCTTTTTAAGAAAATACAGGTACTGTGAGTTCAATGGTGTCCTTGGATTTCAATTCCATGAATCGGTTAAAAAGTTATAAAAAACCCACCCGTAAATTTTCAAAACATTCCCCGACCAAAACATCAAAAATTTATTCTTGCCACAATGGGTCTCAAAATCAAGCTTCCCCAAATTTAATAGACTTGTAAAAATCACATGATTTAAAGAAAAAAAATTCCATGGAATTTCTGGGCCTTTACATTCTCTCCACCTTAGGGCTTTATATCCCCATAAGATACAACTCGAACTATAGGAACACAGGGGGGTACTGAGCACGCATATAAGCCTCCCGCTCCCATGAGCTCTCTTGGAGGTTCCTGTGATGTTAGTGAACGCACACCAGAGGTATTAAACATCCACATAGGACCCGATCTTGGCGATCCTCAATCTCCACTGGGACCTCGGTAAAAGTCTCACCATCATCGACATCCAGTTCTCCATGGTCGATGTTGTGGGAAGGCTCATGCATGTATCTCCTCAGCCGGGATACGTGGAAGACATCAAGCACCCGGTGCAACTGAGGTGGAAGAACTAAGCGGTAAGCCACCTCACCTACTTTGCTGAGGACCAAGAAAGGTTCAATGAATCACGGAGATAACTTACCTCTTCATCCATATATCCGTAGACCTCATCGAGGTGAGACCCATAGAAATACATGGTCACTATCCTCGAACTCCAGAGGTCTCTATCTCCTATCTACATATGACTACTACCAGCTCTGTGCAGTCTTCATCCGCTTCTAGATGATCTGAACCTTCTATATTGTAGCTTGAACCATCTTTGGTACCACTAGTGCTGACTCCCCAGGTTATGTCCTGCACACGGGTGATCTGCAAGGTCTCCCGTACAGCACCTCGAAAGGTGCTCTCCCTATGGTGGAGTGACAGATGTTGTTTTAAGAAAACACCATCAAAGGAAAGTGATCCGCCTTGCTTCGACCAAAGTCAAGGAAACATGCATGTAGCATATCCTTGAGGGTCTGTATGGTTTTCTCGGTCTGGCCATTTGTCTGAGGATAGAAGACGGTGCTCAAGCGATGCTGGGTCCTGAAAGCCTCATGCAACCCCTTCTATAGCCAGGAAGTAAACGGTTCATTATGGTCGAAGACAATAGAAGAAGGTACTCCATGTAAACGCAAAATCTCTTACACATAGAGTCATCCCAAACTCTCTATTAAACCATACTCTCTGATCAGTAGGAAGTGGGACGACTTTGTGTATCGGTCGACGATCACCAAAATCATGTCGTGACCCCTAGATGTACGTGTAAGACCCATCACAATGTCCATGGATATCTCATCCCACTTCCACTCTGGAACCTCTAATGGCTGAACCAAGCTTGCTGGTACCTGGTGCTCTGCCATCACTTGCTGACAAGTGAGGCACCTTGAGACAAACTCCTCTACCACCTTCTTCATACCTGGCCACCAGTGCTATCATTGAAGATCCCATTACATATTCACCACTCTTGGATGTACCGCTAGATGGGATGTGTGGTACTCCCTCAACACTTACTCCTAAAGTGCCACTAGTACCAAGGTACATCCTCTGAATGTGATGGCATTCCCCCCAAGTTTACAAAATCCATAAGGTGCCTGCCCGATGGATATCTGAGCACGTCATGTCTCACAGTGAGCGTCCCCATACTGTGCCTCCCTGAATTGCTGAAGAAGTGGAGGAGTGGCTGTAATAGACCATATGAATGATTCTCCATCTATATCCACAAAGGATATCTTTAAAGTAGCTAGCTGCTCTATCAGCTCACCTAGCAGCTAAATACCAGTCCTCCAACTGAGTGCATCTGCAACAACGTTCCCCTTCCTAATAGTATAGAGCATCTCGAAGTAATAGTCCTAGAGGAACTCAAGCCAACATCGTTGTCTTAGGTTCATGTCCTTCTGAGAGAAGATATACCTAAGTCTCTAGTGATCAGAGTACATGGTAAAATACTCTCCAATTAGATAGTTTTGCCATATATTCAAGGAAAATAACACTGCTACTAACTCCATGTCATGGGGAGAATAGTTATGCTCGTGCTATCTCAGCTATCGAGAAATATAAGCAATCACTGCTCACTCCTGCATAAAGACACACCCACGTCTAGTCCTGGATGTGTCGCCAAAAACAATGTACCCTACGCCTTCCTCTTGAATCCTCAAGATGGTGGGCACTAGTAAGACTCTGCCTTAGCTCTTGAATGCTATACTGGAATCTCTTTGACCACACGAAGGTTTCCCCTTCTTCGTCAAGGCTGATTGTGGTGCCGCAACTCTGGAGAAGTCTAGAATGAATCTCTTGTAGTATCCGGACAAACCTAGGAAACTCCGTACCTCCTTCACACTCCTGGGTGCTACCAAGCTAGTACCACCTTGATCTTCACTGGATCCACTGCAACTCCCGTCTTAGAGATGACGTTTCCCAGAAGTGAACCTCTCAAATCCAAAACTGGCACTTCGAGAGTTTACTATAAAGCTGATGCTCTCGGAGTGTGTCCAGTACTACCTGCAAATGGTAGGAATGATTCTCCTCAGTATTCGAGTAGATCAGAATGTCTTTGATGAAGACTATGACAATGCGATCGAGGTATGGTTGGAAGATCCTATTAATGAGTCACATGAACACTATTGGGGAATTGGTTACACTGAAGGGAATAACCAAGAACTCGTAGTGGTCGTAACGACACTTGAAGGCCGTCTTCTGCACATCCTCATATCAAACTCTGAGATGGTGATATCCTGATTTGAGGTCCATCGCCGAGAACCACATAGATCCCTTCAGATGATCAAAGAGGACGTCATTCCTTGGGAGTGGGTATATATTCTTCACAGTCACCTGGTTTAGGTGACGGTAGTCAATAGAAAGCATCATGCTCCCATCCGCTTTCTTGGTGAACAGAATCAAGGATGTCCAGGGAGAAACACTGGGCTGGATGAATCCCTCTCCCTGCAATTCCTCTAGCTGTACCTGCAGTTCGCAAAGCTCAGCGGGAGCCATATGATATGCTGGAGTAGATATCGGTACCGTCCTAGGGTACATGACAATGTACAAGTCCACCTCTCTGTAAGGAGGTGGTCTTGGAACATCATCAGGGAAAACATACGTGTACTGGTCCACCACTACAGGATAAGTTAGACTCTCTACATCAACGGATCCGAGGGTAAGGCAAGCCAACTAGTGAGTGATGGGCTACACCCTTCTCTGAGTAAGTCTGTCTTGGTCTGCAAAGGTTCCCTTCTCTCTTGTGAAGGTAATCATGGTCCCATTCATGCGGACACACATCACTTTGCACCTAATACAGTCTATATATGCATGGATTATAGATAGCCAGTCCATACCCATGATGACATCGTAAGGCCTCGACGCCGCTACGAGGAGATCCCAGCCGAAACTCTCACCTCCTAGAGTAAGCTCACACAGCCAGCACCAGTTCATAATCATTGTGTCTGCTCCCATAGGAGTCTTTAGTTGTAAGGATCAAGCCAACAGCTCCGTCGGAATCTCTGAGCTCCGAACAAGGGCAGTGGCAATGAAAGAGTGAGTGACACCTGTGTCTATAAGAACTGTAGCTAAGGTGGATTAGACAAAGATCATACCTCAAATCATCTTTAGATCATTGTGATCTTAGGCCTCTTCTTCCTGAATATGAGATCTCCCCTTTCAACATGCTCCATGTGGTCGGTGTGTACCTCCCGATGGTGGTGGAGGCAGGACCTCGAAATGTCTTCCACCGCCAGCTACATGTCCAGATCCTATGCCACGTCCGCCTACTCCCTACGGTCCACCTCGATCAAACCATTGCCTCTGCCTGGGAGGTCCCTAAACTATTTTCTGATCATCCGAACGGCGGTTCGGATAGTCAAGATCTATGTGACTAAGCCCGCCGCATGAGTAACATTGTCCGCTCATAGCATGTTTTGCTCTGTCTCCACTCTGGGAGCCCCGTGCAATGAATCCTAAGTCGTGAGGTCGACCACCTGTAGGTCTGGTCCTCTTGGACCTCTGTGACATCTGTCTACTTCCAGCTGCATAAGACTCCACTGTGTGTCATCTAGTTTGGGGTCTCGGTGCTGGAGACTACTCATTAAGGAAACTCTCCACTAGGTGGGCTCTCTTTAACACCCTGCCTGCAGCGGGATGCTGAGTGAGATCATCGGAGCTTTCATCTCTCGCATGATCCCCTGATCGAAGGCCTGGGCCATGAATAATGGTCTCATACTATATCAGTGGAGTATCGTGAGAGGCTGGTGAACCTCGCTGATTACTGTGCAACTATCATGCTACCCAGTTGTAGATGTAGTAGCTCCTGTATCTACACCGCTCGAAGGGTGGCTGGGACAAACTCTGCCCGAAACAGGCTCTCAAAGTCTATCCATAGTAGTGTCGCCTCATCATGCACCTTGAGAATTAGGCTCTGCCATCTTCATGCTGCTTCCTGAAGGAGGCTGGCTACAAGGATCACCATGAAGTCTGTTGGTGTCCCTACAAGCCTGAAGACTCTCACCACAACCTCCATCCAATCCTCAGCTGCTTTTGGGTCCATCTCTCCCCTAAAGCTAGGTGGCCTATGGAACTGGAACTCGTGAAATGTGCTCAAGTGGGCTATGAGTGAGTATAACTCTTCGGGCTCTAAATGATCATCGGTGGGGAGGCATCCTGAATGAAAAATATGTGACACGGTCAAAAGATTATACCAGGTGATCTGACCTGGTTGAGTTGACATAATGAAAATTTTTGAAAAAATACACGCAATCAGGGTTTTTTTGAACCGAGTAGGAAATCCAATGTCAGGGTCCTGGTGTATGGATACGTTCGCCACAGGCACTGACACTGGACTCCCTGAACTGAAAACCAAACATAGTACCCTTAACACTATTGTTTCACATAAAATAAATATTAGAATCCAATGTTATGCATTAGAACCGACTCCTCTGATACCAATTAGTCATGGCCCGACCCCCGTGGCCCGTATCGTGACTACCCCAATCCCGTATTCCATAGGCCAGGGGATGGCGACTAGCACGAAATGCGTAAATCCCTAAAATGGGATTGAATTTCCTTTAGAACTATACAAAAACACAACAGAGTACACAACTAGAATAAAAACACTAAGTAATACTGTATACAGAAGAAGTGATGGAAAGTAAAAGTTGATGTAAATACAAACCCAACATAAAAGTACAAGTACAACTAAAAACAGGAACAAATAAAGAATATTAATGTAGCTACTCGGTCATCCTCTGGGGTTCCTACCTGATGCGTAGGTACAGATGGGCTCCTCATCACTCCCCATCTTTCCATCTCTTCTGTGCACCATCACATCAAGTGATCCACCTCCGGGTACTGTCCAGTCCTGCTACTCTCTTCCTCAGTCAGCACTGTCCTTTGTCTACAACCAACACAATAAGGTGTGGGCATAGCCCATGCTGGGGTGAGTATAATGATACTCAGTAGGGATGTCTAGACTCTCAAGGTCTAACAAAATCCAGCAAGGAAAAACCAAAAAGTATGAAATCAACAGAAAGCATCACTTAGGTATATGCCCATACATATACCCATGTTATCTAGTAACCCATCTCAATCATGAAGAAAACCCAAAGGACTTTGACTCATCTCAAACCAGGATTTTCATTATCAAAACCTTGGCTACTGTAGAACTCCTCTATCGAGTACAGTAGGCCTATCACAACCTTAAGGTGCTTCCCACAAACCATGGACTATTGAGGTACTCATTCTATCGAGTACCGCGAGTCTACTACCAACTACCTGGCGCTCCTCTACTATGGGTATACCGCCAAATACTAGGCGCTCCCGCTAATAACATGAAGAGGTACTCCTCTTTTCAAGTATCGTAGGTCTTCCTCCAACTACCAGGAGATCCTCTACCATGGGTTTACCACCAACTATGAGTCGCTTCCCACTAGGCTAGTCAAATCACTCCAAGTCGAAATGGTCAAGTAGTCATCAGGTCTTCCAACTACCAGGTCTTCACACTCTGTCTGTTCATCACTCAAAGGATTCGCTCCATGAGCTTCATGGGAAATACTACAACTTTCATGAAGTTCCACGAAGAAGTATCTCAACGGTCTACAATGTCATTGGGGTCTCAAAGCAATATATAACACGTCAATCGGACACCCGGTCTCTGAGTTATTAGCATTAACGTTGCGAGGGCCCAATTGGATTTGTGTTCAATCAAACCCAATAGTTTCCCTACTATGTCCAAAAATAAAATGGGGTTTTCCAATAGAACATTCTTTCTCTATGCTTTCCATCATCACAGATGATTTTTCCATCGGACACCCGTAGCACAAGTTATTGGCGAAAAGGTGTATTCGGGTCAACGGGTCCGGACTTGGGTCCGACCCAGTCCGCTGGTCCGGCTCGGCCTGAGGGGGAGGCCCGGTCTTAGGGGGAGGCCCCACCCATGCAGGGCCTAGACCGCACGGGGTCCGACGCACACGGGGTCCGGCCCGCGTGGGGTCCGGCCCACCTAGGGTCCGCCCCTCCTGGGTCCGGCCCGCCCGGGGTCCGGACCACTATGGGTCTGACCCGGTGGCCTGGTGGCCCGTGTGGCCTAGCTGGCAGCCCACAGCGACCGGCTGGCCAGTGGCTAGCGGTGCCCTACAGGGCCCGCCCTAGCCACATGGGGGGGGGGGGGTGTCGTGCCCCACGCTCACCCGAACGGAACGGGCACTAGGCGCCAGTTTGGTAACCCATGGGACTCGAGAGGGTCCCTCCTTGTCTGGCTGGCTGAGCGGTGAGCAGGTTCTACACCACTAGTGGCCGGCCCAGACGGCTACCTTTTATCCTCCACCATGGCCCGCCTTGGATGCGGCTCTCCCTCTCTACACAATGTGACGGTGCTGCGCCCTTCTGTCGTGGCCCGGTCTGGCCATGATCCCCTTCTCCTCTGCATGGTGCAATAGCGCCATGCCCTTCCACTACGGCCTGGCCTAGCTGCAGTCCATTCTTCTACGCGGCAAGATGGTGTCGTGCCCTTCTGGAAATCCAACAGCCTTGCACCACTGGTTTACTTCACGGTCGGATTCCTTCACAGCCACCGTTGCTCCACCACCACTGTCAATACGAGAGGAAAAAGGAAGGGGGAGGGTCGAGCCATGTTCGTGTAGCCCGAGCCCTCCACATTATGGTGATATCAATTGGAAAAACATCACCCAAGATTGATCGACATAGAATAGAAGAACATCAAACTCAAATCCCCTACCTTTTATCATTGTTTGTTGACGATGTCGTGGAAAGGAGGACGTGAATTCGTTGATGTTGAAAATGAAGAATCCGAGGATGGCATCATCAGCATTATTCAAGGACGATGCTCCCTCCTTTATTCATGTTGAAAAAATAAGAAGGTGTCTTTCATTCTTCAATGTTCATTCCTCATTAGAGATTTCATTCTTCCTTGGATTTCTATCTCCAAGAGCTTCGCAACTCTTCCTTCCAACAAAATAATGATTCAAACTAAATGAAATAATAGTTAGTTAATTATTTTAATTGTTGGAATGAACTAGAAATGTGGAGTTTAATTAATTGAGTTAACTCACTTAAATAAATGGGGTGGAGTTGGCTCAATTAATTAGTGGGGAAGGACAAGAGTTTTCTCCACTTAAATGAAGAGTTAAAGAGGTTAAAAGCTCACGTGGTCCCCAAAAAAATTATCCTCCCAATGGAGGTTATACTCAGGTGGGCCCCACCACTATAACCTCTCATGGGAGGTTAATGTGTGGTGGCCCCCACCCCCAACCTCCACTTGGAGGTTTTAACCAACTAATAAAAATAATATACACACATTATTTTTATTTAATTTATTCTTTAAAACCCCATAACTAACATTCATTCTCGACTATCTACCGTTGAGGTGAAAGTCTTATTAAGTGAATACCGACGCTGCGAGTTTAACAGTGTCCTCATATTTCAATTCTAAGCACCAGTTCAGAAGTTATAAAAATCTAGCTCGTACTTTTATTGAGTGTACCCAAAAAAAACTTCAGAAATTGATTCCGTGCACACCAGACCTCGGAAACATGCGCTGTAAAATTTCAGAGACTCGTAAAAATCCCATGTATTTATGAAAAACAAATTCCATGGAATTTCTGGGACTATAAAATTTCAGTTCAGAAAATGTAATCATAAATTTTTATATGATTATATTATGGTTATAAGATAATTTTATAGGACCTAGAATAATTTTTCCAGGTGTTATAAAACAAGTTATAGTTTTAATGTTGTTTTTTTGAATAAATTATGATTTTATTTAAAAATTAAATGAAAAAAATACTATTAAATTATATTTAAAAATTGATTTAATTTTTTAATTATACACATCGTAAAGTGGTTAGGGTTAATTTTGGGGAATTTTTGAAAATAAATGATTTTTTCATGAAAAGTAAAAAATACAGATTGGAGTTTTCGGTACGATTAATGACATCATAATGATGTAATAAATAATAAAAAATGACGGTCAAATTGTGTTCAATGATATATGATATGAGGTGTCCCAAGTGGCTAATACCATGGGAAACTACCATGGAAAAGCCCATAGTTTTTCAAAAACCACTAATGAGTTGTTTGTTGAAATTAATAAAAAAACACTCTCTCTTTTACAATAAATACCCACTCTTTCATTTATTTTCATTCATTACAAATCCATCATCCTCGATGATTAGGTAGTTTTACCTTCCATGAAGTCCTCCCAAATTTCTCTAAAGCCCCAAACGTTCCATCTTTCAGGTTTTAGGTGTTACTCCACAAGGTTATTAATATCATGTGGAGAACACCATCCAACATAAGGTAAGGGATCCTCTCTATTTCACATTGACTAATGATTTCCCACTAAATTATGTCGTTTTATGTTTGATTTCTAGTGATGCTGTATGATTTATCACCTCCCCTATACTTCTCTCATGATTTATAAGTGATGAGAAACCCCTTTCTCTCTCATGAAGCCCTCTTAAGTATACCTGATACCATGCCAATATTCTTTAAGGGGTTCTACCTAAACTGCCTTTATTCGTTTGGGTTTCTCTATCTTTATTTTTACCAAATTATGTTGTCATTTATTTTTAGGTACAAATTCTACATATAATGTATATTATCCAATACCATGTTTCATGATCCATCCCTCATTCTATTTTGGGGATATACATGCTTTCAAGTGATTCCCTCCTCGATACCTCCCAATAAGCAATCTCTTTATAAGGGACATCCCAAATTTTTTCACAATTTTAGGTGAACCCTAAAATTTGTTTTAAGAAACCAATTTTGTTTTAAAAAATCAGTCCTTTTATTATGAAAGAAATTCTTGTTTCACTTATAGTTAAATATAAAATATTATACCCATTTTTATATTAAATAATATTTAGTATTTTCCATAAAACCGCGCTAAAATGTTTTAACGCTAAATTTTTTCTTAAATACTGTACTTAAATGTTGTAACTTCTATTTGACATCACCTAACATGATATATTATTATTTCAACTTATTAATATCCATGTACGTTTTAATTCCTTTCTATCATGGAAACTCTAATTATATGCCCATTCATTATGCTTCATGACATGAATGTGATAACCATTTCTCTCCATGGGTTCCCTTATTTTTATGTATGATTGATTATGTATGATTATTTATGTTTCAATAATATTCATGATCATGTTACGATGGTTTCACACAAACATTTCTCCCCATTTCATTGGGTAACATTGAGAATCTTGAGATGTTATGTGCAACGGTCTTGGCTGTCAGCCATGGATTGCACTATTACGTGCGACAATCTTGGCAGTTAGCCTTAACTTGTGCTACTATGGGACACCGTCTTGGTGGTTATCCATGAATCATAAAAAATTAATGTTTTATGTTTCTTCCACATTACTATGAATATTTTGGTCAAAAATACCTCAGGTTATCATTGAACCATTTTTGATTTGATTGTGTTTGTTGACAAATTGGGCCTCTATGCTATGTTTGTGGACAAAGAAAACCTTGATGTACAAATTTGTTGACAAAGAAGATTTCATTGTGGTAAGTTGAGTTCAAGGGATGTTGTTAATGACACATGATTGATTCAAGAACTTTGACAAAGTAATGGTCGATCTGGAGGTGGTTCAAAAAGATCAGATACAAGGTGGCGTCATTTTCAAGTGTTTGCCAATTTTTTGGGCCTTGAAATCGACAAATAGAGAAAACTGTTTTTTTGGAAAAGATACTTGTGTGCCAGTGTATTAGAGGCTTTGATACTTTTCCACCGTATGTTTCTCAAGTTCAGAACATCAAAATATGGCTATGGAAAAAGGGGCGCTCATGTTTTGGGTTTGGTCGCGCAAGTGACTTGCGCGGTAGAGACTAGGGTGGTTGGACTTGGTGCCGAGAGGAGACCTGAATGCCCAGGACATAGGGTTTACAAATTCCTATAAATAGAGGTCGACCCCTCCTCATTCAGTGTGAGTTCAAAACTTAAATAAAACCAGAGGTTCCATCGTGCAGGTGGTGTGGTCACGCAAGTATAATGATCTTCAGAAGTTGCGCGCCAGTTGATAGTTGTGTGCCCAAAGTGGTTTGGGCAAGAAAGGTTTTGAGTCTCCCAATTTTTGATTTAATGAAGTAGGAAATGTGCAAGTGGTTTTGTGACACTTTCATGCCAGGTCATGAAGAATCTTTACAGTTGATGGTTTGGAGCAAAAATTGGTTTGGGCGTCAAAGGGTGTGAGTCGCACAAGTTTGGAGTTGGAGAAGGGGGTGTCATGATAGTGGTTGAGGTGAAATTGCACGGCGGTTTGAACTTGTGCACAAGGACTTGTGTGTGGGATTGGGGAAGGGCACTGGGTATGGTTAAATCTTGAAAGTCATTTTAGGGTTGTGTGAAAGATGGAAGATTTCCTGATACCTACGGTGAAAAGTGAAATTCATCTGCGGGTGGAAGGTGGACTTCAACAGAGCATCTACATACAACAGAGGATGTGTTTATTTTTTGATAATGAAGATACCTACAGGTCTATAAACTATGAGTGGATCCTTTCTAGAGTAGTGAGAAAATGAAGAGGAAGAAGGTGATCCTCTCCACCGGCAGTGAGCAAGGGAGAGATAAATATGGAGTGACCATTGGGAAATTAGTGATCTGACCCTAAACATTATAAAGGTTGTGAGCCTGAGATTAGAAGTGATCTATCCTGAAATTTTTAAATAGCAGCATGATTTTAGTGGATATGGTACATCATCACGTCATTGGGGTATGCTCATGGACATAGCCTAGTGAGGGTGAACCAAATAAAAATCATCGTGTCCTGTGCATGCTTTCATTTTTTGTTTTTACTGTGCTACAGGAAAGAGAGAGAAGAGAGTCTTGCTTAACAGCGAGACAAGATCAATAGGGGCAGTTATTTTAATCATTCATACCCAGATTCAACCCCCTCTTAGGGTATCTAACCTAGTGGACCTAACATAATCAATGTTTATATGATTCCATGTTTATATGATTCCATATTCATGTGTTATGATTCTATATTCCATTTTATATTATTATGTATTGATCTCTAAACCTTGTGCTAAAGCCATATTCTTATTTTTATTCCCTAACTAGGTTTTTAGCTCAGCCCTTTGTTCATGTTATCCCTATTTTACCGTATGAATATGTATGAGCACAATAGACGATAGGAGCTCATTAGGGAGAATAAATAATGAAGTGTTTTTTGTTCCAAGTTTTCAGTTTTATGTACCTATTCTTCCCACACACTAGACCATCTGATCCTTGGCTTGTACTATGATATAAAATTATGCTTAGAATAATGTAATGTTATATGTAAAAGGCTAGGGTTGTTGCCGTTGGTATCAAAGGATGGTATATCTATTTTTTTAGATTAAGAATTGATAACCTTAGTGAGAACCTTGAGGATGCAACTATGTATAAGAAAACATCCTTAAATATTGGTAAATATAGAATAAGTTGTTTATGAAGAAAATAACTCCCCGTCTGGATTAAAATAGGTAGTGATCGATCTAGTACAAATGTACCTTGGAGTGAAACCTATGACAAGGAGTTTTGGGCTTGACCTGAGGTATCCCGGTACATGACAACAGGTCTTTCTACACTCTTGGTTTGACACTCCTGGGGATATGATTTGGTGAATTCATGAGCATTATACTAACCATTATTAATGGAATACAAAAATCCCATAAGAATAGAAGATAAAAAATAGATCTTGGATAACCTAGGTTTAAACCTAAGGAATAACAAGTTAGGATATACTTTTCCTTTATAAGTTTATCCTCTTATGTTCAATGTTTCCTTTTTTATTCTAAATAGATAAGTATTCAATCCCTCTAATTGTACGTTATTTATCATTGTTAATGGATGTAAATAGAAGAACATGTGACAAAAATCAATGTGATAGGGAATGTGAATATTTCCCAAATGATATGTTGGATATGATGGGAATGGGGGATCAAAACTTCAGAACAATACTTTCTTAGTAGGATCATGTTATGAATAATAACTTGAATCATATGGACCAACCTCCTCCTCTATGGAAATAAATTTTTTTCATTGATTCATTCATGAAAAATTGGAATCCCATGTTTAGTGGATCTTATGATCCTCTACTCTTAGAATGGTGGATTAGCCCTATTGAAAAGATATTCCATGTCCTCCAGTGCTTAGAAGAAGAGAAAGTCATACTGGTGGTCAATAGTTTTGATGGGGAAGCTGATCAGTGGTGGAAACTGCTCAAGAATACGAAGGCCCAAGAGGAAATTTATTCCATGGATTGAGAGGAATAAAAGAGGATGTTTGTCAATAAATATTATCATCGAACCCTCTGTCTTAAAATCTAAATAGAGTTCCTCAGTCTCAAGAAGAAGTAAGATGAGTCCATCAAGGCGTATAGAGAAAACATTAAAAGGATTTCAAGGTACACCACTGAATTTCTCCAGAACACTGAAAGCAAGGTGAATCACTTATTTAAAGGACTAAAGTTGTGTCTATGAAAATTGGTGGTGATTCAAGACATCGATAGTAATGAGAATGTTGTCTGTTGTTCCCTCAAGGTTCAAATGGATATTGCAGACTCTTAGTTTTCTCATGGGCCCGGTGACATGAAGTGGAATAAGGAGAACAAAATGAGTGGTTCAACAATCAAATCCAATGATGGAAAGAACCCATAATATCCCACTTGTAAAGTTTGTGGGATGAGGTAACCTGGGAACTATCTAAACAGAACAAAGAATTTATTAAAATGTGGATAGTTGGGACATTTGGCTAAAAACTACCAACCAGATATGATTAATTCCACTAATGAAGAAGAAGAATGGAAGGTTCATATCAACACTCAACCCACAGTGCAGTGTTACAAATGCATGGAGAATGGTAATGATGTGAAAAATTTCCTTATGTTATGTTTTGTCAGAATAAATCAACAGAAAACTCTATGGCAATAAGGAAGAGAATATTCTATCACTACTACTAAGGTGGAGCTAGAAAATGACATGGTGAAAGGTATGCTAGTTATTCATTCAAGAATGGTGAACATACTATTTGATTCTGATTCTAAAAATTCTTTCCAACCTTTTATGTTTAGTAGAACCATTCAAACACCGCCTCAAAATATGGAGGATAAGTTATCTATGAGAACAAAAAATAGAGAAATCATTTCATCCATTTTTTTTACACCTCCCCAATTATTATTTGGGAACTATAACTCTGAAACAATCTCATCATAATTCCATTAATGGAGGTCAATGCAATTTTGGGAATGGATTTGATATCTTAATACAAATCCAACATCAACTGTTTGGAAAGGGAGATCACTCTTCACATCCCGAAGCATCCTTTGATTCTTTACAAGTGTAAGGAGGAAGATGAAACTCATTTAGAATCGTTGCCTAAGTGTGTATATTAATTCATTATGATAAATCTTGTCTAACTCAGTTGATTGAGATAAAAGAGAGAATCATACTTGAAGAAATCCCAAATGTGATGGGTTACAATGATGTATTCCCTGAAGAGTTTCATGATCTTCCTCCAGATCAAGAGGTTAAGTTATCAATTGAACTTATTCCTAGATCTCGTCCAATATCAAATACACATGATAGAATGGCCATCGTAGAGCTTGGAGAGTGGAATAAGATGTTACAGAAGAATCTGGGGAGGGGTTTCATACACCCGAGTGCTTCACCATGGGGTGCACTAGCCCTCTTCACTAAACATAAGGATGGATCAATGAGCATATAAATGGATTATTTTTAGATCA
Organism: Viscum album; assembly: GCA_963277665.1. NCBI lineage: Eukaryota > Viridiplantae > Streptophyta > Magnoliopsida > Santalales > Viscaceae > Viscum > Viscum album. Next base: position 2,025,994,818 of record OY728140.1, on the reverse strand, counting down.
ATAAAACCATGATAAATAACAAGTAAACCCTTCAACGAATAAATGACTTGTTTGATCAAATTTGTGGAGCCATTTATTTCTCTACGGTGAATCTTTGGTTGGGATATCACCAATTAAAATAGAGAAAAATAGTTATTCCCATGACTTCATTTCAATCAAGGTATGGACAATATGAGTTCATAGTGATTCCCTTCAGACTTACTAATTCTCTAGTAATATTCGTAGATTTAATGAATCGTTTCTTTAGATATTACCATGACAAATATTTGGTTGTCTTTATCGATGATATTATGATATACTCCAAGAGCGTGGAGGAACATGAGGAGAATTTGAATAATTTATTAAAGATACTGAGAAGGGAGAAGATGTTTGAAAAGTACAGAAAATGTAAGTTATTGATGGAGGAAGAATGTCACGAACCGAATCTGGTCACCGCCAAAACCGGCACCAAACCTAGCCCGTGACATGACCTGAAGGGCGTTCCCTATCCCCATGGGCTGGCACAAGTGCCCGGGTATCATTTATTTTTGTTTTGGAACGATTTACCCGAATATGAAGGCATAAAACATTACAAAAAATCAATAAACTGAATCTGAAAAATGTAAACCAAAATATGTTTAAACCAAAACCAGAACTGAATACATATTTTTAAACACACTACATATGGTCTAAAAACAAATAATTACAACATAAAGACATCCCCATGGACTCCACACGACAAGGGGGTCATCACCCGCAAGCCTTCTCCGCAACTCCGCCCCAACGATGGGGACTAACACCCTGAACTGCCATCACCCTTAGCCTTCCCTTTACCTGAGTCAAGAAAAAGCAGGTCTACATACACCCAAGGGGTGTAAGTAGGGTGTGAGCCTAAGCCCAATAGGATACCACCCAATGATTCCAAAGTGCATGCAATATAATGTGAAGAATAAAATAATTTTAATTCGTAAAGAAAAACGATGATAAAATTCCAAGAAATGAAACTTTCATTTAAAAAATGTTTTTAAACTAGAATATCCAGAATGTTAACATATCTGAATGTAAATTATATATACTGTAAAGTACTGAAAAAAACACCCAAATACAAGGTTATATACTAAAAATCCAGTGAGCAACAAACCAGGAACACCCCTAGGCACTAGGTTGTCTCGGGCCCTATGTACATCATACCTCGGTGTAAAGCAACTATAGTAAAATCCACTCTCATGCACGATCCACTAGTAGGGAACATACCCAAAAAATAGTGGTTTCAAATCGTCATCCAAATAGTTTAGTTAGAGTCTTCGTTATCCAAATTCTAGGTGAAACAGGGACAACACCCATCTGGTCTACTAGTCGTACTAATACAAATCCGCCCACCTAAGTACCAGGGCTTCCCCTTTTGTGCTCAAACAATTTCAGCATGCAACATAAATTCATTTTCAAATAAAACACCACTAATAGTCACACACATTCAACACAGTATCTATCACATTTTTATACCACTTAAAACACACAATAAAACACTTTGATTTTTAATAAACCAATTCCTCAAAATCACGTAGTGTTTTGCACAAAAAAACACCTTGAGAACACCTATTGCACACTATGTGCACATTTTTGAATTACCAAAACATAAAGGGCTTCCTAATACATTTAAATTAAAACAAAAAATAATTTTTAGGGAAGCCTCATATGGTTCAAGAAGTGACATCATTTTAAAACCTCCATTTTTACACAACACAGCTCTTAGAAATTCATGTGTTTCACAAACACCATTAAAACCAACATTCACAGCAACAACACATGGGTAAATCATTAAAATAGTATTTTCAGTTCTATTACAGTTCATTAAAATCAACTGATTACTTATAGGTCAGCCCAAAATGAACCAATAAAATATTTGAATGGAAAAACCCCCAATTTCACCAAAAATTGGAACTTAAAAATCATTTGTATTATAAATGAAACTAAAACCAATTTTTATGGAAACATTAATGTGAAATAAACATTAAGGTACCATGAACACATCAAGATAATTCACAAAAATTGCACACACAATGGAATCACCTACTAAAACCAAGGAAACCCTTGAATCCTTTGTGCGAAAACTCAAACGCACCACCGCCGCACCTCAAGGAAGGTAAAGCAGACCTAAAACCATAATTTCAGACCATGAAACACAAAATAAAACCCTATTTTTTTAGACCTAATACCTGGACATTAGTAAACTCAATGATAAGGGAATAAACCCTAAGTAAATTGGATGTAACCCTAAACAAACTGAAAGAAGAAATAATGAGAACAACTTACTTAAAATATCTTGTAGAAATCTCCCCTAAAAATACTAGTATCTGCTTTTAAAAATACTCAAAACTTTAAGGGATGTCCGAAAAAGGATATGGAGATCATTTAGGAATTTGAATGTGGGAAAAAGAGTCAAAATTGGGAGAGATATGAAGGAATGAACTTACCTCTTCAAATCTGGACGATTTGAGGAATCTTATGAAGTTCGGTACCAAATCGGGATAAACCAGAGCTCCAATGAGGGGGGAGAGAGACGGGTCTCGTGGCTGGGTTCAGTGGGCTTGGGCTCTACTTGGAATCACCTAAAAATCCCAAAAAATGAAAAAATATAACATAATAAAAATTTATTTTTAAAACAGGAATTGGGCTTTCGGGCAGGCCCAACCCCTTAGATAAAAACCCAAATAAACCCTGTTTATGGATTTCTAAAAGCTCCAAATTACCTTTGTGGTGTTAATAGGTTAGGGTATGTCAATTAGGAAATAGAATGGATGAAAAATTTTGAAAAATGTAAAAGTTATAGAAGATACAAAATTTATTTTTTAATCTGAAATTGGGCTCACGGTTTGGCCCAATTCATGAATACTCATCTATTCCTCCCTAAAACCTAGGTAAACCCCCAAAACAAAGCAAGGATGTAAATTAAATGAAAAAAATACCTTTAAAATATGTATTTTATGTGAAAATTCTCCCCACCATAAAGCATTCCACCCCCGGAATGCCACAACAAGACCAGATGCAAAAGCAAAGCCCAAACGATAGACCAAGACTAACTTCCTTGCCACGTTTTCACCCGATTCAAAAAGGACGAACATCTCCAGTTGATCAAACGAAGAAAGATAATTTCTCACCAACCAAAAAGTACCCCACTTACATAAAATTATGAAACACATTAAAAACACATCCCAAAACAAAACACCTCAAACACTACAAGACGACGCTTAAGCAATCCACTTGAAACGAACAACGAACTCGAATAACGCTACCACAACATTTCGTAAACAAAACCATTGGGTGTTCTACAACCCCAAAATTACCCATGTAACAAATTTTTTCATAGATAGACTTGAACGATGCTACCTCTTACCTAGAATACACCAAGGAGAAAACTGGGTCACTAGTACGGGGTGACCCAATCTGGACATCCCACCACCAGGGACAACTCAATTTTCATAGATAGAATAAGGATAACAATTGGGGAAGGAACGAACGATCTCCCCATAATAAGGGTTAAACTAAAATTATTCATTTTCCAAGAGAACATACATGATACCCATGATGTGTCTCCCCACCATAATAATGAACACAAATTTTCTTAAGACAAAATCATGACACTAACAGGGGGCCTCGAACGGAATTCCTAGCATTAGGGGTAGATTAATATTATAATTATTCCAATGAATCTTACATGAGTCGCATTGTGGGTATACCCCAAACAAAACCCAACCATATTATCTAAATAGTATGGGATAACAACAACAAAAAACAACAGGATTTTAAGGAGCTGGCATGGCCGCACAGATGGTTCACACGGTTTGGGAAACAATCAATTAACTGTGCGGATCATTCTATCCAAAGAGGAAACATCACCGAGTTTCCTTGTCCAAGGGTCATGGACGTGTGGAGACCAAGCGGTAGCTACTGCCTCTTATCACACGGTCCCCTGGGTTGGCACATGGTTACTGCTAACCACGTAGAAACTATGCACTTCAACCTGCCTTACCCAAATTTTAAACTTTTCTCCAAAAACACAAGGGACCCCAAAGGGGAAAAAATCAATTCAGGGTATGACATGGGAACAAGGTAATCACACCTCTTTCCAAAAAATGTGAGAAATTAGAACAAGAAGACGACACCAGAGGTTTAAACTATTCCTATCTTTCATATTGAGGATATGACCTTGACCAAAAGTTTGAATGACTCTAGGATTTCCCCTAACTACGTGCCAGCTTCTCTCCGGGGCCTATGGCTAGAGCTAAATGGATTGAAGCATCTCAGGCCTCGTAATTAGGATTTGGAAACCCCTAAACTGAAATTCCTATTCCAGTTCCAAAAAAAATTATACTGTAATCTCAGATGGTCTCATTGAGACATAACACACTTCAAACCCGCTTTTCCCCAACCCATCATTTTACCAAAACAAGAACTCAGAGGATGCACACACATTATTTGGATGCTAAACAATGGAATGAAAGGAAATATAGAAACACATTCCTCTAGAACATAGGATTTATAATTTCCTATAGGGAGACACACATCCAACAAAAAATAGTGACTCTCATAAGATTTCACAATCTTCACCCTTATAGTCAAATGAACACATGAAATCTCAAGGCATCACCGAACATAACCATTTTGGATAAAAGAAAACACAAGGAGAGGGACCTTGTACTGATTCTCAAACAGCACATGAATCCAGCAAGTGTCCATAATAGCCACTATTGGCCAAATCTTGCACACTGGTGGCCTAACATGAACTCTTGCTTCAATGAGACTAACGAAGGACCAATAGGTCCTTTAAGACATCATTCAACACTGACAACCCTGAACATCATTGACCTTAGACAACATTGGATACATAAGAAACTAAGGTATATTTCAGCCTCCCACAAACACTCTCCCACTATAGGGGGATCCACATAATTGAAAAAGAAAAGGGGTAAACACAATCTCCAAACCTCAAGAATAAAGTCCTTATGTTGATCAACTGGAGGATCATCCAATGGTGAATCACAATAGGCCAAACATGAATCATTCATTAACACTTTATGGGGGTGTGCCCTAGCCTACAGGAAAACCCAAGGACCCAACCAATCTGGTTATTTGGTCACAACAGACCACAAACCTGAACCAAACACATGAGGGAAGCCACCACATTGGCCTCCCAAAATTTTCCTCAAAATAAACCACTGACCAACACTTCATTCCAACTTATCAATGAAACACCAAACCAAAACATCGTTCAAACAAGAGGGGTTATTGAACACAAAACATCCAAAAATAGTAATCCCGAAAACACATAATCCATACCCCCCAACCATATAATATCAAAACACAAAACTTTCCTTCAAAAACATTATTTAAAAAAATAGTGTTGCTGGGTTGCGCATTTACCAATAGTATCTCATGAGCCTCACACATGCAAGTTTACATGCCACACTGGGAACCCACCTCATATCCATCCATATTACCAAATAAACCTATTAATGTGGTAAACCTTTAGAGCACCAATTACCAAAAATCAAACCTTTCCTCTTTTTAAAATAAAAACATTAACCACAATTTTCCTTTCTCAAAAACACAAACCATAATATCAATACCAAAATTTTCTTCTCACAAACCAATTTAGAAAAGAATGCATAATTCAATAAAAGCACATATTCATTCCTTTCACAATTATTTCAAAACATTTCTACCCATTTCAAAACAATTCTAATTTCATGAAAAACACCATTTCATAAATCTCCATTTAATTAAGAACTCAACTCTTCTAATTTCAAGAAAAGGTTCTAAACGTTCGTAATTGTTTTTTGTTCAGTAGTCATCAAACCCAAAATCCATCTTCAACCCCCACACAAAAATTCTAGAACAATTAATTCAATCCAAAACACTTTTCCATAGTTTAAAAAAATTCCATTAGAAACATATTTTCAAAACCCCAATTAACATAGTTCATACTTTTAAAAGAGGTGTAAACACATAATTTACCCTTTTGAAATAATTCTGAAATTTCATTTATAGGCATTAAAAAAACATAAAACCATTTTCAATTTACTAGAAAATAACTTCACAAAAAATCATGCTCTTTAAAGTGAAGTCATTTTTTTGTTTTAAAAAAACCAAGTTTCCAAGATTCCAAAACAAAGAGACACAAGACAATGTGAGAGGAAACTAGTTTCGGTGGGTGACTTGGACATATGGTTGGCAACCATATTCCAATCACTTCACCATCACATAGAGTATTCTAGGGAAATATCAACGGCTCCACATGGCTTTCTAGGCCCTGCGAGCTCACTGAGATTATTCACCCAACTCTCTTTTCATTTCCCATAGTCATCCTTAAACCAAGAAAACCAAAGGACTCGGATAAATCCATACTACCCAGGGTGAATTGAATCCTGTCATGAGGTGTGCTGTCCAGGCACACTACCCATGACTGAAATTTCAAGTCCCAAAAATCCTAGCTCCATACTATGCTGACTCTTCCCCAAATAACATGACCCAAAGAGAGCAGACCTCCTCTGATACCATTTTTGTCAGGAACCGAATCTGGTCTCCACCAAAACCGGCACCAAACCTAGCCCGTGACATTACCCGAAGGGCGTTACATATCCCCACGGGCTGGCACAAGTGCTCGGGTATCATTTATTTTTGTTTGGGAACAATTTACCCGAATATGAATTCATAAAACATTAAAAACAATCAATAAACTGAATCTGAAAAAAGTAAACCAAAATATGTTTAAACAAAAACCAGAACTGAATACATATTTTTAAAGACAATAAAAGTGGTCTAAAAACAAATAATGAAAATATATATACATCCCCATGGACTCCACACGACAAGGGGGTCATCACCCGCAAGCCTTCTCCGCATCTCCGCCCCAACAATGGGAACTAACACCCTGAACCGCCATCACCCTTAGCATTCCCTTTAGCTAAGTCAAGCATAAGCAGGTCTACTTACACCCAAGGGGTGTAAGTAGGGTGTTATCCTAAACCCAATAGGATACCACCCAATGATTCCAATGTGCATGCAATATAATGTGAAGAAGCAAACCGTTTTAATTCGTAAAGAAAAACAACAATGAAATTCCAAGAAATGCAACTTTCATTTAAAAAAAAGTTTTCAAAATAGAATTTCCAGAATGTTAACATATCTAAATGGAAATTATAGATACTGTATATTAATGGAAAAAAAACACCCAAATACAAGGGTAAATATTAAAAATCAAGTGAGCAACAAACCAGGAACACCCCTAGGCACTAGGTTGTCTCGGGCCCTATATACCTCGTACCTCGGTGTAAAGCAACCATCGTAAAATCCACTCTCGTGCATGAGCCACTAGTAGGGAACATACCCACAAAATAGTGGCTTCCAGTCATCATACTCATTGTTTAGTTAGAGTCGTCGTTATCCAAATGCTAGGTGAAACAGGGACAACACCCATCTGGTCCACTAGCCGTACTAGTACAAATCCGCCCACCTAAGTACCCGGGCTTCCCCTTTTGTGCTGAAACAATTTCATCATGCAACATAAATCCATTTTAAAATAAAACACCACTACAGGTCACAAACAATCAATACATAATCTATCACATTTTTATACCACTTAAAACACACAATAAAACACTTTGATTTTTAATAAAACAATTCCTCAAAATCACGTAGTGTTTTTCACAAAAAATAAACACCTTGAGAACACCAATTTTACACTATGTGCAAATTTTTGAATTAAAAAAACATAAAGGACATCCCAATAAATTTAAATTAAAACAAAAAATCCTTTTTAGGGAAGCCTCATATGGTTCAAAAAGTGACATCATTGTAAAACCTCCATTTTTACACAACACGGCCCTTAGAAATTCATGTGTTTCACAAACACCATTAAAACCAACATTAACAGCAACAAACACATGGGAAAATCATTAAAACAGTATTTTCAGTTCTATTACAGTTCATTAAAATCAACTGATTACTTATAGGTCATCCCAAAATGAACCAATAAAATATTTGAATGGAAAAACCCCCAATTTCACCAAAAATTGGAACTTAAAATTCTTTTGTATTATAAATGAAACTAAAACCAAATTTTATGGAAACAATAAAGTGAAATAAACATTAAGGTGCCATGAACACATCAATCTAATTCACAAAAATTGCACACACAATGGAATCACCTACCAAAACCAAGGAAACCCTTGAATCCTTTGTGCGAAAACTCAAAAGCACCACCGACGCACCTCAAGGATGGTAAAGCAGACCTAAAACCAGAATTTCAGACCATTAAACACAAGATAAAACCCTAATTTTTAAACCCTAATCCCTGGAAATTAGTAACCTCAATGATAAGGGAATAAACCCCAAGTAAATTGGATGTAACCCTATACAAATTGAAAAAGAAAGAAGGAGAACAACTTACTTAAAATATCTTGTAGAAATCTCCCCAAAATATACTAGTATCTGAATTTAAAAATACTCAAAAATTTAAGCGAGGTTCGAACAAGGATATGGAGATCATTTAAGAATTTGAATGTGGGAAAAAGAGTAAAAATTGAGAGAGATATGAAGGAATGAACTTACCTCTTCAAATATGGACGATTTGAGAAAACCTATGAAGTTCGGCACCAAATCACGATACACCAGACCTACAAAGAGGGGGGAGAGAGAAGGGTAGAGCGGCTGGGTTCATTGGTCTTGGTCTCCACTTGGCATCACTGAAAAATCCCAAAAAACTAATAAGATATAACATAATCAAAATTTATTTTTAAAATAGGAATTGGGCTTTCGGTCAGTCCCAACCCCTTAGATAAAAACCCAAATAAACCCTGGTTATAGATTTATAAAATCTCCAAATTACCTTGGTGGTGTTAATAGGTTAGAGGAGGTAAAGTAGGAATTTGAATGGATGAAAAATGTTAAAAAATGAAAAAGTTATAGAAGATACAAAATTTATTTTTTAATCTGAAATTGGGCTCACGGTTTGGCCCAATTCATGAATACTCATCTATTCCTCCCTAAAACCTAGGTAAACCCCCAAAACAAAGCAAGGATGAAAATTAAATGAAAAAATACCTTTAAAATATGTATTGTATGTGAAAAATAATCATTCATGGGGCATGTTATCACTAGAAAAGGTATATTAGTGGACCCTTCCAAGACAAAGGCAATTGAAGAGTGGCCCAGGACAACATCAGTAATAGAGATCTGCGTATTTCTGGGTCTATATTGTTATTATTGACAATTTTTGAATTAATTTTCATGATTTTTAAACCCAATGACCAAGGTGACATAGAATGGAGTACAATTTGTCATGACTCAGGAATGTGAATATTGTTTTAAGGATTTCAAAAATTGCCTAATCAATGTTCCAATACTCAAACTCTCAACAAGTGGGGAACACTTTTGTGGTGTATAATGATGCTTCAATGGAGGTTTTAGGATGTGTCCAAACAAAAAATGATAAAGTGATAGCCTATGAGTCACAGTAGCGGAAAATCCATGAGGAAAACTATCCTACGCATGATATAGAGTTGGCAGCTGTGATCTTTGTGTTATAAATATTGTGGAATTATCTCTATGTGTAGAAGTGTGAGATATATACTGATCACAAGAGTCTCAAATATATATTCACATAAAAAGTGATTAATATATGCCTGTGAAGTTGGATAAATCTCATCAAAGATTATGACTGCTCAATCCACTACCATCTCGGTAAGGCAAACAAGGTGGTAGATACTATATGTAGAAAGGATCCACCATCTTTATCAAGGATGAGAATTGAAAAGAGTCCGATCTTCTATGATTTTTATACCATGGGCATGGGAATCATTATGGGAGGAACATCATCAATCCTTAATGAAATGATTTCCCAACCATCCCACATGGAGAAAATAATGGATTCTCATAGAAAAGATGTGGAAATTCTAAAAAGTGTCGAATCAATTAAAAATGGGAAATCCTCAACGTTCATGATTGATGAAGAAGGAGTTGAATGATTTGGGTCACAATTATGTGTACAATCTGATCCATAGATAAAGATAGAGATTATGAATGATGCACATAGATCAAACTTCTTTTTTCACCCATGGAGAAAAAATATATATCATGATCTCCAAGAGAACTTTTGGTGGTATAATTTGAAGAAAGAGATTGCTGAATATACATAAATGTTCCTATTTTGTAAAAAGGTGAATTCTGAAAGACAAATGTATAAGGGGATTGTGAAACCACTACGCATACCAAAATGGAATTGAGAGAAAATAACCATGGAATTTTTCACTTGACATTAAAGGACATCCAAAGGAAACTGTGATATATGAGTCATTATGGATCATCTTATAATGAAATCACACATTATCATGATTTGAGAGTAATTCACATCAGATAAAATTTCACAGATATATATATTGTGGTAGTAAGGAAACATGGAGTACCATTATCTATTGTATACAATCTGTATTTGAGATTCACCTCAATGTTCAAGAAAATTATTCAATATTCTCTGGGAACTGAACTAAAATTCAATATGACCTATTATCCTCAAACTGATTTCCAGTCTGAGTGAACGATTTAGACACTGGAGGCAATGTTGAAAGAATTTTCTATGGAATAAAAAGGAGTATGGGACCATCATATTAAACCGGTTGAATCCTCATACAACAATGGTTTCCACTCGAGCATCCTAAGGGCACCATACAAAGCCCTTTATGGGAAAAGGTGCAGAACACTGGCGTTTTGGGATGAAGTTAGTGAACATAAGCTGTTAGGACTTAAAATAGTTAAATAAATGGTGGAGGAGGTGAAAACCATTCAGTATAACATCCAGGAAGCCCAAATTCGATAGAAGAGTTATGTGGACAACTGTCGACGAGACCTTGTGTTCATAGTTGGAGACATGGTATTTCTCTACATATATCAATGGAATAAGGTCACGACATTTGGGAAGAAATGAAATCAATTTCCTAGGTATATTTTCCCATTTGAGATCCTTGAATGAGTCAGAGTTGTGGCCTATCGACTAGCACTTCCACCAACCATGTCCAAAGAACATGATGTCCTCCTTGTATCCCTCTTAAGGAAGTACATACCAGACCCTTCACATATACTCTCTTTAGAGGTGGTATAGTTGGAGAATGATATTTCTTGTAAAGAGATTACATTGAAGATATTGGATCATAGAGATAAATGTCTACATACCAAGACTACTAACTTGGTCAATGTATTATGGCAGAACCATAAGTACAAAGATGCAACATGGGAACTGGAGGAAGCTATGAAGGAAAAGTACTTACACCTATTTGTGGATTAAAATGTAAAATGAATATTTCGAGGGAGAAATTTTATAAGGGGGGAATAATGTAATGAAACAATATTTTTTCAATGGAATGTACTTCCTATAATTATGTAATATAATCACATGAAATCACAAAAAAATGAAGTAAAAAGTACTATGTGAACTTTATACATAATATCGTCACTTATGGGTTTTGAATTTTAAAAAATGATCATCTACAGTTGTGATCAGAAATTAAATTGGAGTCTGATAAGAAAAACTTATTTTTCGATGAATAGTAACTAACCCTTATTAAGAGTAATAGTCTTTTATATATAGTAATGAATAGTAATGAATAAAAAATCAAACAAAAAATAGGAACTTCAACCATGAATTTATAAGTACAATTTAGACATCTTAAAAGTAAAAATAATAATCATAGTATAAGTATTGGTATTTTTTAATGTCAATAATATTTTATTTACAATTTTATGATTAATTTAATAATTTAAAATGAAAATTTATTTTCATAAAATGTAATAATAAATTGAAAATTTATTTTCTTGTGGTTATAATATTATTTAATGGGACCTTGATTAATTATTCCATGTTTTATAAAATGATTTCTAATTATAATGTTATTTTTTTGAATAAGTTTTTATTTTATTTAAAAATTATATTAAAAATATTTAGAAAAATATTTTCAAAAAATAGTTTTTATTTTTTAACTATATGCATGAAAATAAATTAGGGATAATTATGGGGATTTTTCTAAAATACATTAATTTTTCATGAATTGAAAAAATACAGTTTTGAGTTTCCAATATGTTTAATGACATCATAATGATGTAATAATTAATAAAAAATGCTGATATACTTTTGTATAGTAACATATGATATGAGGTGTAACAAGTGGCTAGTACCATTTTAAAATATGATGGTCAAGCCCATGGTTTTGAAAAACTATCAAGGATGTGTCCTATGAAATTAATAAAATACTATCTCTCTATTATACTATAAATGCCCACTCATTCCTTCGTTTTCATTCATTCCAAATCCATTTTATTTGTAGAATTTGTACTTTTACCTCCTTATAAGTCCTCCCGGGGTTTTCTCAATCCACTAAGGTCTCAACCTTCATGATTCAGTAGTTATTCCACAAGGTCATTAATATCAAGGGGAGAACCCCATCGTACTTATGGTAAGGGATCCTTTCTATTTCACATTTACTCAAGATTTCCTACTATATTATTCCATTTTATGTTTGATTTCTAGTGATGGGGTAGTATTATTTACCCCATACACCCTTCAAGATTTATATGTGTTGAGAAACCCCATTTTCTCTCATGAATCCCTTTTAAGTACACCTGATACCATACTGATATTCCGTAAGAGATTCTACCCGAACCACCATTTTTCCTTTAGTTTTATCTATATTTATTTTACCAAATAAAGAGTCCTTTTATTTTTATATATAACTTCTAAATACTTTGTATTTTTTCCAAAATCATGTTTTAATATTCATCCCTAATTCTATTTTATGGATATACATGTTTTTATGTGATTCCCTCCTTGATACTTCCCAACAAGCAAACTCGTTTTAAGGGAACCTCCCAAAATATTACCCAATTTCAAGTTCACTCTACCATTTGTTTTACGAAACCATTTTTTATATAAAATAAGTTTTTTTATTATGACAACCTTCTTTTTTCACTTTAAGTTTTATATAAAAGATTATACCCTTCTCAATTTTAAGTTCTCTTTATTGATTACCTTAAAACCATAGTAAAATGTTTCAATGCTATGAACTTCTTAAATAATCTTTTCAAATTTTGTCACATAAGTTTGAAATCACGTAAAATGATATATTATTATTATACCTTATTAATTTTCATTTAGGTTTTAATTCCTTTCTCTCATGGGAACTTTTATGATTCACTTATTTATTATGCTTTATGACAAGAATGTGATACCCGTTTCACTCCATGGATTCCATTATGTTTATGTACGATTTTTTATGTATGATTATTTACATGGAAATCATATTCATGAACATGTAAAGATGCATTTTCCTAGATATTACTCCAATGCATTGGGTAAATTTGAGTCACATGAGATGTTATGTGTGACGGTCTGGGCAGTTAGCCTTGGATTGTGATATTACATGCGATGTTCTTAGAGGTTAGCATTGTCTTGTTCTACTATTGTAAATGGTCTTGGAAGTTATCCTTGACTCATAATAATTTCATGTTTCTTTCTGCCACATTACTATGACTCTATTTTTATATCATTCTAAGTTTAAAAGTTATGATTCTATATGCCATTTTATATCATTATGTTAAGATCTATAACCCTTATGTTAAAGCCATATTCTTAATATTATTACTTTACTTGGTTTTTAACATATCCCTTTGTTCATGTTATCCCTAGGTTATCATATACAAGTGTATTGGTATAATGGAATATAGGATCTCATTATAGAGTTTAAATAAAGAAGTGTTTTTTGTTCCATGTTTTCTGTTTTAGGTACCTAGTATTCTAAGACACTAGAATTTACAATCCTTGGATTTTACTTTTATGTATAATTATGCTTAAATTCTTGTAATGTTATATGTAAAAGGCTAGGATTGTTATATGATTTCTATTTTATGTAAGATCACAAACTCCATTGAGTTATTTAATTGTTTACATTTTGGTATCAATCCCTTATTTTGGAAGAATGAAATGTTTTCAATGTTTATGAGGGGCCTTGTGGGTGTTACGAGGGATCAAAACATGAAAAAAGGCGCAAGAAGCCAATCTATGAAAGGTTCCTGAAGGATGTCACAGGGGTAAGTAAATCATCCAACGTGGGAGGCCGTAATTTTTAGTTTTTAGATAGGGGCATCTTACATGGTTGGTGCACAGTTTGTAAAATGTGCAGGTCATCTAAGGTAATCTTTCAACCTAATTTTCCTTGGATGGTTTCTTGCAAACAATTTTATCATGGTTTAGAATGCTGTGCTGGTAAACTGTGAGCCCCTGTAAATTTTGAAAAAATTTAAATAATTTCAACTATAATTTTTAAATCCTATACCAATTTATCCTCTTATTCCACTCCCACTAACCCTTTTGATGAACCAAAAACTATGAAGCTTCCAATAACTGACTCTCAATCAATAGTAATCTATTTGGAACATCTTTGGTTGCAGATTGAAGATCCAGGTGAGTCTAATCCCTCTCTGGATTTTATTTTGGAATAGGGTTTTCATCATTCTCTTATCTTCATTCGAAGCACTAAATGACATTTTTCCAACAATATCTAGGTTTAAGATTAAATTGGTAGTTTAATTAGGATCTTAAGATTCAATTAAGAGGGTGTTCATCACTTGATTCACGATACGTGGTGTACAAGTTATATTCAATGGATTTCATATAGATTTGTGCATGCAATGTTGTGTTATTCCTTCCCATTTGTAGTGTACTTGGTTACTTTAATGATATTTGATATAATGGGTATCCAATTGACAAAATTCAACCCCTCATGATCTATGTGGGATGAATGGAGGATGACATGACCAATTTAATACCACCCATGGGGTGTGCCAGCCTTCCCAAACATGGTTAACAAAAATTCTAAGTGTTAAATAGACTTATGGTTAAGTAGACCCCAAGGAAAACATGTTAATTTTATATATAATGATCATGAGGGGGAAAATTTAATTGTGCCTAGATGTGGGCAATGTCCAAGGTGTTGCTTCTATTGACAAGAAAATTATTAAATGAGATTAATGGGAATGTACCAAATGAAATGTGATTTGTACTTTAAATACATAAGTAGGATAATAAATGAGAAATTCTAAATGTGTAAATGAATTGACATATGTAAATGGTTGGAAATGTTAATTGGGTTAACATAGGGGAATTAGTGCATATGATTAGGGAGTTAGTTACAAGAAATTAGAATCGGGATAAATTGATATGTAATGAGAATGGTAAATGTGTTAGTGGGTTATAGAATAACAACAATTCCCAAGTCAGTTGTTCTGAATTTTCATTGTTATTGTCATTGGTTA
The DNA here is from genome assembly GCA_963277665.1 of Viscum album. Lineage (NCBI taxonomy): Eukaryota > Viridiplantae > Streptophyta > Magnoliopsida > Santalales > Viscaceae > Viscum > Viscum album. Next base: position 2,025,979,482 of record OY728140.1, on the reverse strand, counting down.
TATTTGTTGTGTTATGGTATATGTGTGGTGAATGGAAAAATAAGAATGTTCACATGGATTGGTAGACCAGGTTATTGAAATGAAGATCTATGCCTATAGGCCGATTTAGAATATGGCTCTAAACACCACCCCAAAATTCACATATTATTTAAGAGGATAGATTTTTATTCCCCTAATGGTTGCATTTTATGAGACCACATAGACCGAGGAATCTATTGGAGTTTGTTGTATATGTTATTATGTGACTATACCAAGTGAGATAGGTAACATGATTTTTTATCCTGTTCATTGAGTTGATGAAAATTAAAAACCCATTGATGATGCGATAAAATTGAACTAAGTAACGACGTTGGCATAGGTACTGAAATTTGGAATAATTCTATGAATGGATTAAGTGAACATTTCTTACTAATGGCCCCTAAATTTTCATTATTTAATTTGAATTTACATAGAACTTTCATGAACTACATATTGACTAGATATTTTGTATATATCATTAGTGGTGGCCTACTGAGTTGTACTGACACACTACTCGAGCCACCATTGGGTTCCCAAGTAGACTTTATGCTAGGAGGTCAAGAAAAGGGAAAATGACCGACACTCGGGAGTTGATTTGGGATTGGAACATGTATGGATGAAGTTACAGACATGGATACATGACCTTTTAGGGGATTATGCTATTATCTTTATTTTGGTTTTTTTTCACATCGAACTATTTAGCATAACATGTCATAATTACTGCTGGTTATGGTTTGTACCCAGTTTTGGGTGATGGTTTTTTTGACATATTCATGGATTATTAAATGTTTCCTCCAAAATTCAATTTATTTTATACCATATATTACTATGTTAAAGAGTGTATAGTCTCTCCACATGAATTATTTAAACCCTCACTACCAGCTGATAACCTCTTCAATACGGGGAGGTGTGCTTGAGGCCATTTGGGGACTCGTCCTGGATCCCAATTTAGTGACTTCTAGAAGAAGTATGTTAAAAATAAGTATGAGAGGAGGTCTTTTCTATGAATTACTATTTTGGGATGATAGAAATGAGATTAGGAAAGTGTCCAAACTCAGTAACGCGATCGTTCCTAGGAGTAAATAACCTATGTAAGAGGGGAAAACCATGTGCTATGGGATGAGAATTGTTTCTCTTGATGTGCGTTGTAATATTTGATGATATTTCACCATTTAGTGATGAAAGTTTTGTGTGATGAGACCGATTTATGATATTTTTTGCATGAACATGATGCCACTAGGATGTTCATTCATGCATCATTATATGAAATCATGTAACTAAGTGTCATGCATCTTGATAGGCACATATGAGATTGGTGTGTGGGGTATGAAATGTATAATTAATTACACATCTATCAAAATATATAGAAAATGGTTTCTAATGAAATGATTAAAATGATAAAGGGAAATAATTTTTTAAATATTAGTTTAATATCTGTGTTTCTTAAGGGTTTAAGTGAGTTGATATGTTTAAAGTATCATGTTATGAAACTAAAAGTGAGCCTAGAGAAATGTCCTACATTGTATTTATTGAAATAATTGTCAAATGGTGCCTAAATTATAACTTTTGACAATGAGAGTTAGTTACGATGTGTTATCCATAACCCATGAGAGGGTTGGATAAGGGTAGTGTTTTTAATGTGGTAGGGTCTATTCGATAGTTTATGTGAAATTATTTTTTGTTTCTATTGGTTATCCATATTTATAATTTTTTTGAACTTTATTTGTTTTTTGTTCTAAAGCTTGTCTTTCGGTTGTAGTGAAATGGCACCAAGATGTTGAGTTCTGGTTGTTTGACAAGAGAATGTTGAAAAGAATGCCCATAGCATAAGGGAGAAAGAGAATATGGTGACACATAATGGTAGAGATAAGAATTTCCTTGAAAATCAGGTTCACTTTATGAAAATAATTGAAAGAGAACCAGGGTGCATCGAGCAGACCTTTTTTGAGCTGCCTAGGGAGTTTAAACTGCAACACCCTGTGAAATTTTATAGAGAGCGTGGAATAGAGGTTTCCATGTTCTAGATGAAGTCGATACAGATGATTATTTATCATTTAGATACTCTTATTGAAGAAGTGGGTTAAGTTGGATGCCTATATGTTTAAGGTTCTTGTGATGTGATAGTGGTACATCTTGGTTTAGACCAAAATTGTTAGAGGAATGTTACAGAATGATTTTCAGGGAAATATTATAGATAATGTCTATATAGAGGCCATGATGAAAGAAAGTCCCTGAATTTTATGAGTTTTACCCAAGAGGAAATTTGGGTAATATATAATTCTAGTCCTTTCACTAACATGTGATGCATCATTCTAGCATTGGTAGGAGATGAGGAAGTTGCGAGGAATCATTTCCAGGATGGGTTGAGACACAAGATCAGTTCACAGGTAACTATCTTCCAATAAAGAGGTTTACATAAGTAGTACATCAAGTGAATATCTGGGATGGAAACATAAAAGGGGCCTTAGGTAATGGACATTTTGTTATAGTTGGATACGAAATTGGTCCAAGATCCATGGGAAGGAAGAATCATTTTGGGAGATTCCATTATAGTTTAATTATGTAGAGTAGTCTAAAGAAAGGATTGGACACTTATGGTGGAGATCATGTGTTATGTTGTTAGGGTTACTTGTCAAGGAACATGTACGGATAGTGTCCTGGAGTAGTATTTGAGCAACGAGCATAGAGAAAAACTGGGCATGTTTGAAGTTTCAATAGGAACCATTGACAGTTGGGAAGGGATGATGGTCTAAGGAAGGTACATTGTGTGGTAAGGGAGTCTACTACCCCATATCTAGAAGATAGTTGGATTTATATGGGTTGTACATGTCAAGGATGTGTACTTAGTACTATATGGTGGTAGAGTCTATATATATAGAGTAGTGTAGTGCTAGGCACATAGTCCTGAGCTCGGGGCAGAGGGATAGGTCCGCTTCACACAATTTAGTCTACATTGGGAGGTGGAAATTTCATACCATATATAGTTCAAGATGTGATTCTTTTAGCCTACACAATTTGTAGTGTGTCATTTGAAACTGATGTCGTACACACTTTAATTTCAACTCAGTTTGTGGCGATTTGTGGTTTATAAGTGATTGTGAGTATGGGATTATGTTGATTAAAACTCCGTTGGTGGTGCGAGTTGAGAATATCATGAAATGTGAAGGTTGTTCTATAGAGGATGGTGAGTACCATTTTTTAGGTCACTTCTTCATTCTTCATATGTTAGGTTTTGCCATAATTCTAGGTATGGATTGGATGGTGACACATCAGGCCCAAATTGATTGTTACCATCATATGGTATCTTTCATGTCTTTTGAGGGAGACACGTATGGCCAATATAGTCGAGAGGGATTTGTAAGGCCAGTTTTTCAACATTTGTGTAAACTCACAACCTAGCTGGTTTACATTTCGCTTTTTGATAGAGGGGTGGATGAGATTGTCTTTCCGACTATTGTGTATTAGTTTTAGGATGTGCATCTTGAGGATCTTACAAGGCTATGACCCGAGTGGGAAGTGGATTTCACGATAGAGTTGATAACTCATACCGAAAAAGTTTCCATCATGTTGTACTGAATGGTATTGGAAGAACTCTTGGAACATAAGGCATAGTTAGAGGAGTTGGAGCGTAAAGGTTTCGTCCATCCAAGTAATTTACCTTGGGGATCTCCTATACTATTATCCAAGACAGATGATATATCGTTGTAGTTGTGCATCGACTACAGAAGGATTAATTAGATTATAGTGATGAACTATTACCCTTTCCCCAAATTTATGACCTATTTGACCACACGACTGGTTTACTAGTTTTTTACAAAAGTTTTTTGTGGTCAGGGTTTCATCAACTAAAAGTGAGACCTTCTGATACACCACACACTACTTTAAGGAGCAGGTATAGGTTGTATAGGTTTGTGGTGATGCTATTCAGATTTCCCAATACACTAACTGTGTCCTTGGATTTAATGAGATGAATCATTAACCCCTATCAATATTAGTTTGTATGTATCATCATCTATGATATCTTGTTGTACTATAAAACATATGACTATCATGGAAAAGAAATTGACATCATCTAGGGTACACTGAGGGATCATCAGCTTTAGGTGAATCCACTGAAATGTTAAATCTTGAGTGATAAAGTTAATTTCATGGGTCACATAATCTATGAGGAAGGTGGGTCGGTAGATCTTGAAAATGTGCATTCTATTATGTCTTGGGAGAAGCCCAATAATGTTCTTGATGCTTGCAGTTTTCTAGGATTTTCAAGTTATTACTGAATGTTCATTAAATATTTCTCCCATTTGGAATTTCCAATTTCAAGCATAACTAAGAAGAGAGTTAATTATGATTGGTTTGAGGCATGATGAAATGACTTTTAAGAGTTAAATAAGGGGTCGACGACCTCACCAATCTTGATCTTACCCATTCCATGTAATAAGTAAACCTTATTTTCTGATGTGTCTGGTGTTGGACATGGGGAAGTGTTGATTTATGATGATCGTGTTGTAGGTTATGGGTCAAGGAAGTTTAGGCCTCATAAATGGAATTACCTTACTCATGATCTTGAGTGGGTCATAGGGGTGTATAATTTGAAATGTTGGAGGCACTACTTGTTGTGGGAGTATTTTTTGATTTTACCGGCCATAAAATCCATAATTATATATTATCCTAGCTTTATTTGAATATTATATAGTGAATATGAGTTCAATACAAGAATTATTTTGACATCGACATGATTTACACACCGGGAAAAGGGAATAGTGTTGCAGATGACCTGAGTTGGAAGATTCAGAATCAGATCGTTAAAGAATCCAACTCCAAGTGAAGAATGAAGGACATGTTTGTTGAGATGCCCATGAAGGTACATTATGGGTGTGAGAATATGAACCTCATGTCCATATTAGTTTATTACATTCTTTTGAACTTGTTTAAGGAGAGGTAGTTTGAGGATATATAGTGTTTGACTGTGAAGGATTTTCTTAATGGTGGGAGTCACCTTATTATTGCGATTTTAGTGCTGATGGGGTTATTAATGTTCATTGCCATGCTTTGGTACCAACAGGTATGCATGAAGAGTTGATATTTGAGTCTCAAGTTTGAATGTGGGTAGTACACCCTAACATGACTGAGATTTATTGTGATCTTGATATAAATTTTTGGCGGTCGTGAATGATGAATGTGGATCTAGGTTTTCAGGAATTATGCATCACTTATCAGCAGGTGAAGGCATAACATCAGTGCACAGGTAGATCGTTATAGCCATTTCCCATTATAGAATGGATGTGGAATAATGTAATTATGGATTTCTTACTGGGTATTCTACAGACGCCTTAGAATAATAATGTAATTTGGGTGGTTGTGGATATATACAAACTAAAGTGTCTCATTTCTCACTAATCCATGATACATTCACCATTGATCAGTCAGGTGAGTTGTAGTTGCTGGTGTTAGGGTAGTTTCACAGAGTACCAAATATCATGGTTTCAGATCAGGATCCGTGATTTATGTCGTGCTTCTGGAACGTGTTAGAGAAGGTTCTTGGTATCCATGGTTATTTGAGTTTGGATTTTCACCCACATATGTATGGGAAGACAGAAAATGTGATTCTGTTGTTGCAGGACATGTTGAGATCTTGAGTCATTGATATTGATGGTTAGAGGGAAAAATTGCTTCTTGTTGAGTTTTCCTACAAATAATGTTTTTAGACTATGATTCAGATGGAACCAATTGAGGCACTCTATTTAAGGGTACAAAGATCATCACTATGTTGGGTAGAAGTGGGGGAGTCTGAGCTATTGCGATCGAGTCTCATAAAGAGATGTTATAAAATGTTAATTTTGTCTATAAACATATGGAAATGGATCAAGATATGAAGAAGTCATATGATTATTATCGTTATTGAACCCTTGATTTAATGGTGTTTGAAGGTATGTTTCTTTGTGTATCACTAATTTTGGGTCACTATCAAATTCAGAAATTTGGAAAGTTGGTGCCTTGGTATGTGGGGCCATTTGATATTTTGGATAGATTCATACTAGTGGCTTACCAATTGGATCTTCCAGAAAGGTATAGTAGCATGCATGATGTTTTTCACATATTACACCTTCAAAAGTGTCACCCTAATCCGTATCATTTGGTTAATGTTGATGATATGAAGCTTGAGGAAGATTCATACTTTGAGGAGCATCTAGTTCGTATTGTGGATCATAGAGAGAAAGTCATTCAATGTAAGGATGTGCAATTGGTTCACATTATATGGTAGTTGGGAAATTACCAGGAAGAAAATGGGGAGAGGAAATCAAATTTTTAGAATGAGTGGTCAAATATCTTTTCTTTGGAATCCCATTGATGTTTGGAAATGTGGGTTGAAGATGATCCATTAATAGGTGGGGAGGTTTTATGATCATAGGCTTCATGGTGGTACTTCCTTGTTTAAATTTTGGCTTCAATATCTTATATTAGGATAATGTAATGTTTCCTAGGTGTATGAGGGGCCTCGATGGTGTTCTAGGGGTTCAAAACATGAAATAAGTGGGATACCAGAACAATTTCTGTGAGGTGCACAGTTTTCGCATGGCTGACACATAGGTAAGTAAATCGTGTAAGGAAGAGGTTGAATTATGTAATTTGGTATAGTGAAATCTTTTATAGTGGGTGCATGATTTGTAAACCAAATAGTTATCCCTATGTAACCTTGTAACTAAAAATTCATTATACAATGGCTTACCAATGGTTTGTGCATGGTTTGGAAAACAATGTGGGTATACCATTCTACCTAGTAAAAGTTGAAAAACTTTAAAAACATTCAAGTATTGTATTATAATGCCTCACATGATTTTTACTCCGCTTCTCCTCCATCTAACCCCATCGACGAATCAAAACCTCCCTAGATTCCGGGAGGTGATTTTCCATTGATCCCAAGATAATAGAACACTGTTGGTTGTGGATTGAGGCTCTGGGTGGGTATAATCCCTCCCTTGATTCTCTTTCTAGATTACATTTTTCATCTATCCCTTATCTCCATCCTAAGATCTAATTGAATATTTTTTCATGTAATATCTAGGTTTAGTATTCAATGGGTGGTTATATTTGTATCTATAATCTTTGACTAAGAGGGTGTTCAACAACTGATTCAAGGTTGGTAGTCTACAGGTTATATCCAGTGGTTTTCATATGGATTTTTTCATGAAAGGTAGTGTTCTTACATCCCCCTTCTTTGGTAAATGGTAACATTATTGTGAGATGATATAATGGGTGTCCAGTTTATAACATTAACCCCTCAAGATCCTCTTGGGATTCATGGATGTCGGATTAACAAATTTAGGGCCACCAATGGGGTTTGTCAGCCTTCCTAAACATGGATAATAGAAATTAAAACTGTGAAATATACATATTATTACGTAGAGACAAAGGAAAACAAGTAAATTTGATTTTTATTGATCAAGAAGGTAAAATGGGTACTTGTTCCAAGATGTGGGTAATGGACTAGGGGTTTTTTTTATTAACATGAAAATGGATAAATGAGGTTAATGGCAATGTACCCAATGAAGTGTGCTTTTTAATTGAAATGAATAAGTTGTATAATACCTGGGAATTGTTAATGGTGTCTAATAAATTTAAAAATGGAAAGGGATGGATATTTTAACTGGTTATTATAGAATTAGTGAATATTAATAGTGAGTTACACATAATAAACATGAATTATGATAAATGGATATGTAATGTAAATGGTAAATGTGTTAATTGGTTATGGAAAGGTATTAATTCCCAGGTCAGTTGTTATGAATTTTGATTACTGTTAGAATTCGTTATATTTTTTGTGTTTTGGTATATGTGTGTTGAATGGAAAAATAAGCATGTGAACATGGCTTGGTAGAGTGGGGTATTTACATGAGGATCTATTCCCACTGGTCCATTTGGACCAAGGTTCAAAAAATCCACCAAAAAATTCACAAATTAAGGAAGGGAAAAAGTTATATTCTTCTAATGGTGGCATTCAACAAGACCACATATATTGGGGATTCAAGGTGAGTGATTTACTTTTTTATTATCCTAGTGAGATAGGTATCTTTATTTAGTTTCTCTATGCATTGAGTTGATGAGAATTCCAAACCCGTTGATGATGTGATAAAAGTGAACTAAGTAACAAAGTTGGCATATGTACTAGAATGTGGAATTATTCTTGGAATCGATTAAGTGAAAGTTGTTAACGAACGACACCCATATTGTGTTTATTTACATTGACTTTACATAGAAATTTCCTGAACTATATATTGATTAGATGTTTTTAGACAATATTTATAGTGTCATCTTGAGTTTTACTCACACACTACTCGGGCTTCCATTGGGTACCCAAACAGACTTTACCCTTGCAGTTCAGGATAGGGGAAAAGGCCCTATGGAAGGGAGTTGAGTTGCTATTGGTAAATTAATGGATGAGGTTACAAACATAAAGTTAAGACTATTTTGTGTATTTTTCTATTATCTTTATTTTGGGTTTTCTTCACTTGGTGTCGTTTAGTATAACATCACATAAGTACCGCTAGATATGGTTTGAACCCAGTTTTGGGTGACTGTTGTTTATGTGTGTTCTTTGACCATTACATGTTTCTTTCATGATTATTATTTTTTCAACAGAAAACTCTAGTAAAGAGGGTATAGTCTCTACACACAACTTATTTATTCCCTCACTACTAATTGGAAACCTCTGGAGTATGGGGTGGCAATCTTGATTTCATATAGAGACTCAGCCTGGGGAACCATTTAGTGGATTTTGGGATGTGGATGTTACAATTTATTTATAATCAATAAATATAAATTTATTTTATTTTATTTTATTCATGTATAAACAATATTATTTTCAAAATTTTGTTAGTACTACTCATACCCTCCAATTAAATGTCTATGTTATAACTTTATATTATTTTATGGTTCTCTTAAACTGAGATCTTCATGCATCACAAGCTATTGAAGATATTAAAATAAATAAATATAATTCATTTGTATTCTAATATTAGTTTTGAGTTACTCATATAATATTATACATTATGTTCTTGTTTTAGAATCTAGTGGTGTCAAAACACTAATGCCGAAATATAACTAGTCCTTTCCTATGATACTGACTATGACAACCCATATCTCTTATAAACCATACTTCGTGATTTGTTATAGAAAGACTCAAAAAATTAAATCCAAGATTAATGAGAGGTATATTGTATTTGAGAATTCAGATATATAAAATAATAACTCAAAACATTGGTACAATAATATTATATAAACTCCATAACATGCTTCTAAAAATACATCACTATTCTAAAACTACATGAGATAACCAAGGGGAGTACATAAGAAATAAGTGATCTACAATGACCAGTAAGGGAATAATCATAGTATACTATGGTGAAATTACTACATGTTAGTCAATAGAAATACAAAGGTTACATAAAATGGGTGATAATCATAAATATGAACACCTAATAATGATACAAGATAATAATATCAAGACAACATACCAATGTGAAAACAATATAAAACAAGACATCATAAGAAATATTCATGGACAATAAACAAGAACTTCATAAATTAATTTACTCATGATAGACTCCAATAAACCATTAAAGGTATTTCATTAGATAAAAACATTACCCAATGCATTGTAGGGATATATAATTCTGGTCTAAACCATTATATTTCCATTATGTATATTCACTTGTGTGCTATATAAATCATACAACATTAGAACATATTTTTTCACTTTTATTCACATGAAAAAGGACTATTTGTTATATAGATGAAAATGGAAAATAAATTATTTATAGGTACATCTAGTTGAATACCTATTAATAGAAATGAGGATGTGTATGCACAACATAAATGTTTATCATTTAAAATCATTGGATAATTTTTGCAATATTGTTGGTGTACATAAAGGTTCATGTAAGGTTTTAATGAGAGTTAAATTTTATCTATCATTACGTGGGAATCTTAATGTCCATAATTGGATGTGAAAAAAATTTAAAAAATATAATAATTTGTAATCAAAAGTTCTAATACAAAAAAAGTACATGAATAAATTAGAGGAAGAAATGAACCCCTTACATCAATGTAGTAATATCTTAGGTAACATTTATAATGAGAGTTGATAAATGATCTCCAATTCTATGAAAATGAATTTAAATGTAAATGGTTAATTATAGATTCAAGATAATATAATCAATTGAGAACCACAAGGTAGTATTTATATATGGATTTTGAAGAGAAAATAAGAACGATATCCCATACCTTGAAAGGGTGCTTCTAAAAGTTTTTGAAGATATTATTAAGATCTTAGGAACACCTTGGGAGTGATTTAAAAAGGGTGAGGGAGAATAAATATATTTTGAATGTGTTTTATGAGAAGGGGAGTGTGAGTTTGGGTAGATATTTATAGAAAAAGAGAGGGTGAATTATAGTTTTAATTATGAAACATATGTTTTGGTTTCTATATATTAAAGTAATAAAAAAACACCATGGATGTTTACATTGATTTCAACCAAATAAGAGTGGTTTTAAATATTTTATATGTAAGAGATCCTAAAATTTTTAAAATAATAAAATTAGTGTTTTGGAAGTGAGTCATGTTCATAAAAATAATTATTTTAGACCCATAAAATATAATATGGTTTTTGAAAGATTCAATAAATGGTCAATATAATTAATAAAATAACATAAAAAACTAACTATTTTAAATAGAAAATATGTATCGTGTTTTTGGGAGCTCTTATAGAATTTATTACATCACTTTTTGTATCTTATGACCTATTAATAACAATCATATATTAATATTGAATTTATTTTTGACCCCTAGATTCCACTGTCTCAAAAAATTATAAAAAATTAACTATTGTATAATTTTGATGTGTTGTTTTCTAGAATCTTATTTGTTTGAAAATAAATTTATAAATATGGGAATTTAATATTTTAAATAAGAATATTTATTTTTTGGAAAATACTAGTTTTTAAATGACTAAAATCTTTATGACCCTTATAAAATTTAAAATGAACATCATTAAATAATATTATCATTTATATTTAAATAAATAATATTTAATAAGTAAATTTTATTCAAATAATAATTATTTAAAAAATTATTGAATTTATCAAAAGAGTTTCTTAATTAAAAGTATATACTTCCAAAAAATTGATTTCCTCATATCAAAGTATTATTTTTTATAAGACTCATTAAATAATAATTTATAAGGTAAAAAAATGGATAAATAAAGTCATTATTTTTTTAAAATATAAAATAAAAAATCCTACTTCTATGGATTAGATACAGAATCCATTATTACACCATAAAAGACTCTATGGGTAAGAAGTGCGATGGTGGTACTTTCTTTGGGTGGTCTGATGAACATATTTTGGGTCATGATCTTGATAAGCTTGAACTCTTACAATAAATGGGTTTTCTCAGGTTTGAATTATTAAATCTCATATTGGGATTAGTCCAGAGAGAAGCCTAGTGATACCATCTCCCTTGGAAGCTTCAATAAATGGGCTTTAAAAGGTATGCTATTATTTCTTGAGCCCATAAATTATTTCATTTGTGCTATTTGAAATGATCCAAAAGAACATAGTTTTGGACTTATATATCATGACACTCAAATATTCTCCTTTTGCCCTGGAATTAGTCATGTATTACAAAACACATGAGTAATTCCTCAACCACCCATTTATTCATTGCATTAATTAATCTAATTCCTATAATGGATTTCATATTATGATAATATAATTATTAATCATATCCAGTGGGGGAGGGGAACAAAATATTGATTCTTAAATATATCAAGACTCAGTTAATTATATTAATTGACATTATAACCATTTATGACATATATAAGAATACAATACGACATCATAGAGAAAAATATATTACATTTCCATATTTAATCTTATTATATTATAAAACCTATGTTTTAATAAATTCTTTAGGACAATGCATACCATTCTATTTGACATGGATATATAGTAAACAACAATTGTAGGTGTTTAGAAAAAATTTCAAACAATATATCAGTTTCACTGAATCCCAAATGATTTTATATATTTTAAACTTATATGATATCAGATAAAATAATATTTGAAACTATATCCTTGAATCCTCATGGATGTATTAGAAAACAAATTTTTAAATACATTATCATCTTTACCTTATATTATATCATGTTAAATATCTTGTGAATATCCATCCAAAATAATTTTCTACATAAACTATAAAACAAATTTTGTGAAGATCACTAATTATTAATGATTCATTATTCAGTTAAATATAAGGTTTGACCCCAATGAACTTTATATTATAAAAGACTAATATGAATCCCTAAATTTATAAATTTAAGAAAAGAGTATCCATTAACAATGAATCGTTTATACTCAAGATAAAAAATAGATATGGTGTGATCTCTATCAAACACTTGTATCTCTATACCTTTTTCCACCTAATGCATCATACAAATGAATGAATTATCATATGATATATTTTTATAATACATTAAAAACCATGAGACGCACATTATTCTTTTATATATGAGTATATAAAAATGAGGTCTAAGAATACATGACTTTTAAATTTTTTTTATGGATGATCACATCACATGTATCTATGTAACATCAACGGAAAATGAAGAATAATATATTTTTCTACTTATTAATATATGTGAATTAAATATTAATTTTACTTTAAATGGTTTTCTATGTTCGATAGCTTACCCGATACACAACAATAGGTTTCATTGAAATCAAACGTTGCACACTAATAATATAATATTATTATTTTAAATGGATGTCAACTCCTAGAAATTGTATTTGAGGGAATGAAAAAACGTACTACAATATTATTATACATTTTTGTTAAATGTATTTACATTTATCCAATAAATTTTAGAGGCTTCAAATGTGAATGAATCAAATTGTAAGCATAATTTACATTAAAAGGTCGATTTACCACCTTTTAAGGGTGAACCATCTTGAAATCTAGTTTTTGTTACATTAATAAATTCTATTAGGACAAATAAAATCTTTTTTTAGAATGGGGCATCAAAATTTACTTTGTATAAATTTTTGGGTTTTTTCCGACGAAGTTCATTTTTTAATGAATAGTGAAAAATATTGCCTTTTAATTCAAAACTGAATTTTAATCTAATTTAATTATTTGTTTATATTATCATTTTAATTGGTTTTAAAGTTTAATTATAATATATTTTTACCATTTAATCCAATTTTGGTCAATGGAATTAGTTTCACTTTAAAATTGGACATAAAAAGTGTCAATCTTTTGATAGTTATAGTTTCTTAAAAACACGCTATTTTTTTAACAAAGGGAAATAATTTTAAATTAATTAATGACAATTTTATGTATTGAATTTTTAAATATAGACATAATTTTTTAATTTAGAATATCAAATAAATCTGAGGATGAATTTTTGGTATTTTTCTGAAAAACGCCAATTTTTTATGAATAGTGAAACCACATAGTAGTTGTTAAAAAACTGAATTTTTCATTTAAATGAAATTTTAAAACTTCTATAAATTGAATTTATAAAATCAAACATACTTTTTTGTTATTATTATGTAATATTTGGTTCAATAATATGAGAATAATTTTTGGTGAATAGTAACTTTTGACTTTTATTTACTACGGTTAAAGGTAAATAGAGTAATTCAAGGTAAAAAGAATATTATAATATTTCCAAAAATAACATAACACTTGTACAATCCTTATTGGTTTATTCATTTACGACCATTGGCATCTTTGGGTCTATTTTTAGACCCCTTTGATCCATTAGGGAGTGATAATGACACTTTCGATTAATTAATTTAGTAAAGACAAAAATGACATAAACAAAAATCTTTTAGTAAATTAATTTTTACATGGAGTTATATAAGTCATATTCTTGACTATAAAAATTCTATATAAGTCTAAAAATAATTCCTATATCATGTTATTTTTTTTATAATTTTTAGACATCGAATAAATGAAATTACTTATGACAAAATAAAGATGTAGTATTTACCCCGTTAATAAATGATTTAAATAAATAAGATTATAATTATTAAAATATTATCCAAAACCTGTAAAATTCCTATTTGATGATATTATTTCGACTATGAGTCATATTATCTTCAACTCTAATGATTTTTGATCATTTAAAAACCAAATATTATTATATAATAAAATAATATTTTCACACTTTCCTAAAGTGCCCCTCCTCCCCCTTATAAAAGGAGACCATTTCTATAAAATTACTCACAACTCTGAAGTCATTTGGATCGTCCAAACCCTACCAAATTAAGCTCCCTACATCCCTCTCCTCCTCCTAGAAGCCTTACCTTAGTCAGAAGGCACTTCAAGAAGTCCTTCTGGTTAAATCCTAAAGAAGTTAACCAAATTTACGGTAATCATTTCTCTTAACATCTTTTCTATTATTTTACTTCAACAACCCATAAACACTATTTATTCCATTATTTACCACCAAAAAAGTATCCTTAAAATTCTAGGATGTTTTGATAATAAGTATTAGAACTAAACTTACACACACATCCTTCTAATGGTTGAAGATCAAACTGTTTATGTGGATGACAAACTAACGCCTCACGAGAAAATGATTGTTCGATTATCTCCTTCCACCAATCATGGTGACCATTAAGATGACACTATATTTATATATGATATATATATATTATGTTTTTTTCTTCATTATTTTGTATTTTTCTTTTATATCATACCATTATGGTTTCCATTATGGGTAAATGCAATAATTTTAATTGAGGAAGTGCGGACTTCCACCCCCTAGTGATAAGACTAGTTAATTCCATATGTGGGAAGTATAAAGGTTGAAGTTAATGATATTATATATGATATTATACTGGAATTATAATATATTTATGTATCATTATGTTTTAATTCCATAAAAATAAGAAATATAAATGAAAGTAGCATTCATGCGTACGTATGGCTTACAGTCTCCATGAAAGGTGCATTTTATTTCTTACCTCCAAATGATATGAACTATTATAAATATCTATATATAGTAGATATATATGATATCTAAATAAAGAATATAATTCTAGATATAATGGAATATAGACCACATGGACAACTTCTAAATATAAGGTGTTCTTTTTTAACTCAAGTACCAAATATCGACAAAACAAACATTATTAACTTAAATGATTATATAATGTTTACAACATGGTAATAAGTGACATTAAAGGAATAATAAACTTGAAAAATGTTCTTAAGAAATTAGAAATTAACTTTATTTTATTATTCAGGAGATTAAAGAGTGATCGAGTCATGTCAGACACGAGTTAAGGGACATCATCTCAATCTCCTTTCATTGAGGAATGTTTTGTTTTAATAAACGATTTTATTTTATATGTTGTATAAAAACCTTTGACATTTAATTTCATTCAAAGGGAATATTTTTCTATGAAGAGTTTTACTAAATGAAAAAAATAATGTTTCTTTTTAACATAAACTGCGACAACGACCTTTCCTCCGCTGCGAGTATTATATGATCTTTGGCTTCCTTAACAAACGTTAATATTTTTAAAAGGAAAATAAATACCATATACACTTTTATGCATTATGGTATTGAAAATGGTTTTGATAATGTATTTCATATTTCAATATATTTAAATGATATATGGTGATTGAAATGTGGAAATATTATCTTTCTGTTATGTTTTTTTATGTGTTACGAACATGTCATGGTTATTGGGAATTGTTTACGTATATGGGTGGTTCCATGATAATCCTAGGGCAGGTAAGCCCGAGATAGCTCTCCAATGAACAAGGTAACATTATGGAGGTAAACTTGGATATTTCCCCTAAGATATTTAGGTAATATACTCTGATGGGTATTCCAATGTAACTCCCTATTTAGCTGTGATAACTACATTGTAAGTATGTTATGGATGCCACAAGTTACCTTTTTGATTTATGATTTCTATGTGTCATTCAAAAATCTTATGATTTCATGAGGCAAGTAAAACAGTATATGTTCTCTATGTATTTATGAACTAATGCTTTCATTCTTTATTTTATAACCCTTTCTGAGCTTTTTATACTCATCCCACATTTTGAAATGTTTTACACCGGACATAAAGATGAATAGGGTCTAGGATGGGATCAATGAAATGTCATGCTACCTAAAACCTGAAACTAGACATGACTCTTTTTTTCAAGAGTTTTTATTTTATGGAAAAAATGGAAACTTAGTAGAAGTATCTACTTTTTAATCTTTTGAAATGTAATAGTAATGTCCAAATTCTCTAAAACTCTAAACTTGAAAAGATCCTCAATGTGAATTATTCATTTAATTCAATATTATGTAATGTTTTAAGGCCGAGTCCTTATAATCTAAGACCAAAAATATAAGAACATTGTATTCTATATTTATTAATGATAATACAATTAATAATTTTTTCTCAATCATTAGATCAAATGTCATAATCTTCAAACAAGAGGAAAATCACATCTTTTTTATGCACCAACCCATGACATGATGAGAAACAAAGTCAAGCACACACTGATTGAATGAGTACAAGGATTTTGTTAGAAAGGAATAAAATAATGAACTTTATCATTCTTGGTATCTTAGAAACCTTAAGTGTTAGGGACTTCAAATTGGTTCCATGCACCTGTAGTATACCAAAGGCATAGGTCATAAAACTCTATGTGGTAAACATCATGAGACATCAAGGATATAAAACTTGTTTTGTACTTCATGAGAATATTCCATGTCTTTAAAAAAGGTTCATATTCTTATAAACCTTAACATTTCATCATAACATGAAATAATACATAATGAATATCAATCAAAAATTAATGAACATTTTACTTTTAGAGGTCGTGTATCATTTCACTCATATATATATATATATAGCCAATGTGAAAGGATTATGAGGTAGAGATTTCATTTTATATAACATTAGATATTTTATATTATAAAACTATTTAAGGAAAATAGAAACTAACCATACAAGGAACAGATCTAATATTTCATATGTGGTTGACATCAAGATTAACGATATGTTTTCTTCACTTTTTAGGGGGGTTATAATCATTGAATCTCTAAAAATTCTTCTAAACGTTTTAGAATCACATTAAATTAATATCCTCAATATGTGTATGTTTTAATACATAAATAACTAACCATAAATTTTCTAAATTTGCCATAAGCTTTCAGGACAGTGAGAAATCTAACTCAAAGTCCCTCTATCCATGGATAACATAATAAAGAGAGACTTGAATTCCATCATTATTAAAACACATAATACATATAAACTATAACTAACTACATAATTTATTTTCATCAATAAATATAGGAGAATGTCAATGTAGAATAAAACTAAATACATTATTATACCAAGCATATGAATTACTAGATTCATATAAGACAACATACAATAAATTTAAAAACATAAATTGATGAATAAATGAAATTATAATATCATATTTATATATAAATTTACCATTGTATGAAATATAATTATGGGTAAAATCTCAACATGTGTTGGGAGATATATGTTATAACATTAAGAAGTCAAGTGGAGGGGATCAAGGAAAAATCAAAATTATATATTATGAAAGATGTGATGATCTTCATTCCATAATCCTATACTAATGGTGAGAGAATATTTGAGAAAAAATTATGGAGGTCAGAAGTCCATTAGATTTATTAACGGCCTATAGTGATGTTGAATTGAATTTAACACCATCATAAATGTTACTCTATTATTATTCTTATTGAGTAAGTGTTACGAATAACAATGTAATGATTTGTTAGGATGAGAAAATTTATTTGAATTTTGGTATAGAAAACCCAAAAGTTAGGCTTGACACGTAAAGGTGAGATAATTCTGACATTAAAGTGAGTTCAATTATTGGATTCACATGTAAATGTAACATTGTATTCCAAATTCTGTGTAACAGTAAACTAGATACTACATCAAGGTATAGTAAGAAATGTACAACTCACATATGGGTAACTGGTGGTCTTTGTAATGGTTACTAGATGTTGTGTAAATGTATCATGAATCATATCACTTTTGTTTGAGGTTGTAATATGAATATGTTGTAAATATTTCCTTAAAATTCAGTGATTACTTATGACTACATGAGTTTCATAAGTCTTTTATGGTTCACAAGTCCAGTACAAATGATTTTTTATGAAATTTGTAAAATGACTGATGTTTTTTAATAACATCCATATTTTTTCATCAGTACATTTATATTTATATGGAATATTATATATTAAATGATATATTTTACTGATTAAATATTTGATTAATAATACATAAAATATGATTATGGCATGGAATCACCCTTAATGAAATTAAAATATCAGGATCAATAAATTAATATTGATTAATGATGAGAATGAAAGAAGGCCATTGAGGAGGCGTTGGATGATGAGATTTTCTCCAGGACATAGAAGTTGATGCCACATCATAATAACACACCTAGGGTTATTTTAAATTATTTTAAAGAAGTATATATTTCGGAGTATTTCAAGAAATAATCCAGCCAAAAAACATTTGGTTATTTAAATGTGAAGAATTTAATGAGATTCAAATGAACTTGAATAAAGATTATAAATTATGAATATCATTGACCAATTAAAATTATAATACTGGTATAATCCAACAATATTAGGGTATCCATAAAATAAATATTGAAAAAATTAATATTTTATGTTCATTCTATTTGAGTATATAATATATAGGTTAAATGAAAAATGATTGAGAGGAATATTGAAAGATTCCTCACAAACTGGGAATGTATTCCAAGAGCTCAATATATATCTATATTGAGGAGAGATAAAATGTTTGAAGAAAATTGGGTTTTATATATTTTAAAGATCTATAGTTCTAGTGTATTCTAATATATGAGGAGAAACTAGATCACATATAATCTAAAGTGAGGCTTGAGATTAATAGAACAATTTAATTGTCTATCAATGTAATTGAAGTTTTGTACATGAAATCCTGAAATAATAAACTTATATAAGATGATCATTAGTTAGATGGAGTATAATAATTATTATAGAATAAGGATATATTTCTACAACTAGATTAATATTGGAGGAGTTTTTAATGTACTGTTTAAATAGTTTTAGATGTGCCATGTTATTCGGGTGTATAACCTATTAATATAGAGGACATTAGGGAATATGGTGTGCAACTAGTTTTGAAGAATTATAGTTCAATGTGTATATCAAATTAATACTGTAACGACATATTTAACTAGTTGAAAATCAATGTTATGTAATCCAAACAACATGAAAAATGTTGGTAATTTATTCTAAACCATGTAAATACAATGTTATTATCTCTATCTCTATATTATTATTTATATACATGAGGTAATTCTATGTGTTTTTAATGAGTGGGTAAATAACCTTGACAATTTATTGTGGTTTAATTAAAATGGATAATTTATAATCATATTATACTTATTGACCCATAGTGGTTCATCAAATATGAGTAATACAATGTGTGTGAATGAAAATCCATGTTCCCTTTGAAAGTAAACAAGATTCCCTGCAAATTTTAATACGTATAATGAAGTGAAAATTTTGTGAATTGTTTCAGAAACCTCATACACTGAAAAAGTATTATACTCATGATGATACTAATCTTATTATTTTAACCCGTACTAAGTCAAAATAGATAAAAAGGGGAAAATAAGCTAAATAAGAATCCAAAAGTAAAGGGAGAAACACAACTAAATGAAGTAAATAAAACTAGAAAAATAGTAGTAATTCATTTGTTTATGATTCTTATAATTAATCATTTTCAATATATAATTACAATGTATTAATTATTGATCTTTATTATAATATTAAATATCTCCTGAATAATGTTCCAAAAAGAAGTTCTCTTATGTTTATCTGATATATTTAAGGTAAATCTAAATGAAATATCATAGTTTGAAGAAGAATTTGAATAAATGGAAATTAAACTACATAAGAGTTTCAAAATGTGAATTTATCTCAATTAACTATTTAAATTAAGATATCAATATATATCACTTTTTAATTGATGATTCCACCTTATTGAAGAATAATTTAAACCACTTGTTTGTGAGAAAGTAGTCATTGAAATTCTATTGGGGGAATCCTTCCTTGCACTTGAAAAATTACACAAAATCTATAGGAAAGTTATCAATTATCAAATGGAGGTTAAAACAAGAAGAGTAAATGAGAATATTTTTTTTAAAATTATCATGATATATGAATTAATAAAAAACACATATTCATTAAATAGAATTAGAAGGATATTATATGATTAACTCAAGATGTGAATAAATTTGTAATGGCCCGAGTTTTTGGGGTCCATTACTTTGTGAAAACCTCGTGTTGGGTTTTCTAGTCTGGGAATCTCGGTGACGTTTGGGAATGGTAGGCCTATCGGTAGCCTTAGCCTACTGGTAGCAGGCCCACCTGTAGCTTGGTATACCGGTAGCAGTAGCCTACCAGTAGCTCTGTCTACCGGTAGCTCGGTCTACTAGTAGTTGTAGCTACAGGTGGCTCTGTCCACCGGTATCTTGGTTAAACGGTAGCCGCTGCCTACCGGTAGCTCTGTCTACTGGTATCTCGGTCTAACGGTAGATGTAGATACCGGTGGCTCTGTCTACTGGTAGCTCAGTCTATAGGTAGCTGCAGTCTACCGGTAGCTCGGTCTACTGGTAGCTATAGCCTACTGGTAGCTCGACCAACCAGTAGCTGCAGCCTACTGATAGCTCAGCTACCGGTGGCTCTAGCCTACCCCCGCGGGTTCTTTACAGTGGCGTTCCTTCTTGCACAATTAGTGTTTTAAACCCTATTTTGACTATTTTAAGCATGTTTAAAGCCTGGTAATGCCCATAAATGTTTTAACTAATTAATCAATGAATTAACCTGGTCTGTGTGCGTCAGTTTAAAACAAATGACCCCTTTAATGACGTGTGGGGCCTCATGGTCAACCCACGACCCCCGCTCACATGGTTTTGCATTCATATCTCAACCGTCCATGGCCCTTATAACTAAAGGGTTCGCCTTGGGTTTCTTCTTTTCTCGATCACCCCCGGCGAGTAGTACTTTCATCCCGACGAGCTGATTTTCGTACATCTAGCAAACCGCATCGTTATCCGTAAAGTTCCGCGCACGACCTAAGCGTCGATCGTCGATCAAAAATTAGGGAATTTATCCTTCGCCTCTCTATTTTGTGTATCACGTGGGGTGGGTGTGCTTTGGATTCAGTAGAATTGGATAAACCAGACCAAAATAAAGATAATGAACAAATTCTATAATGAATGAAGTGGGGGGGGGGGCTGTGATCATTGATGTTGTTTATATTATGATCATCCTTTTGAGTTGTGCTGACTTACGCCTTCTGAAAATCGGGGCGGTTGGTGGTCATTTTCTGTGCACTAATGAACCCCTCATGGTGTTTAAATGGCTTGTTTTTTAATTATAAACTCCTTCTGTGAAAAGTAATTTGGTTAATCACTAATACTCGGCTGAATAAATTAAAAGCACCAGGATAAACCCCTCTTTGATAACTCCCCTTAAAACACACGAAATTGAAATCATGGAGTGTGTTAAATCCTGTAAATTTGAAAATACGGGCATGGCCCTGCTTTGTGTCGGTGGTTGTGAGATTGGGAATGGGATTTCCTATTGTTATGGAATCAGTGTTTGCAAGTTTTAAGATCGGGTGGTGACCTTGTTTGTATCACGAATTGGGGTGGGATCCTCTATTGTTGAGAAGCCCTTTTTTCTCCCAGATATCGGGCAAGGGGCTGTATCTTAGGGTTCTCTTTAGTTTACGTGGCATTTTGAGAGAACCGGTTGTAGAGACCCGAAGCCTGACATACATGGACATTACATTACATTTGCGGAATACTTAGTACATAACAAAAACACACACTAAAGGATCGTAATAGTTTAGTGTCTTTGGAAACTCGGAACGTAATCTTCTAATCGTGGTGAAAGTTCTTCAATATCTCCCATAAAGGTCATCCATTTTTTTTTACCTAAAACCTTTCTTTATATCCTGGGGAAAAGAAAACATAAAAGGGTGAGCTCAAATGCTCAGTAAGGGTAAACAAAAGAAATACCAATCACATCATATATATAAGAACATAGCTTTTGGAAATCTTAACCTGCAAAAAGCTCATAATATCATAACATGGGATAAATCATTGAAGTGAAATGTAATCCCAATAATCATAACATAAACATGAAACTTTGTGGCATACTCACATAATCATAGAGAATCATTTCTTGTTAGTCAAGACTCATTGCCAAGACTATCTTAGTGGACAAAGTCCCTTTCTGAATCGAGTAACCCTCGTTTCAGTCCTGTTTCACTGAACCGGTATAACCTACCGTTCCAGCCCTGTCTATCTCATGAGATATAAAATCTTTACCGAATGCATTGGAGGGAGATATAGGTCCCACCCATCTCATAATGATACCATTCTTATGTGTGCCACAAAATCATAAATCATACATCATTTCATAACCCATGTAATAAAAATGGGATTCTTAAACAACATGACATCATAAAACCATTCATATAAGATAAAGGAATTCATAAACATAATTCCATCACAACATAGTCAAATCAATGTAAAAATATGGATAGAAACAGAACCCTTTATTATCTTAGATGGAAAATAATTTTGATAAAACACTTGAAATGAATTCTTGAGGAAAATATCCTTTCTTCTTCAAAATCAATTTCTTTTCACAAAACATCATGCAATTTTAAAAGAAAGAGATTTTATTGAAAATAGTCATGAAATCTTTTGAAGGAAGCTTCATGAAAATAAGGCTTTATAAAACCGTAAAAATCTGTTCGGGCCATTTAAGTAAAAAAAACATTCTTCGTACTTTTGTCGGAAAAGTCAAAAAGTACCTCGTACGAAAAACGACAAAAGATTCCTTTCATTTCTTTTACTAAAAACTCACCGAAGGGTAAAAATGGATTTAAACAATTGTAGGTGGATGGAAATAATATTACATATTGATGAAACATGGATTTGGATGATAAAATACACCCCAGTAAATACTTACGAATAAACAATCTCGGATAAAAATGAGATTGTGATATTTCCCTTACCTTAGGTCCGATTTGCTTCGTATGTGTCCGAACCTCCTCTTCTTTGAAGTGCCTCTTTGAGACCTCCTCTTAGGGCACTAAAATTGGTCTTTGAGGAATACCAGAACCTCTAGGATGTTGCTAGGGAAGTGGAGAAGAGATTTTGGCAGGGGTTGGCCGAGCTTGAGTGCTCAAATTGGTGTGAGGAGGAGAGGGAGGAGGTGTCCTTTTATAAGGGAGGAGAGGGGCACCTTAGGAATATCTCAAAATATTATTTTATATTAAAGTCAAAATCGGTTTATAATGGTTCCAAAGGGTCTTATTTCGAAGCTAAAGTGGGGATGGGTCGAAATCCTATCAACCAATAGAATTTAGACAAGTTTAGGATATTATTTTAACCTTATCAATTAGATTTAACTCTAAGTTAAATAATTTAACATTTACCGTGTCTTTTTGTTTTCTTTCACTATATGGTTAATACACTTACTATAACCTACCAAACGAACCCCAAATTGTTTATTATTAATATATATATCCTTATCTCAGTCATTTGGCCGAACCTTAGATTTTTAGGAATAAAATAACAATTAATAATATAATATTTGATTTAAAAACTATTTTGTGTCAATTTTGACACTATTTGATATATGATTTTTGTGAAAGTCATAACAGAATTAAATGTTCGAACCAAGTTGATTAAATCAACATTAATATATCATAGTAACCTAGAAAATTAGTGTAATTCATAAAAATTTTCAAATTACATTTATTTTGGTGTTTATAACATCAATTATGTCAATATTTCATTAATAAGATAATTACTGCATCATCGTTGTGTCATACATAAATTAAATTATTTGATGTCTAAAAATTACAAATAAAATACCATCATGTAGGAAATCTTTTTAGCTTTCTAATGAATATTTACAATCGAATTTATCTTATGTATAACCCCATATTAAAAATGATTTACTTATTAAACGTTGATTTTAACTATTTTAACCTTTCTTTAAATAAATTAATAATAAATGTCCTAATCTAATCCAAGTGGGCCTAAATGGTCATATTTTATTCCTAAGTTTGTTTTTGGTCGAATTACACTTGTCCAATAGAATTAGGACATGTGTTAGGGTAATATTAATATCATATTTACCCTTAGTTACCCTATTTACTATTAACCGCGGTAAAAAAACTAAAAAGTTACTATTCACCAAAAATTATTTTCATCTCATTGAACCACATTTTAGTCCTTGATATTAACCGTGTCTGTCGGATTTTCAAAATTCTATTCACAGAAGCGGTAAAATTAAGTTTTATGCAAAATTCAGTTTTTTTAACCTACCACTTAGTAGTTTCACTATTCATCAAAAATTGATGTTTTTCAGAACAATGCCAAAATTTCATCCTAAGCTATATTTCATATTCCGAATTCAAAAATGAAATCTATTTTACCAAATTCATAACATAGAAGTTGCATTAATTAATTTTATAATTAAATCCCGCTGTTAAAATAAATAGCGTGTTTTTAGGAAACAATATATATCAAAAGATTGACACTTGATTATGTCTGGTTTAAATGTGAAATTACAACCAATGACCAACATTGTATTAAATTGTAAAAATATATTCTAAATATACTTTAAAACCACTCAAATTAATAATTTATCACTATTAATTCTTTCGATTAAAAAAGTTGTTTTTAATTATAATTTAGTAATTTTCACTATTCATCAGAATGTGAAAGTTTTCCGAAAAGTACCTAAATTTCACCTTAGGCTAAATTCGATACTCCGAATCCAAGAATGAAGTTCATTTTGAAAAATAAGATTTACAGAATTTTAAAAAGTGGTTATTACTATTCATAACGGCTAGTTTTAATAATATTTTAATAGCATATCATTATTTCATGAAACTCAGTATTACGTACCACACACGCAATCGAGGAAGGTTGCGATTGCGTGTAATGCAAGGCAAGTCAAGGATGCGTGTTGTGCAAGCTCCTTTTGGTGTAGCGTACAACACAAGACATTAGTGAAATAAAAAAAATAATATTTTTCATAAAATCTCGGGCTATTACATTCTACCCCCCTTAAAATGAATTTCGCCCTCGAAATTCGTTAGGGTTATAAATGGTTTACTATTCGAAAATTTCTTTAATAGAAACCCACATCGTAAAAAGGAATACCAAAACTTGGCTTTAATAACTAAAGTATGAAATGTAACGATTACCCAAATAAACTAATCACTGGGTTTCCACATAGGTGAAAATATGGATATGGAATAGAAATCTAACCATCATGTTCTGATGGAGAGTGGTAGAGAACATGGCTATGGAAAAGCCAGTAATCACAAATCCATAAATTTGTGACGATCTAAGGTACCATTTGATTCATCAGGTATAAGAGAACTAGGACAACATTTTTGGTTTTCAAGATCATTTCCCTAAAGTTAAAGAATTTTATTTAGAATAAATACTTACTTTATTTTGGTACAATCTCACTGTTGTTCGTGCCTTTAACAATTTCCACTTCATCTCTTAAATAAATGAAGTTGAATTTTGTTATTCGTGAAGTGTTAGCAGATCATGTGATAGAATGACAGGTCATTCCATCTGTCTCAAAAGGTTAGCAAAATTTATATACATAAGTCGATCTATAGTGGGATTAATCGTATATGGTTCCTAAAATGGGCTTATACTTCATATATCATACTGCTTAATATAGTAATACTAGTTTCTACTAAACAGGGACTTCCTGTAGGTCAGTGGTAGGCGATAAAGGCCAGTCGCACTTTGGTTGTGGGTTCGATTCCTACAGCCTTGTCCGAAGCGATGGGCTGTCGCCCGTCCTGCAGGTTGTCCTTTTTCTAAAACTACGTTACTATAACATCCCATCAATAATATCGAAAATCTTCTATCCTTAAACAATACTAACTTATGTCCAACATAATCCAGTCTAATCTTTAGGCTTATACATAATATTGCAGTCCACTCTCATAATATAGTGACAACGATTACCAGAGATTTAATACTGTCGTTGATCCCCACATATCATAAGATATGTCTTGTTGGTCACATTCCAAACATTCAAAGTCCTTAATCGCGTATTCTCTTGAATACCTTAGTGAAAACATGAGTGTAGTTAAAAGTTAACACTTTCCACATACCAAAATCCTCAAAATTCTATATACTCAAACCATGATATCACTTAGTCCTTATATCAATCATGAGCTCATGAATACTATTAAACATTTCATTTTCTCGTCTTCATTATGCGCATGTCATCTTATTTCCAGAAAATATCTCAATCACTTTGAATACCACATCAATAAATATTGCAATACTCAATGATACAACATTATTTTGGAATCCCATTACATAAACACTTAATCATTCCACCACATCGTTGTCATATTCAACATTGCCAATAGTGATCACATGTGATTTTCCTTTGTCATTTGCCTTCAGTGGTTGCTCATGTTGATCATCACTAACCCTTGGATTAGGGCAATTATTAGCATAATGCCCCATTTCCTTGCACTTGAAGCATTGAAGTGTTGGCGGTGCGTTCTCTGCAGTGTTTGCTTTATTCACATCATTAGAAACCCTTTTTCCATTACTTCGACACTCAGTCGCTCGATGACCTTCTTTTCCACACTTAAAACATTTTCTAGTCCCTTTAACACAATCTCCACCATGCTTCTTTCCACACTTTGTGCATAAGGAAACATTCATCTTCTTTTCACCATTATTCTGAGATTTCTCCTTGAACTCCATCTTTCGTTTCTTGTCAAAACCATGAGATGGATATGTAACACCAACTTCCATTTCTACCTTGATAGCACAACGCACAATTTCTTCATAGCTACTGAAGTCTCTTATAGCTAATGCCCTTCGAAGACTTGGTTTTAAGCCACTGAAAAATCGATCAACTTTACTTTCAGGTTGGATGATAATTCCAGAAGAATACCTTGCAAGTCTTGTAAAATTTTCTTCATAGGTACCAACAGATTCATCGTCCCTTTGCTTCAGTTCAAGAAACTCTTTCTCCATCTTTGTTCGAAGAATACGAGGGAAGTACTTACTGAAAAATAAGTTCTTGAACTCGTCCCATTCCATGGACTCAATTTCATCTCTTGGCCTCGTATTCTTGATAAGATTCCACCATTGATCAGCTTCACCTTCCAAACGATATACTGCTAAGATGACTTTATCATGTTCAGAACATTGAAGAACTGAAAATATCTTTTCAGTAGTACTGATCCATTGTTTAGCCACAAGTGGATCAGAAGACCCACTGAAAGAAGGTGGACGTTGCCTCATGAAGGACTCAATAGAATATTGTTCCCTTCTCTGCTCATTTGGAAGTCCAGAATGATTCATAGCTTGTGTAAGTATAGCAATAAGATTTTGCACTCCATATTCCATAACATTTGTTTGTTCAGAAGGGCAATCATTGCATTGTCCATTGCATTGATCAACACGGTTCCTTCGGGTTCCAGCAATCGTCTAAAACCCAAAAAGAATAGTGTGAGAGGCAAAAATCATGCTAGGGAAAACAACATAATAAAGGGGGAGTACCTTCAATATCCAACATCTTAGGTTTAATTCTATGATCGTTAGCGTAATTCTATTATTATAACCTATACGTATACTTATCCCTAGGGACATCCCTAGACATACCTTAGAAATATCTCTAGGGATCTAACTAATGTTTTCGCATCCTAGTTTCCAAAGGTTGACTAAACCTTTCCTCTGATACCAACTGTAGAGACCCGAAGCCTGACATACATGGACATTACATTACATTTGCGGAATACTTAGTACATAACAAAAACACACACTAAAGGATCGTAATAGTTTAGTGTCTTTGGAAACTCGGAACGTAATCTTCTAATCGTGGTGAAAGTTCTTCAATATCTCCCATAAAGGTCATCCCTTTTTTTTACCTAAAACCTTTCTTTATATCCTGGGGAAAAGAAAACATAAAAGGGTGAGCTCAAATGCTCAGTAAGGGTAAACAAAAGAAATATCAATCACATCATATATATAAGAACATAGCTTTTGGAAATCTTAACCTGCAAAAAGCTCATAATATCATAACATGGGATAAATCATAGAAGTGAAATGTAATCCCAATAATCATAACTTAAAACATGAAACTTTGTGGCATACTCACATAATCATAGAGAATCATTTCTTGTTAGTCAAGACTCATTGCCAAGACTATCTTAGTGGACAAAGTCCCTTTCTGAATCGAGTAACCCTCGTTTCAGTCCTGTTTCACTGAACCGGTATAACCTACCGTTCCAGCCCTGTCTATCTCGTGAGATATAAAATCTTTACCCAATGCATTGGAGGGAGATATAGGTCCCACCCATCTCATAATGATACCATTCTTATGTGTGCCACAAAATCATAAATCATACATCATTTCATAACCCATGTAATAAAAATGGGATTCTTAAACAACATGACATCATAAAACCATTCATATAAGATAAAGGAATTCATAAACATAATTCCATCACAACATAGTCAAATCAATGTAAAAATATGGATAGAAACAGAACCC
Organism: Viscum album; assembly: GCA_963277665.1. NCBI lineage: Eukaryota > Viridiplantae > Streptophyta > Magnoliopsida > Santalales > Viscaceae > Viscum > Viscum album. The sequence continues at coordinate 2,025,950,758 of OY728140.1, read as the reverse complement.
TTTATTATCTTAGATGGAAAATAATTTTGATAAAACACTTGAAATGAATTCTTGAGGAAAATATCCTTTCTTCTTCAAAATCAATTTCTTTTCACAAAACATCATGCAATTTTAAAAGAAAGAGATTTTATTGAAAATAGTCATGAAATCTTTTGAAGGAAGCTTCATGAAAATAAGGCTTTATAAAACCGTAAAAATCTGTTCGGGCCATTTAAGTAAAAAAAACATTTTTCGTACTTTTGTCGGAAAAGTCAAAAAGTACCTCGTACGAAAAACGACAAAAGATTCCTTTCATTTCTTTTACTAAAAACTCACCGAAGGGTAAAAATGGATTTAAACAATTGTAGGTGGATGGAAATAATATTACATATTGATGAAACATGGATGTGGATGATAAAATACACCACAGTAAATACTTACGAATAAACAATCTCGGATAAAAATGAGATTGTGATATTTCCCTTACCTTAGGTCCGATTTGCTTCGTATGTGTCCGAACCTCCTCTTCTTTGAAGTGCCTCTTTGAGACCTCGTCTTAGGGCACTAAAATTGGTCTTTGAGGAAGACCAGAACCTCTAGGATGTTTCTAGGGAAGTGGAGAAGAGATTTTGGCAGGGGTTGGCCGAGCTTGAGTGCTCAAATTGGTGTGAGGAGGAGAGGGAGGAGGTGTCCTTTTATAAGGGAGGAGAGGGGCACCTTAGGAATATCTCAAAATATTATTTTATATTAAAGTCAAAATCGGTTTATAATGGTTCCAAAGGGTCTTATTTCGAAGCTAAAGTGGGGATGGGTCGAAATCCTATCAACCAATAGAATTTAGACAAGTTTAGGATATTATTTTAACCTTATCAATTAGATTTAACTCTAAGTTAAATAATTTAACATTTACCGTGTCTTTTTGTTTTCTTTCACTATATGGTTAATACACTTACTATAACCTGCCAAACGAACCCCAAATTGTTTATTATTAATATATATATCCTTATCTCAGTCATTTAGCCGAACCTTAGATTTTTAGGAATAAAATAACAATTAATAATATAATATTTGATTTAAAAACTATTTTGTGTCAATTTTGACACTATTTGATATATGATTTTTGTGAAAGTCATAACAGAATTAAATGTCCGAACCAAGTTGATCTAATCAACATTAATATATCATAGTAACCTAGAAAATTAGTGTAATTCATAAAAATTTTCAAATTACATTTATTTTGGTGTTTATAACATCAATTATGTCAATATTTCATTAATAAGATAATTACTGCATCATCGTTGTGTCATACATAAATTAAATTATTTGATGTCTAAAAATTACAAATAAAATACCATCTTGTAGGAAATCTTTTTAGCTTTCTAATGAATATTTACAATCGAATTTATCTTATGTATAACCCCATATTAAAAATGATTTACTTATTAAACGTTGATTTTAACTATTTTAACCTTTCTTTAAATAAATTAATAATAAATGTCCTAATCTAATCCAAGTGGGCCTAAATGGTCATATTTTATTCCTAAGTTTGTTTTTGGTCGAATTACACTTGTCCAATAGAATTAGGACATGTGTTAGGGTAATATTAATATCATATTTACCCTTAGTTACCCTATTTACTATTAACCGCGGTAAAAAAAGTAAAAAAGTTACTATTCACCAAAAATTATTTTCATCTCATTGAACCACATTTTAGTCCTTGATATTAACCGTGTCTGTCGGATTTTCAAAATTCTATTCACAGAAGCGGTAAAATTACGTTTTATGCAAAATTCAGTTTTTTTAACCTACCACTTAGTAGTTTCACTATTCATCAAAAATTGATGTTTTTCAGAACAATGCCAAAATTTCATCCTAAGCTATATTTCATATTCCGAATTCAAAAATGAAATCTATTTTACCAAATTCATAACATAGAAGTTGCATTAATTAATTTTATAATTAAATCCCGCTGTTAAAATAAATAGCGTGTTTTTAGGAAACAATATATATCAAAAGATTGACACTTGATTATGTCTGGTTTAAATGTGAAATTACAACCAATGACCAACATTGTATTAAATTGTAAAAATATATTCTAAATATACTTTAAAACCACTCAAATTAATAATTTATCACTATTAATTCTTTCGATTAAAAAAGTTGTTTTTAATTATAATTTAGTAATTTTCACTATTCATCAGAATGTGAAAGTTTTCCGAAAAGTACCTAAATTTCACCTTAGGCTAAATTCGATACTCCGAATCCAAGAATGAAGTTCATTTTGAAAAATAAGATTTAAAGAATTTTAAAAAGTGGTTATTACTATTCATAACGGCTAGTTTTAATAATATTTTAATAGCATATCATTGTTTCGTGAAACTCAGTATTACGTACCACACACGCTATCGAGGAAGGTTGCGATTGCGTGTAATGCAAGGCAAGTCAAGGATGCGTGTTGTGCAAGCTCCTTTTGGTGTAGCGTACAACACAAGACATTAGTGAAATAAAAAAATAATATTTTTCATAAAATCTCGGGCTGTTACACCGGTGGTGGGTGTTATGGTTGTTTCTTAGCTGTTTACTTTCCTGGACTTGTGCCTATGTTTACTAGTTTCCCAAGTAGGTGTGGAAATTATTTAAATATTGTTACATAACGTAAAAACAAGAATGGGATAAATGGGTTTTGGTTTGGCGTGAGTTGTGACTCAGACTTGAGTGATGTTGTGATCTGTAGGATGACTGAGAAGAAACCTAACTTTGGGTGAGTGTTTGTCACCTATGTATATATTTGTATTTTTTTTGTTTCTTATTCGAGCCTCACCCAAGTTGAGCACTTAGTTCCGAACACCCCCATTTCATGGGGGAGGGTGTTTTTCCCAACACTATTATTAGTGGCTGGTTATTAGCTTCTTTTATGCTCCCTTTCCCGGATAGCCAAAGTATCTTTGGGCAAGCTGTGATGGAATGAGGTTCATTATTATCCCAAGAACCTTCGGGCGGGGTAGTGTGGTGGTTGTCCAGGTGTGTGCGGCAGGTGGTTTCCCAAGTGTCATCAGGATGAGGCCCAAGTGTCTTCGGGCGTGGCAGTGGATCTTCTTGCCCAGGTGTCTTTGGGTGTGGTGGTGGTTGTTCTAGCCTAGGTGTTTGCAGGCATGGTTACATGTGATTGTTGTGGCCCAGGTGTTTGCGGGTGGGATTCGGCATTGGGACTGTAAGTGGTTGTGGCCCAGGTGTGTGCGGACTGGTGTGGCAGTGGGACTGCGGTGAGAATGGCAGGATTGGTCCGATCCGTAGGATGTCTCAATAACTAGTGGGAATGTGGCGCGAGGTACCCAAACAACAATGTGCTCTTATTATATATTTTAATTGACTTGCGTTATTTGGGGAGTGTTCCTTGGTGATGCTTGGGTGGATATTTTCCCTTGATAAGTGTTTAGATTACTCCTTTTCTCACGGGACTTTAGTACATTCTCCCACTTGTGCACGAGAGTCTTTTTTTCCCTACTGAGTGTACTTAATGCTCACCCTACATATATAAAACTGCTTTCAGGTTTCTAGGAGGACGTCGGGGATCGCGTAGGACCATACTAGCTTAGACCTTTGGGGCAGTTGTAGTTGCTGTTTTTCTTTCTTTGGTACTTACCTTGTAGTCACCTTTTGTACTTTGTGGCTTTTACTCTTTGGAACATGCATGTGGGACATTTTTACGTTTTGGCTTTACTTTTCTTCTAGTTTTGGTGTTGTTGGGTTTCATCATCTTATCTCCCGTTCCTATAAAACAAAAAAGGGTAATTCCATCCATTTGTGTGAAATTTCTATACCCTTGGTGCAAGTCTCCACTCCGTGACCTATTGAAGGCGGGTCTCAGGGGTCATTATCTCCCCTTCAACTTAAAGAAGGAAGGGCCTGGAAATCTGCTGACCCTTACCTCATTTTGGTAAAGGTGGGTCGTGACAAAATCCCTCTGTATAAAGATCATTGAAATTTAATTGAGGTTGAGAAATTTCTAATCCAAACGAGGAAGAATAATCTAGGTTATTGAGAAGAAATATCTTATCATATAAGTTTCCCTAGAGATTCAAAATCCCGAGAATAATAACATGAGTGTTAACAATTTATTGAATACCATACATGATTATCAAATATCATTATCTATGAAAGAGGTACCATTTAAAAAAAAATTTTGATTTTTAGAAATCTATTTTTAATGAAATTTAAAACTGTAAAAATATTGTACAAATATGGATGAGGAAATGTCATTAGAATCATACCACGATGTATGTGGTGGAAATACGATTGTGTTTTAAAACTGATTCCTCAAAAAGATCCAAAATAGTTTAGAATAATTACTATATATATTAAACTTTTATGCCCGGAATTCTTGCTATTTAGTTAAAAATATCATGATTTGTAAGTAATTATTGGTGTTTCAATAGGTTTCGGTTCGAAGCCTTTGGATGCTGGAAACACATGTGAGTTCATGAAAATATTATAAATATATTAGAAAGGGGGAATAAAGATAAAGGGAGAATAAAACCAATTGAGAAAAAGAAAAAGTATAAATAAAAGGAACATGGGTATGCCTTGAGGAGAAAACTGGAGATATGTATTACAGAAACTATTCCCTTGAAGTAAAAGAAGATGGTAGAAAGTGATATAATCACCCCATATGAAAATTTTGAGAATTATATGGTAAAAAAACATAATGTATGATGAGTATTTTTGTGTAAGGTGATTCATTCTATGATATATAACAACTAGGTTATTAACATGAATGAATAAATAATTAGATCTATATAAGAATAACAACGAATAACTAGAAGCATAATGTTCTCTAACGGGTAATGTGAAAGTGAGAGTCTCGCAAAAAATAAATACTGTGTCGGATAATGTTATTCCACAATAATTAAAACCTCAAGGGAATGAAAATACCATCTATTGAGACTCACAATAGGAATAATATTCTAATTAAATCTTCCCATTATGAATTTAGAAGAAATGTGATTCCCATGTTGAGATAAAAATATCAACAATAAGGCTACTTGTAAGGAACTAAGAGGTCCTTCTATATTCCCTATTAATTTTTTTTTATTTTCACTATCGTGATAGGGATTAAAAGAGTTTAATGAGTGTTATACAAAAAAAAAATGATTAAGCTATTCTTACTGGATTATTTCAGATAATAATAAGTGGATATGTTTTGTGCATTCCATGAGTGGTGGGGGTGAGAAATGCTATGAATCTATCAGGTAGTGAATCTATACATTTAGGATAGTTGGTAAAAATTAAGGGATTTAGTATATCATTCAAGTATAAAACCATGACTCTATAATCATTTTAAAGAGATCATAAATGTACAGTGTTGGGGGATGATAATATGAGATATAGGGGGAGTATTATGGCTTTTTTAAGAACTAGTTTGATAGGTTTTTGAGACGTGTTTAGGTTATATGTTCCTCATGATAAATATATGGTTTTTAATCTCCTAGAAGGAGTTTTATGAACAATATCACATGTATACAATTTTATAGAAAACAAAAATAATATTTTTTATACTTCTGGTTTTCAACAACTGGTTTCCCTTATAGAATTAATATATATTAAATAGATGATGTTTTTTAATAGAATCATGTAATATCATACTATTCATGGGTGGATAAAAGTTTTTATCCATATATGAGAAATGAGAAGTGTTAGATGAAAGAACTGAACATTTTCTTTGTATTTCTTATCAACAAAGAGATCAATGCAAGGAAAAATATTAACATGAGAATGTGTGTTGTTTTATTGAAAATAAAATAAAATTGGAATGATTAAAGTGACCATTAGATAATTTTTTAATTGTCAATAAGTTAATATTTATATGATGCTTGAGTCTATGTATTTATGAATTATTGTGGAGACATTTACGAAAAAGAGGAAAATTATATTTCATTATTTATTTTATGATCCAAAATCTAATGAAATGTACTGATCATGAGAGTAAAGTTTAAAAAACATAATGGAGCTTGTAAAACCATGATATTTATTAAGATTGTAATGTGGTGGTTTTTAGTTGATATTTTGTATTTCATAAATATAACACCATAACTGTGCACACTTTATATGGGTAAACAAAGATAATAAGAAGCTTTTTAAAGGTGATATCATGCATTAGACTTTGTGTAAAGGTTACCCTAGAGTTTATATGGATGTATAAATTTGTGTGTGAGTTTATACACTCATGTAAAGGCACTAAAACATTCTAAGGGCCATGAAAAAATTAACTGGAAGGTGTATTAAGGAATTTTGAGAAACAAACCACTAATATAAGGGAAACAAGTTGTATGTATAAATGTAACATTAAATTTTTTATTGGTAGGATTAATCTTATGTCTATGGATTGAGGAAGGATAAATTATATGTCCTAATGTTTTCATATTAACTCAGTGATTTTTAATAATGTCATTTTTATAATCATTCTGATGGATTGTTAGGGTGATTTTAGAATTTTTTCATACGACTTCATGAAATCATAATTGTTTTATAATTATTTCATATTACTTAAATATTTTCAATAATGGTTCAAATTTATTATTAATTGTTTTTGAATTAATTTTTAAATGGAAGGAAGTTTTTTTTGACTATCAATTTCCATATGGATTTAGAAAATAGTGATTTTTAAAAGGCCAATGGGTGAAATGTTTGTGTTTCAAGATTTATTATGTGATTATAAATATATAAAATTATATTATTTTATTAAAATATTCATCATGAAGTTCAAAGATTATGATAAATCAATTGATCATGATTTATTCCGAGGAAGATGGTAGACTAGTGAAGAGTCAGTATATGGTGAGTTGAGTTGCACACTATAAAATTAGATGCCACATTACTGTACAAAGCATACTATGTATTTAAATTATTTAAAAAAATTAAATTTTTGGAGGATTTTAATAAAAAGTCAATTAAATGATTTTTGTGATTTAGATGATAATATTTGATCATAATTTAAATAGGTTTGAATGAAAAATATAAATAATGAATATTATAAATGATTTAATAGAAATTATTTCTTATATCCAAAAACCCTGTAGTTTACATGTATTCAATAAAGAGAATCATACTCATGTGATGTTATTATATATGAATATATAATATTTATAGGCATAGAAGAAAGACAGAGAATAATATTGATACTACACTAATAAAATGTTAGAGTCTTTTTAGATCCAGATATAAAACTACATCAAGGAGAGAGGGAGTTCAAAGGCATTATTACTTAAAAGAAGTATAAATAAAATATATAAGTAATAAGAGTGCTGATGAAGATCCAAATAATATAGAATCTAGTGTGAGGTTCGAGATTAAATGACTTTTTCATATGGCTGTTGTATTACTTAAATATATACATGGGGAACCAAATAATATATTCTTATTGATGAATATAATTCGTAATGTGTTGATAAGAATCCATAATGAAGAAGGATATTATTATATGGCTGTATCACAATCGAAGGGTCCTGTGACTGGGGTGTCAAACTAGTTAATGAATATTCTTGTGATTTGGGTGTATATCTATTCAATGTTGATGTGATTTGTTATTAGGGTGTATAACCAGTTGTGAGATGATTTTAGTGGGGGTTTCTATCCAACTTTCCTCACAGCCACTTATTTCTATATGGGGAATCCATGTTTGGGTGTCTAACCGATATAATAAGGAGTAATATTTGATGATAAATCTTGAAAATATCATGTTATATACTCTCTATTATTATTTCTACAATGAGGTGAGGTTGTGAGTTCTTAATGAGTGGATTAATAAATGTAACACATTCAAGAGGTTGAATTAAAAAGGCAAATTCATAAAAGGAGACCACTAATTCACCCCTATCAATGGTTCAAAAAACCCAAGAAAATTAATATATTTGAATACATATGGAACAATAAAAAAATGTATAATAACATTATTTAAAAATGAGACAAAACATTTATAAATAATCTACAAATTAAACTAATTATAAACACATAGTTATTTGTCTTTACATTATCAACATTAAATAAAAATAACAATTTAATATTTATTCACTATATGACCCCATATATATTTTTCATTATTAGGATATTACATTTAAACATATGATATTATATGAATTACATAGATTTCATATGTTAATTATATTATTTAAACAATATACATAATCTAGATATCATATATTTTATATTTGTTTAAGACTTTATTGTATAAATTATCAAAACTATTTTTGAGGAGTTTTAAATAATTTCTTAAATATAGCCTTTATGTTTGATTAATTTATAATATATATCCCATATTATATGTAATTTATAAATATTTTATAAATTAGCATTGTAATTTCTAATGAAACATGTTATATCAATATTGTACTTCATGTCAAGTAATTGGAAAAGGGTTTTCAATATTAACGATTAATTTTATAGATATTTATTTAATAAATTCTTCAAAAGCATTAAAAATACTTAATTATAATCCATATATAATTTATTAATTTATTAATTTTTATGAATTTCTAAATAACATAATATTCTTTTTAATATAATTTATAAATGATAATTTAATTATATATTTCAAAATAGATATTATTTTTTGAAAAATAATATATTTTTATTATAGTGTTCATCAAATCCCCCATATATTATTATATGATATGTCACATGGGAATGGAAATGAAATAACATATATCATACAATAAAATAACTCATTGGTATAAGCCTATGTGAGATTAACCCATGAAGTGTCTTATAATATGCCATTACATATGATTAATCCAATATACCAGTATTTTTTGTTATTAAACAAGAACATACACTACATATGAATAAATTCACATGACCCCTGACTATTTCTGATGATATAAAAATCATAATAATGTTGGAATTATGGGAATGGATATCACAAACTATGATATTGAGGTTGCAATGGATTAATATGTACTCACTTTTATGATTAAGCGAAACTTCATTTCATGATATATATCATTTGAGAATGACTAATCTCCAGCATATGGATGATAATGAACTATTGTAGATCACATAAAATTAAACTAGCATTGGCCTAAGATATATTGACATAACATTAAAACCCCTAGATAATATTCTATGTGAGATAAATTTAGTGATCACCTATCATGGATTACGATATTCATGTATCACTTCAAAAATAATGATTTTTTAATGATTTTTTATTTATGATTTAATTCCTTTGTAATAATATTTTTCTAATGGAAATCAGTGAAAAATAACCCATTCTTGAAAATTGCATTGAAAAAAAACTATTTTTTATGGATTATGACAATTAAGATCATAGTGATACAATTTTTAATGGAATTACAATTTCATCAACCATAAGGTTAAATTCATAAAAAAATCACACACACATAATAAATTATAAATTATTATTTGTTAATTTAATATTTAAATAATGAAAAATAAAATAAAGTTATGATAATTAATCCTTAAAAAATAACCGTATAAAATTACTAAATATTTAAAAATTGATTTTAAATAAATGGGTTATTAAAATATAATTAAATTTTATTTTTATAAACTAAACATATTAAATAAATAAATATAAAAAATAAAAACATTAAAAAAATAATGATATTTGGGAGTGTTTATAGAGTGTTTGATTCATAGGAAATGGAATATAGAGTAATGGTGGGGGATCTACCTGTATTTACATTTTTATATAATAGAAATTTTTCGATGGAATTTTACATCTCAAAATTCCCTACATTGAAATATTTTTGTTGGATTAAGTATTTTAGGAATGGTATTCCTGATGGAAGTACTATCCATAAAAAAAGGAGTCGTCAAAAATATTTTTACTACCTCTTTGATTTTTTTACCATTTAATCAAGTAATTATTTTCAATAGACTATTAAATCCATCGTAATTAATTATTTTCCATATGGTTATTTTAAACAGAATTATAATTTTTTATATAATAACCCTGTAGAGAATAATAATTTTCAACAGAACTAAATTAATGTCTAAAACAAACCATTCAAAATAATAATTTTTGTTTCAAATGATATTTTTTAAGTAATTCAATTGATATAGGTTTTTTTATAATATATATACATTGAAAATGATCCATCTTAAAAATGATATAAGTATAAATATTTTACCACATAATTGAAAAGTACATTCGAAATTATTTGATAAGTATTTACAAAAGAATCTAAAATATTTCAAAACTAATCATGGTTATTTGGATTATATTTTTCATTCAATCAAAAATTACATCAAGGAAGGTTATTATTCAAAATTAATTTGAGATCCCATAAAAAATATCTCAAAATAATGAAAACATTTCCACTAATCCAATTAAAGACAGATTCTAATTTTTTTGTAAGTGTTTGTCTCTATAAATAGTATTTGGAATTAAATTCGAATTCATTCAAAAAAATAATTTTGCTGAAAAAATTGTGAGGGAATACTAGAAACTCATAGAAATTAAAATTTACATTAGTGTATGTAGTATTTATCCCATTGTAAAATTGTTATTTATAATATCAAGTGTATCTATATATGACACACTGCTCTGGTTTTCAGTATCATAAACTGTTCATTTTCAAAGTTGATTCTAAGATGCTAAATATATGGTAAATACTTGATACCACACATATATTTCAAGGGAATTTTCAATATTTAATGCAAGCATAAAAGTGATTTATAAACCTAAACAAGGATCACTATGCAAGAATTCCAAAATCCAATATACTATAAAATGATAAAATTATTCATATACCATACCTTGTAGAGATAAAGAAACTATAATAATTAAATTCTTCTTAAATATTTATAATGATGTATCCAAAATACATCTCTTTTCAATGGTGTATCCATGAGTTGATGATGAATCACTCGATGCTTGAGAATAACTCTCCCAAGACACATGACATGCGAGTGCGTATCATAGTAAAGGGTGAAGAATATAGGTATATTTTGGTATGTGAGTTTTTTTATGGGCTTTAATTATTCAATATCACCAGGAAGTGGGATCCTATTTATATATATGCACTCATAGGCTCTCCCTGATACCATGTATTAATGAAGGTGTCGCAAAATGGTTGTGTAATTCCTCGACTACCCTAGAATCAATCACATTAATGATTATTACATCCTTCAATGCATTTAATCTTTTGATATAATCATTATTAATGATAACCAATATGGGAAAAAACGAAAAATTTGTGATTAATATTCAGTAAATATTGATCATTTTATTAACTCATATCATAACCAATTACAATATTCTATATTCATATAATATGACTTGTTAGAGGAAGAGGTGTAACATCACTATATTTCACCCTAGGATAAGTAAAATCCATATCATAAAATATGAATTATGATCATTCATGCCATTCTATATGGCAATAATATGTCATACACTATAATAGGATATCATTAAGGAATATATGAAACACACAACCTACGATTTAGATAGTATAAGGAATCATATAACCATACCCAAATTAGACATAAGATGTGATTATCTATTGGATAAGGGATCTGTGATAATACAATTCATGAAATTAAATTACATGTGATGTATTCAAAGAAATGATTAGTATGAAATATTAGAATAAAGAATTTATTTACAGCTATATGAGATTGAAAGGCTTTGTGTGTTGTGGTTAATTGATTTCATAGAAAAATTTATTATATGAATATTAATTATTATACATGGTGCGGTATTTAGGAATCAACTCAGGAAGATTCGTGGATGTTTTATCGGAAAATGTGGCAATGAAAAATCTCTATAATATAAGATTCTAGGTTTTATTCATGCAATTTACTTTGCCATCCTCTTTGGTTGAAACAATCTCTGGATTGAATGTGACTGAATGACCATCATGCAAGTGATTTGAATGGCGTGCCTCATTTATCTTAGCAAATTACTACTTGTTGGAAGGATTGAAATAGTTCTCCTGCATATATCAACTATATCATCAAACATGTATATCAGGAAGCTAACACAGTTTCAAATGGCCATGCCTACATGGGGGTCAATCATGATATCACCTGGTTTGATGACCTCCTCATCGATCTGATTTCCTTTAATGAAAAATATTTTAACATGATACCATAATTTAGACACTTGTAGTATTTTTCTTCTTAATAATTATGTTCTATTACGCCTTTAAAATACTATTATACCTGGTGAAACTAGTGGACATCGGTAAATAGTAATATGTGTTTGATTTATAAAAATTAATTTATCTTTGTATGTTGAGTAGCATTGATGCATTTCTAAGGGAAGATCATTTCATACATTTATGAATTAAAAAATTTATATTTATTTTTAATACTATAATTTCTCATTGGGTCACAGTTTATGGTTGAAATATTGGTAAATGATTAATAAATATGTGGGATATCCTAAAATGATGTTTTTGATGGGTATTCATAAGGCAATTCAGATGATGTTATACATAGTGAATTGAGAGAAAACATTCCAAAAGTGTTTTGGATGATCTCTAAGAGGATTTTTGGATATGGTCTCACAAGTTATATTATATGACTCAAAATAAGGTTAAATGGACCAAAATCTATGAGTATTTAGTCAAAGTGGAATATTTATATTGATTATCTTGAAATCCTTATCCCAAATGATGAGTTTATGAAATATCATATGGCATGATGAGGTATATTATAATGCATGATATATGATATCATTCAACTTTAATATGCCAATCATAATTTAATATTTGGAAATATCATAATCCATGAATTGTAAAATATGTTTTATTATGAATCCCATTATACATTTGAGCAGCCAAATGATAAATGTTATTATTCAAGAATCATCAATATTGGCTATAAAATTGTGAATGTTTCAAATGATGAAACACTTGGTAGGATCCAAACAAAAATCATATACTGAAATAATTAATGACCAAAACATATCCCATACATTATATAAAACATGAGTTATAACATTATTTCATTGGGATCATCCACAATGACTATATAATAAGGTAGTAACCCAAATAGTGTGTGTGTATGTGTGATCATGCTCTTTCTGATTCTCACATTCCCCAAAACATTATATTTATTAATCTATTACCATGAGAGGTCCTATAAAAACATAGAGAAAATGGTAATCCTTCTCAAATGATGTGTTAATCATATCAACTAATGCATACACCACAGAGGAGTGAATATGTTGGTTTCCTACGAGGCTTGTTCTTTAAGTGAACACATGAATAAAGTGATAGAGGAGATCATCGGTATAAGGTATAATTTTTTAAATGTTTATACATGTTTTTATATTTATGTAATACTCAATATTTAATTTTTTTCATCTAAATATTTCCATATATTTGATTAAATATTTATATATATGTAAAACATCCATCAAAAGTATGGCTAATGAGTGCCACTATAGATTAAAGGATGATTGAAAAGGTTGTCGATGGTATTTTAGGTGGGATATGAGGTATGATTGGAATAGGTAATGTTAATCTCAAAAGGATAGATTTTTTTTGAATTTAACTTTATAATCACATGATGTTTAGTTCTCGAAACACAATATTGGGTAAAAATCCCTCTCGATGTCATATCATGGTTTTTTGGTTGAATTTTTTGTTGAAAAAATCGGATAAAAAATATAGTCTTGATGTTCTAGTGTGGTTGTTCAAAAATCATGTTATAAAAGTTATATATATGGTGGATACCTTTTAATATTTGTGAATAATGGTTCTAGATGTAAAGACCCGTAAATTTCAAGGAAATCTATTTCTTAAATTCTTTGGGATTTTAGGAGTACGCGGTTTCTGACGGAACCTGATTCCGAGGACCGGTGTGCCCGAAATCAATTTACGAAGTTTATCTCGGGTACGTTCAGTGAACGAATGAGTGAGTTTTTATAGCTTTTGAACCGGTGCACGGAATCGAAATCTGAGGGCACTGATGAAACCGCAGCGCCAGTAATTGCTTAAGAAGACCTTTTATGGAGTTGCGTTTGCTCGTGAAGAGTTGTTAAAAAAATTGGATTAATAATTAAGTGAAATAAGTTGTGTTACAATTTTTCACTTATAAGAGGTTAACTCCCATGTGTGGGAGTTGGGGCGAGACCCGCTAAAATCCTAACCCTTGGTAGGATATTAGTGAGGTGGGGCCCACATGAGCCCCCACCTTTAGAAATTCTTTAACCCCTCCAAACCTCCCAAGTATTAAATGTTGTGGCTACCCCCTTCCACATTAATTCATTCCAACTAAACTCACCATTAATTTAGAAAATTCAATACTAATTAATTAAGTGATTTTAGGTTTTTGAATTTGAAGTTGTTGGCAAAGGTAATAAAATAAGGCAAAGGCCTTATTTTGTTTCTATTGCTTCATTTTGTTGAGAGAGGGAGAGTTCTACACTTTGAAGAACATCATCTTCCTCCTTGAAGAATGTGATGAACGCCGACACGCCATTCCATCTTCTATCCACATCAAAGAAAGGTAGACGCCGCTTCTTCCTCAGATGATCTCCGTCAATGTATTTGGAGCCTCACCTCGCGACTTTGTTTCCTGTAACGATCATCGTTCGACATCTTCTTCGTGGTAGGGGTGTGTTTTGAATTGAGAAATAATGGTTTTCCTTCCATGTTGATGTTTCTCACTAAACCTTTTGCTGAAAAACTAATGCGGAAGGAACCAGACAAAACTATCACGGTCTGATTCCTCTTTCGTTCTTTTTGTATGGGGTTCTCCAACCGTTCTTGAGCGGGGAATCAAGGCAATTTTTTGGAGCTGATCAGAGGCTCGAAACCATCGGAAACGGCCTTGGAACATCTTGAAAACCTAGGAATGAGAGTTTTGTTGCAAAAGGATCATCGAGACAAAGTACGGAACCTCGGGAGGCGTTCTGGCCAGAGGAGTCGATTCTGGAAAATTCCATAATACACGGCATGTACCTCCAAATAACCCGTTTTGAAGTACAAGCATTCAGTGGCAGAAGTAACAGACATCAGGAGAAGTGATACACGGCATGTGACACCGGTCACACGACGTGTACTGTCCACAGAGATTGACAGAGAATAATTCGATGGACATGGCTTATATTCAAGGGAAATACACGGACACAGACAGAAATACATGGCTACGAGGCAAGGCATGCATTATCTTCTTTTAAAGGAATGAGCGGCTTCAAGAGGATCGGCGTGTAATACGAGAGATACAAATACATGGGCAGAACCACATGACCACGAGGCATGACATGTACTACCTTCACCATGGTAGAAGCAGCATCGTGATAACTCAGTGTGTATTCTGGGAATACACAGACATAGGGTGGAGTACACAGGCAGGTACTCCAATGCATGGCCAGGCATGGCCAGCGTACATGGAGCCGACCCCAGAATTTTGGACATGGCGTGTAACAATACCACACGCCGTGTACTTACTTATTACACAAACAGCCCTTCGACACAGGCTGTGGTACAAGGAAAGTACCCATGGACTGAAGACACGGCGTGTAACAATAACACACACCATTTACATACCTTTTTACAAGTCCAGTTCCATGACATGGGTCGTTTCACCCGGGTAGTACCCGGTGTCCGATGACATGGCGTGTATTGCATACCTACACGCCGTGTACTTTTGGAAAATGGATTGGTTGTCTCATTCTCCGTGACTTGGGCATGTTTTTCTTAGATTTACCCTCTGTCGCGAGACAGAATTTTGGGATACATCAACTCCAGACTACGTGTTAGTTGATGTATCGACCCCCTTCGCTCATGGAGCGGACCCTCCCGGAATCGAGCATGCTGTGTTCGGGAACCCTAGAGCTGGCTGCGACTATGACTACGATGACGAATGTTCTGAAATCCTCCATGGGTTCGGCAGCGACGACGACCGTACTGGAATCCTCCGTGGGTTCGACAACGATGACTACTGTTCTTGTATCCTATGTGGGTCCGGTAGTACGTGACTACTGTTCTTGTATCCAACGTGGGTCTGGCAGTATTTGACTCTGTACTTGTATCCTATGTGGGTCTGGCAGAGTAGTTGGTCTTGTATCATTTGTGGGTCCAACAGCATAGCTGGTCATGTATCCTATTTGGGTCCAACAGCTTAGATGAATCAGTGGCTACATATAATAATCTATATTACCTTACTAAGTGTATACCTATTTGAGATGAGTCTTAACTTACAATCAATATCATCTATATGATTGTTGTGCTTTCCTGTGTGGATTGGGTTGTGCCTTCCTGTGTAGATTGGGTTGTGAATTCCCTATGTGGAATGGGTTATGTAATTCCTATGTGGACTGGGTTGTATCTTGGGCTCGTGAGCTGGAGCCGAGATGGAAGTGGTGACTTAGGTATATTAATGCGAATATACCTAAGTGGTGTTGGTTGTTACTACGTGATTGTATCTTTATTTTTTGGTATATCCTTCATGGATTCGAGGAGACCTTCGGGGGTCTCGGGGTCCTTCTGAGTAGCGTATACTCACCCCTGCGTGGGCTATGCCCGCAATTAGTTTTGTTGGATTCAGACGACAGACAACGCTGATCGAGGTGGGAGTTCATGGAGCTGGACGGTACCTGGAGGTGGATCACTGAATGGGATGTTCTTGGAGCGGACCACTGGACCTGAGGAGAAGAGGGGACTATCTATACCCACCCTTCATGTAAGATTACCAGAGGACTTCTCAGAGTTGCTGTATTACTTTTCTACTATTGTACTTTCTTTTCAGTTATACTTTACTTCAGTTGGGTTTGTATTCTGGCCCATTTATTTTTCCAGCACTTACTTTTGTAGTTCAGTTTACTTAGAGTTTACTTCAGTTTGCATTCTCTGTAGTGTTTGTTCTCTTTATAAATGCAATTCCTTCCCTTTTTATCAGGATTTACGCATTTTCTGATAGTCTCCAGCCCCTAGACTATGGAAGGCGGGCTTGGGGTAGTCACGACATGGGCGCTGAGGACGGGTCGTGACAAATTGGTATTATAGGAGTTCGGTTGTACCGCAGAACTCAGGACTCTGATCATTCTTCTATGTAAAGCAATAGTGTTAAGGGTATTCAGTGTGGCTAACAGTCCAGGGAGTCCAGTGTTGGTGCGTTGGCCGATGTATCCATACACCAGGACCCTGACTTCTGATTTCCGACTCAGTGCACGAAAACATTGATTGCATGTGTGTTTCAAAAGATTTATTTGTGATTACTTTGTGTCAGCTCACCAGGTATACTGTATTGACCGTGGCACACATGTTTCATTTCAGGATGCCCCCACGATGGAATCCATCTAGGGTTCCTAGAATTGTGCGAGAAGACAGCCCACCGGGCGATGAGGCCTCGGTGCAAGGCCCTATTACAGTGGGAGCACCAGCGGTACCTCCTCCCGTCGAGCCACCGATGCCACCCGACCCAGCCGTTGAGGTTGCACGTCGCCTTAGTGAACTACATGAGTTTCAGCGTCAGAGACCACCTAGGTTCCATGGGGAGACGGACCCTCATGCAGCTGGGGATTGGCTGGAGGCTATTGTACATGTTTTCAGGTTAGTAGGGACACCAGCTGACCTCATGGTGATCCTTGCAGTGAGTCTCCTACATATAGCTGCAAGTTGATAGTGGATCTTGATGCTCCTGGTGCATGACGAGGCATCTATACTTTGGTCGGACATTGAGAGCCTCTTATGCTCAGAGTTCATTCTAGTCAACCTCTGTGCGGTATGCATTCAGGAGCTACTATAGCTGCGATAGGACAGCATGACGGTATCCCAGTACTCGGCTAGATTTTCCTATCTCTCGCACCATTCCACGGACATGGTATGGGACCCATTCCTCTTAGTCCGGACCTTCGAGTAGGGACTGAGGCATGAGAACGGGGCATCGATGATCTCCCTCAGCATTCCGATGCAGGCAGGAGTACTGGAGCGAGCCCTTCTCATAGAGATATTTCTTTCTGAGCCTACACTAGTAGCGAGACCTACCATAGGGAGCCATATAGCAGAGTCTTCTGCAGCTGGAAGTTGACGGATGTCATAGGGGTCCAAGCGGACTAGACCATTAGGCGGAATACCTCAGGACACTGGCTCAGAGGTGAGGGGCACACGGCACAAAGCCAGTCTTACAAGGAGCAGACAGTGCTATGCATGCAGCGGGCAGGGCCACATGGCTCATGACTGCCTGACCCACCATGAAGAGGAGCAGCTGACGGTTGAGGGACCACCCAGGCAGAGGCAGAGGTTCGACCATGGTGGATTGTAAGGAGTAGGCGGAGAAGGAAGAGGAGCTGGCCGAGCAACAGGTAGTGGGCGAAGCTTTGAGGCTCTACCACCACCACCACCACCACCAGGAGGTCTACCCCGACCACAGGGAGCTGGCAGACAGAGGCAAGCTCAGTTTCAGGCAGCGGAGGCCTACGACCACAGTGCACCAGAGATGATTTGAGGTACTATCTGTGTCTACTCTACCCTTGCTGCAGTTCTTATAGACATAGGAGTGATTCATTATTTCATTGCTGTTGCCCTTATTCGGAGCTTGGAGATTCTGACGGAGCCTTTGGCTCGCTCATTACGGCTAGAGACTCCTACGGGAGAAAACTCAACGATCACGCACTGGTACCTGCAATGTGAGCTTAGTCTAGGAGGTGAGAGCTTGGGCTGGGATTTTCTTGTAGTGACGTTGAAGCCTTACGACGTCATCTTGGGCATGGATTGGTTATTTACAATTTATTCTTAGATAGACTGTATTAGATTCAATGTGCGGTGTGTTCGGACTGATGGAAGCAGGTTCACCTTCACCGGCGAGAAGGGAGCCTTTGCAGCACATGATAGACTCACGCAGAGGAGGGGATAGCCGATCACTCATCAGTTGGCTAGCCTCATCCTAGGAGCAGTTGACGTGCGGAGTCCAAGTTTCCCTGTTGTGCTGGATCAGTATGCAGACGTTTTTTCGGATGATATTCCAGGACTACATCCTCGTAGAGAGGTAGACTTCTATATTGACTTGTACCCCGGGACAACCCTGATATCCACTCCAGCATATCGGATGGCTCCCACTAAACATCGAGAGCTACAGGTACAACTGGAGGACTTTCAGGGAAAGGGATTCATTCGACCCAGTGTTTCAACATGGGCTTCCCCGATTTTGTTTGCCAAGAAGGCGGACAGGAGCTTGCTACTATGTGTCGATTACCGTCTCCTGATCAAGGTGACTGTGAAGAACAATTATCGGCTTCTGAGGATTGACGACCTCTTCGATCAGCTCAAGGGATCACGATGGTTTTTGAAGATAGACCTTAGGCCAGGCTATCATCAGCTCAGAGTTTGAGACAAGGATGTGGAAAAGACGGCCTTCAGATGTCGGTAGGGCCAGTATGAGTTCTTGGTTATGCCTTTCGGCGTAACCAACACTCCAGCAGTGTTCATGAGTCTCATGACCAAGATCTTTCAGCCTTACCTCGATCGATTTGACATAGTCTTTATCGACGACATATTGATTTACTCGACTACTGAGGAGGAGCACGCCTACCACTTGTGGGTTTTACTGGATACACTCTGAGAGCACCGGCTTTATGGTAATATCTCGAAGTGTTAGTTCTAGAAGGTGAGGTCCACTTCTTAGGACACCTCATCTCTGAGATAGGAGTTACGGTGGATCCTGTGAAGATCGAGGTAGTGCTAGATTGGGAGCCACCCAGGAGTGTGACGGAGGTGCTGAGATTCCTAGGTTTGGCTGGGTACTACTGAAGATTTGTGTCATACTTCTCCAGAGTTTCGGAACCACTTTCAACTTTGACGAAGAAGGGGAAACCCTTCATGTGGTCAAATAGATGTCAGCAGAGCTTCTAGGAGTTGAGACAGAGATTGACCAGCGCACCTATCTTGAGGCTACCAGAGAAGGGAGTAGGGTACGTAGTCTAGTCTGATGCATTAGGGACCAAAATCAGGTGTGTCATGATGCATGAGCGTGCATTGATCACCTATGGATAATGACAGTTGAGGCAGCATGAGCAGAACTACGCTACCCATGACCTGGAGTTAGCAGTAGTGGTCTTCGCTCTGAAGATGTGGCAGCACTATCTAATGGGAGAACGCTTTACAGTCTATTCTGACCACAAGAGTCTCAGGTACATCTTCTCACAGAAGGACATGAATCGGAGATAGCGGTGATGGATTGAATTCCTATAGGACTATGACATTGAGATAGTCTATACTCCTAGAAAGGGGAACATAGTAGCTGATTCTCTCAGTATGAGGATGAGAATTTAGCTACTTGGAGAGGTGATAGAGAATCTGGCCACATTATAGATATACTTTGTGGATAGAGATGGGGCAGCCTTCCTTCAGTTGCTCACAGTCACACCTCCACTTCTTTAGCGGGTCAGAGAGGCACAACGTGGGTACGTTGACTGTGAGATGCGGCATGCACAGATTTCCACAGGACAGGAACCTGATGGATTCTCGATAGGAGGAGAGAACATCATCCTTTTTAGAGGATGTACAATGGTACCAGCTGATTTATAGAAGGAGGTTCTGAGATAGTTTCACACTCCCCCTATATCGGTATATCTTGGAGTGGTGAAGATGTACCGGGATCTCATACGACCTTACTGGTGGCTGGGTATGAAGAAGGTTGTGGAAGATTTCATTTCTTAATGCCTCACTTGCCAGTAGGTGAAGGCGGAGCACCACGTACCAGCAGGCTTGGTACAACCCTTGGAAGCCCGGAGTGGAAGTGGGATGGGAATTTATGGATTTTGTGACTGGACATCCCTGTACTTCCAGAGGACACGACTCTATTTGGGTGATTTTAGATCGACTCACCAAGTCAGCTCACTTCATACCTATCAGAGAGTAGGGGTCAGTGGAGAGATCGGGATGTCACTACATTCAAGAGATCGTACAGATTCATGGTGTGCCATCATCTATCATCTCCGATTGAGATGCTCGCTTTACATCCCAGCTTTGGAAGGGGTTGTAGGAGGAACTCGGGACACAGCTACATCTGAGCATAGCCTTTCACCGTCAGACGAATGGTCAGATAGGGAGATCCATTTAGACTCTCAAGGACATGCTCCGTGAATGTGTCCTCGACTTTGGTCGTAGCTGGGAGGATCACCTACCCTTGGTGGAGTTTTCACACAACAACAGCTACCACTCTATCCTCAGGATGGAACCATACGAGGCATTGTAAAGTCGACCTTGCAGGTCACCTCTGTGCTGGACAGACCCTGGGAAGTCAGCACTTGTGGGACCAGAGATGGTCCAGGCCACGACTGAGAAGTTCCAGGTCATCCAAGAGCGGATGAGGACATCTCAGAGCCGACAGAAGTCTTATTCTGAAAGGAGGTGGAGACAGCTAGAGTTCGAGGATGGCAACCACGTTTTCTTGTGGGTCTCACCTCATCGTGGATTATGATGATTTGGATGGGGCGACAAGTTATCTTCACGCTTCATCGGACCATTCCAGGTTCTCAGCAGGATAGGCGAGTTGGCTTATCACCTTGCTCTACCACCTCAGTTGCACCGGGTGCACGACGTCTTCCACGTATCACAACTGAGGAGATACGTGCATGACTCGACACATATCATCGACCACGTGAAGCTGTACATCGATAACTTGGAGACTTTTGCAGAGGTCCCGGTAGAGATCAAGGATCGATAGGAGCAGGGCCTACATGGACGGTCGTTTCCTCTAGTGCGCATCAGGTGGCAACACAAGAACCTCTAGGAGACCACTTGGGAGTGGGAGGCTCAGATGCGTGCTCAGTACCCTCATTTGTTTCCCTAGATTGTGATGTATCTTTATGGGGATGTAAATCCCTGAGGTGGGAGTAATTTAAAGACCTGTAAATTTCAAGGAGAATTTTTTCTTAAATTCTTTGGGATTTTATGAGTATGTAGTTTATGACGGCACCTGATTCTGAGGCCATGTGTGCCCGAAATCAATTTCTGAAGTTTAGCTCAGGTATGTTCAGTGAACGAATGAGCGGGTTTTTCTACCTTTTGAACCATTGCTCGGAATCGAAATCTGAGGGCACTGATGAAACTGTAGCACCGGTAATTGGTTATGAAGGCCTTTTCTAGAGTTGTGTTTGCTCATGAAGAGTTGTTAAAAAAGTGTGGAATAAGAATTAAGTGAAATAGGTTATGTTACAATTTTTCACTTATAAGAGGTTAACTCCCATGTGTGGGAATTGGGGTGGGAACCGCTAAAATCCTAACCCTTGGTAGGATATTATTGAGGTTGGTCCCACACGAACCCCCACATTTACAAATTCTTTAACCCCTCCAAACCACCCTTGTATTAAATGTTGTGGCTACCCCCTTACACATTAATTCATGGTAACTAAAATCAACATTAATTTAGAATATTAAAGACTAATTATTTAAGAGAATATAGGTTTTTGAATTTGAAATTGTTGGAAAATGTAATAAAATAATGCAAAGGCCTTAGTTTGTTTTTGTTGCTTCATTGTGTTGAGAGAGGGAGAGTTCTACACATTGAAGAACTTCATCTTACTCCTTGAAGAACACGAAGAACGCCGAGACTCCATTCCATATTCTCTCCATGTTAATGAATTCGAGAAGCCGCTTCCTCCTCGGATGATCTCTATCAATGTATACAGATCCTCACATCGCGACACCATTTCCCACGACGACCATCATTCTAAATCTTCTTCAAGGTTGGGGTGTGTTTTTATTTGAGAAATAATGGTTTTCCTTCCATGTTAATGTTTCTCTCTAAAACGTTTTCTATCAAACTAATGCAGAACAAACTAGAACAAACTAACACGGTCTGATTCCTCCGCCATTCTTGTTGTATGGTGTTCTCCAACCGTTCTTGAGCAGAGAGACAAGGAAAGTTTTCGAAGCCGATCGGAGGCTCGAAACCTTCGGAAAAGGCCTCGGAACATCGGGAAAACCTATGAATGAGAGTTTTTTTGCAAATGGATCATCGGGACAAATTATAGAGGCCTCAGGAGGCATTTTGGTCCAAGGCGTCGATTCTGGAAAATTCCAGAATACACAGCGTGTAACTCCAAAGCACACGCCGTGTAGTACAAGCGTTCAGTGGAAGAAGTGACCAACATCAGGAGAAGTTACACAAGACGTTTGACACCGGTCACACGTCTCGTACTATACACACAATTTGATAGAGGAAAATTCAATGGACAAGGTGTGTATTCAAGGGAAATACATAGACACAGATAGAAATACACGGCTACGAGGCATGGCATGTATTATCTTCTTTGAAAGGTAGGAGCGGCTTCAAGAGGCTCGGCATGTAATCCAAGAGATAAACGGACACGGGCAGAACCACACGACCAAGAGGCATGTCTTATACTACCTTCACCTTGGCAGAATCGGCATCATGATGACTCGACGTGTATTCCGGGAATACACGAACACGGGGTGGAGTACATGGGCATGTACTCCACCGCACGGCCAGGCACGACCAGCGAACACGGAGCCGACCCTAGATGTTTTGACATGGCGTGTAACAATACCACACACTGTGTACTTACTTATTACATGAACAACCCTTCGACACGGGCTGTGGTACATGGACTGTACCTATGGGCTGAAGACACAATGTGTAACAATACCACTCACCATGCAATTACCTTTTTACAAGACCAGTTCCATGACACGGGCTGTTTCACATGGGATGTACCTGGTGTCTAATGACACGATGTGTATTGATTACCTACAAGCCATGTAATTTTGGAAAATGGCTCGGTTGTCTCATTCTCCGTGACTTCGGCACATTTTTCTTGGTTTTCCCCTATGTCGCGAGACAGAATTTTGGGATACATCAACTCCAGACTACATGTCGGTTGATATATCGACCCCCTTGGCTCATTGAGCAGACCCTCCCGGAATCGAGCATGATGTGTGCGGGATCCCAAGAGCTGGCTGCGACTGTGACGACGATGACGACTGTACTGAAACCCTTCGTGGGTTCGGTAGCGACGACGACCGTACATGAATCCTCCGTGGGATCGACGGTGATGAATACTATTCTTTTATCCTATGTGGGTCTGGCAGTACATGACTACTGTTCTTTTATCCTATGTGGGTCCAGTAGTATTTGACTCTGTACTTGTATCCTACGTGGTTTCGGCAGAGTAGCTGGTCTTGTATCCTTTGTGGGTCCGACAGCTTATCTGGTCTTGTATCGTATGTGGGTCCGACAGCTTAAATGGATATGTGGATACATCTTATCATCGCTATCACCTTATGAAAAGTATACCTGTGTGAGTAGAGTCTTAATTTAAAATCAATATCATCGATATGATTGTTGTTCTTTCCTGTGTGGATTGGGTTGTTCTTTCTTGTGTGGATTGTGTTGTGAATTTTCTGTGTGGAATGGGTTATGTTATTCTAGTGTGGACTGGGTTGTATCTGGGGCTCATGAGCTAGAGCCGAGATGGAAGTGGTGAATTAGGTATATTTAAGGGAATATACCTAAGTAGTGTGGGTTGTTACTTCATGATTGTATATTTCCTTTTTGGTATATCCTTCGTGGATTTTGGGAGACCTTTGGGGGTCTTGGGGTCCCTACTGAGTAGCGTATACTCACCCATGGATGGTCTATTCCCAAACATCGTTGTATTGGATGCAGACGACGGATATCGCTGATCGAGGTGGGAGCTCATGGAGCTGGACGGTACCTGGAGGTGGATAAATGGACGGGACATACTTAGAGCGGACGACGTGAGCCGAGGAGCAGAGGGTACTATATGGACCCACCCTTATGGTGGGATTACCAGAGGATGTCTCAGAGTTGCTGCTTGACTTTTCTACTACTGTACTTTGTTTTCTATAGTACTTTTCTTCAGTTGGGTTTATACTCTATCCCATTTACTTTTCCAGCAATTACTTTTGTAGTTAAATTTACTTAGTGTTTACTTCAGTTTGCATACTCTATGGTGTTTGTATTCTTTATAAAGGCAATGTCTTCCCTTTTTATCAGGATTTATGCCATTGGCGCTAGTCGCCAGCCCCTGGCCTATGGAAGGCGGGCTTGGGGTAGTCATGGCATGAGCGCTGAGGACGGGTTGTGAAACTAGAAGCTCTATAATTTATTTATAAATTTTTATAGGGAAAATGGGGAAATAGTTTGATTTTTTATCAAGTGAAAATTTGGATGAGCTTGTGTAATTTTTTGTGAAAGTGGGGTTGTAACATATTCTCATTCATTTCTTTAAAAGTTAACATTTTCTTGAATATTCGGTCAGTCAATTATTAATGGAATTTAATGAATCAAATAGAGTTTCATGAAGGTGGTGAGTTAATTAGTGGAAAAAGATGGTGGATATAACATATTTTCCAAGAATGACAAAGATTGGTTTGAATGAAAAATATTTTTTTGGCTATTTTCGAAGGGTGAGTTTCAAAAACAAAAATTTTCCAAATATAAAAAATGTTAATTGTAGGGTTTTTAAGTCACAAAGAAGTTTTTATTTCCATATACATATGTCTATACACCCTTATTTAATATTGTCTTCGAATTAATGAATATTATAGATATATTTCCATGAAATACTTATGTAAATGTACTTATTGTGTGAAATAATTTAAATGATTTTTTATTATGTGAATGAAGGTGTTTGATCCCAGGTTTATCTTGAGTCATGAATCTATTTTTTAAGACTAAATTCATTGTTTTTATTCCATGTAAATTCTTAATGATTTCACAAGAGTTTCAGGAGTGTCTGAGGCATATTAAGTGCACAAAACCTGAGTTTCTAGAAAAGGTAGCTAAGGCACATTGTTACTAGAAACAGTGTGACCCAGGACACCGAGTTTGAGTAAAACATTCGGTGTTGTACTAAGAGTAAAAAATGGTGAACATATTTTTAAAAAGATGTGTCGAAGGCTGCATGCTTGTGTGTGCACCTATATAATTTTTATCCTTGGTGGTTTTCATGGTGTGTGCATGGTTAGTCAAACTGTGTACATGATCCATGATGGGTTTCCCTTAGTATAGATAAGGGAGCAAAGTTGGAATACGGTTTGAAAAATCGCATGTCAAAACTGTGCGGCCTATAAATTTTGAAAAAAATTATAATTTGGATTGTAATGACTTATATTTTCAGTATCTCAACTCGTATATTGTTTACAGTATATAGGGAGTAACTTATTCTCTTATTTGAAAACTTTTCAAGAAAACATCTATTCTTTTACAATAATTCACTATCCAAACATAGATTCAAACACCATTTTTCTCATTTGATCTGCACTGGTATGTTCAATATTCATCTTGTTCATCCTTCATTTCTCTTTATACTAAATGAGTTATTTTAATGCAAGCTAATATGACTTATTTCTAATATTTTTATCCATTCCTAATTTTTTCTTGATCTGGAAAAAATAAAAGGACAATTCTAAAAGTGTATTTTACAACGTGTATATTGTTGGAGGTCGATCCCTTTACCTCATTTTTTGGGGTTTCATATTCCTAGTTTTTGTTGTTTCACATGCCATACTTTTCGACGTTTCTCCTAAAATTTAATTGAACACCATGATTGAATTTTTTAGATCCAATTAATGTTTCCTACTAGTGCCTTTTTATCATTGGAGTATTTTTCCCCAACCTATTCCACCCATGGGGTGTGTGTTTGTAACTATTCTATTTTATACTATACTACTAGGTGAGCGTGAGCTCACCAGTTATTTTGCAAGGCTTTTTAAATTGAATGATAATTAAATTATTGATTAGGAGAATGTTACACCTCCTTTGAAATGTGGTTAAATGATATGAAATAATTATAATGATTTAAAGTAATTTATTAAAATTATAAAAATTAGTTGGAAACATCATGATATGTGAATTTATAAGAAGTGATGAATGTAATGATTGATGAATTGATAATGGTAGAGGATTCCTTGGACGATCTCCTTGGATTATGATTCCATAATTTTCCATAGACATGTCTAATACATAGATCCGTATTGAATATGGTAGTGGTTGACTTGGATATTTATACTCCTTGGATTTGAATTCCATTAGAAGCCAATGGAATTGCTACACCTTGGATCCGTATTTCTTGGAATCGTAGTGGAAATGATTTGTTGAAATGCTCCTTAGACTCCACATAAATATTTTCTGAGTTTCCATTAATATGATATTATTACTCAATGCGAACGAGTTGTTCTTCAATACCTCATATCTAACCCTTCGTGGACTAACATTGGATTTCATGTCATGGGAATTCTGTATGTTTACACTTGAATACACAGTGTGGCCAATATGGATAGTTTTTATTTGATTTACATATAGGCTAGGTATATGTAGGAAATCATAGTTTTCTGACTGGATAATGTAACACTTGTTTATTTTTTATTTATAGATCACCCTTTTTATGGGTGATTGGATATTGTCATAGGGAGACATTTTTTGATGGACCAGATCATATATTTACCTGACACATACATCTATTATTATTATACATGTGATATAATTCTCACTACTAATATTTATATTACACATATTTTACATGTTAAAAACACAATTCGAAGTGTCCCACCAAGTTTTATCTCACACCCTGTTCAGGATGCAGTTGGATACACGGATATAGTTCATGGATGTAGGTAGGTATTATGTAATTTGGACACTTTTTAATACATTATTTGATCATTTCATAGGAGTTGGGGATCAATGGACTGATCTAGGCTCGTGATGCTCACTATATATAGTTATTTTTGGTCTTTTTGTATTTTTATTTTGTTATTTTATTAGTTTAATGTTTCCAAGTATTTCTTATGATTCTATTATAGAGACATTACATGATCATCATATCATATATGGAACCTCTTTTGGATTATTTATTGTTAATGACTTTTTGATGTTATTTTTTATTATATTGGATTATGATTCCACTATTTATTGATATTTTAACAAAACTAGGTTATACTATTTCATGAGCACATAATCCCTACATTGATACTTTATAGGCCCTCTCTGCTAGTTGGTTGCATTTAGTGTATGGGGAGGCGCACTTGAGGCCATGTGACCCACTAGCTCGTGGCACCATTTAGTGGATCCAAGGACAAGAGGTTACACAATGTACATGTGTCTATATGGATAACTATGTTACTAAAAATATTGAATTTTTTATGAAACTAAAAATCTTCATGAAAGTTTGGAAGTTTCCTGAAGTGTGTGAAAATATTGTGTGATATAAACTGCTTTACGAACAAGAAGAGAATTTGCGATAATTTATATTTTAAATTTCTATTCACCACTTGGATGAATGAATAGATTCATGAAACCGTTTCTATTCTGGATAAAATATTTATTGATGAAATAAATATTTTTCTACTCAAAGAACATTTATTAAACATTATAAGTGAGAGTAGTGAGCTTTCAACACATATTTTTTAGTGAACCAATTGGGATTGTTTTTCCACTATAAACATTTCTACATAAGTGAACATTGGAATATTTTGGATTATCAACATATCAATTTTTTATGATCCTTGTAGTAGATCAATAAGGATAATCCTAGTAAAATTTTCATGTATCCTAAATGTTTATATATATAATTCGATGAGATAAAGTGGGAATAATGTTCTATTTAACAATAAAAAAATAATTTGGGTGTTTTTTGTAACATACATACCCTGATACACAATCCCCTTAGGTTGAACCTTGTGGGGATAAAAATGTGTATCAGTTGTACATGATAATACGAGTAATTATTTATCAGTTACAACCAATGTATCTTTCATTCACAAAGGGAAACTAGTAATAGATGTATCAATTGTAAACTATTAAATAATGAAATACATAAATACGTACAATCTATAGCTTGGATGCGTATATAATAGATATTCATTATATCATAGTCAGTATGGAATGGTGTATTTCAGTATACATCGACAAAATAGAATTGGATGTTGATGTAAGAGGAATCAATGCTTCAAGTCGATCTTTAATCAATACATTATACATCATGGTTATACCTTGTAAATCCTCACATACACTATGTTAAAAGATGATTAATATTTCTGAACATTATTCAAAAGTCCTTGAATCCAAACTATATATACTATGAAACATGTATGATGACTTGAGTATTTTAAAAAATAAATCATATGAATATTTTTTTTGATATGATGAACGTGGTTTAAGAGAACAAGCATGGACCTAGAGAAACAAGCAATAATATAAGGATTTCTAAGTGCATCCTGAGATGGTTTCCACCACAATTCAATAGAAAAGTCTATATACCTGATTATAAGGATCCAAAGGATGTTATTATGAATACATTACATCATAACCTTGATTAATAAGAAATAAGAAATGGTGATAATGAGGCTATATAAAATGGGATTTACATGGAGATGGTATTTAAGGACAGAAAAAACAAACCATCGTTGACTTATAGGAATATGTATCTAGATAAAGTCATTTAATGAAATTACTTTAATAAACACATGGGAATGGGAATGTTTAAAGGGGAACTACCATTCATGTTGTTTCAATGTGAATGGTTTCGGTACCTTTCAACAATGTTTTTCAAGAAGCTTCCAAATGAGGATAAGGATGATGAAATTAAAATTATGAATTATTCATCCAATGGAAAGGAAAGATAAATTTTAAATGAAACTTCTTCAACAAGAAGATTCTAATTTATAAATAAAATTATGGTTTAGAATAATGTGAGGGTGACCAAATTAAAAACTGAAAATACCACGTTGAAAATTCTATGGTAACTTTTGTGGTAAAATCAAAGATAAATGAGAAGGGTGATGATGAAGAAGGAGAAATAGAAATAATATTTCATATTTATGTTATATTAGAGGCCACGATTGATGGGATAGATGTTTGTATAACTGAAATGATGAAATAAAATCGAGAGATTAATGATTCCAAAACTATTTATATAGAAACAAGTATATGAGAAATTTGAGATGATGCCTATAATGATTAAAAATAAAAAAGTTCCATGAGTTTTTATAACAACCTAATAATCAAATATATAAATATTACAAATTATTATATGAATATTAATTGTATATAATTATAATCCACACTATAACAAAAAATATTTCGTTTAATTAAAGACTTGTATGAATAAACAACCAGTACATAATAGGTCTACATTCTGTCCCATTATTTTTTTCACAACTAGAAACTTTTATGCACATATGTTATCTAAAACATTTCCTCATATTATATATAAAATGAATCATAATAAAGAGTGAAATCAAATTCTCAGTATGGGTAATCTAGGGAGATATATGTTAATGACCATATGAAGGAATATCATGTGCATAAGGGTAGAATAACATGAGCTTAACATTTTAAATTAATTTCCAAAAATTCATAAATCATAATGAAGACATATGGAATAAATCATGGTAGTTTTCAAGGAATAAATTATAATGTAATAAAAAAACATGGTACATTATATAATAATATAAGCATTGTATCCTTTCATAATAGAGTGAAGGAATGTGTCACATTATAATAATCCTAGAAATATTATTTCATGTTTACCCATAGAAAAATTCATCACATTTAGGTTTATGATAACCAACCATGTTCCAATTTTCGTCTTTGGATAACCTATTCTTTACCCTTTTTAGGATTAGGATGACAACTCATGTACCATCCTTTGGATTTGGGATATCCTCCCATATACCCTTTGATATAAAAAATATTAATCATTACTAAATCAACTATGGGATTTGATATACCAACCATTAATAAATTACAATCGATTCATATGTATTGCACTAGATCATAAAATCATTTATCATTTCATCATAACGTAATGCATGGAATGTAAAACGGTTTTCATCAATATTGGATCATTATAATTACAAACCATATAGTGAAATAATAAATAGAGAAACATTGGATCATATCCCTTGTAATTAATAATAAACAGCAATGTATGTCGTTATTGATTAAAATACATTTAAAAATCAAGAGAACATTTCCTAAGGAAAAGTCTCATTTTCATATTAAAATAATTAATTTGAAATCAAAAAATTTAAAAAATGAAAAAGAAAGTTTTTTTATTTTCAAAAAACAATGGAAGAATATAAGTGAATATTCAAAAACGATATATTTCACTAAGGTGGTAAAATATATTCATGTGGTGTATATCAAAATTAGGATCATGTTCACACCTTTGGTAAAAAGTATATCATTCATAAAGAGACAAGAATTTTACATTAAAACATTTTCATAGAATTTTAAACAAGGTTAAAAAAGTACATTGAGAAATATTTATAGAGTATTAATACAAATATTGAATAAATTTTAAGTAAAACATATACATTAGAGAATAATATTCCTAATCAAATTAAAAAACACAACTGGTTTTCGAAGAAAACGTTCATGAAGACATATAATTATGTAGGGAGATGAAAATGGATGGAAAATTTCTTATTTTAAAAAAATAAATAGAGTAGTATAAATAAAATATTATTTTTTAGATATAGATCATTTAATTTCATCATTATAAATTTAGTCATAAACAATCATGATAAAAAGTGACATTTTATCATAAAACCATTACAACTTTGGTTTCTTTTAAGATATAGTTACAATTAAAGGAATAACATAAAATGAAACATTAAAAAATGAGAATAATGAGAATAATGATAAAAAATATCAAAAAATATTTAGCAAAAAATTATAAAAGTTTATCGGTGTTTAACCTAACTTATGTCCCAAAGAAGATAATTTGGGATGGTGTACTACTACCACTTTGGTAATAGACAATTAAAATCCCATTAGTTGAAATAATTTGAATTAAATTTTTAAATCAAATGAATTAATAAGGTTTAATGATATAAAATTTTAAAATATCATTATATACACCTCATAAACGTAAATAGGCCCATAACAACCAATATGTCTCCACAGAAAAAGTTGAGATGCCGAACCATTACCTTAAATCTCTCCTGCTTAGTAATCTCTCTATGCACAAGTATAAAAAATTTAAATTTTTTATAATTTTATAAATTTATATATTAATACTTATAATACCATATATATTACACTTATATCATTTCAAAAAGCATTTATTAAAAACTCATTATGAAAATCATCATGTTTAGGTGTAGTTTGTTTCATTTTTCTTTAATGGTTTAGTTCGACAGTTATGGTCATTTCACATTCATATTACTTCCATCATCAATTCTTTTATTAATTTTTTTAGTATAATATTTAATCAGTGTATAAAATTTCAAAACATTTATTATGAAATCCTTGATGAAAAATTATTTACATTACTTCATGGAGTCCGTAATTCAAACATATATACGAGAGATGTTTACCACTTTTTGATAGATGAGACCAAATAATGGTACATATTAAATCAATTTTATAGATTAATTTTTATTTCATAATTAGAATATATATATATACAAACAATATATCATTAATAACAAAAATCCATGAAATATGTTGATGGAAATTGAATTATATAAGTACTTGGAGGTTGTACTACACACATACGCAAGACTGATACTTTCATTTCCCCATAGATGGAGAATATTTATGAAATGGTTGTAATATAAATATAGAAAAATATAATTAAATTTAATATGATATATTTATAATTATTTATGGACATAATATGTTTATGGTAGTTGAAATATGATATAAAATTGAAAGGGCTTCGTTAAGATATATACCACTTTTTTGGGAGGCCTCATTTGTCTTACACAATAAGCCATGAAAGATTTTTTATATATGAAAACATGGTATGAAAGACAAAGGGAAATAATATATGTACGTTTTTTAGTAGGGAATGTATTCTCTAGAATTGAAAAATTTTGTGAATACAGGTGGAGAAAGGGTTCCCTTTTATAAGTGGGGGTGGGGGTCACAAATTTATTTACTTAAAGGATTTCCATAATATATGGTCTGTTACCTATGGAAGTAAATCCAAATAGAAAATAAGTTGAATTGAATATGATATAAGTGGTAAATATTATCAGAAAATAATAATTTGATAGGATTTTAGGGCATTCATACCCTTCTATCGTAGTTTAAACCACTATGTAAACCCATTTTAACCATAACTATGGTAAACATATTTTACTAATTTAAATATTCATCGTAAAAAAATTAGGTTGAACCTATTAAATTATATTAATTAGACTAATTTAAAATATTTAATCCATTTTAATTGAATAAATTTCAATAATGGAAATAATTTAAATTTAAATCAGAATGGAAAACAGAATGAAAATATACTTTTAGAAAAATGATTTTTTATGGAAAATCAATATTTATTTCAATTAAATGCCATGTAAAATCCAAAAAATTAATTTTAAAATATTATAATATATATATAATATAATATATTCATTAAAATAATTAATTAATAGATATTAAATGTATTTATTAAGATAAAAATACATTGCGCGTATAAAAAATGTTTTTAGAAAAATGTATTTTTATTCCCAAAATTGAACTTATACCAAAATAATGTTTCTAAATGATTCTAATTTAATTGATTTTATTAGTGATAAATTAAAATATTTTTATTTTACTTGAATATAAAATTGAAAATTAAATTGTAATTTTAAATTAATTTATTTGATTAAAACAAATGACACTTTTATAGAAATCTATTTTTCACTATTCACTAAAAAATTATTAGAAAGATAAAAAAAATCCCCAAAGATAATATTAAATTGTTAATTTGAAAAATTATTTTAATTACCTAAAATAATATTTCTATAAAATGTAAAAAATTAATTATAACATCCATGCCAAAAATTGAATAATTATTTTGAAGAAAAATTATATTTGAAGTATAAAATGACTTTATAGAAAATTGTGTAATTATTTTTATGAATTAATAAATACATTTTAATTATTTAAAACTATTATAAATATATTTTAAATTTTTTTTATTAGTATTCAAAAATTCGTATTTAACATTGATGTTATAAATGATCATGATGTCATGGTTCATATAGACTCAACAGTGTGTATAAATAAAGATATAGATTACCTTAATAATATTAAAAAGGAAATATATGTGTAATATTTGGGAGGCACGTTAGAAAAAACATAAAAATAATTTATTGAAATGACCTGCTAAACCCCACTGTCTTAAGAATACGACGAGCCATTATTGGGACTTAAGCGACATCCCCAAGGTGCCAAAGTCTAGAAATAAATGCTGAAGGGTTTCAAACACAAGTGGCAGACGATTTACCCTTTAAGATATAAAACAATAATCAAACAATCCATCCACAATTTATTCACTAAATGATGAATGAACAAAATATAGACAATTAAACAACATAGTGTATCTCAAAACCACATAAAAGTGTGCCACATATGAAGACCAAACCAGTTTCAAAGTACATAGAATACAAACAACTAAAGTCTCCAAAGAGACCACAAGACTCCAAGATCCACAAGTTCTAAGCCCCACAATCATATAACAACCCATGTATCACGAGGCAGTGCTAAAAATATGGTAAACATTTCCTTTTCCCCAATCCAAGAAAATAGCATCTACAAAATCACCAATGCACCAAAGTAGGGATGAGTATAAAAATAAATATGTTTTCCCCAATTAATTCCTTACTAACACCACTAGGATTGAAAATATTTCCACATTTATATAAAATAGTTTATATAAACCAAATTTACCAAAACTATTTATAACCAAATATAAACAAGTTCCAAAAACCATTTACAACCAAGTGAAAAAAATGAAATGAAATATATTTATAATAAGTTATATTCCCATAAAAATAACTAATAAATGCTTAAATCCAAATCTTATTACGATTCGGCATTCCAATTCCATAGTTTTCCACACACCCAGATATGCATGCTTCATTTGACAGATCTATACTAATGAGTGATCTCTCATCCAACTACCTTGGGTCCCGATGACTCACACCGCTAATATAGGGTCACGTCCCCTATAACCCAATGGTAATCGCCCCTTATTAATGGTATTTTAAGAATAAACTTACCCCGACACCATTTATGATAAATATTTCAGTTACCAAAATAAACCATTTCAATAAAGCTGAAAATTTATTAAAACCCTAAGAACAACGAATTTAAAAAAAATAGTTCATTTCAAATAAAAAAGTTCCCTTTTATTGAAAACATATAATCCAATTAATGTTCCATCAATCTAGAAAAATAAACATTTTAAAATCCAAATTTTAATAACAAGAACCAATGCACAAATTCAAAATCCCCAATATTCTAGATTTCACAAACCGTCACTCAAGAGGGTTTCCAACAAGTTTCCAACAACCAAATAATAATAATTTCATCATAATACATTCAATTTTATATCTTTATAATCATTTATAATAATATGAGTCGAGATTGAAGCCTTATACCTTGAAGGTTTTGACCAAAACCACAACGAACAAAGAATGGACAAGAAAACCGGGTCAATTCTCCAAGAGACCACCTTAGATGTCTTATCCTAGAAAGATCAAGGCCCAATATCTTCATATCTAGAATCCACCAATAAAAATATAACCATAACATTCATAGATCTATGAAACCAAGAGAGTAGGAGAATTATATCTAAGTAGATCTAAGAAACCAACCAGGAACAAAGATGATTAATCACATACCTCAAGAATCCGACTTCGATTCACCAATGGAAGCCTTCAGATTGACTTCACAATAATGGGAGCACCTTTTTTGGACATAGGAGAATAAAAAACCCATGTTAGGTCTGGTTTGAGTAAAAAATGAGGGAGTTATGGTAAAAAAACAAGTGAGATCCTATTTTTAAGGATCTCATTCTGACCCTACGCATGGTCTGACCGCACGGTTAGGCAAACCATCTGATAACCATGTGGTAGACACTACCTTCATGAATTACCCTTTTATAGACACCCAATCCGTGATCCAATCATGACCGAGCTACTTATTCTAGAGGAATAATTTTAATGGTTTTTCTACACCGTTAGGAAAACTATGTGCCACCTATGTGACTTCAATTTAGCCCCCAAAACATTTCCAATGTTTTCCAAACTCTCCCATCCATCAACCTTAAACATTATAAACATAAAAATCATAGAGTAAGGGTTACGTACAAGAAACTAGGGTTACTATATTCTACACTCCATTGGTATTTCCATCTTTGAAAAGTAGAAACCCCTTACTGACCTAAGAGATTTTTGGCCATTGCCCTTTCTTCTCCTTCTCGCATTCTCAAGTCTCTTCTAAAATCTGACCACGTTTCTATAAAACTAGATTTAGAATGACAACTTTTCCACGAAAAACATTCTCTTACCTATCGAAATTCCATAATGGGATATGTATCAATGAATAATCCATATATAGGTCAACATGTTCTCCTCTGATCACATGGTTAGGAGTAGGCTGATACTTTTTTCAACTGAGATACATGAAACACATTATGCCCAAACTGTACCGTACTGGTAATGCCAACTGATATGCTACCTCTCCAACAAATTAGAGTATAGAGAAAGGTATAATGTATCTAGGAGATAAATTTCCTTACTTCCCGAAATGGAATTTCCCATTCCTTGGAGATATCTACAAGAAAATAAGATCAATTACGACAAATGATAATGTACTTAAACGGTGATCCGCATAAGATTTCTAATGACTCTTAGCCATCTCCATCAAATTTTCTAATTAAATGAAACTTCTTCATGGTTTATTGGACATGTACTGTCCCAACTAGTGATGTCTCACCCATTTCTACCCAACATAGTGGATAATGATAAGGATGCCCATACAATGATTCAAACATAGCCATATGTATCGATGCCTAATAGCTATTAGTGTGTGAGGACTCCACCAAGTGTATATAATCTACCCATAAGCCACCAATATCTATTAAAAATTCCCACTCAATGTCTTCCAACATTTGTATCATCCACTTTAATTTTCCATCTATCTGAGGATGATACATCATGCTCATATTCAACTGAGTCCTAAGGGATTTCCTCAAGGATTTCTAGAAACAAGACATGAACCTTGGATCTCTCTCCGAGACAATTGAAATGGGTATGCCATGTATCTTTACCACTTTTGGGATATATATTTTTGATATATCTTCCACTATATAAGTTTCACAAATGAGAATGAAATCAGCTAACTTGGTAAGCTGGTCTACTATCAACGAAAGGGCATCATGTTTATGAACTGTTTTTGAAAGACCTGTAGCAAAATCCATTGCTATATTCTCCCATTTCCACAATAAAATAGGCAAATACTATAACATACCCACGGATATGTAATTCTTTTTCTTTAACATGATGACAATTTAAGAACTTATAAATGAACATAGTTACATTCCATTTCATTACTATCCACCAAACCTACTCCTTCAACGCCTTATACATCTTCTGTCTACCAATATGTAAAACCCATCTCAAATGTTGGTAAGAATGAAGGAGTCGTTCCCGACATGCCATAGGTACAACCCTAAAATCACTAAAAAAGATTGAACTCCCATCATGTTTCCATCCCTCAATGGTCTCCCAACCATTTATTTTTGAACTCATAACTAGAAATTCTATATCATATTTTGGTGACCATATTTACTAAATTAGGAACAAGCGTAGATAAATATTAAACCGCAACATCACCCATGTCTTCACATTACTCATGAATGTCTTATAGGTCCGAAATCATCTTCCATTTATCTAAATATTCCCTCCCCAACTAATCATATGACTTTATAATCAATGCATCCACCATTGAATTCCCTTTTCATGTTGTATACATATAGTAAAAGTCAATCATCTGGAGATATACCATCCATCTCATTAACCTAATATGAAAACCTTGCTGTAAGAAAGTGTGTTTCAAACTTTTGTGGTCTGTGAACATAGTAAATTTCTCACAAAAGAGATACTGTTTCCATGTTTTCAAAGCATGGAAGACTATAGGTAACTACCAATCATGTGTAAGGTAATTCTTCCCATGCACCC
Source organism: Viscum album (assembly GCA_963277665.1). Classification (NCBI taxonomy): domain Eukaryota; kingdom Viridiplantae; phylum Streptophyta; class Magnoliopsida; order Santalales; family Viscaceae; genus Viscum; species Viscum album. The sequence goes on along the minus strand of OY728140.1, from coordinate 2,025,912,857 downwards.
TCAATTGACTTGAACCAAAAATCCACCCCAAAATCTCCCTGCATGAGAACACATCCCAACCTTGATCCAAATGTAGCATAGTACACCCCATACCCCAATAATGATTTTGGAAAAATAAAGATAGGTGCTGAAGTAAGATGAATGTTCAGATCTGGGAAACGCTTCTGGAATTCCTCAATCTATTAGAATGGAGCATTCTAGTTTTTAGAGCTATCATGAGAGAATCTAGATGTGAGAAATCACACAAAAATCATTGGTAGAAACCTTCTAGACAAAGAAAACTTTGTATCTCAAAGACATTATTCAGTGGTTTCCTTGAGATAATTGCTTCTATCTTTTTAGGATCAATAGAAACGCCTTTCTTCAAAATGACATGGCAAAAAAACATACATCATGTATCTGAAAATCACACGATGATAATTTTCCATACAAACAACGATCCCTCATGATTTCTGACACTATATCAATGTGTTCCTCATTGTAATAACTTTTCATTGTATACACCATGATGTCATCTACAAACACCACATCATAGAGTCCAGATATTACTGAAATGTCTAATTCATCAAACCCACGAAGACCTATGGTTCATTCATTATACCGAAAGGTATGAATACATATTCATAGTGGCCATATTTTCTTCTCAAATATGTCTTTGGAATATATTCCTTTTGAACTCATAATTGGTTATATTCGAATCTCAATTCAATCTTGGAGAACCACTGAGATAACATTAATTGATAGAACTAATCATCCAAACATGGAACTGGATATTTGTTATTTATTGTAACATGATTTAGGTTATGATAATCAACTCACAACTAATGAGTTACATCCACTTTCTCCATGAACAAGACTGGGGCTGCCCACGAAGAGATACATGGTCGAATAAAACACTTGATTTTTAGTTCTACCAACTATACTTTGATTTCCCATAACACTGTTAGTTCCATCCTATAATATAGATGGAAAATAGAATTTGTCCACAGAAGAAAATCAACCGTAAACTCCACTTGCATTATAGGTGGTAAACCTGAGAAGCTCTTGGTAAAGACATATGGAAACTGATCAAGAACTACTGGAATACTGTTTTCCTTGATCTCTTCCATTGATACAATGGTCAACACTGACAACAGATGAGAGGCCATTATTACAATCGGTTCTGACAAGCTATTTTCAACTTTCATTACCATCTACTATCCTCTAATGTGATGCTCGTTTTCATCCTAAATCGAGAAAACCATTATTCTCTTATAATAGTCAATGTGAAACTTAAACATTTTCAACCAATCCATACCCATGATTACATCATAGAAATCCATGTCCAACACCAAGAAGTCCGATTTCATCTAACATCCATAAAATGTTATAGTACATGATCTACACACAAAGGCTTGCCAATATATTTCATCGAGAAGAGTTTGAAATTTTAAAATAGAAGGCATCATTTCCATATTCAAACTTAGGAAATCAATAGCATGAGAAGAAATGAAAGAATGTGATTCACCAATAATGAAGAGAGATTTTTAAGGGTATAATTAAAAAAGAATCATACCACTCACCTAATATTTTTTGACTTGATTATCGATAATCATCTGCCAATCTCCATAGAATTACTTCATCGCTAAACTATTCTCTTTGTTTCCCATTGAGATTTCCCTTGTTTAAGAGTCATGTTATTTCTAGATTCACTATGGATTGATCTACTCTACGGACAAGACTGATTATATTTTTCTCTCCTTGTGGAGGCATATGATGCTTGCCACCCCTCAGAAGTGTCTCGAGCACCTGACCTTAGAGCACTATGATAATAGCGCTGAAGATGCCATATATGTTTGCAGTTATGGCATGCTCTAGGTTGTTCCGTACACTCCCTCTTTATGTGGTCAAGCAATCCATTTTGAAATAAACCTTTTTTCATATTGAGTTGTGGAGGAAGGTTCACTGATCCATCCATCAGGTTCTGATTTCCACTTCCACCATGGAAATATGTCTTCATTTTTCGCTGTCTCCTAGAATTTTAGTTCTCACCATTCCTTGTAGGTATCATCATACCTACTCCCATAGATCCCAATATATCATGATTAGTAACAGTATCTCTCTTCACCATCTCTGTATAATCTATAATACAGAGCACTGCAATCTACGATCGAATCTCAAGCCTTAGCTTCGATTTGAAAATGCATGCCTTCAAGGATGCACTTTCCGAAACATCTAGTGAAGAGTGAACTGAAATCATGAATTTACCTGCATACAACTTGACATAGAGATTATATTCTGTTAGTATAAATAAGTATGTCATTTTATTGATCTCGAACTTGCGAGGATATAATTTTTTGTTGAAAAATTCCTCAAAATCCACCCATGTATGGCCTTCATCCAATTTAGCATGGACTGATAAATCGCACCAATGGTGTGCATGATCCCTGAGCATATAAATCACAATTTTGACTTTTATCTCAAATGGTGTGCCGATGAATCCAATGATACAATTCGTTCTACTCAGGCATACCTATGATTTTTTTGTGTTCATAATCACCTCGAATGTTATGTGGATTTTCTTTATGAACTGAATGGTATGATCCACTTTCTTGTGCTCATTCCTCCATTCACCCGTATCCATAGCTGGAAATAGTTGTAAAATACTCTTGAACCAACTCTTGGTTCACCTGTGGTTTAGGTGCAACCACATTCTCCACATCTTCTTCGGGTTGGTTTCTATGACATCAACTAGGTGCCATTTTCAAAACCAAAAACAAACATCATCAATCTCACTCTCTAGTAACTGATGTCTTAACATTTCAAATTCTATCACATCAACAATAACAACATTTTTAAAAAAAATCCTTTATATGTTCAAAATTTTTTGAAACATTCATTCATGATTTTGAAAACTAAACATTTTTCAAAATATATCAACCATGTTTTTTCAAAATCTTCCATTTGGAAAAAGTTTCATACTTTTCAAAATTCAAAACATTATACACAACCGGAATCATTACTCAAAATAATGTATGTACTCTTAGTGGGATGTCATTTCTCCACATTGTATGTCATGCTTGTCTCACTAGAAAATCCCATGACAGTAATATATCCACCATTCTAGATTTTTCAACTAAACACTTATGTACCCAACTCCATTGTAAGTTAAAGTTCAACATCAAACCGTTAGGTATGTCCTTATACTATATACATTTCAAGTCCATACAATCCTTCTCCTTTCTGAGATTCTAACCCATGGAATTGACATGAAATAATTTCGGCTCCAAAATTTAGAACACTGATGAATACTTGTTAGTTAAGGAATAAACAATTTGATCACATTTATTCCATGAAGGAAGGTGTATACTGATACCATTTCTAATGACCCACTAAATCCCTTTGGTTTGAGAGTACAACAAGTTATTACTGGGCCTTATGTGACATCCCCAAGGTGATAAAGGATTGAAATAAAGGACAAAGGGATTCAAATACTTTTGGGGGATGATTTTCGAAATAATAAATAAATTAATAAACCAAAAAACCATCAGCAAATCATTCAATAAATGATGCATGAACAATAGAGAGACATCTAAAAAACATCATGTATCTCTAAACCACATAAAAGTGTGTCGTAGAGGAAGAATAATACTGTATCCAAGTACATAGGAAAATAAACTAAATACTCTCAAGACACCACAAGAACCCATGCTCTACAATCTTCGAGCTCCATAATCACTGAAAAAACCCATGCATAATAATGTAGTGCTAAAAACGTGGGAGAAATTACCTTTTCCCCTATCCTGGAAAAAAGCATCTAAAAAATAACAAAAGTTCCAAATTAGGGGTGAGTATAAAACTCATTAGTTTCACCCAATGTAATCCCTTCTCATGCCACTAAGATATATATGTTTTCCATATTCATATAAAATAGTTTATATAAACCAATTTACCAAAATAGTTTATAAAAAAATATAAAAAAGAACCAAAAACCATTTAAAACCAAGTGAAAACAAAACAAAATGAAACTAATATCCCACATGTTATTTTTTCAAAAAAATAACTAATAAAATCTTTAACCTAATTATTATTATAATTTTGCATACCCATTCTCTAGTTCACCACACACCCAAAAATGCATGCTTAGTTTGAGATTTCAGTACTCATGAGAGGACTCTCATCCAACTACCTTATGTCCCAATGACTCACACCCCTGGTCCAGGGTCACATCAGTTGCACCCAAATGGTAATTGTCCCTTATTAAGGGCCTGTTATGCATGAACTCACACAAACCCCATTTATGCCAAATATTTCCATTACCAAAATAAAATGTTTAAATAAAATTGAACTTTTATTGAAACCAAAATCACGACTAATTTCAGATAAAAATATCATTTCAATAAAACCTTCCACTATTATTTAAAACATCTAATTCAATTCATGATCCAAGAATATAGAATAATCGCCCTTTTAATATCCAAATATTCAAACCAATAACAAAATAACTCATTCAAAATCCCCAATTTCCAAGAATTCAAAAACTGTCACTCAAGAGGGTTTCCAAAAAGTGTTCAAATAACAAATAAAAATCAATCCAGAACAACAAATTCAATTTCAAAGCATGACAATCAGCTCTACTAAGTGGAGTAGAGAGTGAATCCTCCCACCTCAAAGATTTTGACAAAAACCGCAACAAAGGAGGAACACACAAAAAATATATTCGATTCTCCAAAAACATGCCTTAGATCTCATCTCTTAGAATGTTAAAGGAAAAATATCATCATATTTTGTGTCAAAAAACCTTGATCAACCTATAATGGGCATAGATATGAGAAACCAAGTGAAGAGGAGAAGTATATCTAAGTAGATTTATGTAACCGGTCATGAATGAAGAAGAATGATAACATAACCCAAGAATACAACAATGATTCACAAAAAATATCCTTTGGATTACCTTCGGACTGATGAGAGGACATTATTTGGACATAAGAGAAGAAAAACCTGAGTTAGTTCTAATTTGTTTAAAAACGAGGGAGTTATGGAAAAAATGATTGAGATCCTATTTTTAAGGATCTCATTCTGACTCTACGCACAGTCTGACCACACAGTTAGGCAAACAGTGTGCTAACCGTGACGTAGCCACTACCCACACATCTTCCCCTTTCATGTTCTCCTAAATTGTGCTCCAACTGTGATGGATCTACTCCCTCAAGAGGACTACTAAAAATGTTTTGGCCGAATGGTTAGGAAAGTATGATCCATGCATGTGACTTCAATGTAGTCCCCAAAACACTTTTAATGTTCTCCAAACTCTCCCATCCATCACCCTTACAATATATAACCATAAAAATAATCAATTAAGGGCCACATACTAGAAACAATATACGATATATTTATGAAATTAAATTATGGCACTCTGATATAATAAAATGATGATATCCTCATATCATCACATCCTTGGTTTCCCATATTATTTTCTAAAATTTCTAATTTCTCTAATTAACTATGATAAGGTGAATAGTTTATTTCCTTAGAAATTTATCCAGATGATACATTATTTCTCCTAGTTATTCATCATAAAAAATATCAAGGTCAAGTGGTATAACATCTGAGTTATGTAAATGTAATGGATTAGGTATGTACTTCCTTAAAAGATACATATAGAACATATTGTGATCTTGATAGAGGTTCAGTGGAAGATCCAAGTGATATAATAAATTTCCTACTCAATAATGAATTTTCAAATGGTTTATATATCATGGTATTATATTTACCTTTTTCCTAAAGCTCATAAAATTCTTCCATGGGGAAAGACCTTTTTAGAAGAATCAAACTCCTGATCTCACCAATGATTTATAGAAACACATTTCTGTCACCTCTAAGATTCATTGATATACCAATGAATAGATCTAACATTGCATTCCATTTCATTAATTAGATTATGATCTAGATGGAAATATTTATTGAGAAATATGAAAGATGATTATTTTGAATGGGGATTGACTACGACCCAAATAACAATTTCCCCTTTAGATTTTTTGGGGATTCCAATGATGATATCCATATAGATATTATCCCATTTCCATTATAGTATATGTAATGGTTGTAAGATATCCTTATAATCTAGTATATGATCTATAATATGATAGTATACAATTAAAATGGATGCCTAATTTACAATATATATCTTCATTTATTCTATAAGAAAAGATGATTTTGTGAATTTTTTTTTGGATTATTGTAAACATTTTGATATTTTTCATTTCTTGAAACACTAAATTTAACTTGTTTATAGGAAATAAAAATATTTGGTTTGCATTACATAAAAAAACAAGATAGTATTTCACTATATGAAACACTTATACTATCCTTCTATACACATAATAATATTTTTTTCTTGAATTACACACAATGCTATGGTCCTTTGATATCTTGTGTTACACGCAATGAAAAGTTTTATCAAACAACAATATACTACTAATTTTATTATTAAAATTTTTAATGTTAATTAATTTTCATTAGAATGAGAGATATAAAAAATATTATCTAAATGAAGAAAATACGGTTTAAATATGTTTATATGATTAATTATTTGGTAATCCATTAATTTGAAATGAAAATAAAAACCAATTGAATATAAATTATTAGTTTTATGATTTAAATATCTTTATACCCTGAATGGTGTTTTATCCTAATAAAATAAATAAATAACTATTTGTGATATATCATGATGAAATTTATATTTTATAAACTTGTCAAAATATTTTTGTATTCATAATATACTTTTTATCAGCCTGAAATAATAATAAATCATGTTTCTTGCATAAAATGATATATTATTATAAATTAAAATTTTACAACCTTTTCATGGAAGAATTATTTTAAAACTAATTAATGAAATTTTTGTTATTTTAATTTTTCAAAATAAACATCATTTTTGAAATAAAAAATATAATAATTTACTTTGGGTGAGTTTTTGGATTTTTTTGGACGTTTCATTTTTTGATGAATATTGAAAAACACTGAATTATAATTGAAAACTGATTTTTGATTACTTTATTTATATATATAAATTATATTTTTTGGTTATAAAGTATATTTAGATAAATTATAAATCTATTAATCCAATTTAGGTCATTGGAATCAATTTCAGATAAAAAATTTATATAAAATCTTTTCAATATTTTGAAAATATTTACTTTAAAATCGGCTGTTTCATCTCGTTAGTGAGATTAATTTTAAATAAATTTATGCCAATTAGGTGATTAGAATTTTGAAAAAATTGATTCAATATTGAGAATCATTTTATTTTTTAATGTTTGATATGGTCAATATTATATTTTATTAATGTAATTAGTGAAAGATATTTTAATTTACTACAATGATTAACGTAAAAACAATATTAATATGTGGTTAAAATTTAACCACAAGGTCTAAAAATACCCTAAACATGTAAAAAACACATTTTATTGAAATATTAAGACCATGTACCATTTTTATAAAACAAAATTATGCTTATCTCAGGCACATGATGTATGTTCTTCCTCTAAATAATTTTTACCATTTTATATTAACAATAATTCCACTCCTCCACTATAAAAGGGAACTCACCCCTCATTTGATCACAACTATCAAGCCTTTTGGAAAATAAAAACACTCAAAGAATAAGTTCCAAAATTAATTAATCTTTAAAGCCTAATATTGTTCATAAATAAAACCATGTAAATCCTTTGGTGGAAACCAAAATAAATTACACGAAGAAGAGGTAATATTCTTTAATGAGAACTTTTAGTTCATTTCATTTTAGACCCCTTTAATTATTCTAATTACACTATTATATAATAAGATAAATAAGATAAATATATTTATATATTTTTATTTTAATGTTAATACCTACCCTCTCACACACTTATATCCTATGGGACACATAGTCATCATTCTGTGTACGATAGACTACCATGCCCTGAACCGATGTCATTTTTCTTCCATTACCACATCTCAAGTATGGGAATAATGATTAAATTTAAATTTTTATATGATAAATATGATATTTATGATATATTTATGCTTCAATAATTATTATATAACACATACAATCATTCATTATATTTTGGGGGAATATGATAACATCGTTTGTGGGTGTGTGGACTATTGCATCTCAAAGCGATGTGATTCATTCCCACATGGCATTGAATGTATTAAGAATGGGATTAATAAATATATGTAATTTATATTAAATTATAATGAAAGAATAATGATAATTTATATATATATATATGTAATGTAATTACTTTATTTCAATGTTAATAGAAAACATAAAGGGCATTTTTGCCTTTGTATGACCTACCATATCCATGAATGGTGTTTCTAATTTTATATTTATATATTTTATAGATATTTATAAAAACATATATAATGAATAAAAAGGATATTTAAATCATATTTTACATTATTTAAACAAAAAAATCATTATCAATGAAAAAGGGAAAATATTAACAAGTCAAAACATATATGAAAAACATAGAGGAAATTACTAGAAACAAAACGTCCACATGGAATTGTTAACAAATCTGTAATATAAAGACATAATAATATCTGATATGGTATTATATAAAATAATATGTTTTTTGTTTTTAATGTATAAAAACCAATATTTATTATACAGGAGGTTTGAACACATACAAATAAAGTCAATACTTAAGGTATGGGTTTTCTTGTCTCACTTTTATTTCTATAACATATAAGCTATATTGATTAGTTATTATTTTTATATGGTGTATTTAATTACCTATAAAATTATATATCATGAATTTAATTTATATATTGATATTTAATGTTTCAATTGATTTTATAACTTCACTTATCCCATGATTCAAAAGGTACTCATGTAGTAAGGGGATTTCTAGTCTCACATTGATTTCAGTGAGACATATGCCTTATTCACCCGGCATTTATAAAATTTGGTGTATATAATTATCATTAAATAATTATATGATTTTTATACTTACATTTATGTTTATTTTATACATCCATTTTTTATCTCTATTTCATGGTGAATATGGTTCTAAAGTTACCAAAATGGTAAGGTTGTTTTATCTCAATTTTACTTATTAGAGACAAATGTTATGTTATGCACATACTATTCTTATGAAGTTCTTGTAATTCTATTTGAAATTATTTATCATGAATCTAATTAATTTATTGATATAATATTATTAATTTAATGTTATTATCTATTTGGTATTTTGATTCAATGTTACCAAATTTGTAAGAGTTTATAGTTATAAACTCATCATTTATCGGGATTTTTTTACAACTATGCGCAAATTGATTGAATATTACGATCCATATCTCAATAAATCTCATGAATTTTTTTATCATATAGTTATTAATGATATATTCATGTAATGGTATAATTTATTCCACTCATTGATATTTAATAATATTGATAATATATTATGAAAATGCAACATTATTTATTTATTCAGAAATCCATTTTACTCAAAAACCATTTTTTCTGATACAAATTCAAATGAATTGTTTTCAAAGAAATTATAATTTAATTTTAATTGAAAATGATTTTAAAATTTATTTTTTTCTAAAAATTTATTAAATTTTTTTCTATGATTTTTTATATGTTTTCAATGTTATTTTAAAAGAAAAAGTTTTTCAAAAGGATTTAGGATTTAATTTTTTTAAAAGTAGAGAAGATATTTTCTGCAAGATTTGTTTTAATTTATTTCTTAAATATTCTTTTATATCTTTTTCAAAGTGGGTTTCAAAGAAAAATATTTTTAAAATTTTTAATGTTTTAAAAATTGATTGTTTATGAAGGCTTATTTTTCTTAAGAAAAGTTCCATCTGATCTTTCAAAATACTACTTCGTCTAGGATGTCATCTGTTGATATAGTTTATAATTTACTAGGGATATGATCCAAGGAAACCATTCTTATTATTTATTTTAATGATTTATTTTTATGATAAAAAGTTTTTTACGAACCCGTGTCTCTTGTACAGGTTATTCCATGAAAACCTGATTATAAAACTCACTTCTCTTCACATGATATGATATGATGAAATTATTTTGAAAACTATCTCTCTACCATGGGTTAATATATGAAAAATGATTATGATACAAATTTAACTTCATGAGTTATGTTATGATGAATGTTTTATGACCTTGTGGAACACATATTTATGATTTTATTATGTAATGGGTGAAACCTATATCTCCCTCCAAAGAATTGGGTAATGATATATGGTCTATGAAGTCAAAGGGTACACGAGAGGGTTTCTGAAGCCTCAAACAATAGGGTACATAGGTTGGAATCTAAATCCTATAATGAGAGGGTACACGAGTCGGCAACCCAAGCCTAAAACAAGTGGGTACAATGTAGGGTATCCCAAGCCTTAAGTAAAAGTGTATAAGGGAGGGAATCCTAAAACCATAACAATAGTGTACATGGGAGGGAATCCCAAACCATTAACAAGAGGGTATAAGGGAGCGAATGCAAAACCCATTACAAGATGGAATATGAGATCTAATACCAAAACCAAAACAAGAGGGTACATGGGAGGAAATCCAAAGAATAAAGCATGTACACGAGTGATTATCCCAATAAAAACATGTTATGTAGATATTGGTAGGCATAATTGACATAATAATTTCTCTGCTTATGTATAAGCCAAATTTTCTTTTCTTATTCTTAGTTTCTGTACTCATGGTTCATGTTATTTGATTCCCTTTGGACTCATGTCTTTTGAAAAGATAATATTTGTTCCATGACTCTTGATTATGATCTTTGATATGGTTACGATCATCTAATGTGTTGATCATGTTCTCATACAAATATATCCTTTTATTCTAAAAAACACTCTTGTTAACCTTATTGAGAATTTGGGATCACACCTTTCTTATATTTTCATTCCACTAGTTATGACGAATGGGTTTATATAGGATCACTTAAGGGGAATATCATTAAGGTAGATGTTTAATATTGTTCTCCATGTAAGAAGATTATGTTTTCATGATTCCAAATAAAAAAATATATCATGATACTCAAGTCTATACTTTTTTTATGTACTGATAATTCATCTAAAATAATCTAATATATATTTTTGTTAAGACTGTTTCATAATAGTTTTTATTAAAGGATTGGTTTAGTCAACCATTAGAAATGATGATGATAAAACATTAGTGATATCCATTGGGATATTACTAAGGAAATATCAAGGGATGTATGTAATGATAATCCTATGGTGCCATAGATCTAAAGGAACCTATCCTGATTTAGACATCCTATAATTTACTTTCATGATTATGTTATTTTCCTCTATGATAATTGTTTCTCACACTATTATTTCTTGTTTTATTAAATGGTTGTAACTAGATGAAACTCGATTGACATTGAATGTTTTAGGTTTGGAAAGTACCAGAATTATGAAAATATATTTCCAATGTTGAAATATAATGAATATAATAATATATATGGTATAGGTATTGGTTATACTACTGATGATAAAGATACTGTGAATGACATGTGAAATGTATAGAATTTTCTGACATTTTTTTAAATGAATCATAAGAATAATGATTAAATTACTATTGAGGAACCATAATATATGATTCATATTACATATTCTATTAAAGGATTCATATAAAATAATATAATGAATCATATGTAATAGATTATGAATAATTTTGGATTATTGAAGTGTATATGTATTAGAATTCGACAATTATGTTATAGAAATATAGATTTGAATGTTCATTGTGGATTTGATAAAATATATTAAATGGTTCTGATGAAATAGGATGGTAATTTAATGGAAATTTGATATTTTTATTAGGGGAAGGTAAACTTTAATGAAATCATGATGCTGAGAAAATAGTTTTTATATTATAGAAATAGATTATTTATTTGGACAAAGTAAATTAGATAGTTTCAATGTCCTTAGAACTAATAATTTATTTTTTAAAATATAGTTAATGATATCATGGATGGAGTTTACAAAATTTTTTGAATCAAGGAATATATCCAATAATATTTAGAAAAATAAATAATTCATGATTTGATTTAGGATTTATGGTAATTCAGGTTATTACAATATTTCAAGAGTATAGATGATGAAGGTATTCATAGGTTTGGTATGGGACATCCTAGAGTTACATTATGATATATGGGGGATAACTATTAAGATAATTTTGAGAAATTTAGTAAAAAAATTTCTATGATTTTGTATTTTTATATTTTGGAAGGGTTACAAGGTTAACCATTAATGTAATGGTATAAGTTAGAAATTGGATGATGTTTTAGAGACTTATGTATTACCTTGTCAAATCAGTATTTCTGAATATTTTATAACATGTACTAACCACTTTTCTATAATGTCAAATAAATAAAAATGGAATTACTTTTCAATATACATCACGATCTATTAGTACTTCATGAATGAAAAATTCCACGTCAATTCATTGAGTAAGAGATGAAATGTAAATTGAGAAAGGAACAAACAAATGGTGAGAATTTGTATATGAAATGTAATGAAATGAAGTAAGTATATCCTCAAGTGAAAATTATAAATCTTTAAAAATTGAAATAAAATAATTTTATTGTCTTGTTATCATCATTTTTAATGATATCAATGGACCTTTTCAAGACATTTTGGTTTATGTATTTGTGATCTTTATCTTTCTCCTTACAATGTTATATAACACTCTATAACATATAATGTTAGTTACTTTTGTATTCCATGATTTTTTTCACTTTCCACCTATGTTATTATATGTGGAATCCTAGTTATGAGTTAGTTTATGTAATTATTATGTTCAAACATTCCTTTTAAGGGATGTTTTGGTATTCATTTATTGATTATGTGGGTTTCTATGAAAGGAAATTTTATCTATTAAATATTTGATGAGGTAAATGAATTGCAAGGGTGAAATTATTTTTAAGAGGGTTCAAATGTAACACCCCAAGATATTTTGGATATTTTTTTTCAAAATAACTTAATCTTTTTAATATTTATCATTTCATGCAACACTTCATATAGCTATTATTTTATGAATGAACTACATTTTGTTTTTCATGCAAATAAAACCAAGTTAATCTTTCACTAAATGATAAAATTAGATTAGATTTTGGTACAAACAATCCAGTGTTTTTATGTTGTTACACACAATGAAGAGTTTTTTTGATATCTTGCGCCACACGGAAGACTATATTTTACAGAACTAAAATTACAATTAAAATTATTATTAAAATATTGTTATAGTTATCACCTAGCCATTGGATTTGAAATTATGTATAATATTAACTAAATTATGACATTACGTTTTACAAATTTATATAAAATGAATTCATTTTATATAATTATTTTGGAATGAAAATAAACACAAATGAATTTAAATGATGTGATTTTATGAAAAAACTATTTTTATGCCAATAAAGGCATTTATCATAATAAAATAAATCCTTAAATATTACTGGTATATATTGATTGAATTTAAAATTTGAGAATCAAATAAATGTTTTTATATTCATCTTGTAAGTTTTATATTCATAAAATAAGACCATATCCTGTTTTAAGAAAATAAATGTTTTTATAATCATATAGAACCCTTGAAGTCTCTCATTGTGGAAATATCCTATGAATAATTCAAGATGCAACATAGATGAAGAGTATATCTTGGGAGACGACTCAAGAAGTACATGAAAACCCCAAAACCCAGTCCAATATAATACATGGACCATTATTTCCTTACAACCATTTCCCTAATGTACAGAGATGAAAGGCTGGTCATCAGAGTCCTAGTGAATGAATACGTCAGTTGTTTGTACAAGCACTAGAGTCTGAAGCCTAAAAATTTGAATTCGAAACATCCTAACACTGATTAAATACAACCAAAACCAAGATCACAACTAGACCAACTACACTCTGAGGTCCAAATGTTGGAACCTACTATACTAACACTATCACAACCCGACCCAACAGGTCTCGAACTGCGACTACCCAATATTGCCTTCAACAAGCCATAGACTGGTGACGAGCTCCAAGTAGGTCATCAAACAGATGGGATTTCTATGTCTATCATACATATCCACACACACTCACATAAACCTGCATGGGATAGTTATGAGATATATATATTAATTTAAACTATCTTTCATGAAAACATTTATCCCTACTAGAGTACAATATCATACAAAAGGTAAATAATAGGGACCACCAAATAAAAACAGTAAAAGTTACTAATATACTCAGATAGAGGGGGTTGTTTTCAAACATCCATATATAACCATTATAGTATGTCGTTAGTAAAAAAACCTAGTACACACAACTACTATGCTCTTCCAGCTCTGGGTCCTACATGAACTCCGTCGAAGGACTTGGGTTCTACACAAGACGCACCATGTGCAGGAAAATCATGTGTAGCGGTGTGCATAAGAATAATCAGTAAGTTCCCAAAAACCCAAAAAAGGGAGCAACTAATAGGCTTTATTCAACACAACCTTGAAAGAGGGATCCTAAATGAGAGAGAAACTCCATCTCAAGACCATACTGATCTATACACAACTAGACAACTCAACGTCTATGGCATGTTAGAGAAAGAACATGCATCACATGATCTAATAGAACATACCCAGATATACTCATATCTGATTCCATGTCTCTTATTCCTGACCATAAATTGTTCATGGTATCCAACTATAAGGCCCAACACAATGCTCTCGCGGTACGCAGCTCATAGAAAAAAACATACTCCTCCTCGAGGCTTGAAGATAGAATCCAACCTTGGAGCACACACAAAGAACCCATCCATTCCATATGCGATGCTGAATGAGTGGGGAAAAGCATCAAAAACTTGTAGTCGGTGAGATGACCTCTTTATACTGAAATCACTCAATTAAGAGATGTCACTCTATTGAAAATAAACTAATGAAACAATACATCCAACCCACATTGTACCTATCCTCAAGGGCACACTCAACAAAGAGGCCATGGAAGGAGTCACTAAGTGACTATCTCAACCTTATGTATGGGATCCCACCCATTTTCCACTAGGGGACAGTAAGAACACTATTTGGAATACAAATCACAAATAGTATCGTGTGATAACCAGACTCTAGAAAAACTCTCCTTGTAGAGGATCAACACCCGAGTAGAGTTGGTTATGATGATTCAGACTCTGCTTGAGGAAAATGTCATGATAGATCACAGTAGGAAGAAATGAATCACGATACATAGATAGAGGGCCTATTCGAAGGACTCACTAGGGGATCTATCCCCTACTAGAACAACCATAATGGGAAGTGGATTGATGTCTGGGTAAATATAGTTCACACAGATTCCAACACTATAAGGGAAAATGTAAGGACATGAGGATAACGTTGGGCCTCTCGAGGTGACCCATGATCCAAATATTCTGAATTTTATATTTAATTTTAATTGAGACAACATACTCTTGAATGTTGAAATGCATACAAGATGCATGTATGCATAGTAGTTAATGTGGGGTCATAGTCTGATAAAGGGGAAATGTTATCGAAAACCTTCAAATCAAAATGGCCAGGGGGACTCACTCAACCCTACAAGTTGAGACATCACTAATAGAGACTTGTGGGACCCATTCAACCTAGCCAGTATAAACATCACTAAAAAAGACTATAAACACCCTCCCAACCCTATCAGTCAACACCACTAACCTATGCGACCCACACAAAACTGCAAGAACACAACTACACCTTGGCCCATATCAGGGCCACCATTATGTTCTTTGTAGATATGTACTCAAGATAGAATAATCATAGGTCTTATATAGAGATATGAATGTGGAAATATAGGAGGTAGGATATCTCAAAAATACCCCCATGGAGTACATGTTATGTAAAGGGGTACACACAGTGTGGGAAACTGCCCAAAAACCTGGTCGTGTAATAGTTATACACTATTTTCCAACCCATGTAAACATAAATGACTTGTATAGATTTTACACACTATGTCATGCTTCAACTAACCCCTATATGTGTTTCTCGGTCACACGGCTCTACTTGTCGTGTCACATATACACCATGCATTCCATACTACACAATGTCTCCGGGTATCACAGGCACTTGGCCATGTGGTTTATCCAAACATGTGTACCAGACCCCCTGTCCATATACTTTGGTTGTGTTCTTGTACATAACCATGCACAGTTACAATGTTATGATGGATTTTCCCACATCAACATGACGAGGGTACCATCATGTAGTGTAACCCCACATACACAGTGTGTAGACCATGAAAATCATCTCCCATAAAAGGGATAAACTTAGGGGATGTAGGATTTGTTTACATGCCATGTTTCTCGGAAAATCCAATAGTATTTCCCTAAAAATAGCCTAGATCAAAACTGTTCACCCAGTAACACACAAATCTACCCTTAATAGGTCTCTATAAAATTGTGTATGGGATCTAAAACCATAAAACAGTGTATAAAAATGCAAATTGGGGCCCCAATAAAAAACATTCTACCACGAGGGAGAAATGATGAAACTTCGAGTGTTGAACCACACCCAGGACATCTTGATACTCGATATAGTGACCATCAATGTCAAAAATAGCACATTGAGAAACTATCCTTCCTTGGTTCGTCTATCTGTCAATGGGAGAGGAATAGGGGAAGATGGGTCATTGGATCCCTACGTGTCCACAAGGGGGGAGAAAAGGGAAGATACTATCTTTTTAATTCTATTAAAACAATCACCCACTTAACACCATGTCCTAACATGTCTCTAACATGACACCAAGCATAGAACAAGTTTATTTCATGCATAATGTAAACCCAACATTATAAACTCAACCATGGTCTCAAAAATAAAATCTGAAACTCCACATAGGAGTTATTAGTGTTTTATATGATTCTATATATGGATGATGAAATATATTTATTTTTTTTAATATCACCACAGCAAGGCTCACTATACCTCATATTCTTGTTCTAACTAAGCAGATAGCTTCAGAAATATCTTTAAGAATATTCCATAGTCTTATATAAAAAACCCAAGGCAGAAAAATTCATTCAATAATTTTCCAAATTGGAAGTACAAATTTTAGTTTTGACCAAAATGGGAATCAAGTTTTAATGGTCTAGGGAATGTGAGATTACTTTTTAAGTGTTATTGAAGTAGTTTACTACCACACCGAATTTGATCTTACCCATGATAGGTAAGGGGTATGTCATATTTGGTGATGCATTTTATATTTATCATGGGGTTGTTTTTTTAAAGGAAGGTTGGGTTGTGACGTATTGGTTATGAATGTTGAGGCCTCAGGAATGAAACTACCTATGCATGGTATTTAATTAGTCGCAGTGGTTTACACTAAAATGTGTTGGCATCACTACTTGTCGGTAGAGTGGTTGACAATGTATATAACATATGAAATTCATACCTATATCTTATAATAGAATGATTTTATCTTTAGCATATAATTTGGGTTGAGTACATGGTGTATTTTGACTTTGATCTGGTGTATACCTCCAGAAATGGAAAGAGAATTGCAGATATTTTGATTTAGAAGACTCAAAATTAGGAGGTTTAGAAATAAAACTCCATGTGGAGAATGCTGGTGTTTATTGCTGAGATGCATTTGGATGTGCATGATAACAAGGGGAAGATGAAACTTAAATCCTTTGTATTTGATTCCATGCTTGCGATGTTGATTAAAGAGATTCAACATGAGGACTCATAATTTTTATCTTTGAGGGAATGTCTTAAAGGTGCATAGTCACCTTTTGATTGAGTTTTTGGTGATGGTGGGATAGTTTATATTCTTGGATGTGTGTTTGTACCAATGTGTATGTGAGAAGATCTGATGCGAGTATTTCATGCATGAATGTGGGTGGTGCATCATGGCTCAAACAATATGTATCATTATCTTCATTGGAATTATTTGTGTCCATATATGAAGAAAGATATGGCATGTTTTGTGAAGTGATACCTTACCTATCATTAGGTGAAGGATGATCATCTACTCCTGGATAGTTTATTACATCCAATAACTGTTCCAAAATAGAAATAGGAAGAAATGATGATGGATTTAGGGGTGGGTCTTTAGAGGACACCTCAGAAGAATGATATGGTCTTGGTAGTTTTAGATCGATTAACTAAGGTGGACTATTTCTTATTATTTCAAGAGACATTCACGTCATATAAGTTGGGTGAGAAGTTTTTTCAGAAAATAGTGTAGTTACACAGGGCACCATAAACTATAGTTTTGGATCAGGATCTATATTTTACATCATTATTTTAAAAGTATTATAGAATAATCTTTGTACCCAAGTGTTTTTTAGTACTGCATTCTACCCACTAACATGCAGGAAATCAGAGATTGTATTCAGGTACTAGAGAGAATGATGTGAGATTATGTCCTTGACTTTGGTGGATCATGATAGAATAACTTGTCACTTGACGTGTTTTCTAAGAACCATATTCACTACTATACTATTTAGATTGAACCAGATGAGGATGTATATGGTACATCGTATAGATATCCGTTATGTTTGATGGAATCTTGGGAATCATAGTTGGTAAGACTGAGTCTCATGCAAGAGAATTCTGAATAGATTCAGCTGATTCAGAAATGGATAGGAATGGAATAGATTATGAAAATTTTTTATAATGATTTTCATCATAGAGATATTTTGTTTGAGGTGGGTGGTTGTGTGTTTATTCAGGGGCCCAAAGGATGGGTCTCTAATGATTTGTAATATAGGGTATGTCGAAACCTAAATTCTTGGAGCAATTGGAGATTTGTGGAGAGGTTTGTACTAGTGGAATACTGATTGGATCTTCTAAAATGGTATAATGGTATGTACAAAGTTTTTTAGGTGTAATAGACTTGGCATTATCACTGTGACCATGTCTTGTGATGAAAATTGACGATGTGAAGATTGAGGTTAATTCGTTCTTTCAGGAGCATATATTTTGTATCATGGATCATAGTGAGAAATTCATATAGAGAATTACTACGACTTTGGTTCATGTATCATGGTATCACGGTAATGTTTTGGAATAAAATTAGGATATAGATATGGATATGGTGGCTCATTGACCCAATCTATACACCTTAAAAGATCAATCATGCAAGGAAGTTCAACACGAGGAGGATATGTTATGTGGTTTGGGGGATGTAAGGTCATGGGATTCATGGAGGTACATTAATGTATAAAATTTGCTGAATTTTCGCTAAAGATGTTTATTAAATGTTTTACAGATGTATGAGGAATTTCAGAGGTGTTTCAGGTGTTGGGGACACAAATGGTATAGGAATACGAACATCCTGTTTGTGGAGCACAGTTGGAGAATGGTTAGTGGAAACCATGAACCCAATCCATTATATCTAAAGAATTGGTTCATGGTTAGGTAAACTATATTATGGGGAAATTGAAACCATGTGTAGTTGAAAAGAGTCATTCAACACATTTAGATCACTTCTTGTCAAACCATTTGGGATTCCTAGGTAACTGTGTGACTTGGACCACTCTGGGATTGAGGTTGACACATATTTGGCACAAGCTCTATAAAACTGTGTGGGAAAACCATGTAGCTAAAACATTCACCACATTAAAAGTGTGTTTCTATAATTTCCTCCCTCTGTATTTTATGTGTTTCACGTGATTTTCTTCCCCATTCTTCCACCTCCATCCCTAAAAATGAAAATAATCACCCAAATATTCTTAATTGTCAATCTACATCAATTTTGGGCTATTTAGAGTGTCTTTAAGTGAATTTCAAAGATATGGGTAAGTCTAATGCTCTTCTTTATTCATTTTTCATGATTAGTTTTTATTTTTTCGTTCGTATTCTTCTAAAGCCCTAAAATACTATTTTTGTAGTGAATCATATGTTGGGTCTTCAAAGGGTGCTTTAATCATGATCTAAGTCTATGGTAAAGTGGGTGGTCTTGTGCAGATTTGAGGTAGGTGGTCTATAAGTTATATCCCATAGTGTTTATGTTTATTTGGGGATGTTTGGTTTTGCTTATCATTCCCTCTTATTGTGCATTTAATTAATTTGAAAGTGTTTAGTTAATTGTTTGGATAAATTTTTAGTTATACCCCTCATGATCCCTATAGGATGCATTGAGGTTGATTAGATCAATCTTAGGGCCTCCATTATGATGCACCATCATCTCGATCATTGAAAATTATGATGTTGAGAATGTATTTATTTTGATAAATTAGGCATCATGATATATGAGTTGAAAAGTTAGTTTAAATTATGAAATTCACTAATGGTGATTGTTTCTTGACATTGATAATTATATATGGGATTTTTTATGACATGTAAATGAATTGAAGTGATTGTGAAAATTTTCTGATAGTTGGAAATTGCATTATGTTAATGAGATAGGGTGTGATGAGGAATTGATATGGTGAGTGAGTAGTGAATTTTTATTGTTATGTGAAATGATTCTATATGTTATTGGATATGGTAAATGTGGATAATGGTTCATGGAAGCATGTGCACATGGTTTTGGATGTTGTGGGAAATGAATGATGCTCTACTCCCCTGAGTTGGGTTGGACTAAGTATATAAACACAACCCCTAGAATAAACGATTTAGGGAGTCATATTGAAGCTCTACAACACTAAAAGATTCATTTTATGTTTACATAGATCGATTTTCTAATGTATGTTTGATGAAATTGGATGAGATTACATGGACTGATGCTCAATATTATGTGTAATAAAGTTTCTCGTGGGATGCTTTCCCTAAAAAGTTAGGGAACTCAGTTTATTACCTTATGAATACGGGTTAGCTGACATAGGACATTGTGATATAAATGGAACCACTAACCCATTGACTTAAATGATTATAACCGTTCAGTTAAATTATGAATTACTAATGCTATATTTTACTCATTGTATACTTTTAATGTTGCACATGCATACAAAATATTCTTATACATAATATTTTTTTGACACCATTGTTGGTGGAATACTACGTTATACTCACACCCTGCATGGGATGATATTGGATACCTGTGAAGATTTTATGGATGTAGGTTAGGACTAGGGAAATGCCCCAATGTTAGTGGGTTGATTGAGCTTTGGATTTTCATGGATGAGGATCAAAACTAGGTGTCAGGTCCCATTTTGGGAACTCATAAATATTTCCTCAATTTTGGGTTTCATTCTCCTTTGGAAGTGTTAGTATATCACGAAATTATTATTGTTTGGTTTTGGTTTGTACCCATTTTGTGAAATGGTTAGTAATAAATGATTATCATTTATTTTTTCTTTTTTCTTTATTTCGTATGTTATCTATTGTGTCTTAACATTGTAAATTGGGTTTGGTATCACCACATGATCTATTTACCCTCGATTATAGTCGGAATAATATAGCATACTAGGATAATTACTTGAGGTCATGTGGTGACCCTGATTAGGGAACCGATTTACTAGATTTTGGGTCGAGGACGTTACATTTAGGGTCTTGGGAAACATGAATACATAAATAATTTGTTTATACAAGATCTACACCATCTCCCAAAAAAATATTCATAATGAAAAAACATCTCAAACATATCATATGTAAAATATTTCTTTATATCGTGGAGAAAAGGAATCATAATAAAGGGTCATATTAGATTCTCAGTAATGGAAAACAAGGGTGATAACAATCAATGATCTTACGTAATAATTTAATGAGAATAAATGTATGATAACATGATATTAATATTTGAAAGTCATACTTAATAATCAATAGTTCATAATAATGAGTCATGAAATTATTCTTGAATGTTCACAATACATAAAAAATTAAGTAATCAAAGAACATGTTCCAGGAGAGCATAAAATTGGCATAATATCCTGTCATATGTGAGTGGAAAAAATATTTGCTTTATTATCTTCAAAAAATATTATATAATTGATAACCAGTTAGATATTCATAAAATTATATTCTTTGAATAACCACCTATGTGGCTATTTTGGGATAGGGATAATGGAAAATATACCCTTTTGGGTTCGGGATACAACCCATGCACACTCTTTTGGGATTGGGATAACCTCTAGTGTAGCCTTTGATCTCATTAAAAATTAATCTTTACCCAATCAATTAAGGGGCTATAATAGATCCAACCATCAAAAAATCATAATCCATTAATATTTATTACATATGATCAGGAAAACATTTATCATTTCATCATAGGTGAACTCATTGAATATAAAATTAGTGTTGCTAATATTTCATCATATTATTCATAAACCAACCATATAATGAATAATTATAGTAACATTGGATAATATCCCTAATAATTAATTTTAAACATCAAATGATGTTTTTATAAATAAATTTACCATTAAATAATTATTTTATCATTTCGCAAGGAAAACACCCTTTTTCATTTTGAAAACACATATTTAAAATCTAATAATAAAAAAATATATGTAAAAAATTTCTTTAAAAGAACCATATAAAATTATAATAAATATTTTAATTGAAAAATAAGTCATAATAGTTTGAAAATACATTCATGTGGTGCTTTTTAGAATCAATATTTTGTTCACAAAATTGGTTAAAAGTACCTCATTTAGAAATTCACAAAAATATTCCATCTAAATCATTTTATTGAATGAAAAACATTATAGAAAATTATTCTAATTAATATTTAAAGAGTAGTAAAAACATTTTTGAGATACATTTAAAGAAAAAATGATACAAAAGGAAAATAATCCAAAACGAATTGATAAAGAAGTTCGATTTTCCTTCCAAACTTAATTTTTAGAAATGTGTACATAGGGATAGAAAAATGATATTAACATTTATAATTTATAAAAATAAACACTGGAGAATAAAGTACATAATATGTTGGTGATATATAACATATAATCTCATCATAATAAATTTAAACATAAACTATCCTGATAAAAATTGAGACTATAATATAGAAACCTTACTATTTCCATAAAATTTGAGTCATAATTCCTATAGTAGTCCATATATATCGTAAATAGATATTATATATTAATATATTAATATTATATATATTTTAATAGTACAAAATTAAGAAAAATATGGTTTTTTTGTATTTAGAGAATATATACACTATATGTTTTTCCTGAAATATCATCAATATCTTTTATAATGATCCCCCAACATAGTATTCATTATAGAAATACACTAATTAAAAAATTCATCATAACATGGGGAAATGAAACATTATAAAGGGTGAGCCAAGATGTCTAGTAATGGTAAAGAATGGAGATATTAATAATAACTTAAGAATAACATAACCTAAATGTTATTTGAACACGAGTTTATCATTTTTATATAGTACGCAACATATCATCGATCATAAACATGAATCAAATAAAAAATATTGGCATTTAATAATACATAAATCCTAAAGAAATAAAATAATATAATCTATGAAAAGATAACATGGGCATACAATAAAATATTTTGGGATAAATGTAAATATAGAAAATCATATCCTTAGTATTTATGGATTAATTCAAAGACTCAGGGTGTATTTGGTTCAATCCTTAATACACTTTGTCCTTAGCTAGGGTTCACTCTAAGGACTGTCATAGTGGACATAATCCCTTACTAAACGGTTTCTCTCCCCATTATAGTTCTTATTATCTCAGGATATAAATATCTTTTCACAATACATTGGTGGGTTATATAATTCTTTGTCAACCTATTATATAATAAAAATAATATATATATATATATATATATATATCTGAAAAAAGATTATCAAATTATCATTATATCATATCCCATAAAAAGGAAATGGATTTCATAAACATTTTATTACATAATATATTATAGAAAACAAATGTGTTTCATAAATTTTTCATAGTATCATAATTTACTTGTGGGAAATAAATGGGTTTAATAGAATCATCGTTAAATATGTATCGTCATAAGGCATACAAAGATTAAAGAATCCTAGTATCATTTGATCTAATCCCCAATAATGTTTATGTTATATCAAAGATGTTATCATAGAAGAAAACGACATTAATAGATCATTTGGAATATTTCATCTGGAAAATACTCTTATAAATTTGAAATCACTTATTTATATTCTAAATATTTAACCAATTTTTAATAAAAAGAATTTATTTTAATATGAACTTTGAAATGAGTAAAACAAGCTACAAATCATTGACAAGTCATTATGATGGAAGATTCTATTCATGCCTGATACATTAAAAAAATTATTCCATTCACTTCATTGATAAAAAGTTAAAATTACCACATTTGAAAATAGGATTGATGATTCCTTTTAGTAATTTCTAAAAATTCAATCATGGATTAAAATGACATCAGACAATGAAAGGACAATATTAAAAAAAATTAGACAACTTTTTATAAAACATGTATATAGGAAAAAATATTTTTCCACCAAAAACAAAAATAAAGACTTCTTTTACATAAAGTCATTATTTATTTCACCTGAGTAACTAATGTGAGGAACATTTATTAAAAACATATATTCTTAATAAAAAACATAAGGGGAATAAAATGAAATATATGTATTAAGGAAGGTGATATCTCGATTTTATGAATCTATTTTCTTGTGTTTTTATATTAATTTTATATTAATATTTATTTTCTGAATATGAGATTCATGGATGATGTCAAGGTATTATGTACTTTTATAGCAGTCAAAATTTTTGAAAAATAAGACTGAAAACATGACACTTTGGAATGATTATGTGGAAAAATGACTTAAAAGGAGATGAAGTTGATAAAGAATATTGAAGACAAATGGATCGATATTTACATTAAATGATGGTTTCCCATAATGTAGAACAACTATGAGATGTTTGAGAGGATTGAAACTCATGAAAGTGGGAACAATAAATGTTTTAGCACTGAAAATTGAAGATTTATATAGTATATGTCGTTTAGGGTGTGAAAAACATATAACATGTGAAGTTAGTATAGTAAATGAAGAGAAAAAATAACTTCTGGAAATGAGCATGGGGGTTTCATGGGGTAAAACATTAGGAAGACCTAGATACAAATATTTTGAAATACCTTTCGATACAGGATTCTTCTTTATGACCCGGAACACTATTTAACAATGAGTTTTACGCAAGGGATATTTTGGAAGAAAAATTGGGATTATAAATAAGGTTTTCATCAAAAGGAATATGCATTAGTTAGAAACATAGGTATTTGACCACTAGGATGTATCCCCTAGGTTTTTAGCATAGATTGTATTTATCATGGATAGGTTTCCTTTCATCCTTAAATTATTCTAAATTTATTTTATCATTTGATTAATATTAATTTAATTCCAATTTCTTCTTCTTTGGTATCATTCAAATTATTTCTTTTATATTATATCTTTTATGATTTTGGGTTTTTTATACTTTGGAATGACAAAATAATTGTTTGTTAGATCCATATGGGAGAGTTATTCAAATTAATGTTGAAGTGTATCCAGATGTCATGATTTATCTTCACTTGAAGAATAATTTCATTATTCAGTTTAATATTGTGATTTAATAAATTATCATATTATAAATTGGATCATTGACTAGGCATGACAAATAGATAATGGAAACAAACATGAAAATGATAATTAATAAATGATCATTGCGTTGGATCATTTTTCCTTATTTACAAAGAGGAATTAATGTGTCCCAATTAACATAAATCAACTGACCACATGTATTAAGATTCTAGGATAGTTTTGATAAAATATAAGAAGTTTATTTAGAATATTTTAATGATTTTGAAACTATTGGATATGATTTCCCTATATTTGAAGTTCAATTAATTCATTAAAACCACCCTATGTAATAAGAATCATTATATTCTACCTTTTCTATAATTCTTACTATATTTTAATTATTTAATTTATTTCATTAAATTAGTTTTATTAAAATAAATTGATATCATGATAACCAATATTTTGGTAAATAATTTCCATTATTACATTCCCATCTTTTCTGTGTTCGACGCCATACTGTTGTTATTATTTCAATTAGAGATAGTTTAATTTAGGATAATAAAAATTTTAAATTTAATTTTTATTTGTGGTTTTGAAGAAATCCTTTAAAATAATCCAAGTTTGGTATCGTTTTTTGGAAACAGAGGAGTGTGGAAGTTGAATCAAGACCAAAATCTTAGGTACAATACTTTTCTTATCCCATTTATTTTGACAAATTTATGTATTGGTATCATTTATTTACATTCGTTTTTTTTCATTTTACGCAATTTTTAGTTTTCATTATTATATAGGATGGATTATCAAAGACACCCTTATCATGTCACACCATCACCAGAGTACATCGAATATCTAGGATATTATACAACACCATAAACAATAAATTACAATCGGTAGTCACAATGGAAAGACTCATACTTCCAGCCTAAAAGGGGAGCTCTCAGCAGTCAAGGATACATTTGTGATTAATGGGAGTTTTATACACTGATGATATCTCCTACTTTAAATATCATCAATTTAAACATCCCAAAGAAATACTATTCAGTTTACTCACATGGTACAATGAAGGGTTGTACAATTGAATTGATAATCCTAAGGATCTACACCGAGAAAATGGATAATTGATAACTATAATATATCAAATCAAATTGAATTTAAATTTTCCTATCAACAATTTGAAAATAATTTATTCGGTAGGTATAGTTATTTTTTATTAAAGAAATATGATCTAGATGTTGAGGAATTCAAATTTATTGAGAGAGAGAAAAATCCAGAGTAATACATTCAATAATACAATTACATCAACTAATCTCATGAGAATAACTTATAAGATATACATAACAAATTTTTAATAAGGTATATTACAGTGTTTGATATATATATGGATAATCAATAGTAATAACTCAATAAAAATAGATAATAGAAAACTAGCCTTTCTCAGGTTATTTCAAATTTAAATTAACTTGTATACAACTTATATTCCAAATATAAAACTAAGATAGAATGGTTTCATGATGAAAAGAATGAACAAAAGGTGATTGATAATATCAAAGAATAATTATGAGAGAATTCTTAGATCTCCTAAAGTGATAAAAATCAATCTTCTAGAAAAAATTATTCCAAACCTATGGCGTCCCTTCTACAAATAAAAAATACCAAGAATAACAAAGAATGTCTTTTCTGTAATTGAAAGAATAAGATAAAATAATTATGATGTAAATTATTTATTGGGGATATTAAGAGAAATATGAGTTTTAAATTGAAGTAATACAATACATATAATTTTAAAAAGTAGAATAGGTGAAGGAATATTATATTGATAAGACATTGATTGATCTCACTAGAAATCTATAGAATCAGAAAGAATGAGACTCCTTCTTATAATTTTAAGATGAAGAATACAGAAAGGTAGCTCCCAAGAAAGATTTCATTCCAGAATGTGATCCTAATGAAGAAAATCAAGAATATTTATTTAGAAAGAATGAACTACAAAATCTATTTAGATTTTTATTTCCTTGTATTTTCATTAAATTTATTCTAAAACTGCATCCCACTACAAAAACCAATCAACATAAACCAAAATAGCAAGAAGTTGAGAAGTTCCCCAAATGTAAAACATAGTTAAGAGTTCCTAAATACATGATATATAAAATTATACAATGTTTTAAGTGTCAAACAATGGTACAGTTTAAACTAAACGACCATAAAAGGAGTATCTATCGGGAGGGAAAAAATTTAAAAATTCTTTAGAATATTTAGTTATATTTTATTAGTAAAATTTAATAAATATCACCATGGTCAATCAAAATATAATTTTGTGAAAAATATTTTACATTTTAGAAGAGATTTTACTTTCACTATTTGCATTTATTTTTCTATCCCATGGATTCAAGAAGTAAGAAGCATGATAAGAAGTTACAGAAGAAACCTACATTATAAACACCATTCATATAATGAAATCTAGAAAATAATAGTCATGAGATAGATTAATGTCATAAATATTGTTTATATAGAACATGATAAACTTATTCAAAAGAATCAATGGAAGGGGAGTACTATTTTTACTTGTTTAATTTTTACATCACTAGTTCATGCAGCTATATGATTATAAGTTAATATGAACTGAACTGTTCCACAAACTAAAATGAAATAAATTTAATCATAAATGATTTAATTATTTGGGTTGTACGTGTTGATTTAAGTGATAAAAACATTTATGAAAAATATCATTACATGTTGGGAAATTTGATTTATCAAGACCATAATTGAAAAATATATTAATGGAAATTTTAAGAGAGACTTTCTTAATTCAATTTTTCATTTCCTGAAAATGATTGCTGATATTATTTATCGTTTTGATATAGATTCCAAAAATATTTGATTGAGTTAAATAATTGTTTATTTCCATTACATTAACTCATTTTCCATTTTTATGTTGTTATTCATGAGAGGATCATGGATCAAATATGTTCAATTATATTCTTATCATTTCACTAGTGTTATATATGGGGAATATAAACATACTATAACTTGCATTAAAATATTTCAAGAATTGAAACCTTGATAGAACCCCAAAATAAAGGGAAATAAGAGTACTGGGCATTGAGACCCAAAAAACAGCATATATGGGGTTGAAACACTAAAAGAAGATAAGGATGAAACCCTGAAATGGAAGCTCCTAGACAACTAAACTCTTAGGCCCAAAACCGCTATGTATCCATCACTCCAAAACCAACCTCAATAGGAGTGGTAGAATTATAGGTTAGAGCCATTTGGCATGCCTGAGGAATAAAACATGTTATAGGAAAATAGGGAATAAACCACCAAATAAAGAAAATAGTAGTGAAACACAAGCGAGAATAATTGACTCCAAAAGCACCTGGAAATCCTACATTCACCCAACTGCTTTCTCAAGACCCCATCGTATTCCTCACTCCAAATATGACCTAGAGAGGAGAACATGAATTCATGTTCACAGTGTAGTGGAATTATCCAAAGGGAAACAAAAATTCTTTCATGGAGTAGGGAGGTTGAGTGAGGAGGGGAAACCATGATAGGAGTGAGCGAGGGAGAATAAGAAACCAAGAGAGAAAAGAGTGGGAGAGGAAGGGAAGAGGGAATATGAAAGGATCGGGGCAGAGGAGTCGACACTACTGGGGGTGTAATAACCTAAGAGGTAGAAGGAGGATCAAGACAATGATGTGATTTTGGGGCAGAGTTGGAGATGATTTTTGGTATTGGTGGCAATCCCCGATGAAGTGGCTAACAACGATGCGGATATCACAAGTGATGGATCTATGTGATAGTGGTTCAATGGCATAATTATAATAATGGTGGTACGATGAATGTAGAGTCTCGGTTGGTAGTTTAAGGTTGGTGATGATACTGAGAGGGCTTGTATAGCAGCATGCACATGTGCCGAGACTGGGGATGTTTACCTTTTGAAATCTGAAATTGGAAATCTGAAAAATTTTGGGCACAGTTCATTGGTTCTTATAGTGGAGGGTTCTTTACAAGTGTATTTTTAAAAATCAAAAATATGGATTTCGGTTACATTTTTAGGATTGAGACACATTACAATTTATTATTTTACTTTTATATCAATATCATAGAATGTTTCCTGATATTCAATTAAATGACTGTTAAAGAGGGGTTTTTCATGGTGGATATGGAATATCGTATCTTGATAAGTTACTATAAGATGTTTCCATGGTATTTGAGTTGAGGATTATGATTACACTCATTTTATTTCATTATTGTCCCCCTTGTTTCTATTTTTATGAAAAAAAATTAAAGAAAAAAATCTTTTTTGTGAGTTGGGAGAATAAAAAAGAACCATTACAAAAAAAATTATTTTTATCCTATGTGGTTAAGTAATGGACGTGAGGTTCATTATAATCATTAATTTTAAAAAACGAATAATAATGATGGGGTGTTTCTTGGGTAGGATAAAAATCAACCGTTATAAACAGATGATCTCAAAATTTTATGTGGTTATGTGGTGGATGTGAGACCTATATGAGGTATAACTTTTGAAAAATAAAAAAATGATAAACCAAAAAAAGAAATAAAAATAACAACAGTATAGGGTAATTTTTCATTATGAGTACTTCATTTGTGAGAGTTTACATTACACTGTTGGGGGTGTGTGAGCTGGAATCATATTATAGTGAGGAGAATTCATTAAGATTATTATTTTGAATATCATGGATTTTAATTTAGAGTACATCCTAATTTTGAATCCTTACATTGTTTATAACATCAATACCCACCCATCCTCGTCCTTAGACTCATTTTTTCAAAATTTAATAGTCCTAAAGATTAATTGAGATATATTTATTTATGGTGATAGTAAAGTAGATTCAATGAAAGCCTTTGGTTTGGATAATGTCTTTGAGTTAAAAGAATAACTCCGTCAGAATATTGAATTGAGTGATGAGAGGAAAACCTCATGATGAGGTAAATCTTAAATGTTATGGGTGTTTAGGAAATTTTGAAATATTTGACTGTATAGGGGGAAATGTCTTGAATTTTATATTGTAAATGAAGAATTATTTATAAATTATTTATTAGGTATTATTTATGTTTTCATAATATCTAGTTATATTTTTTTAAGAATCATAATTTAAAAACCCATTATTGATGTTTGGACACATGCAGTTTTAATGTTGATATTTTTTATGAGGATGAACAATGATTTAAGTGTGGGGGTATTTGATATCTCTATTTAATATCAATATTTTTAAGTGTATTCCTAATATTTTTATTGTAATATTTATTGATTGAATATAAGATTCATGCATAATACCAATGTGTTATTTATTTTTAACTAAGACACACTTTTGTAACAATATAAATAGAAAAATGAATCTTTGTGAAGATAAAGGTACTTTAAGACATTGTGAAACGAGGTTTGGTGTGAAAAAATCAAGATATAGATGATATTGAACATAGAAATAAAAAAACATATATTTATATTTATGAATTTTTTCCCATAATATTGGATGTATATGGGATTTTGTAAAGGCATATAACTGAAGAAATAAGGAACAATAGTTGTTACAGTGTTGGGAATTGGAGATTCATGTTGTGTAGTAAGTTGAATACTTGAAAACCAAAAAATATAAGAGGGTAATAAATGAAAATAAGAGAATAAATAACTTCAATAATGGATCATATGGTCTTCTTAGCATGAACACATGTTTCATTATGTAAAACTTTTCAAGAAGACCCAAATAAGATTATTTGATGTATCTATTGACAGGTCTTGGACATAATGACCCAAAGGACTATTTAATAGTTGTTTTGACCTTACGAAAACAAAATATAATTAATAGGATCAAAAATAACAATTATATATAACAAAACATTCATTCATACAAGGAATCGGAATTTGACCACTGGGAGGCTACAACTAGGGTTCAAACGAAGATTCCATTCTTCATAGAAATGTTTTTATTTCTAATTTCCTATATTATTCACTTATGTATCATTGTGTTATCATTATTTTAGTCCCATTGTCTTCTATTTTATCTATTTCCTATTATTTTTTATTATCTCTCAAATGTTGTGGGGTTTATTCATCGTTGGTGGGCACCTGATGATTGTTTGATGTACCCATAGGAGTTAGTGTTAATATTTTAAAAGGGTATATATCTATATGTTCGAAATTATCTTCATTTGGTGAATTATTTAATTCTTCAGTGTTTGGATTTTATTTAATCAATTACTATCTTTTCCATTGGATCATTGACATGGCATGTCCAATGGTTAATTAAAACCAACTCGAAAAAAGATAATTAATTCATGATCATGGGTTATTTTATTTTTCGGCATTTTAAATCAAGACTTAATGTGTCCCTATTATTTAAATTCATCTAACGATGAGGTTTGAGATTATATGATAGTTTTGATAAAATATACCAAGATTAATTTGAATTTTTTTTGACTGGATAGCTATTACATATGATTTTTAAGTAAGTGAAGTAGAATTAATTTAGGATAACCACACATTGAATCAATATTCTCTGTCTCCATAATTTTAGCTCACAATACCTGAATTTTAGATGTAATGTCTCAAACCACTCCGGTCCATTACTTTGTTAAAATATGCTGTTAGAGGTGTTCTGGGAGGTCAAGATAAATTATCCGCAACACTTTTCCAAAATATTATTTTTTGATGAACCCTTTCAAAGGTAGATATTTTTAAACTGTAAAATTACATTACATCTTCAAGTACTTTTGATGTTTCTAACTACCTCTGTTTTCAAGAAGTGTCTTGGGGGTGTGCTTGTGTGAACTTTTAAGGAGAACTAAAGGGCAGAAGGTTTCGCACGGGCGGCGCACAGTTTGTCTAAACTGTGCATCCAAACTGTGAGTAGTTGGTTTTGGAGGCAGTAGCTCTCGCACAGACATCGCATGATTTGTCTAAACCAGGTGGCTAATAAATCTGAGAAGGGTGGACAAGGCAGTAGCTAACACACAGTTAGCGCACGGTTTGTTAAACCGTCCAAACTAACCTTGCGACCACTTAAACTAGATCCTAAAATTGTGGATCTTGACCTTTTTTCCTCTAACTTTCTTGTTTAAGCTCCTAAGTAGCCATAACTCGGGATTACCCTCCCTTGAATGTAGGATAACCTCTCCTAAGCCTTTTTTAGAGGCGATTTGAAGGATTATCTTGTCAAATCGAAGCCGGTTACTTGAGGTATGTGATCATTCTTGTTTGTCTTTTAGATCTACTTAAATATACTCCTCCTCTTCCCTCGGTTTGTTAGATCTACACCCGTTATCGGTAGATCTATGTGTGTGGTTGCTAAATATGATGAGATTTGGTCTTGGTTGTGTTAGGAGAGGAGATCCAAGGATGATATTTGGATAATCCACTCGGCTTTCTTAGGTGTTCTTTGTTTGTTGGGGGTTTCGTCAAAAACATTTGAGGTAGGGATATTACCTTCATCTCTCTCTTTTTTTGTGCATCATGCGGGGTGGGTATCCTCTTTTTTTCATGAGATACGATTGAACTAGTAAATAAAGATAAAAACTAGTTAAATAACGAATTTGGGGAAATTTTGTTGTTATTGTTGTTTTATTTCCATCAATGCTTACCCTTTGATTGTGTTGTGAATTGAATAGGATTATGCATACTGAAAATCATATTCATTGAGGGCCTTTTCTTGCACAATTAAATGTTGACCTATTTTTCTGGAATTTTTTGTGGATGGAATTTCATAAAATGTGGAAATTGGTTAATCATGTAATGTTGGCTGATTAAATGAATACCTAGAACTCTTGTATCATCACCCCGATTAAACTAAATTAAAGGATGAATTTTTGTGGGTATTGGTTGGGGTGTAACTATGTGAAGGGGTGTTTCGTGGGTTTTTGTGGAATGGGTGAATAGTTGGGATGTGGTTGGCATGGTTGTCGGTTGGCGTGTATGATATGGTTGTGATGGGTAGCATAGCTACGGTAAATGGTATCAAATGGATGATGATTTGGTACAGGTTTTGTTTCCAATGTGTTTGTGGTTATGTTGGTTGGCAGCAGGGCTGCAGGGTTGGGTTGTGCATATGAGCAAAAAGTGGACGAGTTAGCTAATCAATTGTGGGACATGGTAGTTGATTAAATACGGATATTCGATGGAATTTTTTGGCTGATAAATTAAAATAGTATTGTGTTGCTTCAGTTTTTCCTACCTTTATTTGGGGTTTGCAGGGATATGTTTTACGAACATTTGATCTAGTTTGGTTGTTTTTAGTTTCTCATTAGTTAGGGAATTGATAAACTAAAACTGTTGATGCATGAAAATCTTAATGGGCATAGGGGCTGTTTAGTGTGTCCATACTTTTGAGGTAGCAGTGCCAAGGCATGGGCTCAGATATTTTGTGTAGAAGCCTTAGGATGGGCTGAGTGGTTGATATAATTATATAAATATGTACATTTTATGTTTCTTTACGCACCCCACCCATGTTGAGCACTACGTGCCGAACACCCATTTATTAATAATTACCTACTAAATTCTGAATTTCCAGGGGTTCACTATTTCGGTTTTAATGAGAATATCGATTTAGAAATTCCAGCCATTACAGTTTGATCATGGTTCCATAATCTACAAAATTTAATTTATGATAAAATATAAAATTTATTAATTTCATACATACTTATAATCATCTATAAAATGAGTATATATAAAAATTAATTACACCATTCATGGATATTTTCGATCATATGTACAGATGAAGGATGTTTTTAATTTTCATTAGATAAAAAAAATGAAAATAAAATAATAGTTCAACCTTTTAAATAATTATTATAACATATATTAGATACATATTTCTTAAATATGTATTTGTTACTAACAATTTAAAGATTAAATTAAGACAAAAATCACATTGTTTTATGAATGTGGTAGTCCACACGCATGCAGTAGTCACACTATCATTTTCCAACGGATTAAAATGTATGAAGGTAGGAATGATATTATTATTATAGAAAAATTTTAATGTAATTAATATAATTTATAAACATTGAACTTATAATAATATCTATCCATGAAATATGGTGATGAAAAATAAATTTTACCATTGCGTGGAGCTAGTAGTCAACACATTTTCAAGACCGATACCTCCAAATACCATTTGATGGTAAGAGAGGTATTAGTGGTGATTTCATGATAATAATAACATTTTATTATATTGAAGATACAAAAATAAATATTTTTTTATGAAATTTTTTTATATAAGTTATAAGAAGAAAAATATTTAAATATATCGAGTAATAAGATTACCTCTTCATCAAGATACCTTCTTTAGATTATTTATGAAAGACCCAAGGAATGATATTTTTAGAGAAAAAGCATATAATTTTTTATAGGAAATATTATATGATGATTTTTTGGGCTTGTTCTATCTTTCTGGCTCAAATTGGGTATAATGAAAAGAGAGGAGGTGTAACCTTTTATAGGGGGGAATGACACACTTGGAATTACTAAAAATACTAACATATATGTTTGTCATTATCCATAAAAAGTATTCCAAAATTAACAGATATTTGAAAAAAAAAGAATATAATATCAAAATTCAATCATCATATGAAATTATATAGGTTTTGGAAGCATTTAAAATATTATATTTTGGTTTAACAGGATAGTTAACCAATGTTAATCTTAATAATGGTAATGAATTTTTTAATATTAATGGGTTATAAATTGAATTATAAGGTAAAAATTATATCCAAAATTGTAAAGGGATCAATGTTTTATCTTTTTTTTTCTTAAAAGTCATATTTAAATATTTTGTAAAATTTTAAGTAATTTTAAAAATTATTATTTATAATAAAATATCATTATTGGCATTCTTAACACCATTAATTTAATTTGACTTTATAGTCAACTTGAAAAAATATGAATGAGAATATATACCTATTTCACCTCACTAATTTGTTGAGTTTATCTATAAAATTTATGGAAACCTATATTTCACCATGATTTAATTATTGTTATCATTTTAAAAATCATTTATTATTTCTCAATTAATTGATTAAATACTCTGTCAATGCGCAAAATCATTTAAGGTAATTATTAAATCACTAATAATTATAAATTAATTAATTTTATAATAAAATTAATTAATATTTGAAACAAAAAAAGAACCGAACAGATTCGCTTTTTATCCATATATTAATTTTTTAGATATATAAAGGTCAAGAGAGTGTCATTTTTTATTTATTATTTTAATAAAATAATACAAATGTCATAATCTATTAGAAATTGTACAATGTTTCCATATATTTTTGAATTATATGGAAATGGACAAACAAATGTCATATAATGGGATAAAAGAATGATTTATAAGAATTTTAATGTCTTATCCCAAAATTTTGGCCCGGTTATACCCGTTATACCCTTAATGACATGACTCAAATTTACCAAGGTTACTTTTCGTAAAGGCCAAAAAATAATAGGGTCCAATTTACCAAATTTT
This sequence comes from Viscum album, assembly GCA_963277665.1. Lineage (NCBI taxonomy): Eukaryota > Viridiplantae > Streptophyta > Magnoliopsida > Santalales > Viscaceae > Viscum > Viscum album. The sequence goes on along the minus strand of OY728140.1, from coordinate 2,025,876,927 downwards.
AATATCATCATTCCAAATATGGGATCCTTTTCTCAAGATTACAAATCTAAATTTTACATTATTAAATTTTAAAATATATATGTAAAACATGAAGAAATATGTTTTTTAGAAAAACAAATTTTTAAATGAAACTAGATTTATTATTATCCCATGACCATAAAAATAGGTTAATGTTAAATAATATGATACATTATAAAAAACATTAATATCATTAAAAAATCACCAATAGTGATTAATTTAATTTATTAAAAATTTATTTCTAGGGAAAAAATATTTTCTCAGAAAAACATTTTGTACATTAATTTGATAAATATATTCATTTCTATTCAATTTATAAATAATTAATTAATTTTAAAAAGGTGTAAGAAATAAATTATATTAACTTTTTTATTCTCATTCATATTTTCTAATCCAATTTATTGTGGATAAATTTCACATTAAATAATAATATTTTAATAGAATATCAAGGTTTTTTTAGACTTAGTGTTTTGTGTAAAATGTGATTTATACTAGTTTATCTTCATAAGAATTATCAGGTGCCTGAATCTTGAAAGTTGAGTGTAGTAAATTTAATGTATCAAGTATAGACTCCCTCAAGATAGATACATAGAACACATCTTGTAATTGGGAGAGGTTCGAAAAAAGTTCTAAGTGATAAGCTATCATTCCTACTCGATCGATTGTTATATAGGGGCCAATATAACTAGGTATCTACATTCCATTATTTTATAATTTCATAATTTTCTCCTACGAAGTATTTCATAGAAATACATTCCCACCAAAATTGAATTCTATATTTCATTAATGATTTTCATTATAATGTTTCTGTCGGCATTATGCAACCATGATATGTTACTGAATAGATATGAAATATTCTATAATAGCCCCAAATAGCTCATATAAAAATATATTTCTTTCTCTAAATTAATTCCAGCACATTGCTATTTTACAAATTTTTCTTTATAGGTATTGATAAAGAGATTTTAAAATGCTCGAGTGAATGGTATTTTTTTAATTAAACTATACTAGAGGAAGGTTATGATCCCAAAAACTATTAAAATCCATAAAAAAGAACTCATAATATTAAAAATGTTTTGAACGGTTATCTCATATATAAAATCATTATGATGATGATATGTAGTACAAAAACTCAACTATGTATCAAGAGACTTCAAAATTATTCACAAAAAACATTGAGGTAAACCTTTGATCTTGGTCAGATACCATTGTTTGTGGTACTTTGTGGAACATTATCACTTCTTAGATTTATATTCAATAAATATGACCAAGATAGAAATATTCTCAAATAGAAATGATGTGTGGTTAATTTATAAGGTAATCGATTACATTCCAAATTAAATTATTGACCTTAGACATTTTGGGGAGTTCGATGACAAAATCCATGGTGATGTTTTACCATTCCAATTTTGGAATGGGTAATAGTTGTAACACTCCCATAGAATTTTATAACTCAACCATAACTTTTTAATATACCAAGAACCAAGATTCCTAATATACAATATCTATTTACATGTTATTGATCCAAGTATTTGGTTTACCATATTTATATATCTTTGTACCTCTAGGATGGATAGAGAATGATGAACTATGTGATTGGTCTAAAAAAGTACTTCTTCGTGTTTTGTATTTATGGGACACATAAACAGTTCCTAAAATTTATCATTTTATAAAACTCAAGGTTGAACAAATGATCATTTCTCACCGTATTTTCAAGATCTAAATCTTCCTTTTATGCCTCCTTAATCTTCCCATAGATAGAGAGTTGAATAAATATTTGGGAAAGATAATATGTATACCCTTCCATTAAGTTATATAGATACTTTTATTAGAAATCATGATATATGAAATTTCTTTGATCCATATCCTAAATAAGATGGTATGATTGTTTTTAAGTCAAATCATCAGATAACATGTTCACTTTTCCATGGTGGTAAAGTATTGAGATTTTAAATTCATTAATAAACTTGAAGATTCTTCTTTGGAACATATTGAACTCATTTTGAATGTGTATATAATATATAATTTTATGATGATTATATAAAATAACATTCTCTATATTCATAATTCCATTGTATATTAAATACAAAAATTATTGTAACTTACTCCAAATGATAGGTTTTGTAATTTTTCTTAAAAACCATCAATTAGAGTGAGGTATAAGTTATCACTATATCATCCATCACAAATATTTAGCAAAATAAATTATTTTATGCATCAATAAAGAAATCAAACCCTTATCCATTGTATGGTAGTTTATGCATTGGAGAACTAAACGAACCTCCCTAAAGTTTCTTGAAATATATCTCACATTCATTTCCCAATGGATCATGGCTACCTTTCATGTAAAAATTGTGAGTGGATTGTACATATCTGATAAATTATAGCCATAGTTTTGATGATATCCCAAAAAACCAAGAAAACTATTGATCTCAATCATTATGGTTATTATTAACAAACATTCAATAACTTACATCTTTGATATATCCGTCGATATACACTCTCATGAAATTGTATAACTGAAAAATTAATCATAATATTTCCAAACTATACACTTGGTAAATTTTTTAGTGAAATTATCCTTCCTTAAGTTCTTCAACACATTTATAAAGTGATCATAATTATCATATTTACCATTTATAGTTAAAATAATATCACCTATATAAACTACAAAAAAATGATTAAGTTAATCTCAAAAGTCTATATTCCTTAAATCCATCACGAGAATAGTGGTATTAGTAAGACCAAATGGAATCAATATAAAATCATAGTGTTCACACCTCATATGGAAGTTTTTCTTATGTTTTTCTTTACTTTTGTCTATCAAATGATAATATCCCAATTACATATCTATCGTGGAAAAATATTGAGCTCCCTTTAGTTGATAAATTTATCAATATGAGAAAGACAATATTTATTCTTGATTGTGATGTAGTTAAGTTGAAAATAATAATTCTCAAGTCTCATTGATCAAAAATTATTATTAATAAACTGTTCTTAGGCACTCCATGGATTAATATTTGTCCAAATAAATCCCTTATCAAACATCTCCTAAATTTTATTCGTCAACATCAACAACTCAATCTGGGATATTCTATATAGAGTCTTTGAAATAGGTTCATCTCAATATATAAGTTTTGTTGAAAACTGAACTTCACATTTCATTGGAAGACTTGGAATATTTTTTAAAAATACATATAAAATACTATACAATATTTATATATTTGATATTGATAATATCCTCAGCCATATTAGATAAACACACCTTTTGAATAATAATCATGATCCATAGAATGTATTTAATTTCTATTTAATGTTAATATTCATTGTGGCATTGATTTACGATCAGAAGTTGGTTAGGAATATTAATTAAGAAATCCCATCCTCAATACTTTATGTGATATTTATGGAAATAAGTATGATCTACTCATTAGATAACATCTTATATAACTCGAGAGAGAGTAACACGATTTTTTGGAAGCACATTATTATAAAATTAAATTGTAGAATATTCATAAAAATGAGATGTAAGCATCATGCATTATAAGTTTTCACTATTAATTAAAAATAAAATAATCAAGGAAATGAATTACAAGTCATTGATAATTTTCTGGATATATAAGAAGACATAAAACTAATAAAAAACGGGTTCTTCAATATTTGATCATACCTATTACAACCTCAACTCTATCAATCCATCTTCCATCCTTTAGCAAAACCAAAATGGTTAGGATGACCATCATCCACATTTCATTAAAGAGATAAATCATGAAAACTCAATCATAGGATGACTAAATCTTAACACTATATTTTTGATCTATGAAACCTTAGACATAATCTAGTTCATCAATGATAATAAAATAATAAACTATTTCACAATGGTTTATAAATAAAATGTGAAATAACCAAAGAATATCCCTTGGGAGTGTGAAACTAGTTGTAAGCTAGCAGACTCTGAATTTTCAATAAAAATATTATTGATATATACATAAACATATCTTTTTGATGTTAATACCCCTTGTTCCATCGGTGCCAAAACCATGTAAACTTGTAGTATCCTGAATTGGATGTTTTTCAAGGAAAACCACTCTCTTTTCTTTACTATAAAATAAGAAGTTCTACTATTAATACATTTTTTCATAAAGGTTTTCACAAAGATTTTATCATACTATTTTCCAAAGGATAATAAACATTTCTTTGATACCAAATATAAAGAACTACACTTTTTCTAGATAGATATTACATCTTAATAGATGAATATTGAATAAAATTTTTAAATACATTCCCAAGGACCCTAAATGTTTTATATATTTTAGGACTACATGCACAATATTTTTATTTAATGAATAATATTCAAAAAATCCATAATACCCTCCCAAATAGTAATTTTCATAGACCTAACATACTTAAAAACATTCTTTATACCTTTGGGAAATGAAGCATAAGAATATGTGAGATCAAATGCCCAATGAGGGTAATATAAAATTATATCAAAGATCACTTAAGCATAATATGAGCATAATGTAATGAGAAAATGAACATAAAATTTTAAAACAATACCCATAATATCATATATCATAATATTGAATCATTTCATAAATATTTGAAGGTCATAAGATATGAATATTGAAGGAATCAATGATCATAATTGATGAGAGAATAAAATTGGAAAATGGTATAATTATATGACATACACATACGAAAAAAAATAATTTCCTTAGTTATCAAGGCCTAATTACAAAAATATTACTTTGGATTTGATTCAATACTCAATCCATCTTATACTTACTCATGTTTTACTCCCAATATTATCATATTGGACAACATACCTTCCAGAACTGTGTTTACTCCCCATTCCAATATTTATTATCTCATTATATATACATATTTTTCCAATTCATGGGAGGTATATATAATTCTAGGACCACCCATCACATAATCAACATCATACATCTTTGTTTCATAAGATCATACTATATTCATCAAATTATAACCCCTGGGTAGAAAATGGGTTTCATTAATAGATTATCATTTCATAACTGTAAAAATATAATAGATTTCATAATGGTTTCATCTTAACAAAATTAACATGTATTAATGAAATGGTATTAATATATTCATTATTAAATTGTCATCATAATAAACTATCCAATGAATAAATGTTCATGGTACCATGAGAACATATATCCAATAAAGCATGTGTAACAAAAAATTATGATATGATAGATGAAAATTTCTTTAAAATATCACTTGGAATATTTCATTAGGAAAATAACCTTTTCACTTTGGTATGAGTTATTTAAAATAAATTTTTTTTCAAAATTTTATTTTTATTTTTAAAAAAAATAAACCTGTATCCTAAAAAATGAAACCTCAATTCATCTAGCGGTCATGATAATATGAAATTAAATTCATTCCATATATTTTAAAATAGGCATTCCTTTCAATTTTTTTTGTTTAAAATTATAAATTTTCTCTTTTTTAAAATGAAATTATTATTCCTTCTAAATGTTTTAAAAAAAATTAAAACATGGGTAAAAATTAATTTAAACAAACATTGGATAATCTTAAAAACAAATTAGAATTATTTTAGAAAATATGGACATGGGAAAACATAATTTTCAACTGAAAAGAAAAATAATGGTGTCTTTAGTCAACATCAGTATTTATGTATCTGATGTACAAATTTGAGGAAAATGAAAAGAAAATATTAATTCACAAGAAAAAAACATTAGATTTTAAAATGGAGGTTATTTATAAAAACTGATCAAATAATTTTTTCAATGAAAATTAAAGTATAAATAATATGGATTAAAATGGTATTAGAACTAAAATCCCATATCTCAAGTTTGACATTAATTAATGGAACTATACAGTATAGAATAATAATTTTAATTTTTTTTAATATTCAAATAATTGAGAAACTTATGTACTTATAATATCATATATGATCTATGTATAAAATTTTACAAATAATCTATTAACAATTCCTTATCATTTTATGGGGTTAACTATATCAATTTTTCTTGAGGATTTTGGTTCATTAATTACATCAATGTAATATGATAACTGTTCCATCATATAAAAAATATTAATTACTATATAAATATCATATATATTCATTATATACATATTTTTAATCATCCATAAAATTTAGATATTGAAAAATTAATTAAATATTTCATTGTGACGGTAGGCCATACGTACGTATAAACAATATTTTTAGTATTTGATGAATACAACAAAGGGAATTAAAATAAAAAACATTTAGAAAATAATTATGATCATTTATATCATATTATTTTTAAAATACTTCCTTATTACCATCCATGTAAATCTAAAATAAAAAATGAATCACATCGCTTGGTAGTGGTGATAATCCACACGTATAAACAAGAGGCTTTAAAATCTATCAACAGAATTGATTATAAAAAGGTAGTTATAATAATATAATTATAGAGTAATAATAATTTTGTAAATATAATTTATAATAATTCAACTCATCATAATACCAATAAAAAATATGGGGATGAAAAATTAATTATGTCGGTACGTGAAGATGGTAGTCCACACATATGCCTTACCAATAAATTCAATTCCCATTTAATAGAAAAGAGGGTGTATAATTGTGGTTTAATAACCATAATAAAATTTTGGTATATTTAATATATTTAATTTATTATTTCCTAGTGAATAAAATATATTTTTGGAGGTTAAATAAAATATAAATTGAATGTTTTTGGGTAATATGATTACTTCATTTAGATACCACATTTATGTAATTTCATAAGGACCCTTATTATAGTATTTAAAAATAATAAAACCTCTAAATATTTTATAGGGATGTTTATAAGAGAATTGGAAATGTTTTTGTGGTTCTAGATGGCTAAATGTGGTGTAAAGAAATAGAGAAACAATCTCCAGTTGTAATAGAGGGGACATAATTCTAGGAATAACAAAAAATTAAAATATAATGAAGTAATTTTCAATAAAAAATCATTAAAATGTAAATATATAGAATAAAAATAGGTTAAATTATAAATATTACCATAAAATGAAATTTATACAGTTTTTTGTTTCATTTTAAACAGTCTATTTTGGTTTCAATCCTTGGTTTATTAATTTTAATAATAACTATAGTAATGACTATTTTAATATTAAAGGGTTAGAATATCACCTATAACGTTTAAATATGATAAAAAATGGATATGTGATGAAATTTAAGACTTTTTATATTCTTATTTTGTATATTCCATGATTTTTATAATATTTAAATAATTTAATAAATTATAATTTAATATAAAATATCATTACTCTTATTCTTGGCACTATTAATTAAATTTGACATTAAAGAAAAAATGATTGAAAAATAATTGAAATATAAAAAAATAAGACATCCCTAATATGTATATTTACCTATAATATTCTTGGAACATAATAAATGTTCGAGATTTTATTTCTTTTAATATTTTTAAAATCATTGATTTTTTTTTATAATAATATATTAAATACCTCGTTGTCATTGCATAAGAATTGATGGAAATTAAAAAATAACTAAATGTTAAAAACAAATCAATATGATTATAGTAATTATTTAAACATTAATACAATCATTTAAAATATAACTTATCATCTTTTTATGTTTACATAAAAATTTAATTGATATTATGATTAGGAGAGTAAAATTTTTATATATTCTTATCTTAAAATAATAAAAAGATCCTAAATAAAAAATTGACACCATGTGGCCCTAAATTTGTGTCTTGTATTGAAATAGTTGAAATAATCTCAATAAATATGAATAAATAATGTTTTATATTAATTTTAAATATTTAACACATTGTTTCAACCTTTTTACATGTTTTCCCCTTACAAAGGTGGAAAATATTTACTGAGGTTACTATTCATAATGTTAAAAAATTAAAGGGACCTATTTCAAAAATTTTAATCTCATGATTCTAAATATAAGATTAATTTTTTATTTTTTATTTTCTATATGTGGAAGAAATTTATTTTAAAATATGTGGAAAAATTGGTTGAAAATTGTATCTAGAAAAATACATTTTAAGAACAAAACTTTATTAATTCTTACCCCAATCCTAGAAAAAAAATAAATGAATATTAATTTTTTTTATTAAATATATGATATATTCTTTTCATTAAAATCATTCAAAAATATTAATTTATTTAAATTATTAATAAATGAACACACTTATCACAAAATATAGTTCTTCTATCAGAAAAGGTCTCATTTATTTTCAAATTTTTTTATATTAATTTATAATCAATTTAAAACCAATTAATTCAGTATAAACATATGAGAACTTTAATTTTTTGAATTTAGTTATTCTTATTCATAACCACAAATCCAAAGAATAAGACATTGAATTCACATTGGATAATTAAATTTCTTCTGGATATCACAGTTCATTTAAACTCAGTCTCAATAAACACCATGAAATGTGTTCCATTCACATCTTCACTAAATCAAAGATTCAACTATCACATAGATTTAAAATTCATATTTCAATTAGAAATAAATCTTTTGGCCAGAAGATAGAGAATATTGGATTTCCATATGTCGTGAAAAAAAAAGTCATAAACCAAGATATACAATTTTATGGTTCAACATTTCATTTTTCTTAGTGGTTAATGATGGTAGAGAAGGCACTATCCCAATGGGCCGAGGCCACAGCCTGACATTGATCATGAATAGGGGTATAGGGGAATAACCCCCATGTTATGGAGTAGATATTTTCCATGAGTCCCCTAAAACACTATCATCATGTAAGATACTTACACACAACCTAAATATGGGCCACCCACTTGCACGCCAGACCACATGCGCGACTAGACACCTTCTCCAATGGAATCATATTTTCCTATAAATAGATTCTTGGGGGATTCATTTGTTTAGAAAAATTTCCTTGAAGCTGTATTTCTACTTTGATCTCCTTTGTGCTCCACTCAAGTCCTTGGAAAAATCTGAGGTAGTTTCATAAAACCTAAATAGAGGAAATAAAAATAAGATAATGATAAATAAGTCCATTTAGAGTAAAAAATAATCATAACTAGTGTGAACAGTTTCCCCAACCACCCATATTTAAGAAGACTATAGTGAACACCATTCAGCAAACAAGAACATTTACTTCTCATTTATAGTAAGACCTATGATGATCCTTGAAGTCTGTTTCCATGTATCGGCCATGTATAATCATCCATGTTGTTCATCACCCATGGTGCAACCAATTCTCCCAAGCCTAATATCATTGAGACCCTTTGCAAGATTCAAACCTTTCTCAATCCTTTTGGGGTCACCTCACTTTTCACCCTATGAAATCCTTTTATGAAACCTCCTTTAAATCCATTCATGGTAGGGTTTCATCTTCATTGGATCCCTTTTATGAATGGGAGAATTTTGAAACCTCAACAATGGCCTCTTGATTTAAAAATCATTAAGGAAATGAACATCAAAGTGTATCCTATTTTGATATTTATTTACATGGTTAGTGGTTTCCCACATATTTCTTATCATAGGTTTAGGATCCATGGGGAATATATAAATTTTTATATCTATGGTCACATGGACCCTTACCCTTGGGAAATAGTCGTGGAGTTCTGAGTCTTGGATTCCAAGGATTGTACTCTTTACTCTCCCTCTCATCTCTAGGTTCGGGAGCCTCCAGTCCCTTGTAGGGATGGTATGGATCATAATTTATTTTCCCTGTGAAAAAGGTAAAGTCTCTCTCCTCCCCCATGGCTAATAAATGGGAATACAACTTGGTGTAAGCCCCTATAATTTCACTTAATAGGTTTCTATCTTGCTCCTATCTATATCTTTCAACTTCATCCCTTCCATACCTCATACTCTCATCCTATGTAATGTTCATATAGGAGATTGCCATAGCCACAACCTCTTCCATTGTATCCATGACCTATTCAATAGTATCCACGACCCTTCCACTAGTGGAAGGTGGAAAAGTGTGTTATTTATTAAATCTTTCACATATTATTGTTTCTTACACTGAGCATGAATCACATGGTCTTAAAGGTTTGTAATGATCACAATACCCATACTATCCTCCTTAAAGGGTAAACTATGGGTACTCTAATTCCCACCATCAATGGGATACATAGGAAGCCTATTTCAAGGCATGAGGAGTATATCATCACATTTTCTTTAGTGAAAACTCATAATCCATTCAAGTGGTCCTCCTCCTATAGGGATCCCCCACACTAGAATGAACTATGAGATCTCTGATTCCTACAATAACTATGATATATATGAATTCCACTTATGACCTAAGCTCAAGGGACATCCTCCTCTGGATTGAGCCCAATAATAATTCTCTTAATCCGACCATACTTATTAATAGAAATACCTATGTTAAACCCCATAACAATTATGATTTGATAAATATCTCATGATCCCTATAATTAGGGCATCCTATTTAGGAATAATCCTCGACTTATCCTCTCAATGGGCCATACGCACCTATCAGACTTATCAAACTATATGGAATTTGATTCCCTTCAAAATGAAATATGTTGCAAGCCTCCCAAATGTTCATACACAAACTCTTAAACCAATCCTATTATTTTGGGCCATATCCTAAGAAGGGTCTAATTTAACATGGAAAAACATAACCCTTACAAGTTCCTTGGGATCTTTGGACAAAATTCCCAAACAAATATTTGACAAGGCACCTTTTATCAAGATTTCCTTACCACATGAAGATAAAATTTATTATTAGGTCCTCCTAAAAAGACCTTAAAAGGTATGATGTGCCCCATTAAAATGCATCGAACAATGTGGGTTCTGATTCATTTCAATTGGATAAGCCGGTAACCAATCTATGGGTTCAATCCCAACATCAAAACAAATTATTTCTTCCTAGATGAAAATAAATTCCTTATTGGACCTTCATCTCCCAAGATGAGGACGTATTCCAGAGTGAAATTCATCTACTTGGATGAATATAAAACTTCAAAGTTCCCATTGTGTGTCTTGAAATCTAGTGTTGTGATAATACTAACCAAATAATATCTAAGTAGTATATAAGAGGATACCATTGATGGAGAATTGTAGATTCAAAAGGATGTATCCATTTGTGAACAACCATGGATACATATAGATGATTCTAAATTTCACACATGCTAATAATTGATTTATATTATTTGTATTAAAAAATTCATACTTGGGAATTCGTGAAGAATTCCGGAACATATATTAAATCTCCAATAGAGTCTCGAAGAAGGTAACAATCCCCCCCAAATGGAGTGATGAGTCAGACCTCCCATCCTATTAAAAAATGAAATTTTATAAGAGTAATAGGTCAAAATACATAATGAACTCTTGCCCTTGTAAAACATTTTCCTCTGGATACCGAACCATTGGGTGTTTCTAGTTCAATAAAAAAATAATTTGGAATCTTTTCAGAATGGTGATTCCTAATGTAACACCCCAAGATTTCATAGTACATTATTTCTTCAAAGTAATTCAATAACTTGTACTACATGCAACATTGAGTTCAAGCACACCATGAAATAACAAACATGTCGTTCAAAAGTGGGTATGAATAGAATTAACTGAATTTTGAACTTTTTATAATCTTTATAATTTTAGAATCCATATTATGAGTTTCTTATACATAATGTAAGAAGAGAATCATTTTTTCAGATAAAAGAAGTAATTTTCAAAAAATGCAATTTTAAATCCTTTTAATGGCGAAGCCTTTTTAAATACAATATTTAAAACATTTATATATTCAAAATTGAAAAATAATCTTTTTTTAGAATCATGACATAATAATTTAGTTTCAATAAATTTTGGGTGTTTTTCTAATAACTTTCATATTTGGGTGAATAGTGAAAAGTACTATATTTTTATTGAAAAGAACTTTTTTAATCAAAATAATTTGTATTGATAAATTATAAATTTTAATGGTTTCGATGTATAATTAGAATATATTTTTACCATTTAATCCAATGGTTGTCATTTTATGTAATTTCACTTTGAAATTTGACATAAACAAGTGTCAATCTTTGGATAGTTATTATTTCTGAAAAATAGGCCTTTTGGTTTTGACAACAGGAATTAATTTTAAATTAATTAATGAAACTTATATGTTTTGAAATTGTTAAAATATAATTCATTTTTCAATTTTGAATATCAAAATTATCTTAGGGTGAATTTTTGGTATTTTTCTATAAACTTTCAATTTTTGATGAATTGTGAAAAATAATGAGTTATTGCTTAAAACTGACATTTTATTTAAGTAATTATTTATTTTATTTAAATTTATTTTAGGTCAAAATAGATACATAATACCTATATATGTTTAATTTAATTCATTGGAGTCAGTTTATAAAAATTTTTGATGTATATAAATTTTATTGAACTTATTACCGTCTTTTACCCACCTCCTAGAAGAATATGAAAATTTATATAAAACTTTCTTTTACCAAAACTATGAGTTGAATTTAAAAAATCTGAAAGACAAAATTTATATCCATATGTAAAATGTGGTTCAATAAGATGAAAATATTTTTTGGTAAATAGTAACTTTTTACTTTTATTTACCACTGTTAAAAGTAAATAGGGTAATTAAGGGTAAAAATGATATTATTATGACTACACTAACACATGTACTAATTCTATTGGATAAGTATAATTCAACCCAAAACAACCTTATGAATAAAATATGATAATTTAGGTCCACTTGGATTAGAATAGGAAATTTGTTATTATTTAATTCAAAGATGAGTTAAAAGTGTTAAATTGAATGTTTAATAACTAAAACATTTTTAATATAGGGATACACAAAAGATAAGTTATATTATATATATTCATTATAAATCTAAAACGATTTCATACGTAATGGTATTTTATTTAATGTTTTTAGAGTTTATATAATTAAATTAATTTATGATACAATGATGATGCATCAATTACCAAATTAATGAAATGTTAAAATAATTGATATTATAAATATCCAAATAAAAGTAATTTGAGACTTTTTATGAATTAAAATAATTTTATAGGTCAATATGACATTTTAGGGTTGGTTATATAAATTTCTTTTTATGTAATAATGTATTTATAAATTTAGAAAAACCAAAATACAAAATAGTTTCAAAATTGACATAAAAGAGTTTTTAAAACAAATATTATATTATTAATTGATATTATATTCTTAAAAATATAAGGTTTTTCCAAATGAATTATATAATGATATTCGTATCATTAAAGAAACACTTGGGGTTCTCTTGGAAGATTATAGTATGTTTATCAACCATATAATATAAAAATACAAAAAGACATGGTGATTGTCAAACTATTTAACTAAGAGTTAAATCATAAAGATAAAGTTAATATAGTGACAAAAACCTTTATAAAACCTTTTGGATGAGTTTTTTTCGACCCATACCTGCCTTATAATTTAAATAATTTATTTTGGATCCATTAGAAACCGAAAATGAATTTATTATATAATAATATTTTAAATTTTTCCTATAGTGCCCCTCATCACTCTTATAAATGGGCACTTCCCCTTCTATCAAATTCACACATCCAAATCCATTTGGCTCAGCCAACCCCATCCCAAATATCCTCCCAAATATTCTACCTTCATTTTAGAGTCCTTCCTTTGGTCAAAAAGCCTACCTAAAGAGCCCTGTTGATCAAATCAAAAGGAAGAACCCGAAGAAGAGGTAATGATTTCACCACCCTCTTTCATGTTCTTTTATTCTTCCACTTACTCTTTTTTTTATTACCGTAAAAAAATAATAACTCCAGTACCATATATATAATTTGATGTTATTATAAATATGATACAACCATATTCATTATTCTATCAGTCCAATTAATGATAATGTCACCATGCATGCGTACATATGGCTTACCGCCTCCACGTCGTGGTGTAATTTATTATTCAACACTAAGTTATTTGGATGGATATAATAATGAGTAATATGTATATAAATAATAAAAATAACATGCTAATGTATCTTTAAAATTAATATACCATCAAATTACACACCTTTAAGAAAATGATATTGTCACTCGTGCGTACGTACGGATTACCGTCTCCACAACGCGAAGGGATTCATTTCCACAGTCACCATTCCTCGACTATTATAAAATATATATTACTAAAAAGTTTTTAATATATGAAAAAATCATGATACTATATATATATATATTTATGTACTTATATATATCTTATTCACCTACTCTTGATCAATACGATTTGAAAAAAGAAACAACGTTTGTGAGTACGTACGACCTATTATATCTATAAATGGTGTTTTTTATTCCATATATCTATCTATTATAAATATTTATATTATAAATATATATGATATATGAATCAGGTTTTTTATTCTTGATGTATTTAAATCATGATCAAAATGATACAGTCATGAATAACAACTTAAAATACGTACGATTAAGAAAGCGATTACAACCCAAAATGTTAATTTAACATGAAAATCATTGTTTAATGGGTAATATAAAGTAATAAATGAATCATGTATGATATAATGAATATGAATATGGTTCTGTTATAATCTAATATCATTAAATTGTCATTATACAGGATGTCAAATGTACCCTCCACCGAAGGAAAGTGCAAGGTAAGAGGTTTCTTATCTCACTTTTAATTCCGTGAGATTTCCATGGTTTGCCACTTATTTCATTTTTTGTGTTGTGTAATGAAATTTGATATATATCATCATGATTCTATCTATATTCATGGTATTATAGGAATTATTTGGTTGTTATTAACTTTTGGTGATACAACTCAATTGATTACAATGTGGTAAGGGTTAATATCCCAATCTCATTATTATCCGTGGTTTTTTTACGTAAGTATCTACTAGGACATATTCATTATACATGACCATGATTCATTAAATAGTTTTCAATGAGATTCATTTTATGGTAATTATTAATAAAACATCATTTTAAATGTTTTAGATATTTATTCTTCTAAATCAATTTCATTAATTTCTTGGTTTTCAAAATGGTTTCTAAGGATTTAATTATATGGACATGAATGTTATTTAAATGATAATTCCTTTCAAAATTTTCAAAGTGGTATGGGACAATTTGAATAAAAAATTTCTTTAAATGTCTTTCTTTATAAATTGTGTTTCTTTTAAATGTTTTTGTAAAAAAGTGATATTTCTCACAAAGAATTTTACAAACCATTTTCATCTAAATAAACATCCTTTGATGGATTTTAAACTTGTTTGAAGTTGATTTATTATGAAAAAAATCATCCATATTGTATTGAATGTTTTGTGATATGTTTTATTGTGGATGTGTTATTTTTATACCATTCATGGTTTATGGATAAAGTATTGAATTTTCATATGCTAGTTTTTATACATCTGTTTATGTTATGTTTAAACCTTTTCATATGAGGAATTAATTGGACTTAGTAAGTGATGGGTGGAGCATGCTATAGCTCCTCGATGCATCGGTAGGTCTCATGAGACAAACTACTGTCTTGGCCCAAGGCTTTGAAAAAATATTATATTTAGTCTTGGCACATGTCCTTGAAAATTTGGTTATGAAGGTTAGGCATTATGCATTCCATCATTAAGAAAGTCGCTATTGATATTTCATGTGATTATTAGACTTGTAGAATATCCATGTGATTAAGTAAATTTAATAATTTGATTTATATTTTCCATATTATGAGTCATTTTATGCTAAAAAGGATTTTGTTTTTGTTTTATACATTGCCTTAAATGTTTATACTTATTTATGAAGGTTTCCGCTATATTGTTATCCCTAATGATCATTTGAGCTAACCCCTTTCTATGCTTTATCTTTCCCAGGATTTGAAGAAGTATATTATGAATGACATGTTGGGATAGTCTATGGGATCTCAATGTTTTCCATGGAAACAATGTTGCTGTAGTTTTCCATTTTATGATGTATTGTAAACCTTGTGAATGTATCTAGTACATCGAAGGATACTAAACTAATCGGCCTTTCGAGACTTGATCTTTTTTTATCATGCAAATGTTATGTAATAATGCACCGACTCTGGGTAACTAGGGTCGTGGCGTTACAGCTGGTATTAGATGATGTTTAGTACAATCCTTAGAAACTAGGTTTATATAAACTCTGATTAGAGCACATAGCCCTAAGAAAGACTTTGAGGATTAGTATAGAGGAACATCTTTGAATTTTGGTACTGTAGATATTTTGTGAATTTTTCAAGAAAATACATCCCTATATGGATATCAACAGGTAGAGGCGACTCTGGAATAGATGGACCTAGGGGTAAAACCCAAAAAAACCGATTTGATCTAGACTCAAATGGGAACTGGTGCATGGAAACGGGCCTTGCTTCACTCTTGGTTACGACACTCCCGATGGATATGCTTAGGATAATTCTCATTTTCTTCACAAATCATAATGAAGTATTTGAGAGTATATACCTCCTCAAAGAAAATATTTTTATGACTGTGGATTATATAAATAAACAGTTCAATTTACATTAGGTATTTTTAATGTTTGGAATTATTCATCGAAATTAATAAACTAAACTAGTGTATACCATTTTATAGAAATGGCGCCCAGAAGAAGGAATGTGAACTCCAGGAATACGTATCATCAAGAGAGTAAGAAGGATCATATCGTTACTGGTATTAATCCAACATTTAGAAGGGAAATACTCTCCCATGTATTTTAAACATATGAAAAAATAGTATCATCTGTTAATAAGTTAATAAAATAATTCTCTGAGTCTGATGGATTTGAAGCAAAACAAGATAAGAAAAGGATAGAAGAGAGAATGATGGATAAAGGGAAGAGGGAAAAGAAGTATTTTCCCATATGAGATAACTGTGGAAAGAATCACCTTGGAAAATTCTTGAAGGGAATGAGAGTTTGTTATAAGTGTGGAGAAAAAGGACACCAAGTACATGATTTCAAGGTAAAAAAAAGTTTCAAATGTACAATTCTAAATCTGCAATGAGTTGGGACACTACGCGAATTAATGTCCAAATCATCTGAGTATACCCCAAATACAGCTATTATATAATAATAATGTTATGATACAACCAAAGATGAAGAGGAATGATTAGATTCCTTACGTTGTAACTAATGTATTGTGTCATTTGAGTATTGTATTAATGATATACATGTTATAAAATTTATTGAGTATATAAGGATTGTACTGAAGTAATATTTCATTAATGACCTTAGATTATTTGGAACCAAGAAAAGTAACTCAATATCAGGTTAAATTTTTGGAAAATATATGTTTGAGAAAAAGATAAGCCATAATATAGTTCTGATACTGAGGTAGTGATTTTGGAAAAATAGGTGATTGATTTGGATATATTATTTTGGATATTTTTGACAACCTTGAAACTGATTAATGATTTGTATATTCCATCGTTGATGGAGTTTACAACATTTTGGGATTAAAGGAGTATATCAGGTATTCTATAAGGAATATGGGAGCATGAATGAAATCAGTAATGTTTCATAGTAATTCAGGATGTTGTAGTATTTTAAAAGAATACATGATGAAGGTGTTCACATGTTATTACGTGGAAAAAGTTATCTTTATTATGTTCACCTTAATAATAAATTTTGGACTGTGAGTTTGGACATAAGTGTTTTTTATAATTCTAGATTGAGATTATTTTTAGAATTCCACAAAATAGACAACCCAGAGGTCGAGCAGCAACCTGTCGCGTCCGACAAGGCTATGAGACTTGAACCGACAATTGAAGGGAAACAAGGGTGTATGACCTACCACTGCCCAAGTGATGTCCTAGATTGAATAATGTTGTTTTTTAAAAAGGTCTGGTAGATGAATTATAAATTCATTTTTTTTGGAACCCTATACAAATAGGATAAAGAGAATGTTTTTTATGTTCTATTATCTTTTAGAGTTAGTGATGAGTTTGGGGTTGAAATTAGTTAAAGGATGGAACTCTACATGTCAACTATATTTTTTTTCTTCGCTTATTCTATGAACAAATTAATTCTTAATATTTAGGTAATGGATCTTAAAACTAAAAATGTGTTGTCCTAATAAATTATTTTATGTTGAACCAATGATATTTTAAATCATCATAGATAGATGGCATTGAGGCCCTAAATTCTACAATTTTTTGTGATTGATGACCTCAATCTATCACTATAAATATTTATGTTTTCCTCCAATTACGTGACTCTAATTTCCACCAATGTTCTCTAAATAGAGATCATAATTTGGTGGTGAAATTTTCATCCCCCTTTTCCTCTTATTAAGGTAAAAATTTATTAACCCAAATTCTGAGGTGGGTTTTCCCACAAAGGTATTTTCTATTTTCAACCTTTAATTTTTGAAGAAAAACTTTTAATTTTTATGATGCAATTTATTGAACGAGGGAATAATTTAATACCCCAAGATTCCATAGCATGTTATTTCTTTAATGTAATTTAATAACTTCCACTACACGTAACACTATGTTCAAGCACACCATGACATACCAAACTTGCCGTTCAAAAACATTTATGAATAGTATTAACTGAATTTTAAAATCTATATAATCCTTATAATTTTTTATATATATTATATGTTTCTTAGACACAATGTAAGAGCAAATTCATATTTTTAGATAAAAGATTTCTTTTTCAAACAATGCAATTTTACAGCCTTTTAATGGAGAACCCTTTTTAAATCTAATATATCAAACTTTTATATATTAAATTTGACAAAATAAACTTCTTCCAGAGAATCGGGATATAAGGATTTATTTTAAATAATTTTCAACTGTTTTTCTGATAAATTTCATATTTGGGTGAATAGTGAAAAATACTATATTTTTACTGAAAACTACTTTTTTAATCAAAATCATTTATAGTGTTGAATTATAAATTTTAATGTTTTGGTAGAATAATTAGATTATATTTTTACCATTTAATCAAGTGATTATCATTGTAAGTAATTTCACTTTGAAATTGGTCATAAACAAGTGTCAATATTTTGTTAGTTATTATTTCTCAAAAATACAATTTTGGTTTTGACCACAAGAATTAATTTTAAATTAATTAATGCATCTTCTATGTTTTTAAATTTTAGAAATATAATTCATTTTAGAACTTGGAATATCAAAATTATCTTAGGGTGAATTTTTGGTATTTTTATGAAAACATTCAATGATTGATGAATAGTGAAAAACACTGAGTTATTGTTTAAAACCGACTTTTTATTTAATTAATTAATTATTTTATTTAAATTTATTTAAGGTAAAAATAGATACATAATACCTATAAAAGTTCATGTTATTTTACTAGAGTCAGTTTATAATAACTTTTTATATATAAAAAATTTATTGAACTTTTTACAGTCTTTTACCCACCTCCTTAAAGAATTTTCAAATTTACATAAAACATAATTTTACGAATTCTGTTAGTTGAATTTAAAAAATGTGAGAGACATGGTTTATATCAGTAAGTAAAATGTGGTTCAAAAAGGTGAAAATAATTTTTGGTGAATAGTAACTTTTAACTTTTATTTACCAATGTTAAAAGTAAATACGGTAATTAAGGGTAAAAATGATATTATTATTACCCTAACGCATGTCCTAATTCTATTGGATAAGTATAATTCTACCAAAAACAACCGTAGGAATAAAATATGATCCTTTAGGTCCACTTTGAATAGATTAGGACATATATTATTATTTAATTCAAAGAAGAGTTGAAAGTGTTAAATTCAATGTTTAATTACTAAGCCATTTTTAATATACTGTTACACATATGTTATGTTCAACTATAAATATTCATTATAATGATAAAAGTGTTTCCTACATAATTTTATATTATTTATAATTTTTATATATTAAATAATTAAATTTATTTAGGATACAATGATGTTGCAGTAATTTCTTAATTAATAAAATTTTAAAATAATTGATATTCTAAATATCCAAATAAATGTAATTTGAAACTTTTTATGAATTAAACTAATTTTATATGTTAATATGACATGTCAGGGTTGGTTATATGAATTTTTATTTAAGTAATAATGTTTTTATGAATTTATAAAAAACAAAATACTAAATAGTGTCAAAATTGGCATAAAAGAGTTTTTAAAACAAATATTATATTATTAATTGATATTGTATTACAAAATATATATGGTTCGTCCAAAAGACTTATATAGTGATAGGTGTATCATTAATTAACCACTTGAGGTTCTCTTGGATGTTTATATTATGTTTATTAACCATATAATATAAAAATACAAGGAGTCATAGTAAATGTCAAACTATTTAACTAAGTGATAAATCTAAAAGATAAAGTTAATATAGTGACCCAAACCAGTATACAAACAATTGGATGAGTGGTTTTAGACCCATACTCACCTTATCCTTTAAATAATTCAATTTTATCTATTAGAAAATGAAAATTAATTTATTATAAAATAATCTTTTATGTTTTTCCTAAGGTGCCTATCACCCCACTTATAAAAGGCCACTTCCCCTTCTCTCCAATCCACACCTCCAAATCCATTTTGATTGGCCAAACCCCACCCAGATATCCTCCCTACTATCCTACCTTAATCTTAATGGCCTTCCTTTGGTTAGAAATCCAACCTAAAGAGCCGTTTTGATCAAATCAAAAGGAAGAACCCGAAGAAGAGGTAATGATTTCACCACCCTCTTTCAAGTTCTTTTATTCTTCCCCTTAATCATTCTTTTTTATTACCGTACAAAAATAATAACTCTAGTACTTTATATGTATGGTGTTGTTATTATAAATATGGAACAACCATATTAATTATTCTATCCATTATATGAATGATACTTTCACCATGCGTGCGTACGTACGGCTTATCGTCTCCACCCCGTAGTGTAATTGGTTATTCAACACTACGTTATTTGGATGGATATAATGATGATTAATATGTATATAAATAACAAAAATAACATGAAAATGTATCTATAAAATTAATATACCATCCAATTCAACATCTTTTAGGAAATGATATTGTTTCTCATGCATACGTACAGATTAACATCACCACGACGCGATGAGATTCATTTCCACGTACCCCATTCATCGACGATTATAAAAATATATATAACTAATAAGTATGTAATATATGACATAATAATTCAATTGGATATATATATATATATATATATATATATATGTATATGTATATACGTATGTACTTACATATATCTTATTCCCTTACTTCAATTCATTATGATATGAAAACCAAAACAACGTTTATGCGTACGTAGGACCTACCGTCACCATAAATGGTGTTTTCCATTTCATATATATATCTATTATAAATATTTATATTCTAAAGATATATGATATATGAATGAAGGTTTGTATTCTAGAAGTATTTAAATCATGATATAAATGATACGGTAAAGAATAACAAGTTAAAATACGTATGATAAAGAGATCGATTATTACCTGAAATGATAATTTAACATGAAAATAATTATTAAATGGGTAGTATGAAGTCATAAATGAATCATTTATGATATAATAAATAATAATATGGTTCTATTATAATCTAATATCATACAATGGTCATTATATAAGAGGTTAAACATACCATCGACCAAAGGAAATTGCAAGGTAAGGAGTTTCTTATCTCACATTTAATTCCGTGAGATTTCCATTGTTCGCCACTAATTGAATTTGGTGTATTGTGTACTAATATTTGATATATATTATCATGATTCTACTTATATTCATGGTATTTTTTGAATAATTTGGTTGTTATTAACATTTGTTAATATGATTCGTTTGATTACAGCGTCGTAATGGTTAATTTCACAATCTCTTTATTATCCGAGGTTGTTTTTACATAAGTATCTACTATGAAATATATATTATCCATGCCCATGTTTCATAAAAGAGTTTTAAAGGGGATTATTTTTAATGTACTATTTACTAAAACATCATTTTAAATTTTTTATATATTTATTCTTCTAAATTATTCTTATTATTATCCATGTTTTCAAAATGGTTTTTATAGATTTATTTATATGGAAAATAACATTTTTTTAATTTTAATTCCTGTAATTGTTTCAATGTGGTATGGGACACTTTGATTCAAAAATGTCTTTAAATGTCTTCTTTTCTAAATTTTGTGACCTTTAAATGTTTTTATGAAAAAGCGATATTTCTCACAAAGAGTTTTACAAATCATTTTCATCTTATCAACATCCCTGGATGGTTTTTAAACTTTTTTGAACTTGATTTATTATGATAAAAATCATCAATATTTTATTGAAGGTTTTGTGATATGTTTGACCGTGGATGTTTTATTTTTAAATCATTCATGATTTATGGATAAAGTATTGACATTTCGTATGCCAGTTTTAATATGAATGTTTACGTTATGTTTAAACGTTTTCATATGAGTAATGAATTGGACTTAGTAAGTGACGGGTGGAGCGCGCTACAGCTCCTCGATGTACCAGTAGTTCTCATGAGAAAATCTAGTTTCATAGAAGAAGGCCTTGACAAAATCATATTTCTAGTCTTGGTAGAAGCCCTTGACTATGTGTTTATGAATGTTTGGCATTATGAATTGAAACATTAGGAAAGTTGTTGTTGATATTTCATGTGATATTTTGACTAGTAGAATATCCATGTCTGTAAGTAAATGGAATTATTTTTATTTTTATTTTCCATATTATGGGGAATTTTGTGTTGAAAAGGACATTGTTTTAGTTTTATACACTGCCTTAAATGTTTATGCTTATTTATGAAAGTTTCTTCTATATTTTTATCCTTATTGAGCATTTGAGCTCATCCCTTTATATGATTTATTTTTCCTAGGATACAAAGAATTATATTATGACTGACCTATTGGGATAGTCTATGGGATCTCAGGTTTGTCCATGGAAACAATGTTGTTGTAGTTTTCCATTTTATGTTGTAATGTAAACTTTATGAATGTATATAGTACTTCCAAGGATACTAACCAAATCGGTCCATCGAGACTTTATCTATTGTGATCGGGCCAATGTTATGTTATAATGCACTGACTCTGGGTAATTAAGGTAAGGGAGTTACACCTTACCAGAACATGCATTATGAGGGAACTTAAAAATGGTGAACCCGACGTGATTCCTTAATAAAGATGAAAATATAACCCATTATAGATAACAAATCAATGAATAATTTTATCACATGAAGAAGATTATATAGTTCACTGTTTGGGTTTTTCATATATACATGCACTCTTTTCCAAAAACCCCTGACAATCCAAATGGATCCCTTCATGCTTACACACATAACCGCCCCAACTACTTCTCAGGCCTGATCATCATCTACATGAAAGACGCCATCAATGTCATAATGTCTTCCATTATGGGTATGGAATGCTCTAATATGATATTTATATTAACATGGCACTGTTTCGACTTTATAGGCTTCCATACATGCTCTTTTGATCAAGAATAACCCCCAATCATCCGGTTAGCAAAATTCAGTAGTCCAGAAGCAGGCAGTTCTAACCACCATATTCAACCATTCTGTGAGTTTATCCCAAGAACATAACCACCAATCCCTCCCATAATCTATGTAGGTAGACCAAGTATCCACCTACGACCTAATGCCAAAGACACAAGGGTCCTTCAAAAGGGATCCTTCCAATAGTCGCTACTGCCAGTGTCGCAGATAGTAAACCCTCAACATGATGGGGTTGTTTCCTTTGGATATCTAGCCTAGGTCTCTCAGACCTAGGAATAGAGGAAATCCCTACAATGAAAAGAACCAAATAATGTGGACTAGTATATTATCTTTCCCCCTCTAGAAAATCTTCCAAACTCAGTTTGGTGGAAAACAACGATCGAGCATATACACCCATTCACCATCAATCTGGCAAACAATACACTCATTTTGTGGAAACCATTGAATCTCACATTTATAATATAGTAGAGTAACATTATAATGAACATACACCTTCCTAATCCCATTAAACCTCCTAGTAGCATTTTCTGGCACCACACAAAGAATTCAGTCAGAAAGTCCTTACAAAAGGTAGAAGGAATACTCAACTCTCTTCCCCAACACACGAGTACAGTCAGTTTACCCTAACACGAATGGGAGAAAATGAGTTGGTACATACCCATACTCTAGACATAGAATGGATATATATTCTCATTCTGTCTGTGGAATTCCTAAAACACATCTTGGTAATGTTAAAAGTTTAGAGTCAATTCCAGGATCATATCCTAGATAATTTCCCCGATATCATCATGGGTGTAATTGTAATAGATGGGGGACATAAGAATATATATGTACCCATAAGCAGGGTGGATCATCAACATGTCACCCTAGAGGTGATACATACCTTAGTTCCCATATATGAGGGTCATAGGGAATACTCCCCAATATCATATGGACCATCAGATTGGGAACATACACCAACTCCAATTTGGGATAATCAACCTATTCTGATAGCCACTCTAAGGAAGGAACATACACATGTGCATGATTACCGCTTTTACCAGTAATTGGATCTAACTAATTGTAAGAAGGCGTACATGAAAAAGGCATATGAAACACAGATGGTATATCAAGAGCTAGATTGTGATTTTTCTATGCTTATTCTAGATTTCTTGAAGCCCTCCTAAATTTATTTATTGATGCTCAAGATACTACACTCCTACTACCAAAATATGGGAGTAGCAGAAATAACTCTTAAGTTCCTCATCTAAAACATCCTCATGAAGGTTTCTTAATGAAATTTCAGTCATTATCAAGATCCGATCTTTTGATGAGTTCCATGACAACCCTCAATGTGGCTAAAAGACCAGTGAGAGAGAGGGTCTACCCCTTACTTAATCCATCATGATCTTCCACCCCATGAAAGGATTCACTTCAAAAGCTATCTCTATAGTAGTGATTAAAATTTTCATAAAAATTCTCAAACTAACAATATAGTGATGATAAATCTCTCTCATCTTGATTCATTTGTAAACACAAGGATAGTCATGAATGATGTATTTTCATTGGTGGGTGAAATTATTTCTCCACTGGAATACATCCTAAGAAGACGGTCATTCTCTAAACCACACTTGGTCAATTTATCTTCCTATGCAATTGAGGAACTGTCTACTAATCATGCTGATTCTGATAAAGTGGAATGAAAATGCCAACATTGGTATGATGAAGTAGATAATACAATGATAAATTTGAAATAGGATAAACTGAAAACAAATATATCTGGGTGAATTACCTATCATGTTCTAGCTTTTTTTCGACCACTCAACAAAACATTCCAAAAATGTTAATAGATACCTGTATTTATGATATATTCCTCAACATATGGAAGACTCTTCATCACATAATAGCTAAATTGTTACTTAATTTCAATTCCAACTAATGGTAATATAAGGGTTACAACACCAATTTGACATGGAATCTCTCTTGGCATCATGACATTTGAAGAATGAGAAATAATATCGATCCATTAAATGTGTGTTCCTCAATGCATTAATGAGTTTGCGATGATCAATTGCAAATAACCTATATGGTGTTTATATCAAAGAATGGAGTGCACTTGGAGCATTTCATTTCACCGTGTTCCAATGCCATCAAATCCCCCCAATGTGGTCTCGTGCAATAATTATTTCCCCATGAAAGGTACAAAAAAATAATTTTGTTCATGACCGAAGAGATGCACAACAAGAACATGCCTTGACCGACTTCCACCAACGTCAGGAATGAAGAGAGAATGCTATTGAGATGATTTTTTCATCCAAAATATGAGAAAATTGAGAAGGCCTATGGTTAGAGTATGTCAGCCATTATATTGTGAAAATGTCTAGAATTTCACACCGACCTTCCAATGTAGGAGATTTAAGTGAATGATGGACAATGAACCCAGCCAATGTTCAGACCTGAATTTGTGAAATTAGAAAATAAATTTTTTTTATATTAACCATAGATGTTTAGAAGCAACCCCATCCCTATGGGATGGGGTCTTTTTTAACCCAAAAAATACAAATAAACAAATAGATCATGAATGGTTGTAAAAAGAATAATAGGAACATCCCCAACACATAGGGTTGGGGGATTTTTCACATTCACAATACCATCCTTGGTAGAAGTCAGTTTTCTCTCAATTAAGGTAAAAACTATAAAATGAAAGCATAACTAAACTGTTAAGGGATTATCTTAAAGTTACTATCCATCAAACAGATCCAAGGGAACTAAAAAATTGGAGAACAATGTGTAGTATCATGTTCCTAAGAATTTTATATCACAAAGATACCGACAAAATGCCAAAAATGAATTATGCATCAGTGAATGTTATAAAGGACATCATTGAAGATCCTCTGGAGAATGAGTCTAGTTCTGGGAAGTCAATGGATGAGGTTCATTTTCATAATGTGTTCCATGATGATTCAAATTAAATAGGTGCTCATTCCCAAAATTAGAGGCTTATAAAAAATTTAGCTATCCCCTCGAATAATCAATATATAGCTCTTCGAAAGGCCCCTGAGAAGGGAAAAGGTAATGGTTTGAACATGTCTCACATTTCCCCCAAAGAAGGTTAATCCCATTCTCTTGAGTATATATTTTATTAGCAAGATGTGGGGATGTGGGAGTTTATAAGACTCAATACAGAGTTACTCTATGGTAGCATCCATGAAAGATATGATCGAAAAGAAGATCCTCAACTGGTACTTCTTGTAGGAGAACCTCATAAAAGAGGGTTTGTTTCTACTACTGATGTAGATAATGAATGCCTTCCATGCTAGTAAAACCAGAGCAGGATAAAGCACATCATTATAGGAATGTCCCAATAGGTTCTCTAATCCAAATACCAACACCACCACCAACTGTGGTCCTGCCAGTCACTACACTAGTTCAAGCTCCAACTGTTCCACCTGTTCAGGTCTAGACTCAACAAGATGTTTCTTTAATGATTATGGACTCCATTGAGTCATTAATGACTCAATTGGATGCTATATAAGATGAGAACACACCATTTTAACAAAAAAAGATTGTGTATTCCGAATGGGTTGACCGAAATCCTCCCCTACCAAACTTTTTGAATCCCACCTTTCCAATATTCAATGGACAGGAAATCTAGAGCATCGATTGAAACATTTTGTCTCTCACTGTGATCCCAAGATGGGGACCCCTAAACAACAACATGTAGTGAAACTCAGATGCATCGTACAATAATTCTAGGGGCTAGCCTTTGTATGGTTCATGAGATTTCAGTCTCGATCGATAACAATATGGGAAGATATCCAAAAATAGATCCATTCCTTTTTCATCTCAATGTTTTAGAAAACAATAGAATTCGATCTCACTAACTAAAAAGGGATAATGAAAAAGTTTTATATTTCATGGCTTTCTATAAAGGGTTAACATTCTTCACAAATATACCACTCCCTCACGAATAGTTTCTTCCGATTTTTTTGCTAACCGTTGTAATGAGTTTCAAATAACATTAATACATATTAAATACACATGAGGTTTTTCATATCTAGACTTGATTAATAAATAGGTGTAAAACTCAATAGTGGAGACTAGATCTAAATCCTGAGTAATCCCTTTAGCTATAGAAATAATAACAGGATATGAAAAGAATGTTACAGTTACACTTAATCAGGCCCTCGTACCCACTCATACTTCAATTCCCTCACAATATCATAGGGCTCCACCTTCTGAGCATTAGTAGCAATGGATGCCTCATCAAGATGGAAAAAAATATCAAAGTCAGAGATAGTTTTAGGAGATTAATAAAAGATCTATTATTTTTGAACTCACCAATTCCCCAACTACTTAATCATGGCTTTGAAAAAAACATATAGAAATTTATAAGGCTAAGGAAACCTGACAAAGAAAGAGGAAAGAACCTCCTAAACTATTTCCCCTTCCATAAAATATTAGATAACCCCATCTAGAAGACTTTTGTTTTTAAAGACCTCCTACAAAATTTGGTGGACTCTGAGAGAGTGAAATTAAAAAATTCACTAGCTCGGGTAAGATATGTTACAATTACTTATCCAGAGGACCAAAGTAAGTGAAAGGAAATAAAAAAAATTAATTCTCAAAAATTAAATGATTGGATGGTTAGAAAATAATCAATAGAAACAATTTAATTCTATAAACACAGTTGTATCAACAATCTGTGTCTCCTTCCACATCCATTATGACAAATCTATCTTCCTCAATAGACCATTCCATTGAAGGGAAATTCACAGAAAACCAAAATGGTTGCAAGAATAAGGAGAAAACAAATGAAGATTAATTCGTTTTTAGGATAATGTATTCATTTTCCATATCCTATTTCATGAGAACTGTCTCAAAAGCATGGGAACCGCCCCACAAAATGGTGCAAAAAAATTTCAACTCCATAAATAATCTCCATCAGATGGGGAGTATATCTTTGGTTCCCTTAATTTTATTCACCTAATGGATCCCTACTAAAATAATTATTATAATTATGTTCCGAAATTCATTATTATTAATTTTTGAAATGGGGGATGAGGTCATCAAGGTCATTGATATAGGGTAAAATATGGTTTTGCTAGAAGCTACTACTCCATCCATAGCCCTACTCAAACTGTTTATGTAATAGAAACTAGTGGGAGATCCCTCTATTGAGATCAATAGGAATAAGAGAATTCCCCCACACATTAATGTTTCTTCCCTAACTTGATCATCTTGGAAGACTGAATACAGTCTATTCTATAACCTCCTTAGTGAGTGATTTGATCTAGCTGGTATAGTCTACTAAGACCAGAAGTACTTCTAGCTTCTACCTCAAATGATGTTCTGTCGTCATCAAGAGCATCAAATCCCATATAACATATAGAATATAATCTCTATATTGAAAAACACAAACCTATCGATCAAATAAATAAGGTGTTGAAGAATGTGGCCCAATTACCGACCATGTTATCAATAATGGATTCTCTAAGTCTATTGATGGTCTCTACGAAGCACGCTTTTAGGATTTTTTAATCCCTCAAGAGTTTTTAGTCGAGATCACTTCCATAGAGGTTAACCGTATAGAGAATAACCCTGTAGAATTCAATGCAGTATTATATTTCACATACAAGTATGATTATGTTTTCATACAAGAACACATCAAACCCTTGTACATATCGGGAATGATCAATGATAATGAAATATAATGAGCCTTCATATGGGTTAATATCATTCCCATCTATAAACATCATCGATTATGACTCACTGAATACTAGTTTTCTACCACCACATAGATGTTACATCGTTATGATAAGAATGAGAAATAACACATTATTGAGATTACACCAGGAAATCAGTTTGGGGATCTCATATCAGATTCAAAATTCATGGTTGTCATGTTGGACACAAATTTAATCATTCTATTGGGGAGACCTTAGCTACATCAATATGAGACCACTCCTTCATTGTAAGACCAATGTATCAAATACTGTGTTGATAGTCAAATTGTGAAATTTCATGGTGATGTGTCCCCATTAAAATGTTTTGAATCTCAATACATTGATGCAGAGTTCTATCACATAAGGGGAAATTAGTCCATTTAAAATGATGTTACTAGAAACAATGCTATGAATAGTTGGTAAAATATCCATGCAAACCCATTCAATCATCTTAGTGTAGATTATTTAGCTCGTATTAAACATGTTGAAGTATTAGTCCCAAATCTATGCACTCTGTCGGTGGCATCCATAATGAAAATCACAACAACTGAGCCTGATGACATTATAGAAGTTAGTGACATTCATGGTAGTGATAATATAAACAAATATTTCCTCATTTCATCGACCAAGCTTTAGAAAGTCTCTTCTTCATCAACAAGGATAGATGAATTTTCTATACTCGTTGAAAAAAAGGTTAGGATGCCGAATCTTGTCTCATAATCATCCATTTAGAGATTAAATACATTTCACTATTAGTTGGGAAAGAGGGTGTTTCATCCTTTTCGGGATGTCCAAATACTAACTCTTACCCCTAGTCTAAAATTCTTACATCCCCACTTGCCCTCTTGGAAGAGGTAGAAGAAGAAAAAAATGAAGAATAGGAAGAAGATGAAGACTGTAGGGACACCCCTATATCATTTTTATAAGGAATATCCACTATTATGGATGCACTCAAAGAAATAAATTTGTGTATTGAGGAAGCTCTATGCCCAACTCTAATTAGTGCAAACATGAATTATGAATAGAAAGTAGTGTATATTTTCTTTTTAAGGAAACAATAGGATGTTTTTTCATGGAATTATAAACAAAATTCTAGGTATTGAACCCATGGTGTCCTCCCATTATTTGGGTTTTCTAGATGATCATCAAGGTTACAAGCGAGCAGCATGAAGAACTCACCTAACTCAAACATCCAAAATTGTGGCTGAAGATGAAAAGATTATCAACGAAAAATTCATTAAAGAGGTTAAATATCCAAAGTGGTTAGCTAATATTTTACTGGTGAAAAAGGATGGGAAAAGAAGACTTTTCATTGATTTTAGAGATCTTAACTAGCATTTTCCCAAAGATGAATTACTAGTTCTGATCATAGTACTCTTGATTGATGCAACAACTCGATACCAAGCCATTCCCATCATGGATGACTAATATGGATATTACCAGATCTAGATAGCCCCCAAAGTTGAATAATCTATAATCTTCAGAGCCCCTTAAGGAATATTATTCTATCAAATAATACTCCTTGGCTTGAAGAATTATTGTGTGACATACCAATGTGCAATTCATAAAATCTTCAAACCCTTCTTGGGGAATTCTTTTAGTGCTATGTTGATGATTTAGTGTTCATACCCAGAAAACTTTTTGATTACCTTATAAATTTTCAGACTATATTCACCATGATTTGATAGCTTAATCTGAATATAAACCCCCTGAAATGATCATTTGGGGTAACCTTGATAAAATTTCTTAGTTTTGTTTTACATCATCACAACATTGATGTCTATCCTGAGAAGAAAATATTTATCCTTAGCAGGTCACTTTCTCCAAACTTTAATGTGTTGGGAGGAATTTAAGGAAACTTGGCCTATGTCCGGTTCTTCATAGGCAATATAAAATGAAAGTATTTTACCTTCACCAAATTTATGAAGAAAGGGGTCATATATCAATGGAATACTTATTGACAAGAAGTATTCAATACCATAATTAAATACCTCTTGAGTCCAGCAGTATTGATTCCACCTTTTGAAGGACAACCGCTTATTATTTATGTGACATCCTTGGAGTGATCACTGGGTTCTTTCCTTGCATATAAGAATGATGAGAGGAATGAAAATAGAATTTACTAATATTTTCAATCCATTGTCAATTCATATAATCAATATTCAGATATTGACAAGATCTTCCTAACATTAATCATTGTAGTTTGGAAGCTAAGGCACTAATTATAGCATCACATGTTCAACTTGTTCTATCATAATAACAAGCTAAAATTTATCCTCAATTATAATATGCTTACAGAACATGTGGAATGGTGGGAAGTTATTCTATTTCAATTTAAATTTCTTGTTCATGCCTCAGAAAGTATTGAATGGTCTGGCTTTGGAAGATTTCATTGATGAGAACCCATCTGCATAAGAGACATCGTTGAATACCAAAAATCATGATAAAGAAATCATGTCTATTAATGATATCCCTTGAACATGGTAGATTTATTTTGACATTTTTCTAGAAGTAAAAATGGGAACATGATTTAAGACCCTAATCTCAATAGAGATAGGGTGGGAATTGTGATTATCTCCCTACAAATGGCAGCACTTCCATACCCCTTTTATCAAAATGCAGTACCAATAATGAGTTATAATATTTGGATATGATTATAGATATGGAATGAGAAATATAATTCCAAGTGTACCCCTTGAAGTGAAGGGTGATTCATCTTTTGAAATCAAACAGATTAATGGTGATCATGCGATCAAAAACCAAGTTCTAATTCCCCTATGTGATTATGATTGAGGGTTAATGAATGAACTTTCTCCAAAACAAACATTGTCTTATTTCATGTGGTCTGGAAATTCCCACGATTTTACATTGAAAAATCCAGCTAAAACCCTGGAAGATCTGAACGATGATGAAACAATTATTAGCATTTCTCATATCCATGTGGTGTCTCAATTTTTTCAAATTAGAACAGTGCAAATCGATGAAATCTGTCCCATACCCAAACTATTTTTCCCTACTATATTATGTATGAATCAATTATTGAATATCTCTAAGAAAGAGTAATTCAACAAAATAGATTTGGATGAGTTCATATCTGATAATTAGTAGTTAATTTTACTCTTTACAATGGCCCAAATCACTATAACATCCTATATAGATAAGGCTTTGATAAAATTCTCCTAAGATGCATGGATGTGGAATAAACTATAGCTATTATGAGCGAAGTAAATGATTAATCCAACAGTGCCCACTAGTCAGGATACATTCTTTATAATTATATCTTAATGCATGGATACTTCTGGCCCTCGATGACGTAGAATTTCCAAGATTTCACAAATAAGTGTCATCCCTTCCAGGTGAATTATATCATCATCCATCAACCCCTAAAGTTTCTACATACAGTAAAATAATCTTGGCCATTTGATAAATATGGAAGGTATGTAGTAAGACCATATCCTCTAGCTAGGACAATGAAATTCATACAAGACCTTACTTCTACTGATATCTTCTCAAAATGGGATAAGGAAATACCTCTTAAGGAATTCGAGGTCAAAATAATTTTTATTTCTTTTAATGTTAATATCATCACTAGATTTGGTGTCCCTCATACTATATTAATAAAAAATGACACCAATTTCTGTTCTATTGAGGTAGGGATGTTGTATTAGAAATAAAATATCGAATCCAATATTTTGTCACACCATCTTACAATGGAAAATGAAAAGATAGAAGATTTCCACAAAACCATTCCCAAAATACTCAAGAAAACGTTGGATAATGATAAGAAATCATGGTCTCAAAAACTCTTGATTGCCTTATGGGGTCATGAGACTACTTCCCACATAGGCATACAGTAAACCCTATACTCATTGGTATATGGGAAAAAACAGTTCTATCCATTGACATTCAGTTACCATCACTCAGATATTCCATCTGTGATCAGTTATCCACTAATAATAAATCATAAAAATGATTGGATTAGTTGAAGCGATTGGATGAAAATATATTTTATACCTTAGATAACATGGATGTCTATTAAAACTGAATTGTGTGAGATTTCTATAAGAAGTTTTTCTTTCATTCATTGATCCAAGGAGAGTTGGTTTTAGTCCTTAGGACTCCAATAATACCAGGAAAGAAACTTCTGAAAAAATTGGAAGGTCCATGTTCCATATATATGGTTTATTATAATAGATCTTATTCCTTAATCTCAATACATGGAGAACACATTACAACTCCAACCAATTTATGGATCTGGATGAAGTATTTTGGATAATTATAAAAAGTTAATCATTGTTGTATGATGACAAACTACATTACAACAATTTTCTATGTTGCACGACATTAAATTTCATTGCATTTTTTTCCATGTCAGAGAAAGATAAACTGCATGACATGATGTCCTAGTTGCATGACCAGAATCTAAAAAACACAATTTGACCTTACCCCGTGACATAAAACTGTACGATTGACATCTACCTCATTTTAAATTAAAAAATACTTTATGATACAAGGATTTATCATTCATTGGGGTCCATTAAATGATTATAATCTTATATACATAAGTCTTACTCGCATCATTTCCACTCCATAGTAGAATTTGTGGCCCATATATTTCTTCTGTTTGTAGAAACCCCATATGTAGAACCATATTCTATAACTACATGTGGATTGATTAACATTCAATTGAGATGTATAGTAAAGCCCAGATCTCCAATATTAGGTCCATCCATGAGGAAAAAATCCTTTATTTCCTTTTTATATGATTCAAATCCACACACTAAATATTTCTTCATGAACTATGTGTGTTTTGATTATTGATCCAATGAGATACACAGTGGCACCCATATCTCCTATTTTAGGACCAACTAAAATAAAAAAAGAAAAAATTTACTCTTTTCCTATGTATGAACCAATCGTATACTAGGAACTCTTCTAGAATATTTGGCTTGATTTACATACCATATTTTATCTTTGGCCAAACAATTATTCTAAAAAATATATAAATGTTATTAAATCCCCCTTCCTCACATAAAAACATAGTTTGAGAAGGGAATATTGTTAAACAATTACATGTGTCTTGATTCTAATTCAATTGAGATACATAGTCAAATTAAAATATCCAATCCTCGGTCCAGCTATGATTTTGGAAAATAATGTTCCCCTTCCTGTTCCCCATTCAAGAACCCGATCTATATAGAGATCCTTTTCTATTCTAAATCATTGATTCTCATTACAATGAGATGCATGGTGAAACCTATACATCATGTTTTAGAACCAAATATTAATCAGGATGTTTTCAAAATTCCCCTTTAGCACATAAAATTCTGATAAATGTTGGGACAACTTTCCAGAACTACGTGTTGTTTGATTATTTCACCAACAAGATAAATAGTGATGCATGGATCTCAAATCCTAGGTCTAGCCTCGATTATTCATTAATCACCTTTAGGTTCGGTGCATGACTCAGATGAACCTAAGCAGACTATAAAAGTTCATATTAGGATTTATTCTTACCCATATTATATATGTTGTGACACCCATAATTTCATTATTAGGCCCAACAACAATGTATCAATCACTTCACATACATTCACATATTTTCTTAACACCTGACATGAAATATCCTAGAATTCGAAGAACTACATATGGATAGATTAATTCCCTAGAATGATATGTAGTGATGCTTAGATCCTACATCCTAGTTGAACAAGAATTCAAAAAAATACCCCCTCTCCTTGTGTATGGACCAAGACTATGCAAGGATACCAATTTCTAGAACTATGTGTGGCTTGATTCTCACTCAAATGAGATATGTATTGACGACCAGACATTCATTCCTAGTCCCAGTCATAAAATGATTCAAATAATGCATATTTCTCCCCATGTATAATTCACATCTACCTTATGTGATTTAATATGAGTTATCGTCTTATGTGTGAACCCATATTCTGAGATACCCCCATTTTCCAATACATATGAATTCAATTGGGTGGATCTTAATTCAAGAACAACATTTGGCATGAATCTCACACATTTTACCTATTTAGTGATATCCAAATTTTCAACCCGAGACTGAGTCACAACACAACATAAAAAGGCCTTCACACTCCCTCATATGAATAAAAGTTTATATGTAAGAGATTCTATTTTGGGACCTCTCCTTGAACATCCCACCAAGGAAATAGGAAATGTACCCATTAAACATAGAAGTCAAATCTATGTAAGGGACTCCAAAATCATGGCCAATATCAGTCCAAAAACTTCACTTGTGCATTATACATTACCCATTTTTAATTTTATACCCATAATCATGAATAAATTAATATATTTATAATATTTCATTAGTTTATAGTGGCCAAATATCTGATACTTGTGAGCTATATTACCTGACTATATAATATGTACCCCTAATTTTATAAGGATAATGTTACCTATATAATGGTCCTGTCTGCCAAAGGATTTTACTGTTTATCAATGCATCACATGACTTAGCATGTCGTAAATGATACAACCCCAGATAATGGGTTTTTAAAATAGTTGTAAATTTTTTCTTTAGAGAAGTCTCTTCTGTCCCTCAATGCTTTGATGATGGTATGCAAGATCTCATAGTATAAAGTGTTAATCCTTTTCATATATTCCCCATATCATTTTTCTTGACCTGATGGTCTCAAAGACAATAGTTTACACTTTCCCCTCTCACTTTTTGAAACAAAATTGGAATAAAATTCGGTCATTGGATCCAATATCATTCCCTATTTCGCAAATATTTTGGTTCTATTCATTTGAAAAAAAACTACTAGATCCATGTTTCTTGTGTTTGGGTTAGACCTTTTTATAGATCATATTCTCCAAATTAATTTGAAATTATGACTTGAAACACCTCTTTTGTATTAAGGTACATTTCTCTATAAACCAACCTTCGTGCTTAGGAATATAGAAATCTCCGTAAACCATCATTGGCTATAACCAATAAAATTTCATAGTTATTGATATCTATTTTACATGACTATTTAGTACATGGACCCAATTGGCCTTTCATAATGCCTCATAAATAGTGGGAATATTAGCGAAAGGATGCCTCTATTTGGATATGTAGCATATTCTATAGTTGAAACTATATAATACAACCTCAATAATGGGGTTTTTCAAGTAATGGTAACTTCATTCTTGGATGACACATATTCTAATGAAATTTATCCCTTTTCCCTTATCAATATTTGAATATGGTAATACCCAAATTATAGATTGAAAATTCCACCATCTATACCTGATGATTATAGAATATTTCCTAATAGAATATTGAGAATAGGATAACCATCAAACCTTTGTTCAAAACTAAACTACTCAAGTCAATTCCTCCAAATGTCTTTATTGCATGAAATCAAACTACACAATCCCCCTAATGTCCTTGCAGCATGACTTGAAACTGAACATCCCCCTAATTTCCTTAATACATGACTTTAAACATCACACACCCCAAATGTACTTGATGAATTAATTTAAACAACAGAACAAAAAAACAGAAAGCACCTTTTGAAATAAATATACCCTCATTCACACATCAAATTTGTATAAGAGTGGTTTCCCATTCATAGACTACATTGACACAGATGATTCCTTTATTCTCAAACATCATTTCATGGGAAATACACCCACTATGGTCCTCATACATCCAAATATTAAGCATTATTTATCCATAAATAAAATAATAATAGAATTATTTAGATCTCCCTTTCCTGACCATGTATTTTTCCCCTATTGGCCTTGCTTATGTCTCCCCCATTATGGTGTTTTCAACAAAAGGATGCATCTATTTGAATATGTAGTTTGTGCCCCAGCTAGCCAAGAATAAAAAATACCCTTATAACATATATTTAAAGTAATTTTAACTTTGTTATCTGGAGATAAATTATCTATTCTAGAATACCATGTTTTATATTTGGAGATCAAGAAATTACCTAGAGATTCCCCTTGTAATTAAACAGCACAAAAAAATATTAGAAATCCCATTTCTAAAAAATTTACAATCCTTCACACATAAAATTTATAGAGGAATAGTTTTCCATTCTTGGACTATGTCGATATAAATGATTTATTTATTCTCTAAAATCTTTCCTTGGAAAGGCCACCCATAGTGTTCTTGAGACAAGAAAATATAAAACAATATTTGTTCATAAGTAAATGAATTTAAAAAATCAAGAGAGATCTTTTTCCTGAAAAGGAAGTACATTCCCCAGTTGGATGTGTATATATCTCCTTGATAATGGGCTTGTCATCCAAAGGATGCCGCTATTGGACTTTGCAGTACATGCCCCAGTTTTCATTGAAATAAATAGAAATTATGACAGGGTTTTCAACTAGTGTTATGTTTATTTAATGGGGTTACCTTTTCATTTTTTGAGTACCATGTTTTAGATTTTATGTTCACAAAATTGAATCAATGTTCCCCTTGTAATTATTTAAAAAACATCATAACATTTTGAGCCGTAAATATTTGTTTTTTTAATAACTTCAAAATTCATGGTCAAAGCTATTCGACATAAAACAATACCCTTTTAGTCTAGTATGACTGACTTAAAATTTCACAAAAAAAGAGACACAATATTTACTAGGTTAAAAAACAACAAATATTACATTGTATAAAATCCTTGTTTTAGCTCGCAAGACATACAAACTCTATGGTTTCGGAAAAATTGTGTTATGAAAATAAAAATGAAAAAAAATTCTTAGAATGAAAACAAAAAAAGGTAGCCTAAGAAAAAACCAAGTCGCCTCCTTTAATTCTCGTTTATATCAAGATTAGTAAAAAACTATGGTGATTACCCAAAGAAAAAAAGTGTGTAGGGTAGTCCCTTCATCCATATAAATTATCAATCTAAGGTCACTATGCACATTGTCTAAGGTAAAAATTATAGCACCACCCTCCTTATCAATGTAATGATGAATAGCTGAAATGAAGATGTAATAGTATGAAAATTATATTTGACCATATAATTATAGGATGAAATCATGGATGAAGACATATTTTATTAGATACAAAATCCCTTTTAATTTATGTAGAAAAATTTGAGGAACATACAAAAAATCGATTCTCTCTATCATATATTACAAAATTCCTTCGATAGAACTCTTCATATGTTGAGTAGCCTCCTGAACACCATGAGATGCTTGTTAAATCTCAGTCAGTAGATCCATATTATCTCTAAGACCCATGGATTAGGAAATAAATGACTACATCCACTACTGGAAAACTAACCTATACCAATGGGTTGGAACCGTTGGAAAAGGCCTCCAAACCATTGGTATAGCCTATACCAATGGTTTGGAGAACCATTTCCAAGTAAGCTGTTGGGATTGGTCTATACCGACAGTTTTAGGAAAACTGTCGGTATAGACCTATACCAACAGTTTTGGAAACCGTTGGTAAAAGTAATTTTAAAATCTATACCAACGGTTATGGAACCGTTGGTATATGCATTTCCATAAAAAAACATATGTTAGGATTTGATCCATGGAACTCCTAGTTTATCATTGAACGACTTAACCACTAACCTGACATGACTTTTGTGAACATAATTAGATTAATATATATATGTATTATCATAATTAATTTAAATTTTGATTTATATAATGTTCTCAGTATGAATATCTGATAAAGATTCAATGGACCTATACCAATGGTTTTGACAACCATTGGGATAGGTATACCCTTTCCCAACGGTATGGCCAAACCATTCTGAATGAATTTAATTTTGGAAAGTGTCAAAGTTCTAATCTTTTACCATAGAACATAACTCTTTCCATTCTGAATGAATATAATTTTATGTGTGTAGGGAAGGGGGGGACTTTGTAGACACCATGAAACGTGTTCCACTCATTTCTCTACCAAATTGATGATGTGAACCTCACATAGACAAAAAATGCTATTTTTATATAGAAATACATCTTTATTCTAGAAGAATGAGCACATTGGATTTCCATGTGGCATGAAAAAAATGCCAAAAACTAGGCTCAAAAATACTATGGTGTGACATTTCATTTTTCTTGGGGGTTAATGAAAATCGAAATAACACTATCCCAAAGGGATGTGACCATATCCCGACACTGAACCTGAGTAGTGGTGCGAGGGTGCAACCCCTAGAGTATGGAGTAGCTATTTTTTCTATATCCCCCAAAACACCATCGGTGAGAAAGGAACCTAAGAATGACTTATCTACATGCCTCCCACTTGCATGCCATCTCACTTACACGAACATACACCTTCACTAAGGGTATCATATTTTCCTATAAATAGATGCTTGGGGCCTTTATTTGTATGGATAAATTTTCCCTATGGATGATTTCTACTCTGATCACCTAAGTGTTTCACTCATGTCCTATAAATCATATTGTATTGTTTCAAATAACCTAACGAGATGGAATCAAAGAGGTATAGTGATACTTAATTTCATTAAATATTAAAAATAAATAATACATTAATTAATAGATCACCCAAACCCCTTGATTTATGAAGACTAGCCAAACCACTATTCCTCAAAATAGAACTCATGTACTCACTTGTGGGAATACCTGTGAAGATCCATGAAGGATTGAGCCAAGTCTCACCCATGTATAATACTCCAGGTTGTTTTCAACCACATTTCAACCAATTTTCCATAGACTAATTGTGTGGAGACTCTTTGTGAGGTGCATACCTTGATAGATCCTCCTTGGTTCAACACATATTTCAGTCTACTTTTGGATTTCATGAAGCCTCATTCAATTCCATTACTAGAAGATTTTCTCCTTCATTGGATACCGTTTATGAGAGGGATCATTTTGAATCCTCCATAAAGACATATTGTTTTACAAAACCTTATGTAACGTGACATCAGCATGTCTCCCATTTAGATTTTTATTTCAAAAGATTGAGGATTCCCACACTTGTCCTACTAAAAGGTCAGGATCCTTGGGTATTTTGTATACTTTTCTATCATTGGTCAAATGGACCCTTAACTTAGGGGCTGTTTTGTACTGTTCTCGATCTTAGATTCTAGGGATATGAAACTACCTCTTATTCATATCTCTTAGACCCCAAGCCTCTAGTACCTAGTAGGGAGGGTAAGGAAAACACTTTCTTTTCCATTTAAAAAAAGAAAAGTCTCCCTCCCTCTCACAACCAGTCAAAGAGAAACCATATATGTGTACGCCAATATCCATTGACAAAGTAGGTTTCCTTCTTTCTCCTCTATTCTTCTATCAGCTCCATTCTTTCCTTACCTAGGACCGCCATCCAATGTAATGTTATGATATAGAAGTGTCATAGCCACAACCTCTTCCACCTTTTCCATGACCACTTCCACCATAGCCACATCCTCTTCAACTAGCAGATGGAGAAAAATTATGTGGTTAACATAATCATTACATCCTCTTGTTTCTCACACCGATACTGACACTTGTAGGAGTAGAGGTTTGTAATGATAACAACACCCATACGATCCACTTGAAAGAATGAACTGTGAGAACTCTGATTCCCAAAATAACTAGGTTATTAAGAATCCTATTGTAAGGGTTGAGCCCCATATCATCTCATTTCCTGAAATGAGAAACTATAATCCCTATACATTGGCCTCCTCAAAGGTGTAAGTCCCAAACCAGAATGAAAGACGCAAACTTTGATTACCACCATAACTAGGATATGTAGGATTCTCACTTATGACCAGAGCTCCAGGGACATCATCCTCAGTATGAAATCCAATCACGATTACCTTAATTCAGGACTCCTCCTAAAGAGTATTCCTGGAAATAAACCCCAAACGATCAATAGATTATACATCACTCATGGTACATTTCATCCTAGAATACTATTCATGAATAAGCCCCAACTTATCCTCTCAAAGGTCCAAACTCGCCTGTGTGGCTTCTCAAACTACATGGGATTTCATTCCCACCCAAACAAGATATGTAGGAAGCCTCCTAGAAGATCATACCCAACATACTAAACAAACATTATTCTTTTGGTCCTATTCCTAGAAGGGTCAAATTAAACATGGTAAATCATATCCCTTCCAAGTCCCATGGAATGTTTCGACATACGCCCCACTCCCTGGTTTGACTAGGGACTATCCTCCTCGATGTCCTAGCAACATGACGTTAAACTATACAGTTAGGTAAATATCACATGACTATAAAAGGTATGGTTTTTCCCATTAAGAATCACTGAACTATTTGGATCAGATTACTTTCACGAGGATACATTGGTTGCCCATATATGGATTCAATCCCAACATCAAATAGACATTTGTCTTCTGGGATGATGATAAATTTCAGATTAAACCTCTATCTCCCCGGATGAAGATAAATTCTAGAGTGACATTCATCTACCTAGCTGACCATAGTGCTCTAGAGGTCCCCATTCTGTGGTTTGAAATCCATAATTTTCATAATAATGACAAAATAATATCTAAGTATTATATAATATGATACCATTGACAGAGAACTTCAGATTCATATAGACGTCTCCAATAATGAATAACCACAGATATATACAGATGATTCAAAATTCCACATATGCTAATAGTTGATAACCAATATTTGGATAACTCAAATCAATCTAGGGAATTAATGAAGGATTCCTGAACATATCATAATTCTCTATGAGAGTCCTATTTTAGGTAATAATTTTCCCCAAAATGGTGTGATGAGCTTGACCACCCAACAACTCGACCAATGTTATTTATTAAGAGTCATAGGTAAAAATTCATAATAACAGTTGTCTTTGGAAAGAAGGTCCCTTTGGATATTAGAGCACTGGGTGTTTCGAGTTCCATAAACACATTTTTTGGAAATTGTTTGGAAATGGTGATCCCAAAATAGAACAGACATTTAGAGGGGTACAATGTCACATGTAATGCAAGATTTCAAAGAAATAATGTTTATTTATAGAAAACTATATCAAAAAATATTATGGTGTTACATCTCCCATGAAAATAATAATATTAAATGAAACATATAATAACATTTTGATAAGGATATTGATGATACAAAATATTATTTAGGATGTTGATACACTTCATAAATGAAGATTAGTGTAGAACATAACATACATCCTGATGAATAAAATTTGAGATTGTAAACCCTTTCTACTTCGGTAAAATTTAATTTAAAACACCTTTGATGATATAATTTGAATTATAACTTTAAATAGCACAACTTAAGATGTTTCCATGATATAACATGCCCAATTATTGATATATACACCTCATAAACCTAAATAGGTGAAAAAAATAAAACTTTCCTCAAGGAAAACATTGAGATGAAGAACTCCAAAATGTAGTCCATCTTGTATCAAAGATATATAAACTCATTTATAATAATACTAAAAATATTTTAATTCCATAAAAACATATTAATTCCAAAAATACCATATTTTTTCACCTTATTTTATTTAAACATCTTATATTAAGTTATTATTTACTAAAATCATCATTTTAGGGTGTCAACTATTTGGATTCACTTGTATATTTTAATCTGAAAGTCATTAACATTGCAATTAGATCATAGTTCCCTGATATAAATAATATTAATCAATAATTATGTATAATATTTGATCATTATATTCAATTTTATAACTATTCATATAAAATAATGATGAAAAA
The DNA here is from genome assembly GCA_963277665.1 of Viscum album. Lineage (NCBI taxonomy): Eukaryota > Viridiplantae > Streptophyta > Magnoliopsida > Santalales > Viscaceae > Viscum > Viscum album. The sequence continues at coordinate 2,025,834,091 of OY728140.1, read as the reverse complement.
TTATTTACATCACTTCATGAAGACGGAAGTCCATACGTATGAATGAGTGATGTTTTTAACTTTTTGATCAATGGAAAAAAATAATGGTAAATAATAATTCACAAGTTAATATATTTATTATATATTGAATATAATATATATATATATATATATTCCATCATAATAACCTACCATGAAATATGACGATGGAAAATGAATCTTATAGCTATGTGGAGGTGGTAGTGCACTCGTATGCATGAGTGATACTTTTATTTCCCATTTTATACAGATGTGTGTTGAAAATGGTTGTTTCATTATCATAAACAAATCTAAATATATAGATGAAAATTTATTAATCATATTTTTATTGATATAATTGGTTGATAGTACATGGATTAAGATATAAAATTGAGAGAGCTCAATTTTGATTTATACTTGTTCTTTGAGAGATCTCCTTAGTCATAATCCAAACAAGTCCATCCAGAAGCTAATATTCTAACTATTTATTAAAAAATTTAAAAATATTTTTGGGCAGACAGGTGGGGTCAAACAATGTGAATTTCCCTCATCTATCAAAAAAGGTTACAAATCATAATTATAAATGTCATTCTCGTAGTCGGAATCATCAATAGTTTCCCACTTAGATTTGGACTTACCATGATTTAAGATCTTATAAATAAAAATACTGAACTTTCCTGATTACATAGAACTATATCTGGTATACATAGTGTGAGGTATGTTAGAATAGTCATTTATTGTCATTCTCTTCGAGGGACCAGAAATGAAATCCGAACTATGAGCTGCTTTTCCTTTTTTAGTTAAGAGTGTGTCCTTCAAATAAAAATGACCTCCTTTGTTTATTGCCTTTAGGGTGGTGCAATCATCCATCTATACTACCTCTTATATTTCCCCCCACTTCTCATAAATCATAGATGAATGCAATTTTTTTGATTCTCCAATTGGAAATCAACATGTTGGAAATCCCCATTGTGACTAGGTTCCAAATCAACTGTCCCATCACGTTGCGAACCTTCACCAGGACTATGATATAGAGGGTGACTAAAAATAGGATACCTAGAAATAGTGGACTGAATGTCTTTCCAATATTAATTTGATAGACATAATGATCATCAATGTTTTTAAACTCCTTATAAAATCCATCCTCAGTATTAGAGGGTGGAAATATAGCTCTCATCAGGGACTTATCCACTATCTGTCTTTTTTCCATTCAAATTGGGCACTTGAGAATCATTTTCATATTCTAACATATCAGACATAGTAGAAAATAAATTTCTAATAGCATCTCTATTATGATCAAGAGACTTTGATGAAACCAAATTATTCATATATGGTTTCCTTCCATAGATATAAGCTAAATGACCCTTCATCCCACATCTATTGTAGGAGATCTTCCTCCTACATAGCTACAATGAATTACCAATAGCCATACATTTTTTACATGAGAGATGATTTATCTAATACTAACCAAAATTTTATTATTATCATTGGGAGTGTCAAGAGATACCTTATAAATCAAGGTGGAGCTAAGATCGATCTCCACCAACATTCTGGAAAAGTGTCTAAACTGAAAAGCCTTAGTCTCTGTGTCCATATGTTTAGGAGTCCCAATTTTCAAAATAATATCATTAAAAAATAATTTGATTCTAAAGGACCCAATTAGGTCCATGAAAATATACTCAAAATGAGTAAAATCATTCCTTGCATGTAGAGAATTAAAATCTAGAGACTATTCATAAAGGTGATGCTATCCAAGATTCAGGGACAAATATCTGATGTTCCACATAAGTATTTTGAAAGAATATCATGGAATGATTCAGTGAAAAACCCATGATTATGTGATATACATTTTCAATTAGAGAATCCCCAAAAAACATGATATGATGGCCCAAATAATCAAACCTCCACGTCTTCTCAACTTCTGGTAAAACAAGATTTAAAATTATATAATCCTTCCCAATTGCTATTCTATCAGACAATGAATCATAGTTAGCCTTATCAAGGGCTAGTGACCTCTTTTGGAGAAGTTTTCTTTCATAGGAGTCAATGAAAGACACAAAATAGGTAATTATGGAAGAATCTTCCATAAAAAACATCCATTCAGTGCAATCAATAGATCCAAACTAGGAAGCACATCAAATCCCCACACCTCCATCATTATGATGAACATCATTAATTAGAGCATCATAGGGTGGCCATATATATGGGATTATGAGTAGAGAAATATGATGTTTTCTTTTTATGAAAATTATAGATCTGACCTAACACCAAAACTCTTCACACATCGTCTATCTAGAAGAGCAGTGTTACTCCGAGCATCACGATCTACATTTGGGATGAAATTCATTAACTCAACATTACTCCAAATAACCAAAAAGTTAATTGGATGTTCACTACATTCGAGACATTGAAATCCATCATTCTAGGTCAATCTATGCCCACCATCCATGAGAAAAAATGAGGAAAAGTGAAGAAGAGTAATTGAAAACCCTAAGGAAAATCTAGATCTCTTTGGTGACGGAGCGGGAGAACCCCCTAAAACTAACCCCCTTGTTTTACACCATATTAATTGAAATATTGGCATTAGGAGAATAAAAAGAGAATAAGGATGAAGGAAATGCATATATAAATGTTTTATAGTATGTTTTGGTTGATCTATAAGGAAAAATTGCATTAATAAGGGAGGAGAAGTGGTTCCATTTTATAAGTGAGGGGAGGGACACACATAGAATTACATAAATTATTTTATTAATATATGTTTTATTTCATATAGAAGTGCATAAAAATAACCAATAAATAAAATATATATGATAATTTAAAGTATAAATATATTCATCATACAATAATAATACTTTTTTAGGTTGCTTTCATACCCTTATCTCTTAGTATGATCCTCTCGGTATTAACCAAGTAATATTGTTTTTTCGTATTACTATTTATTATAGAAAAAGTATATTGATTTTATTAAATTATATTAATTAATTTTATTCCATATATTTTACCAATTTCAAGAAATTCATTTTCTATATGTAGTAGAATATAATTATAATAATCCTACAAAACACAATGGTAACCAATTTTTAGAAGAATGTACTATTAATGAAAAAAATAAATTTACTTCATTCACAGTCTCTTCAAAACCAAAAAATGAATGTTAAAATATTTTATTTAATTTGTAATATATATATTTAATTAAAACAATTATCCAATATATATCATTATTATTTATTTCGATAAAACACATTGTGTGGAAAAGAACATTTTTTAGAATAAAATCATTCCCTAAAATGAAATTATTCAAAAAATAATGTATAATACTGTTTACAATATAATTAATTAAATTATTTACAATTATAGGTGACTTATGTTTCTTTATGATCAAATTAAAATATAATAGTAAATTCAAATTACTTATATTGTGACCGAACCAATGGGGACCAAGATTTAACATCACAAGCCCACCTTCAATAAGACATGGGTTGGCGACTAACGCCATGCAGGCATACACATAGATCACAGGCCTTTGGATAATGTACTTTTGCACATGAAAAAAATACCTCCATGAAATAATATAGAGAAAAAAAGACCTATAAATTAAAATTCATACATACATCGATTCAAAAAAAAAATGTAAGTACTGAAATTTTAGAAGGGGGAAAACACACACCCTTAAAAAACTATAAAACTGTCCAACCTTCTCAAAATGTGGGTATATCTATCATATTAAACTACTAGAAAGCTACTTGGAATAGCTCTGGAAAACACCTGAAATAGTCTAGCTCACTATGTTGTGCCAGCCTCGGGTCCTTCAGGGACTCTATCGAAATTTCAATGGTAGGTACAAGGAACAACACATGTGTGAATATCCCATGTAGGGGTGAGTATAACAATAATTAGTAGGTACCAAAAAACCCTAAATAAAAAAGAGAAACTAAAATGAAACCATCCACTATACATAGACAAAGGGAACCTAATTAGGAAAGAAACTCCACCTTGGACCATCCTCAACTATATATGACTAGTTATCTCAGTCCACAAGGGATGTCAACCCATACACGTGAAAAAACCATTAGGACTCCTATAATCCCATAGATATTATTGTCTCATACACCATGAATTATGAGGTTCTGACCTCATGGCCACCTATATGATTATACTCAAGTATCTGAAGGTAAAACACAACCATAAGAAATCACTCCATGAGATCAAAAATCTAGGATGGAACTTGTCTGAGAGATACACACTATTGGGAAGAAGTCTACCATCTATGATGGTACGTTCATGAGAATGGTCTCCATCAAGAACAAATCACTATGTTTGGATATACTGCCCATCACTAGAGGGTCTTCCAATGTAAACCTATTCTCTACAATTTTTTTAAGAATTCTTGTGGAGAGGACTTCCACACACCACCACACACATATTAAGGAGAATTAATACTAACTATGCACTTCATGCATCCCCTTTTATAATAGAGAATGAAGGATACTCACCATGCCACTACCCTACAGATAAAAGATTATTGTCTCTAATCCATCCCACAAAACATATCTATCTCATAAATAGATTGTCCTACTCCTCAATCCATCATGAAATCCTTAAATCCTAACTAGGATCCACACATAACTATTGGAGGGTCTATGTCATCATAATTGTACTTAAAATCTGAGGAAAACCAAACTCCAATGGAGGACCCACACCCTAACATAGAATGAGATTACTAATCCACATTTGAGGACCAAAACCACAACATAATAGGGGATTACCACTCAATAGATTGATGACATGAACCCTAAAATGACCAGGGAGCACCACTTTATGGATATAGGACCCGCACCCTAGTATGAATCGAGAGTACCAAACTATGGGGGAATCGTACCCTGACAGGATAGGTTAGTACAAACCACAGGCTAGAGTACCTACTCTCAGACATGCCAGGGATGTTCCAAATCTTATGAAAAAACACATATTGGGGACCCATACCCTAGAATGATTGGGGAGTTCATACTCAAAAGAAGGAGTACCCACACCCTAACACAGTAGGCCAATCCCCACTCTCTCTATATGTTACATATAGAGGAACTACACATTGAAACAATAGGGGGTACTGAATCCACAGATAAAGGACCCTTACCCTAGTCCAATAGGGGAGTACCTACTCTATCTGGACAATGATTATGGAGGGCCCACTATATATCATAAAAGGGGAGTGCTATATAAAACTACATGAATGAAACTAGAAACCCAAGCCCTGATCCACTATGGGAGTACCGACCCTGGAATAACTATCCTATAGGTAGATAACAGACACCAATGATGTTGGGAGTTCCCTCTCAACCAAATCAAGGTGGTAAGGTAAACCCTAATCCTGATACCAAATGGGTGCACTATCCCTAGGGTCCCTCAGTAATAACCCCACCTGTCTATAGAATCGATAAAGAGCCAATAAAGGGATAATCCTAGTTAATATACATCTCACCGCAACATAACCCTAGTTAAGGGACCCAAACCATGATAGACTAGGGGAGAACGACTCTACCATCCCAAAGAGTCTAGGCGACCCTCATCCTATGATGATAGGGAAAGGTCCAACCTCAACCTCAACCTAGTGATCCTACCTGATCACTACACAAGGTTAAGAATCACTACCACATAGTCATGATAGGAACGTACAACATCACATATGATAAGAAAAAAAGGTGGCTACCATCTTGTTCTATGAAGAAACATGCCCATGATCGATGAGTCACAAGACTAAATCCATGTTCCATAGAAGAAGATACTCAAGGTGGAAGATCTCAAGAAAAGTACACGGCATGCGCTTGGCTCCACATGGCCTATGAACCTATCCCATAATTTGTCCATGTTCGACGATCACCTCATGTTTTTTCCATTTTGGAAAACATTACTTGTACAACCCATACACAATATTTCTTATCTCACCCAGACCTCAAATTTTTTCATCCTTTAAAAAAATTGATATTTGGGCCTCACACATGGAAATTACCATTGACTACATTTTGTGTCAATGATAAATGGATATTTGGAATGTATTTTTCCCATTCCCCTATAGGGAACCCCGTGTTTGTGTTCATAGGTCATGCAGTTCTACACAACCGTGTACTATCACATGGATACCCTAGTCATGTCCTCTAGCCCCACAACCTTTGAGTCACTACATGAGGTATCATATCGGTATAAGGTGTGTAGTACCAAAGATTCATATTCCTCAAATGGAAATATCACATGTAATTTCACACTGGTTTACATGCCTTATATATGGGAATTTCAACACAAATTTCCCTACGTATCGTAATAATCACTCCAGTTTCCTAAAAATCTATCGATTAAACTACGTGGGTTCTCTAAAAAATCATAATAGTGTACTAAATTATTAAAAAAATCATAAAAATATGGATTTGGAAAATAATTCAAATATTCGTACATAGATTGGGAAATACCGAAGCTTTGGGTCTAACATGATGCTCATATTGTGCTACTACTCGATCAGATGATGATCGACAGTAGGAATGAAGATCTACTATACCTCATCGCTTCAAGCAACCTCAATTCCTCCATCATCCAAATTGGAATAGGATAAGCACATATTGTTGGGTTGTGTATACCAATCATGGAAGGGTATGTGTTTAGTTTAATGTTATAAATAATATTTTCATATAATTATTTATCTCACTGCTCAATGTTCCAGCATCTCACCCTCATTTGTACACCCAATATAGGAAAACTTATGTAAATCCTAGGAAAAAAACCTTCGGAACTCAATTGATGCTTCATTATAATAATCTGAGACTCCTCATAGGGTTTTAACAAATTTTTAAATTAAATCATGCACATGTGACAAAATATTTTTAACATCTTTAATATCATTTCACTAAGGCTCTCCGAGCCTTGAAATCCTATGTTGACTAAGCATCCAGTTTTGGTAATATTCCTAGAAATATTAAAAATTAAATCAGGTGAAAACCAATTTCATTATATTTTATACATATAGAGGCCATTTTCTGTGAAAAACAAAATCCTAGTTACATGGTAAAGAAACTGAGCTCTACACTAGAAGTCCCATGCTAGCATGATCACCAAAAGTTATTGCACTGCTTACAATAATGAACATAGGGGAACAACTGCAGCTAATCAACACTTACATCTAGATCTAACATGGGAATAATCATGAAACAAGTGGTAAAATGTCTCCAATGTTTGGAAATGTTGAAAACACCAAGCACCAAAGTCCATCGATAGTCATATGTACTAGTGGTACACCGCTTTTCTAACATTACACAGAAACTGTCATAACCCCATACATCACCTCCACCCATGGATGAAATGTGTAACAAAATGAAATTTTGAATAAATATTTTTCCATAAATTTTTGTGTTATTTTATTTTACACTCAACAAAACTTTTTCATTTGATAACATGTGAATAATTAAAATGAGACCGTTGGGTTTCGACCGTTATATGACCATTGGTCAATATAACCGTTGGAAACTAAATATTGGTATTGTTGTCTCTAAATATAAGTGATCATGGTTAATTAATATAGAAAAATGATTCGATGGTCTAATCCAGCAGTCTGGGTGTAACGCCCTGATCCCAGTTGCCCTGAGTCAGGGCATTATTGCGTAACATTGGCATGATCACAAAAGATCAAGTCTCGAAAGATCGATTAGTTTAGTAGCCTTGGAAACACTAGATACATTCATAAATGTTACATTAAATCATAAAGTGAAAAACTACAATAACAAAGTCTCCATAGTCCACACTTCTATCCTCTTCGGACTATCCCTGCAGGTCATTCATGAAATACTTCTTCACATCCTGGAAAATATTAAAACATTGAAAGGGGTGTGCTCAGATGCTCAGTAAGGATAACAATATAGCAAAAGCTTTCATAAATAAACATTAACATTTAAGGCAATGTATAACTAAAACAAAAGCCTTTTAAACTTGAACTTTAGCATAATATGGCAAAAGTAAAACGAAATAATGCCATTTACTTACTCACATGGATATTCTACTAGTCGAATAATCACAGGAAATATCAATAACCACTTTCATAATGATGGAATGCATAATGCCAGACTATCATAGCCACGTAGACAAGGCCTCGTGCCAAGACTAACAATAAGATTTTGTCAAGGCCTCATGCCAAGACACTAGTTTGTTTCATGAGACCTGCCGATTCATCGAGGAGCTATAGCGGGCTCCACCTGTCACTTATTAAGTCCAATGCATTACTCATATGAATAGGTTTAAACATATCATAAACCATAACATAATCGTATCACATAAAACATGCATAAAAGAAACATAACATTTCCACATTCCAATCACAAGATATCAATACAACACATTGATTTAATAAAAACACATTCAAAACCATTATAAATACCAAAATAAATGAAAATTAAAACATGGTATTTTTTTTAAATGGTATGGCTTGTAGAGGAAGCCGAAACTCAAATAATGGTCACGAAGGTGGAGAAATCATTGTCGCCGCATACGTATGACAAAAACATTCCCTTTTGTCATAAATAAAAGCTTCGTATAAAAAAGATTCTTTTTCAATAAATGTAAATGTCAAAGGGGTTTATACACTGTATAGAAGAAATTTGTGTATAAAACAAAATATGCATCAATGAATGGAGATTGAGACGAAGTCCCTTACAAATATCATTTTTTTAAATAAAATAGATGTATTATGTGTATTCACTATAATTAAACATAAAGAAAGTACAAATACAAGATAGGACATAATAATATCATGATATAATTTGAAAGTAGGAGATTAACCCAAAGAATGGAAATTGGGTTAAGAAGTTCCCTTACCTTGCGTCCTGTCTTGACTCGGCCGTTCTTTAACCTCCTGAATAATAAACTAGAGTTAATTTATAGTTTCTTAAGAACCTTTTTCAATTTTTTATTCCTTTTATATCACTTATTACCATGTTATTAACATTATGTAATTATTTAAGTTAATAACGGTCGTTTTGTCGATCTTTGGTACTTGAGTCAAAAATAAAATTCTTATAATTACAAGTTGTTCATGTGGTGATATATACATTATATCCAGAATTATATTCATGATATATATATCATATATCTCATATATATCAAGTATATAAATGCATTTATAATATTCCATAACGTTTAGAGGTAAGAAATGAAATGCACCGTTCATGGAGATGGTAAGCCGTACGTACGCATGAACGCTACTTTCATTTCTATTTCATATTTAATGAAATCATAATGATATAAAGGTATATTATAATTACAGTATAATATCATATATAATATCATTTACTCCATCGTTTATACATCCCACATATGGTATTAACGATTCAAATCACTTTGAGGGGGCGGTAGTCCGCACTTCCTAAAATGAAAATATCGCATTTACCCATAATGGAATCAATAAAATTATGCCATAAATGAAAAATACAGAACCTTAAGTAAAACATAAACATATTATATATCATTTATAAATATAGTGACATATTAATTTCCACCTTTTAAGGTGTTATATGAGTGTTGAACAATCATCGTTCCGTGAGGCAAAAATTCGCCATCCACAGAAACAGTATGTTCCTTAACCATTAGATGTATGTGTGTGTAAGTGTAGCTCGAATACGTCTTATAACAACATCCTAGTATATTGAGGATACTGGTGTTGTTACAAAATAAATGAATAAATAGTGTTTAGTGGGTTGGAGAAGCAAAATAAAACAAAATAACATAAGAGATGAAATTACCTTAAAATTGGGTAACTCTATTTGATTTGAGCCAAAGGCTTCATTGGGAAGAATTCTTCCCAAAGCTAGGCTTCTAGGAGTAAGAGAGGGAAGTTGGGAGAGTACTTGGGCAGATGTTGGCCGAGCCAAAATGCTTAGAAAGTGTGAGTAAGGTGGTAGTGGTGGGTGCCTTTTATAAGTGGAGAGGAGGGGCACTCTTGAAAAGTAATAAAATGTTACTTTATTATACAATGATTTTCGGATTCTAAAGGTCCCACACTTATATAATTCGAGGCTAAGGTGATAAGTGTTCGAAATCTACTCATCCAATAGGCTTTGGACAAGTTTAATGCTTAGATTTTACATTATCCTTTCATTTTATTTAAATCATTAATTAATGAGGTAATCGTTGCATCATCATTGTGTCATAAATAATTTAATTTATTTAATGTCTAAAAATTATAAAAAAAATATCATGATGTAGGAAATCTTTTTATCTTTCTAATGAATATTTATAGTTAAAAATATGACTTGTATAACCCCATTTAAATTTATATTCAGTAAAACAACTCTTGTTTGTGACATTTTTATTTTAATATTAAATAAAATGTTTTTAATGTCATTTTCCGACCAAAGTGGCTCCATGGGGTCCCCAAGTTGACCCATTCATTGTCTTGGTCGGCCATGAATCATCCAATATGGGTAGGACAAGTGTAAATGTATTTTCAAATTTTTATAATATCATTTTTACCTTAAATTTCACTAATTACCTTTAATCGTGATTAATTAAACTTAAAAGTTACTATTCACAAAAATTTATTTTAATCCCATTGAACCAAATTTTACTTCCTAATGAAAAACTTGTATGTCGGATTTTTGAAAATCAAATGACAGAAGTGGTAATGTTTCATTTAAACAAAAAAATCAGTTTTTAACTACCACTTAGTGGTTTCACTATTCATCAAAAATTGATGTTTTTCAGAACAATGCCAAAATTTCACCCTAAGCTATAATTGATATTACGAATTCAAAAATGATGTCTATTTTATGAAATTACAAACACATAAGTTGAATTAATTAATTTCATATTTAATTCTTGTTGTCACAACAAATAGCGTGTTTTTAAGAAACAATATATATCAAAAGATTGACAATTGTTTATGTCCAATTTCAAAGTGAAATTATTTCTAATGAACACCATTGGATAAAATGGTAAAAATATATTCTAATTATAATATAAAACCACTCAGTAGTATAATTTACCACTAAAAATTATTTTGATTAAAAAAGTTGTTTTAAGTATTTTTCACTATTCATAAAAATTTGGATGTTCTCAGAAAATTACAAAAAATTCAACATAGGCTAATTTCGACATTCTGAATCCAAAAATGAAGTCCATTTTGAAATATAAAATATATATAATTTCAAAAAGTGGGTATTACTATTCATAAGGGCTATTTTGATTAGTCGCGGTGTGTTAGAATCTCGAACTTGCGTACAATGCAAGCTATTGCATTATTGAAAGAGAAGCGTATCGTGGAAGCTCGGGGTGTTACATTCTCCCCTCCTTCAATAAATTGCGTCCTCACAATTTGAAATTTTTCATTGAAAATAAAAGGTTGAAAATAGAAAATACCTTTGTGGAAAAACCACTTCGGAAATAAGGTTAATAAAATTTAGCCTTAATAAGAGGGAAATGGAAATGAAGAACTCACCACCAAATTATGATCTTGATAAGGAGAACATTGGTGGAAATTAGAGACATATAATTGGAGGAAAAATGTAAATATTTGTAGGGAGTGATTGAGGTCATCAATCACAAACAAGTGTGAAATTGAGGGCCACAAAGCCTTCAATCTATGTTGATTTAAAATATCATCAGTTCAACAAGACATAAGGTATTAGGATAACACATTTTTTTGTATTAATATCCCTTTACTAAAGTTTAAGAATTAATTTATTCATATAATAAGATATAGGTATATATATATTTATGCTTGACAAGTAGAGTTTCAACCTTCAACTAATTTCTACCACAAACTCATCTTTCATTTAAAAAGATAATAGAACTCAAAAATGTTATATTTATCCTAATATTACAAGGTTCAAAATATTAACACATACCATTTAGATTACAAAAACAATTTTTTAATAACCAGTGACTTCCTGTAGGCTAGTGGTAGGTCATAAAGGTCTGTCGCAATATGGTTGTGGGTTCGATTCCTGCAGCTTTGTCCGAAGCGATGGGTTATCACCCAACCCTGTAGGTTGTCCTTTTCCTAATACTATAGTATTATAATATTCCAAAAATAATCTTCAGAAATGTTTTAACCATAAACAATACAATCCAAAGATCAACTTAATCCATTCAAACCTTTATAGTTATCCAAAATACTTCTTCCCAATTCACAGTCCAAATTTTATAAGGAAGGTAAACATAATGAAGATCCTTTTTTCCACGTAACAACATGTGAACAACTTCATCATGTATTCTTTTAAAACACTACAACATTCTGAATTACCATAAATCCTTATTGATTACATTCATGATCCCTTATTCCTTATATAATACTAGATACACTCCTTCTATCCAAAAAATGCATACAAATCATTAATCAATTTCAAGGAAGTTAAGAATATCAAATATAATTTATCCAAATAAATCATGTATTATTCCAAAATCACTATCTCGGTATTAGAACAATATTATGGTTTATCTTTCTCTCAACCATATATTTTCCAAAAATTAACCTACTGTGGAGTCACTTTTCTTAATTCCACAGAATCTCAAGTCCTTGATGAAATAGTACTGCAGTACAATCCTTATATACTCTATAATTATTATAACCAGTACATCATTGATACAACACTAAAATGACAAAATTATTTAATAACAACATAAGAACTCTAATCATTCCTCCTCGTCTGTGGTAGTATCATGACATGATTATTATCCAATAACATCATTTGGGGCATACTCAGATGATTTGGACATTGGTTTGTGTAGTGTCCCCACTCCTTGCAGATGAAGCATTGTACATTTGAAACCTTTTTCTTACCCTTGCAGTCACGCACTTGTTGTCCTTTTTCTCCACACTTATAACAAACTCACATTCCCTTCAGGCAAGTTCCAAGGTGTTTCTTCCCACAGTTATCACATATTGGAAAATTCTTCTTTTCCCACATCCCTTTTCCCATCATTCTCTCTTCCATACTTTTCTTCTCTTTCTTCCCTTCAATCCCATAAGACTCTGAGAATTATTTACTTATCTTATTAACACATGATACTATTTCTTCATATGTTGAGAACACATGGTGGATTATTTCCCTTCTAAATGTTGGCTTAATACCATGAATGATATGATCCCTCTTACGCTTTGGATCATATGTATTGTTGGAGTTCACATTCCTTCCACTAGGCACCATTTCTATACAATGGCATAAACTAGGTTAGTTTATGAATTGAAATGAATAATTCCAAACTTGTAAAATACTTAATGTAAATTTAATGGTTTATGGATATAATCCATAATCATAAAAATGTTTTCTTTGAGGAAGTATATACTCATAGCCCTTCATAGTGGTTTGTAAAGAAAACAAGAATTATCCTAAGCATATCCCCCGGGAGTGTCGTAACCAAGAGTGCCGCAAGGCCCGTTGTCATGCACCAGTTCCCGTTCGAGTCTAGATCAAAGCGGTGTTTTCAGGTTTTACCCCTAGGTACATTTGTGCCAGATCCGCCTCTACCTTCTCGTATCCAGACTGGGATGTATTGCTCGAAAAACTCAAAAAATCTCTATAATACCAAAATTATAGGAATTTCTTCTATACTAATCCTCAAAGTATATCTTCGGGCTATGTTCTCTAATCAGAGTTTATCTAAATCTAGCTTCCATGGTTAGTACTAAACTGCCTCTGATACAAACTGTAACGCCCCGACCCCAGTTGCCCAGAGTCGGTGCATTATTGCGTAACACTGGCATGATCACAAAAGATCAAGTCTCGAAAGACCGATTAGTTTAGTATCCTTGAAAACACTAGATACATTCATAAATGTTACATTACATCATAAATTTAAAAACAACAATAACAAAGTCTCCATAGTCCACACCTCTATCCTCTTAGGACTATCCCTGCAGGTCATTCATAAAATACTTCTTCACATCCTGGAAAATATTTAAACATTGAACGGGGTGAGCTCAGATTCTCAGTAAGGATAACAATATAGCAAAAGCTTTCATAAATAAACACTAACATTAAAGGCAATGTATAACTAAAACAAAAGCCTTTTAAACATGAACTTTATCATAATATGGAAAAAGTAAAATGAAATAATTCCATTTACTTACTCACATTGATATTCTACTAGTCGAATAATCACATGAAATATAAATAACCACTTTCATAATGATGGAATGCATAATTACAGACTATCATAACCACATAGCCAAGGCCTCGTGCCAAGACTACAAATAAGATTTAGTCAAGGACTCCTGCCAAGACACTTGTTTGCCTCATTAGACCTGCCGATGCATTGAGGAGCTATAGCGGGCTCCACCCGTCACTTATTAAGTCCAATGCATTCCTCATATGAACAGGTGTAAACATATCATAAACCATAACATAATCGTATCACATAAAACATTCATAAAGAAAACATAACATTTCCACATTCCAATCAAAAGATATCAATACAACACATTGATATAATAAAAACACATTCAAAACCATTTTCAATACCAAAATAAAAGAAAATTAAAACATGGTATTTATTTTTCTTTTTAAAAAAGGTATGGCTTGTAGAGGAAGCTGAAACTAAAATAATGGTCACGGAGGCAGAGAAATCATTGTCGCCACATACGTACGACAAAAACATTCCCTTTTGTCGTTTAGTAAATGCTTCGTATAAAAAAGATTCTTTTTGAATAAATGTAAAATTCAAAGGGTTTTATACACTGTATAGAAGAAATTTGTGTATAAAACAAAATATGCCTCAATGAATGGAGATTGAGACAAAGTCCCTTACAAATATCATTTTTTTAAATAAAATAGATTTATTATGTGTATTCACTATATGTACACATAAATAAAGTACAAATACAAGATAGGACAAAATAATATCATGATATAATTTGAAAGTAGGAGATTAACCCAAAGAATGGAAATCCGGTTAAGAAGTTCCCTTACCTTGCGTCATGTCTTGACTCGACCGTTCTTTAACCTCCTGAATAATAAACTAGAGTTAATTTATAATTTCTTAAGAACCTTATTCCAGTTTTTTATTCCTTTTATATCACTTATTACCATGTTATGAACATTATGTAATTATTTAAGTTAATAACGGTCATTTTGCCGATCTTTGGTACTTGAGTCAAAAATAAAATTCTTATAATTAAAATTTGTTCATGTGGTGATATATCCATTATATCCAGAATTATATTCATGATATATATATCATATATCTCATATATATCCATTATATACTTTCATGTATAATATTCCATAACGTTTAGAGGTAAGAAATGAAATGCACTGTTCATGGAGACCGTAAGCCGTACGCACTCATGAACGCTACTTTCATTTCTATTTCGTATTTAATGAAATCATAAAGATATAAAGGTATATTATATTTCCAATATAATTTCATATATAATATCATTTACTTCATCCTTTATACATCCCACATATGGTATTAACAATTCAAATCACTTTGAGGGGGCGGTAGTCCGCATTTCCTAAAATGAAAATATCGCATTTACCCATAATGGAAACAATAAAGGTATGCCATAAATGAAAAATACAGAACCTTAAGTAAAAAAATAAACATATTATATATCACGTATAAATAGAGTGAAATCTTAATGGCCACCATTGAAGGTGTTATATGAGTGTTGAACAATCATCATTTCGTGAGGCAGAAATTCGCCATCCACAGAAACAGTATGTTCTTTAACCATTAGATGTATGTGTGTGTAAGTGTAGCTCAAATACATCTTATAACATCATCCTAGTATATTGAGGATACTGGTTTTGTTACAAAATAAATGAATAAAAAGATTTTAGGGGGTTGGAGAAGCAAAATAAAACAAAATAACATAAGAGAAGACATTACCTTAAAATCGGGTAACTCTTTTCGATTTGATCCAAAGGCTTCCTTGGGACGACTTTTGCCCAAAGTGAGGCTTCTAGGAGTAAGAGAGGGATGTTTGGAGTGTATTTGATCAGAGGTTGGCCGAGCCAAAAGGCTTTTAATGTGTGAGTAAGGTGGTAGTGGTGGGGGCCTTTTATAAGTGGAGAGGTGGGGCACTCTTGGAAAGTAATAAAATGTTACATTATTATACAATTCTTTTCGGATTCTAAAGGTCCCAACCATATATAATTCTAGAATAAGGTGATAAGGGTCCAAAATCTACTCATCCAATAGGCTTTGGACAAATGTAATGCTTAGGTTTTACATTATCCTTTCATTTTATTTAAATCGTTAATTAATGAGGTAATCGTTGCATCATCATGGTGTTATAAATAATTTAATTTATTTAATGTCTAAAAACTACTAAAAAAATATCATGATGTAGGAAATCGTTATAGCTTTCTAATGAATTTTTATAGTCAAAAATATGACTTGTATAACCCCATTTAAAAATTGTTTTAGTAAAACAACTCTTGTTTGGGACATTTTTATTTTAATATTAAATAAAATGTTTTTAATGTAATTTTCCTACCAATGTGGCTCCATGGGGTCCCCAATTTTACCCATGGATTTTCTTGGTCGGACATGACTCATAAAATAGGTTTAGGACAAGTGTAAAGGTATTTTCATATTTTTATAATATCATTTTTACCTTAAATTTCACCAATTACCTTTAATCGTGATTAATTAAACTTAAAAGTTACTATTCACCAAAGATTATTTTAATCCCATTGAACCACATTTTAATTCTTATTGACAACCATGTATGTCTGATTTTTTAAAATCAAATCACAGAAGTGGTAATGTTTCATTTAAACAAAAATAATTCAGTTTTTAACTACCACTTTGTGGTTTCACTATTAATCAAAAATTGAAGTTTTTCATAACAATGCCAAAATTTAACCCAAAGCTATAATTGATATTCCGAATTCAAAAATGATGTCTATTTTATCAAATTCCAAACATATAAGTTTAATTAATTAATTTCATAAATAATTACCGCTTTCACAACCAATAGCGTGTTTTTAAGAAACAATATATATATCAAAAGATTGACAATTGTTTATGTCTAATTTCAATATGAAATTAATTCTAATGAACATCATTGGATAAAATAGTAAAAATATATAATAATTATACTTTAAAACCACTCAATAGTATAATTTATCACTATAAATTATTTTTATTAAAAAAATTGTTTTAAGTATTTTTCACTATTCATAAAAATTTGGAAGTTCTCAGAAAATTACAAAAAATTCAACATTGGCTAATTTAGACATTCCAAATCCAAAAATGAAGTCCATTTTGAAGTATAAAATATATAAAATTTCAAAAAGTGGGTATTACTATTCATAAGGGCTATTTTGATTAGTCGTGGTGTGCTAGAATCTCGAACTTGCGTACAATGCAAGCTATTGCATTATTGAAAGAGATGCGTATCGTGGAAGCTCGGGTTGTTACACTCGGGCCAATCGAAGCCCATATAACAAAACATGGGATGGATGTAGCACCTTTGTGCTTTACTTTGTACCAAACACAAGACGAATATCATATTGTGAAGCTGGAACAGAATCTCCTTCATGAGAAGTTCAAGCTAATTGAAATTACTGCTCGTGCGATGTTGGCCGAGCCGCCCTCATATTCTCTCACCTTAGCACACCTTACACTTAGGTCCTTTGCTGGGGTTATAAGGTGCTATGTAAGGAGACCATAACTGCCTTGTGTAATCATTTATTTTAAATAAAAATTGTGATTTCTTCTTATGATGAAGTTTATGAATTTTCAAATGTCCGGATAAATATAGTATGCATATTTTTTTATGAATTCTAGAAAAGGGATATTTGAAAAAAATTATGAAAACCTTAGATAATTAATTATGTGTAATGATTTTCAAAAAATGGTCTTCTACAATTATGTTCAGTAGGAAATTTAAAGTCTAATAATATCAACATAATTTTTAATGAATAGTAAATTATGAATAGTGATTTTACGCTTAGGTTTAGTAATGTGACCAAATAGATTAGTAATCTCACTTAAATAAAGTATTAATATAATTTAGGCACCTTGATTAAGTAATGTTATTCAATAAAATGGATAAATAACGGTTTCATAAATTAATAGTCAAGTATTAGTTTTTTTGGGTGAATAGTGTATTTTAATTAAAATTTAAATTAAAAATATTTAGAAAAATATTTTTATAAAATGGTCTTTATTTTTGAACTCAGAGCATCGATATTATGTTAAGGTAATTTTTGGGGATTTTTCTGAAAAAATGAATTTTATGTGAATATTGTTTTTATTTAAAAATTAAATTAAAAATACTTATAAAATTATTTTTATAAAATGGAGTTCATTTTTGAAATCAGAGCATCAATATTTTGTAAAGGTAAAATTTTGGGAGTTTTCTGAGAAACTTGAATTTTCGATGAATAGTGAAAATACGGTTCTGAAGTTACGGGTGTTTAATGAAATCATAACTGCATCATGAGGATGTTATGAGATATTTTAAGGGATTACTGACTAAAGGGGATGAATTATTGTATTAGGGGTCCCATGTGGCTAAAACCATGGTCAAATACCATGGGCAAGCCCATGGTTTTCCTAAAACCACCAATGAGGTGTCCCTTGGCCATTAATGCCTTGTCCCCTCACATTCCCTATAAATACCCACCCTTTACTCTATTAGTTTTCACTCCCAACTCTCTCTGAACGAATCTATGGTCTCATTACCTCCCAAAGATTCCTCCCATGGTTTCCCCAAGGCCTCAAGGTCGCAACCATTGAGTTTTAAGAGTTACATTTTAAAGTAAGGGATCCTACTTCTCTGTTTTTTTCCAAGTACTCTCTTTTATGTCATTTCTTTTATTCTCCATGTTCATATGTTGGAGGATGTTATTTTATATTCATTCTACTGTCATTTTTATGTTAATATGACGAGAGACTCCCTCTTTCTCTCATCAATTCGTTTTAATAATGTTTATGTGGCGCCGTTACACTGTCGACTTTTTAACGGATTCTTCAACGTTATCATTTTTTAAGATCTATTTTAATGTCAAGTCTTTCATGTTCCTTTTTATTATGTTTGGGTATGATATATATATCTATAAAACAGATATATTATGTTCATATTATGTGAGATCCTATTTTATATCTTCAATTCAGTATTTTGATGTTTTAAGTGGCGCCGTTAGCCTGCCGAATTTTTAAGGGATTCTTTCACCCTTCCCGTTTTCAAGATCTATTTTCATGTCAAGTCTATCATGTTACTTTTATTATGTTGGGGTATGATATCGATATATATCATACTTATATTTTATGTTCATATTATGAGAGACCCTATTTGATCTCTTCAATTTAGTATTTTGATGTTTTAAGTGGCACCGTTAGGCTGGCGAGTTTTTAGGGATTCTGTCACCCATCTCGTTTTCAAGATCTATTTTCATGTCAAGTCATTCATGTTCATTTTTATTATGTTGGGTTATTATCTATATATCTATCATACTTATTTTTTATTTTCATATGATGAGAGAACCTATTTTATCTCTCCAATTCATTTTTTTATTATTTAATTAGCGTCGTTAGGCTACCGAATTTTCATAAGAGAAATCTTTTTTTTTGTCTTCCTTCCATACTTTTCATTTCATATGGTATGTATTTCAAATTTCATTACCATGTTATTATAACCGTTGTATTCTGTCCATCTTCTATTTTATAGATCATTTATGAGTGGGTGACCCATGTCCCCTCTCTTTTCAATTTTTTCCAAAGCCCTACAACATAGCCGTTATGCTGTAGAATTCTCGCCTCAAAATGCCTCTCTCTTTATTTCAAAATATTTTATTTTATTAATTGAATACTCAAATATCTTTCTATTATAGGGGTATTTACATATATATCAAAATGTTCTATTTCAATTCTGTTACTTACATACATGAAACCCACATTCCTTTTTCCATGGGTTTAAAGTGACATAAAGATCACATCTTTAAAGCAGATTTTAAAATGTGATGACTGTGAAATCAAACCCATTTATTTTATGCTATATGGGTTTTTTATTAAATTATTGATGATTATATATGTGGATCACATGATAATAATGGAAAATTAAAGGGTGATCCCTTATAGCTCTCCAATGCATTGGGTAATGATGTTACTACTAGAGATTACAATTTTAACGATATCTTGGTGAATAACCTTGGTAATTTCAAATAACACCTTGGGGATGGACCTTGGTGATATATTCATGATTGACTTTGTTTAATGTTGTAGCCACATTTGCAATTTATTAAACACATTATTTTTATTATGATATGCTTCATGATTTATTTTTCATGCCTTAAAGTTCTTTTTCATGACTTTATTGATGTATCTAAAGTTCACATGTTAAATGTTTCCCCTTGTTTCCCATATTGGGCCTTCTGCTCAACCTTTCGTGTGATGTATGTAACCAGGTTATGAGATGCAGTAGTGAACCTAGGATGAACATAAAGTGAATCCTTTCCAGTGTTTAAGAATAATTTTTTATGTTTTCATGTTTTATGTTCCTGGTTTCCAAGACACTAAACCTCAAAAATCCTTGGTTTTGAAAAATTTAATGAAAAGTTATGTTATAAAAAAGTGGGATGTTATAGTTGGTATCAAAGGATGGTTTAGTTGTTTGTGGAAATTAGGATATGAAAACTCTAGGAATAACCCTATAGAAAAGTTTATATATATTAAATCCACCAGGTATTTTGCTGAGTATTGAGTAAGGGGTTACCAAGAAAATACATCCATGTCTGGAGACGAGCAGGTAGAGGTGTCTCTGGCATAGATGTACATAGGGGTAAAACATGAAAACATCACATTGAGCAAGAATCGAATGAGAACTGGTACATAACAATGAGCCTTGCTGCACTCTTGGTTACAACACTCTCGTGGGATATTCTTTGTTAAATTCATATGCTTATTATGAACCATTATTAAAGGAACAAAGATAAAATAAAATGAGGATTCACATAAGAATATTTGATCATGGATAACCTAGTTTGGAACCTAGGGGATCACAAGATAGTATGTACTTTTCTTCTACAAGTTTATCCATCCATTCTTAATGTTTCCTTTTCATCATTATTGGCTAAGTATTTAAGCCCCTAATTATACTTTCTTTTCTTAGTTAATGGCGGGAAATTACAGAACATGTACCAACAAAGAATGTGATAGGAAATGTGATGATTACCCAATTAATATGATAGAGAATAAAAGAGTTCAAGTTGAATATATTATGATTATGTGAAACCAGCTATCAAAAATCAAAATTAATAATTGGTACCTTGTTGAATTCCCAAATTCATCAAGGAAGAAGAAGACGAAGTGTTGAGGATGTTCATCTGATAAAGTTGGCAAGGTAAAGAAGACCCAATTTCCTTTATGAAAAAAGTGTGGAAAGTGGCACCCAGGAGAATGTCACAAAGGAACCGGGATAAGTTTTAAGTGTGGGTTGATTGGGCATAAAGTATCCAATTTCTTTAAAAAAATGGAAAATGTAATGAATAGAGATAAGGTTCGATCTAATGTACCTTATACTTTTCATTGTCATAAATGTGGAAAAGTTGGACATTAATCAAGGAAATGCTCTCTTCTAAGGGATGAGAAGCATGATGAGCATCATCAATCTTCAAGGACAAGGGAACAATGAATTCCCTATGCTGATATGGATCATGATGACTAAAGTACATGCAACTTCTTCACAACAATTTTCTATGTCATGTTGTATTCTAGTTCGTGCCCTATGAGCATATCATTAATTTTTTTTAAGAACATCGAGTCACTAACTAAGATGATTTATATCATTAAGGGATACATATCTTATTATGTACCACATGTTGATGTAGTGAAGCTTTTCTTCAAGGGTGATTAGGGGATTAAATGATGATTATTATTTTGGAAAACGTTCACTATTTTGGGAACCCTATATGATCGAGGTAAATAGATTACTATGGTATTTTCTATGAGGAGTAAAGTTTGACTAATGTTTTGAAGAATCAATGAATTTATGGTGAACTTATAGTAATTTAGGTTACTTATGGAAATGATTAACCTATCTTGCAGAAATATGTTTAGGTTAGTTACTTTTGTTATAATATGTTAGGAGTGGTTGATGTTGTTTGGAGATGAACGATAAAGTTTATCTTGGAAGACTATGTTATCAAATCCTTCTTGTATTTGGGTTTCAATATTAGTTTGGTTTATTTTGAAGAATTTTAAGGAAAGTTATTTATTGAATGGTCTATGATTAACTTTGGGTAGTTCCGTGGAATTTTGAAGATTTAAAATAGTTTCCCTACCTTAGGGGTTCTTTCATTTTTAAGTATTGTTTTGTCTTACCCTTTCGGTTTTTTGGATAACATTTAATGATAGAAGAAATAGATAGTTAATATTATGTTTATTATGCGATTCTATAGCAAATGATTCTTGTGCTTTGATGAGGCGAAGTAGCATTGAATGCCCATCCTTTGGAGAAAAGATTAGTCTTGGTAGAAACTTATTAAAGGATGAAACTCTATATTAAGTTAAGTATATTTCCTTGTGTTCGTATTCTATGTAGTAAATGAATTCCTCAAAATTTTTAAAAGGACCATACAACAAAAACTTTATTGGTTTGTGTTTCCTACTGGGTAATCAAAAACCGTTTACACACATCATAAGTTTTTGATTTTATTGTGGTTAAATTTCTCCTAATAATGTTTTCTATCACTCTCCCTCAGAAGTTTACCCTTTGTTTTCTCTTCCATGTACATGTTTTCCTACATGGAATCCTAGTGTGGGTTAACTCGGGTGACCTTTGTACTTCCATTTCTTTCTTTTAACGTAATAGTTTTACTGACTCCTTTTCTGATGTGAGACATTCAATGAAATTTCCACACCAAATTTTAAAAATTGCGAGGGTGAAATTTCTTACTGGGGGAAGAATGTAACGACCCGAAATTTTGAATAAATCTTTTTTCCTAATTTTGTGTGTAATTTTATTTTACACTCAACAAAACTATTTCATTTGATTACATGAGTATAATTAAAATGAGACCGTTGGGTTTCGACTATTATATGACCATTGGTCAATATAACAATTGGAAACTAAATATTGTTATTCTTGTCTCTGAATACAAGTGATCATGGTTAATTAATATAGAAAGAAGATTTGATGGCCTCATCTAGTAGTCTCGGGCCAATCGAAGCCCATCTAACAGAACTTGGGATAGAGGTAGCACCTTTGGGCTTTTCTCTAGACCAAACCCAAGCCAAATTTCATCATGTGAAGCTGGAACGAAATTTCCTTCGAGAGAAGTTCAAGCTAATAGAAATTACTACTTATGCGATTTTGGCCAAGCCGCCCTCAGATTCTATCACCTTAGCACACCTTACACTTAGGTCCTATGCTGGGGTTATAAGGGGCTATGTAAGGAGACCGTAACTTCCTTGAGTAATCCTTTGATTTAAATAAAAAATGTGATTTCTTCTTATGATGATATTTATGAATTTTCAAATGCCCGGATAAATATAGTATGCATATTTTTGATGAATAATAGAAAAATGATATTTGATAATATTTATGCAAACCTTAGATAATTAATTATGTGTAATTATTTTCATAAAATGGTCTTCTATAATTATATTCATTACGAAATTCAGAGTCTAATAAGATCAACTTAATGTTTGATGAAAAATAAATTATAAAAAGTGGTTTTACTCTTAGGATTAGTAATGTGACCAAATGGATTAGTAATCTCACTTATAGAAAGTGTTAATATAATTTAGGCACCTTGATTAAGTAATGTGATTTAATAAAATGGTTAAATAACAGTTTCATAAATTATTAGTCAAGTATTAGTTTTTTTGGGTGAATAGTGTTTTTTAATTAAAAATTAAATTAAAAATATTTATAAAATTATTATTATAAACTGGACTTTAATTTTGAACTCAGAGTATAGATATTATGTTAAGGTAATATTTGGGGATTTTTCTGAAAAAATGAATTTTTGGTGAATAGTGTTTTTATTTAAAAATTAATTTAAAATTATTTAGTAAATTATTTTTATAAAATGGGGTTCATTTTTTAAATTAAAGCATCTATATTTGGTTAAGGTGACATTTTGGTATTTTTCTGAGCAAGTTGAATTTTTGATGAATAGTGGAGATACGATTCTTAAGTTACGGGTGTTTAATCACATCAAAACTGCATCATGATGATGTGAAGAGATATTTTAAGGGATGGAAGACTAAAGGGGATGAATTATTGTATGAGGGGTCCCATGTAGCTAAATCCATGGTCAAATACCATTTCAAAGCCCATGGTTTTGCCAAAACCACCAATGAGGTTTCCCTTGGCCATTAATGCCCAGTCCCCTCACATTCCCTATAAATACCCACCCTTTCCTCCTTTAATTTTCACTCCCAACTCTACCCCAATGAAGCTCTGGTTTCAGTACCTCCCAAAGAGTCCTCCCAAGGTTCCCCCAAACCCTCAAGGTCCCAACCATTCAGTTTTAAGAGTTACATTTTAAGGTAAGGGGTCCTACTTCTCTCTTTCTTTCCAAGTACTCTCTTTTCTGTCATTTATTTTATGCTCCATGTTCTTATGTTATAAGTTGTTATTTTATATTACTTCTAATTTAATTTTAATTTTTATATGATTAGATACACCCCTCTTTCTCTCATCAATTCGTTTTAATATTGTTTTTGTGGCACTGTTACGCTGCTGAATTTTTAAGGGATTCTTCCACCCTTCTCATTTTCAAGTTCTATTTTCAGTTCAAGTATTTCATGTTCCTTTTTATTATGTTGGGGTATTATCTCTATATCTATAATACTGATATTTTATGTACATATGATGAGAGACCCCATTTGATCTCTTCAATTCAGTATTTTGATATTTTAAGTGGCGCCGTTAGGCTGGTGATTTTTTAAGGGATTCTTTCACCCTTCCCATTTTGAAGATCTATTTTCTTGTCAAGTATTTCATGTTCTTTTTATTATGTTAGGGTATGATCTATATATCTATCATACTGATAATATATGTTTATATTATTATAGAACCTATTTTATCTCTTCAATTCAGTATTTTGAAGTTTTAATTGGCGCCGTTAGGCTGCCGTTTTTTTATGGATTCGTTCACCCTTCTCATTTTCAAGATCTATTTTTATGTCAAGTATTTCATGTCCTTTTTTATTATGTTTGGGTATGATCTCTATATCTGTAATAATTATCTTTTATTTTCATATGATGAGAGACCCTATTTGATCTCTCCAATTCATTTTTTGATGTGTTAAGTGACGTCATAATGCTGCCGAATTTTCACAAGAGAAATTTTTTTTGTATTTCTTCCATATTTTTCATTTCATATGGTATGTCTTACAAAATTCCTTACCATGATCTTATATCATTTGTATTATGTCCCTATACTATTTTATAGATAAATTATGAGTGGGTGACCATTTTCCCTTTTCTTTTCAATGTTTTCTAAAGCCCTACAACATAGCTGTTATGCTGGAGAATTTTCGTCTCAAAATGCCTCTCTCTATATCTCAAAATGTTTTATTTTATTAAGTGAATACTCAAAACTCTTTCTTATATAGGTGTATTCACATATATATCAAAATTTTCAATTCTAATTCTGGGACTTACATACATGAAACCCGATTTCCTTTTTCTGTGGGTTTAAAGTGACATATAGATCACGTCTTTGAAGCAGTTTTTAAAATGTGATGACTATAAAATGAAACCCGTTTAATTTATGCTATATGGGTTGTTTAAGAAATTATTGATGATGATATATGTGGCTCACATGATAATAATGGCAAATTTAAGGGTGTTCCATGATAGCGCTCCAATGCATCAAGTAATGATGTAACCACTAGAGATTTCAATTTTAATGATATCTTGGTGAATAACCTTGGTAATTTAAAATGACACCATAGAGATGGAACTTGGTGATATGTTCATGATTGTATATGTTAGATATTATAGACACATCTTCATGTTATTAAACACATTATTTTTATTATGACATGCCCCTTGATTTCTTTCTCATGCCTTAAAGTATTTTTTCATGACTTTATTGATGTATCTAAAGTTCACATGTTAAATGTTTCTCCTTGTTTCCCTTACTGGGCCTTCTGCTCACCCTTTCATTTGATGTATGTCCCTAGCTTATGAGATGCAGTAATGAACCTAGTATGATCATATTTAGAATCCTTTCAAGTGTTTAAGAATAATGTTTAATGTTTTCATGTTTTAAGTTCCTGGTTTCCAAGAGACTAAACCTTAAAGATCCTCGGTTTTGTAAAATGTAATGAGAAGTTATGTTATAAAAAGGTGGGATGTTATAAAATGAACCATAAAATTCCAAAGCATATTTTAACACAGTTTTTTTTTATCATGTGATGGTAACATGAAATGAAATAGTGTTACCTATGTGTTAATCCGAGGGCTTACGAGACCCTTTTTTAGAAAAACTATAGATATAACATAGCTCTCCAAACAAGAAACAAATCCACACCCACTAGTGGCATCCTCGATGAGTATGAATGGTATTAAACTAATCCTCACTACAAAAATATCATGGGGTATAACTCCACTACTATGAGGTGGATATATAAAAGTATATCCCTCCACTAGGGTTTCCAAAAATAAGTGTTAAGCAGAAAAGCTCCACTAGAAAAACACTGACCTTCATAGACACTCTACCAAACAAACTCACCCTAAACACACAATTCTAATTAAATAATTCTCTACACATTGACAATAACCACTTTTTGTTTACTAACCCACCTAATTAGTTTTGATTATTTCATAAAACATGTATCAGTGGGGAAATCATCCCTCTTCTTTGTGATTCGATAGCTACATCAAACCACACCCGCAAAGGGTTCTAGCGATGCCTGATACCCAAGTTAATTCATGAGCATGAAGAAAAAATAAATGTATACCTCATAAAACGTTTAACCATAACTACTGTTTAATGTATAAAGGAATCATAGAGTACCTCTATGTATCCTTGGAGCCTCTAGATCAAAGGCCTCTATGGACGGTAGCTGTCCTCACCCCTATCCTCCAATATTTGGTGCCTACTGTGCACCACCTATGGTTGGTGTTGGAAAAATATTTAAACATCTTCTACATCCTTATTCTCTCCTATAAACTCCCCCACATCTATCGTTATATATAATTACATTCTCCAAATGTTTCCACATATAAGTATTTACATTAATGAACTCCCTCTTAGTAGCATGGAGGTTTTGTAAATATCTATAAAGATGTTTTTAGAAGTCATATGAATGAGAAAAATTCTCTTATTATAGACCTGATCCACGAAACTACTCCTAAAATACTTTCCCACATTCCTAAGAATGGGAATGAGTATGCTTCTTACACAATGATTCTATCATATACTATCTGAAAACTGCTATAGACGTCTCATCCTCATGACCTCCAATGTAGGCCACATTTTCATGTCCTCCACCAGGAAGCTCTCTACTACCAGAGCTATCTTTAGTACCCCCTCATAATGTGGAGGGAACAAGGAGACCGCACCTACTAGGACATATCTGTAGTGGTCATGCTCAAAGGTCAAGGCTATGAGAAAGAAGTCTTGAACCATGTTTTGGGAGTATAATGATTGTTTTTTGAACATGGTCGAGTTATCCTCTGTGGTCATGATGAAATTATAAAAATGAAAAAGCTACTAGATACACACTAATGAAAACATGGCTTGGTAAAAATCATCCCTAAATAGCCACTCAAAAACCTCCTATGTGTGCATCACTTCATCTTGGGTATGTGACACAAGACACCACTATCGCCTGACCAAAACATGTAAGAGGCTCCCCACTATGACCACCGTATAATATGGAGGTTTAATTGGTAGGAGGAACACATTTGTGACTTCGATAATATATTCATAAACTTCCTAGGTGTATGGATCAAAATAATAACTCAGAGGTCACATCATATGGAGCTCAGGCAGTGTAGTCATTCTACATGCATCCATGACCAGAACTGCTAGCACACCAACTACTCAATGAGTTGTAGATAAACTATAGGACAACCAAAAGGTACCATCTTTGAAATAGTTCCCAATAATAAAAGCCTCATCATGAGTTACATCATCATCAGAATCACACTGTGTAACCCTGTATTGATTTCATTGTGGTGACATTAGGAAACAAAATCAAGACATACCACGATCACATATTATATTTGGTGGAGTTGAATCAAGAAAGAAAAGAATCCCACAACCCAGTACAATATGATTAGTGTTCCACTATATCCCAACCAACATTTTCCAAATATACCATGTCAAAAATATGTTAATAATAGTCCAGATGAATGGATACATTGTATGCCACACCAACACTAGAACCTATGTCCTGATAGCCAGACATGAAACATCCTAACCTGGTCGCTTTAAAACCTTAAAAGTATCACAAAACCACGATCCAAAATTAGAAACCACCTTTGATACTATTATAGAAAGAAAAAAACCAAAGGGTACTAGGAGGAAACTCCAAAAGTCTACCCTTAATAGGCCAGTGGTTGGTCATTAGCCCCGATTAGGCACATCAAATAGATAAGAGGCCATTTACTAATGTAGTAGTATGAATGAACCCAAAAACACCTCCATGGTATATTAAAGATACATTAAAGGATTGAAAATAAACTGAATTCATACATTTCTACCAAAACAGAGTACAAGAGATGTACTAAAATCATAAAATGGAAAATCATCCACCCACCAAAAACTTCAAAAGTGTCTAACCTACATAGAAGTTTGGGATAAGTGTTAAATGAAACTATAGGAATTATCTTCAATATATATCTAGTAAACAACTCCCTCAGTCTATCTCACTAAGATCCTCATTCATCGAGTCCTCCGAGGACTATTTTGAAATGCCTACAGTCCTCACCAGACCCAATATATGTGGGAAAATTCAGTGCAGGTGTGAGTTTAAAAATACCTTGTTTGTGCCCCAAATACCAAGAAAGAAAGATATCAATTTAAAGGCAACCATCCCCTCGACCTATATATAGGGAACCCACTTGAGAGAGAATCTCCCTCTCAATCCTGTCCTGAATATACATCACAAGTCAGATCCGTCCATGGGGGCTTTCAACCTAGATTCGTGAAATCACCACATGGACTCCCAAAATCACCTAGATATACTCAGCATAAACTCCATGTCTCTTGAGTTTTTGACCTCATAAAAAGGTACATTATTTGACTCATGGCTCTAAAGGTAACTCAAAACCATGAGAATACACTCCATGAGCTCATACATCCCAGATTACACCCATTTGAGAGATACACTCCATCAAGAACATGTTTACAACCACTTATGTTGTATCCGAGAGAGCACACTCCATCATGAATAACTCGCTCGGTCCAACTATAGTGCCCATCACTAGAGGTTATTCCAATACCATCATGATCTATGTACATGGTTGTATGAACCCATGTGGGGAGACCCAACCCATTCAAATTCATAGTTTGGGTAGAACTACTCCTAACTATGCACCATGTTGATCCTCTCAAATATGAGAGAACTTATGGACCCACACCTCACCTCTACCCTACATATGATGGATTTTGATCTTCTAACCATTTAGTGAAACCATTGTCTCTCCTTTATAGATTTTCCTGCACCTCAATCCATCATGGGATCACTAACTCCTAACCAATTATAGCTTGTATCAAGTAGAAGACCAATTCAATGGAAACAATAAGTGACCATTTCTAATATTTTTCAAATATCATATTTTCTATAGAATATATTTCCAATGATATGTGGTAATTGGAATGAACTCATCACATATCCCAAAATATAGTTTGAAATCAAGAGGGTTGAAGGAGATATCATCTTAGAGGGGAGATTATTTTATTTTCCTTTTATCACATTTATTTTTATACTAATTCATTAAATCCTTCCTAATAACAATAAAAATAACTTGTTTATGAAATAAATATATTGATATATTTCATTCATCATGACCATGTACGATAAGTGGAACAACCTTACATATTAGTCATTTAGAATATTATACCTCATTGTATGGTTTATTATGCTACAATTTAAACTGATATGGTTGGGTGATGAAGAATTATTCACCATCTTTGAATCCAATTCTAATGGTGGTGCCCGAATTCATCCTATAAAAATGTGTTACAATATATTCATATAATGGAAATTGATACCAATATATTTTCTTCCATAAAAATGTAATGAAAACCCATTTAAGGTAGTGTGAAAATGACTAATATGGTCCATTTTATAGTCATTCTATCATAAAAACAATGTTTGTTTCAATGTCTGCATCATAGAATATAGTTTCCTTTACATTAAGGTCATATGACATTAAACTATGGGTCTTATATTTTGAGGCCATATGATTTGGACGAATGATTCTGAAAGTTTATGGTCTTTTTGAAAAGAACCATATTCTAGGTAGTTCAATTCCATATTAAAATTTATACAATTTAATAGATCCTAGAAATATTTTATATGGTATAAATTAATGTGTTTCATTTTTCTGGTTCAACCAGATTTATAAATTTTGGGATGTTTGGATGGGGGTTACTCCAAATTATAAGATTATTTGTACATATTTCTCACTATGTATATGGCCCCAGCGGTAGAACATTACTTAACATTGAGTGAAATCAAGAATTCACATTGAGGATCTTTTTATATTTTGAGTTTTAGAAAATTAAGACATTACTATTACATTACATCTCATATATTACAAATTATACACTTCTACACAGTATCCATTTTTTCATAACATAGAAACTCTTAACATAAAAAACAAATTCTTTTCTTGATATAAATCTTCTTGAATTCTTCCATTCTATTACCAAGACTTATATCATGTGAAAAACATTTTTAAAAAATAGGATGAGCATAAAAAGCTCAATAAGGATTATAAAACAAAGAAATAAATCAATATTCCTTCAATACAAACAAGTCAATGAAATCATACTTTTCAATCATTAACATAACACACAAATTCATAATATTTATTAATAAAAAATGGAAATCATAAATCATAAAGGCAACTTGTGGAATTATAACAGACTTACATTATAGCTTTCACAGCTACATAGGGAGTTACATTTGGAATACCCATCACAATATATTACAAAAATCTCTTAGTAGAATCATTAATGTTTACCTCCATCACATTACCCAATGCATTAGAGAGAAATCTCTAGCTCAGCCTCCTACGGTTTATCACAGAACACCCATATATGTAAACAATAACCCAAAACCATAACATATTTCTAACACATAAAATAAACCTAAAGGAAAGATAAAATTTCCACATTTCAATCACAATATATCAATTAAATATATTGACCTAACCAATCCATTATGAAATAAATTTTCAATACCAAAATATGTAAAAGAGTATAAGGTATTTATTTTCCTTTTAAAAACATCACGACTTGCTAAGGAATACCAATATCAAATAATTATCGTGGTGGAAGAAATGTCATTATCACTGCGTATGTTAAAAAGAAACATACCATTTTTCATTTAGTAAAAAACTATATATAAAATGATTCCCTTGGACGGAAATTAAAATTTAAATGGTCATATACACCGTATAAATGAATGTCGTGTAATAATCAAAGTATGCCTCAATGAAGGCAGATTGAGACGAAGTCCCTTACCTCATGTCTAACTTGAATCATTAATTATTTAATATCATGAATAATAAACTAAAGTTAATTTATACTTGATTAAGAACCTTTCATGTTCATTATTTTTTTATTACTTATTACCATGTCATTAACATTACATAATCATTTATGTTAATAATAGTAGTTTTGTTGATATTTGGTACTTAAGTCAACAATAATGTTATTAGAATTAAAATTTGTCCATGTGGTCAACATTCCATTATCTAAGAAATTATTTTCAAGATTTAGATATTATATATATCATATATTCCCAGTATATATATGGATTTATAATAGTACATAGCATTTGGAGATAAGAAATGAAATGCACCAATCATTAACATGGTAAGTCGTATGTTCGTATGGACGCTACTTTCGTTTCTATTTCATATTTAAAGGAATTAAAATGTAATGATACATAGTTATATTTTTATTACAGTATAATATCATATATTATTTCTGTAACTCCATCCTATATATGTTCCATGTTTGTCATGAACGAGTCATATCACTTTGAGGGGGCGGTACTCTGCACATCCTCAAATGAAATTATCAAATTTACCCATTAAGA
Organism: Viscum album; assembly: GCA_963277665.1. Lineage (NCBI taxonomy): Eukaryota > Viridiplantae > Streptophyta > Magnoliopsida > Santalales > Viscaceae > Viscum > Viscum album. Next base: position 2,025,801,866 of record OY728140.1, on the reverse strand, counting down.
AAACCCTAAATGATTGATATAAATGAAAAAAATAAAGAATAATAAAGACAATATAAATATAATATATATCACAAATAAATATAGTTCCATCTTAATGGCCACCTAAGAGCCAGTAGGAGATAATTGATCAATCATCATTTCCTGAGGCAGTAGTTCACCGTCTACAGAAATAGTATGATCATATCCATTAGATGGGGGTGTGTGTATTTTTGGTAATAATAATTCTTATTATGACATCCTAGTATATTTAGGATACTTTTTTTGTTATAAAAGAATGGAATAAATTGAGTTTTGGGGGTTAGAGAAGGAAAATAAATGAAAAGAACTTGAGAGAGAACATTACCTTTAAATTGGTTAACCCTATTTGTTTTGAACCCAAAGACATTATTGATGTTCCTTGTGCCTAATTTAAAAATTCTAGGTGGAGGATGGGGATGTGTTTAGATTATTTGTGGAGATATTGGACGATTCAAGGGGTCCTGAGAGTTGTGATTAAGGGTTATAGCTGGTGGATTTTTATAAGGAGGAGGAGGGGTAGTTTAGATATATTTGAAAATATTATTTTATAATAAACTAAATTTAGATTTCAAAAGATCACAAACTAATTAAATTCAAAATTAAGGTGATGATTGTTTGAAATACCCTCATAAAATGTATTTTAGACAAGTTTAGGGCATAAAATTAACCTTATCTTTTAGCTTTATCCTTTAGTTAACTAATTTAACTTTTACCATGTCCTCTTGTATATTCATACTAAATGGTGAATATATTTGATATAAAATGCCAAACAGACCACAAAATGGATTCCTAATGACATTAGTAATATTATATAGTTCATTTGGATGAATCTTATATTTTTAGGACTATTCTATCATTTAATAAAATATTGATTGTTTTCAAAACTCATTACGTCAATTTATTAACTATTTATATCAAGACTTATAAAAATATATATAAATACTTGAGTATTTAAAAAAAATACATTAACTCAATGAACAAAAGTTATAATAATCTATAAAATTAATTTATGGCATAAAAGGGTTTAGAAAAATTTATTTTAATAATTATAATCTCATTTATTTAAAACATTTTTTAATAAGGTAATCATTACATAATCATTGTGTCTAAAACATATTTATTTATATGATGTCTAAAATTTATAAATAAACTACCATGATGTAAGAATTACTTTTATCATTCAAATGAATATTTATAATAAAAAATATCACTTATATAACCCATTATAATTATTTTTACAAAGAGATATAAGTTTATGTTATTTTTTCCTTAACATTAAATTAATTTTAATAAAGTTCCATTTTCACATAAAAGTGGCTCCATGGGGCCCCAAAATCAACCCATGGATGACCATGGATGTAAATTGTTGAACCCTCTGGGAGATGAGTTTCTTTACTATATTTTGATAATCCCAAATATATTTTATTTATATCTTAATTATGGTGGATATATCTTCAATATGATTTATTATATGTTGCTACTTTCAATTATGCTTAATATAATACTTTTGGATATATGTATTCTGACTTAACACATTCTGCCAATAGAATGCTTAAACAGTTTATAGCTACCGATATAGAACAGTAGCTACCATTATGACTTAGAGCTACCAATATCAAATAGAGCTACCGATATAGAGTTCACTGATACATCAAGTTCACCGGTACTCAAAGTTCACCGCTACATCAAAGTCTACCGATACGGTACAACACGTCTACCGATATAGATACAGTTACAATCTCACCAGTACTTAAGCCTACCACTACATCGAAGTTGACAGGTACCGATACAGAGCTACCGATATGCTGAAGTCCACCGATACACAAAGTGTACCGATACATCAAGGAAGCTACCGATAGGGACTTACCGCTACCGATACAAGGCAAAGCCACAACTACCGTTACAAGTCCACCGCTACTGATGCGATCAAGTCTACTATTGCAGCTACCGATACAAAGTTTACCATTACATCAAAGGCTACTGATGCTCAAAGGTCATCGTTATGCAAAGCCTACCGATATAATGCTACCGATACAAGACCATCTACCGTTACACATCAAGTCTACCGATATCAAGAGCTACCGTTCCAGAAACATAACCCGATGCTGCTTTATGTTCTTTATCGTTATTTAATCTAACCAATGGTCATATTAGTATATTTTAATACACTGACATTTATTTAATGTGTGCTGTTGGATGTCAGGGAACCGTACCTCATACCTACAAAAAGTAAATCCTCTTTTTCCAGAGAACGTGGTTTAAATAAAGGATGTGCTACTGCAAGTTTGTGCGAGTCATATAGATGAATACACAGAGAGATACAGATACCACGAGGTGTGCTAGAAGAACAACTAAGCATGAATGCAAAGAGACGACAGAATATACACGAAGAACTCATTACTGCATACCAGTGAAGAGTTGAGAACAAGAACATAACACAAGAACTTCATCGACTACTATCTCCTCTGTCTCTACACCTAGAAGTCAAGGATGCACATGACACTCTGTTTTCCAGACAAAAATCAGAACAGGATTCAGAACTAATTCTGATCAATCTAAAGAAGTACAGAGCTGCACTACAATCACTAGAGCCATTTCAAAACTCTAAATCATTGCCTCTATGATTTATCTTTTTACATATTGAGAAGTGTGTGTTATCTGCTGTATTTTACACACACACTGTATCCGGTACTTTAACTGGAGGATTTGTAAATCCTCACTCAACACTCTTACATCTTTTATTTCCCACTGGGATAGTGGTAGAGGTTGTGTGTGACATGGACAATGAGTTTTCTATTGTTTCTGTTCCCACGGATAACAGTGGTAGAGGTCTTGGACCTGGAGAGTTGTATACTGTTGTAATCCCCGATCCAGGGTGTGGCTCACTTTTAAATAATGTTTTGAGAGGACTAAGTCTCATCTTGAGACTGAACCTCTTGGTTAAACTTGTTTTGCTTATTTATTTTCTATGTTATTTTTATTCCGCTGCTAACTACATTAAAACCCAAACTATTTTGAAGCCACTTATATAATTAAACTCCCAAGTGTTTATATTAGTTGTAAATTAGTATGTTAGTTTCAAAAGATAATCAATTGTTCTGATTTGATTAACTAAGAAATAATCAATCCTTTGAGAACCTAACAGAACCTTTATTTTGATATAAATTCACTACAGTTTAATTCTGTGTTTTATTTGGGAGATTTTTTAGACAAAGTTTTTAAAATAGAAATTTTAATTGGAACTCAATTCCCCCCCCCTATTGAGTATCCACTCCGACCAACATTTGGTATCAGAGGCTGTTTAAATATTTTCTAAAAGTACCCTGTTTTTCAACTGTGATTTTAGTAATATTTTAAAGTTCTTAAAATTTCTGTTATTTCTAAATTTTTATCTCTTTAAAATATTTGCTTTAAGTAAGAAATCATGGATAATAGACTTGAAGGTGTTTATACCAATAGACCACCATTTTTCAATGGTAATAACTATGCTCAATGGAAAATCAAGATGAAAATTCATTTATAAAGCATGGGTTTTGATATTTGGACTGCTATAGAATCAGAATATAAAATTCCTATTACTGTTATAACTACTTGGAATGAAGCTACTAAGGCTGCCTGCAATAATAACTGCAAAGCTATGAATGCTTTGTAATTTGCTTTAGGAGATGAGGAATTTAATAGAATATCTTCTTGAAAAACTGCATATGAAATTTGGGATACCTTTGCTATTTATCATGAAGGAACAACTAATGTTAAGGAAATGAGATTGAACACCTATACTATTAAGTATGATAATTTTAAGATGAAGCCTGATGAACCCATTTCTGACATGTATCTTAGGTTCAACGAAATTTTCAACATAATGACTTCTCTGGGAAAGGATGTTCCAGCAAAGGAACAAATCATGTGAATTCTGAGATGTCTACCTGAAAGATGGGGAGGAACTTCTGTCTCTATTAGAGAATTGTGTGATATTGGTGAACTTACAGTCAAGGAATTAATTGGCTAAATTATGATGTATCAAGAGGAACTCAAAGTGAACAAAGAAGAAGAAGATGAACCTAGAAGGAAGTCTGTTGCTTTCAAAACAACAAATTTAAAGAATAAGGATAAGGAAAAGCCTCACGTTATAAATGAAAGTTCAAGTTGTGAAGACAGTGAAAGTGTTTTTGATAGTGATTCTGAGATGGCTCACATTTCCAGAAGATTTAAAAAGTTTTATAGGAAGAAGAAGTTTTTCAGAAAATCGAACTACAAAAATAAGTATGACAGCAAGGGTCATTGGAAAAAGGATTGGAAGAAATCTGATAAAACAGAAGAGGTTGTCTGCTATGAGTGCAAAAAAAGGACATATAAAAGTAGACGGTCCAAAGATGAAGTACAAAAAGAAATATGAATACAAGGAAAATAAGTACAAGAAAGCCATGAAGGCTACTTGGAGTGCTTCTGAGGACAACTCCACTGAATCTGAAGTTTATGAAACTGAACACAGAAATAAGGCAAACATGAGTTTTATGACAAACACATCTGAGGTAACATCAGAAACTCCAGCTTTAAATTCATATTATTCTGGAGATGATTCTGACTCAGAAAACATGTCAAAATATGAACTATTTGAATATTGTGATATGTTAGAAGAAACTTGTAATGAGATGAAAGACAAATACCAAGGTTTAAAGAAATAGTATGCTTTAACTGTTAAACATAAATCTTCTCTTGATAATGAAGTAGAAAAGAATGCTCAGTTGCTTAAAGAGAATACTGAACTAAAATTGTCAAATGATCAACTCAAGAAGGATTTAAAAAAGTTTACCAATGGTAAAGATATTCTTACTCAACTGCTAGGTAATCAAATTTCACCTAGATACACTACTGGTATAGGATATCAACCTAGACAAAGGAAAATTGCCAAAACTAGATTCATTCCTAAATCTGGACAGAATGTAGCTAGCTCTAGAACTTTATATACTTCAAATAGTTATATTCATAGTTATGGATCTAATAAGGTTTACCTTTCAAAATCTATTGATTCTAAAAAGTTTATGAGACCCATTTGACAAATATGGGTACCTAAATTGTTATTGGATAACCTGTCTAGACCCAAGAAAATCTGGGTACCAAAATCATTTCCTATTTAAATCTGTTTTGTAGGAAACCTGCTTAAAAAGATCCTGTAAAAAGACCTGGTACTTGGATAGTGGATGTTCATGACATATGTCTGGAGACTTCTCATGCTTTAAAAGCTTAGTCAGAGTGGATGGAGGTTTTGTCACTTTTGGTGATAAATAAAAAGGAAAAATCATCGGCTTAGGCCAGATTGGTAACACTGACTCAGTATTAATTTCTATGGTTTTATTTGTTGATGGACTTAAATACAATTTGTTAAGAATTTCTCAGTTATGTGATGATGGTTTTTATGTTAAATTTGAAAATGATTCTTTCAATGTTTTTAATTCTAAAAATGTTTTAGTGTTTGCTGCTTTGAGAAATGAAAATGTTTATGTTGTTGATTTAAATTCTTTAGCTAAGCAAAATATTAATTGTTTAAATGCTTTTCACAAAGAGTCTTGGCTTTGGCACAAAAGATTAGGACACTGAAATGTTCATTCACTTAGAAATCTTGCTAGGATGAACATAGTTAGAGACCTACCCAAACTTGAATTTCTAGAAGACAAAGTTTGTAATCCCTGTCAAAAGGGAATGCAACATAATGTTTCTTTTAAATCAAAGAAAGAAGTGTCAACTTCTCAACCTCTCGAGTTGGTTCACATGGATTTTTTTGGACCTTCTAGAGTTTCTAGTTTAAATGGGAAGCACTATGTATATGTTCTTGTAGATGACTTTTCTAGATATAATTGGGTATATTTTCAAGCTCACAAAAGTGAAGCCTGTTCTTGCTTTGTAAAATATTCCAAGTATGTAGAAAAACGTAGTGGACTTAATATTAAAACTCTGAGAAGTGATCATGGCTGTGAGTTTGAAAATAATGGGTTTGAATCTTACTGCTCACACAATGGATATAGTCACAATTTCTCTGCCCCTAGGACACCTCAACAGAATGGTGTAGTAGAAAGAACTAATAGAACCCTGCAAGAAATCGCTAGGACTATGCTTAATGAGTATGACCTACCTGTTTATTTTTGGGCTGAAGCTGTAAATACATCCTATTATGTTATTAATAGAGTCTTGATCAGACCTGTTCTTAAGAGGACCCCTTATGAGTTTTGGAACCATAGGAAACCTAAGGTTAACTACTTCAAAGTTTTTGGCTACAAAGTCTTTATTCTTAATACTAAAGATATTCTTGACAAGTTTGCATCCAAGAGTGATGAAGGAATTTTCGTAGGTTACACTATTTCTCGTAAAGCATATAGAGTTTTCAATAAGAGAACCAAATGTGTGGAAGAATCTGTTCACATCAAATTTGATGAAACTGATCCACATGAACCTAATACCTCTCTTGAAAATCTTGAAGATGATCTCTCTGGTTTGAACCTTAATGATATAGACAGTGGACCTATAGTTAAAACATCCAGTTCTGGAAATTTCCCAGAACCCGCTTCTGTTGAACCTCAACCTATAGATGAAACTAAAATCTCGAGTCCTACATTTTCAAGACCAATTATGATTCTAAAGAACCATCCTTTAGATGTTGTTGTATGAAATATTGATAGAGGGACACTGACTAGAGATTATCATAGAAATCAGGTTGAACATCAAGCCTTCTTGTCACAGCTAGAACCTAAAAATATCAATGATGTTATCAATGATGAATTTTGGGTAATGGCTATGCAAGAAGAACTAAATCAATTTGAAAGAAACAATGTCTGGAAATTAGTAGAAAGACCTAAGCACACTATAACCATAGGCACAAAATTGGTGTTTAGAAACAAAGTTGATGAATCTGGAAACATCATTAGAAACAAAGCTAGGCTAGTTGCACAAGGTTACAATCAAGAAGAAGGAATTGACTATGAGGAAACCTTTTCACCTGTAGCTAGGTTAGAGTCTATTAGGATCTTACTTGCCTATGCATCACATCTAAATTTCAAGTTATACCAAATGGATGTGAAAAGTGCTTTTCTTAATGGTTTTATTATTGAAGATGTTTTTGTAGAACAACCACATGGTTTTTCAAATCCTCATTTTCAAAATCATGTCTTTAAACTTTCTAAAGCTTTATATGGTTTAAAACAAGCTCCAAGAGCTTGGTATGAAAGGCATTCAAACTTTCTTATTTCAAAATTTTTTTCAAAATTAACTGCTGATCCCACTCTTTTTATAAAAAGAATTTCAAAAGATGTATTAATAGTACAAATCTATGTTGATGATATTATTTTTGGATCTTCGAAAAATTCTTTATGTACTGATTTTTCAAAGGTTATGCAAAATGAATTTGAAATGACCTTAATGAGAGAGCTTAAGTATTTTCTTGGATTTCAAATTTTTCAAACTAAAGATGGAATTATTTTAAATCAAAATAAATATACTAAGGATTTATTAAAACGTTTTGGTTTGGATAGTATTAAGGAAAGTGATATACCTATGAGTACCACCTGTAAATTGGATATTGATGAAACTGGGAAACCAGTAGATCAAACTAATTATAGAGTTATGATTGGGAGTTTACTTTATCTCACTACTAGTCGACCAGATATTATGTTTAGTGTGTGTATGTGTGCTAGATTTCAAGATAATCATAAAGAGTCACACTTATTGGCTGTTAAAAGGATTTTTAAATATCATAAGTGTACTGTAAATTTGGGATTGTTTTATCCAAAAGGACAATCATTTGATTTAATAAGTTATTCGGATGCTGACTTTGCTGGATGCAATTTAGATAGAAAAAGCACTTCTGGAACATGTCATTTATTTGGAAAGTCCCTAGTATCATGGTGTAGAAAGAAACAGAACTCAGTTGCATTGTCTACTGCTGAAGCAGAGTATATAGCTGCTGGTAGTTTCTGTGCACAGATTCTGTGCACAGATTCTGTGGATGAAACACACTTTACTCGACTATGGATTTAATTTTATACATGTTTCAATCAACTGTGACAACACCAGTGCTATCATCATCTCTAAGAATCCTATGTCTCACTCTAGAACCAAACACATTGATGTTAGACACCACTTTTTAAGAGATCATTATCAAAGAGGTGATATAACACTTGAATCTATAGGCACTAAACTTCAATTAGCTGATATTTTCACTAAGCCTTTATGTCCAGAAAGATTAAGTTTCATTAGACACGAATTTGGAATGATAACTTATCCTTAAACTGTAAAGAGAAAAATCTCACCGTTAGAGAATCCTCACCATTAGAAAAACCTCACCTTTAGAGAATCCTCACCGTTAGAAAACCTCATCGCTAAAAGAAATCACCGTTAAGAGACTTTACTGATACATCTCGCGCTGTTTTAAACTTCTTTAAAGCTGATACATCGAGTTTTTTTATTTGATTTATTTTATTTATGGATCCTAAATGATATTATTCTGAGTTTATATTTCACTCAATCTCACTGCGAACTCTTCTATTCGAATCCCTCCAACCTATCCCTCTCAAGCCGCAAAACCCTAAACCTCGAATCTGTAATGGCCCGCGTCAAGAGACCCCAAGTCACAGATGGGAGTGATGAGCCGCAAGTGAAATGACAGACAGTATCGAATGCTAGTACCAGTGGAAGTGGAAGTATAGCTCGAAGGAATCCAGTAAACCCGCATCTCTCAAGGAGAGATAATGTTGTGGAAAAAGAGGTATGTCCAGAATGGCTTATAGAGAGAAAGTCCTTGGTTCTTAGAGTGTTAGAAGAACAAGGTCGGCTAGAATGCTTCGCGAACAACAATGGACCTTATTATCCAGGACTGGTGAAATAGTTCTACGAATTCGATCGTTTTGAAAAGTCCGAAGAATAAAGAATAATGATTTATGTGGTAAATGGTCAGGAAGTATCTTTTACTTTAGTGGAATGGGATAGGAACTTAAGAGTTCCACATGAAGGATATTATGAATTCTAATCAAAGTATGTACCTTCGACCAGTGATGTGTTTCAATATGAAGATGCTCTGCTAGGGCTCATAGGAGATGGGAACCCTAGAAAGGTGATTGCTGTAGAGATGGTAGGAGAAGATAAGCTGTTTTTTAAGTTTATTCATCATGTTATTAGTCCGAGAAGAGGAGACTTTGCCACTTTGAGATTCCACGACATATATCTGTTATACTTGCTGAAGCATAGTGTAAGAATCAATCTATGTAGAGTGATTATGGTTTAAGTGGAAGAGATGACAAGAACGAAGTCCAAATCAAATGCACCGTTTATCTCAAAGCTGATTTCTGTGATGCTAAAAGTGAAAGAGGTTTCTGGACCTCAGGATGAGCTGGTAGTGGTTAAGGACAACTTCTGTATTACAAGAACTGGTTTTAAATACTTGAAAGTCAGCTAGAATCTATGGAAGAAATCATGGGTGAAATATGACGGAAAATTTTAGGACAAGTTCACTCCTGTGGATCATCCGTCTAGACCAAAGGATATGAGAGATCCTGGTCTTGGACCAGATGAGCCAGAACCGGTCCATAGTGATGATGGAGATGAGGAGGAAGAGACCCCAGTAGAGGAAAGAGGAGACCTAGACTTACCCCCTATTCCTATACATCAAGTTATTTCTTATGGAGCAGTGAGCCCTCCAAAAGAACTACCAAAAAGAGAAACTATCTTGAAGGACAATGATACAGAGACTACAGAAGAAGGACAAGAAGAATTCCAGTATGTTTTCAAGGACACCTCTGAGGAGGAAGAGACAACCAAATCTGGTCACAATGTTAATGGAGAAAAGGAGGCTGATGGTAAAACATATAATGAGAAAAATGTTGAAAAAGAGATTAGTTTGAGTCTTCTAATAGTTAGTACAGTTGGGATAGTGCATGATCAGGAAGACATAGCAGCAGCACCTGTTGATGATAGAGACATTAATGACTCAGAACAAATGGCTATTGAATCTGCTGTGGTTGTAGAGGAAATGGCAGAATTACCTCAGGAAGAAAAGCTAAAAGAGATACCTCAGGAGAATGTTCCAAGTGAGGAGGAGAATCTTGGCTCAGTATCAGTGTTATATGACATTGAAGGTTGGACATCAGATCCTGGATATATGATTCTTGGACATTCTTATAGAGATTCGGATAAGGAATTACAACCCTAAAAGGAATCAGTTACCTTACCCACTATGGATGAAAATGTGGCAACCAAGGAGGACCTTGAGTCCTTAGAAGCTCAATTGAAAGAAGAAATAAGAGAATAAGTGTCAGATATGAAGAAAAGTATGGTTGAAGAGAAGAAAAGCGTGGAGAAATCCCTTGAGTTATCCATTGGATGCGGTGTGTCCAGACCTATGAATGAAATGATGGATAAACATAAGGCGTGACACACTCAGATTGAGAGTTGGACAGGAGCTGTAGTTGCTCTTAGACAATAAATCGCTTCATTGACTGCCTTGAACAGTTCTCAAACCCTAGTGCACACTGACATTCGGTATATCAATGAAGTGGTCAAACAGTTTGTGGAAGTTTTTGAGGCCTTTAAGAAGTCATTCAAAGAACATCTGAATAGTCAGGATGAACTTGTTCAGAAGGTAGTTAGTAGTATGACTCAATCTTTCAAGGAGACATTGGCTTTCTCAATGAAACCTCTTCCCTCAACTAGCTCCAGTGTGAACCTTGACCAAATCCGCACCATTGATCAGGAAGAATTGGCTAAGGCCAGTCCCAGTGGTGCATCGGATAATCAGATTCTTGCTACCACTAGGGAAGTTAGTGGTTTTTTTCGTGATCACCTGCGGGCAGCTACTTCTTCTCAAGAGGCAATCAAGAATAAGGTGGATGCTTATTTTTAAAAGTTTTATACCAAGCACCAAATGACAACCCATTTCAATATCTTACTGGAAAATATGAAGTTTCCTCCAGTTACCCAAGCCTTCAGAGAACAATTTAGTAAGCTCAGGGAGATTACTCCTGCTTTGGATAAGTTTATAGAGAATAGAGATGATTTTGTGTCTGCAATGGAGAGTGGAGGAAGCATTATAATGGATTTCAGAAACCTGTTGCAGCCCTTCCTGCATGTGGATGCCAGACCAGTGATTGTACCTCCTGCACTTCCTGCTTCTGCCTCTGGGACCACTCCTCAACTGAGTCCAGTTCAAGACATCAAGAGCTTGACACCTATGATTACTCAGAGGAGCACATATTTCAGATCCGGTACAGTTTCTGTAGCTGAACCACCAGTTGTCACTTCAGCTATTCCGAAGCCTTCTGCTGACCCTGCACCTGAAGCCTCTGCTGATCTTAAGTGAAAGACACCAGTTCTAGAGGAGGATTGAGTGTTTCTAGATATTTTTGATAGTATTCACTTGTCTTTTTGTTATGATTTTATTAGTGTACATTTTGTATACTAATGAACTTCATTTTCGTTCTCTACTTTACTGAGTTTCTTTTCCTTTGTCATTTATTATTTGCTAATCTTTATCTCTTCTCTGCTACTCTTCTTTTGGTTAATCACAAAGGGGGAGAGGGAAAATAAAATCTAATGATAAAATTAGGAGCAAATGAGGAGAAAATGAGAGAAAATAAGAAATGTGAACTAAGAGTTAACAGAGGGGGAGAAACACACATAGGGGAAATGAAAAAACTAAGACTTGAGAAAATAATCCATAAGAGAGAATCTTGCAGTACAATTGAAAGAGGGAGGAATATGGAAGTTTTGTTCTGAACAAAACAAAAGAACCTTTTCCTCTAATGCTAATTTCTTTTTCACTTTTTCCTCTGATACTATTTCAATTCTCTTAGCATAAGTTTTGATTATCAAAAAAGGGGGAGATTGTTGAACCCTCTGGGCGTTGAGTTGATTTACTATATTTTGATAATCCCAACTATATTTTATTTATATTATAATTATGGTTGAAATATCTCCAATATACTTTATTATATGTTGTTACTTTCAATTATGCTTAATATAAGTCTTTTGGATATATGTATTCTGACTTAACACATTCTTCCAATAGAATGCTTAAACAGTTTATAACTACCAATATACAACAGTAGCTACCATTATGACTTAGAGCTACCGATATCAAATAGAGCTACCGATACGGAGTTCACTGATACATCAAGTTCACCGGTACTCAAAGTTCACCGCTACATCAAATTCTACTGATACGGTACAACACATCTACCGATAGAGATACAGTTACAAGCTCACCAGTACTTATGCATACCGCTACATCGAAGTCGACATCAACCGATATAGAGCTACTGATATGCTGAAGTCCATCGATACGCAAAGTCTATCGATACATCAAGGAAGCTACTGATAGGGACTTACCGCTACCGATACAAGGCAAAGCCACAACTACCATTACAAGTCCACCGCTACTGATGCGATCAAGTATACTATTTCAGCTACCGATACAAAGTTTACCATTACATCAAAGGCAACCGATACTCGAAGGTCACTGTTATGCAAAGCCTACCGATATAATGCTACCGATACAAGACCAGCTACCGTTACACATCAAGTCTACTGATATCAAGAGCTACCATTCCAGAAATAGAACCCGAGTCTTCTATAAGTTCTTTATCATTATTGAATATAACCAACGGTTATATCAGGTATATTTTAATACACTGAAATTTATTTAATGTGTGTTGTTGGATGTCAGGGAACCGTACCTCGTACCTACAAAAAGTAAATCATCTTTTGCTGGAGCACATGGTTTAAATAAAGGAAGGATGTGCTCCTGCAAGTGTGTAAGAGACATATAGACGAATACACAGAGAGATACAGATACCACGAGGTGTGCTGGAAGAACAAACAAGCGTGAATGAAAAGAGACGACAGAACTTACACGAAGAACTCATTACTGCATACCAGTGACGAGCTGATAACGAGAACATAAAACAAGAACTTCATCGACTACTATCTCCTCTGTATCTACACCTGGAAGTCAAGGAAGAAGACAACACTATGTTTTCCAGACAAAAATCAGAAGAGGATTCAGAACTAATTCTTATTAATCCAAAGAATTCCAGAGCTGCCCTGCAATCACTAGATCCATTTCTAAACTCTAAATCTTTACCTCTGTGATTTATCTTTTTACATATTGATCTGTGTGTGTTATCTGCTGTATTTTACACACACATTGTCTCCTGTACTTTAACTGGAGGATTTGTAAATCCTCACTCAACAATCTTCCATATTTTTTCCCACTGGGATAGTGGTAGAGGTCGTGCATGACCTGGACAGCTGGTTTGCTGTTGTTTCTGTTCCCAGAGATAACAGTGGTAGTGGTATTGGACCTAGACATTTTTATACTGTTGTAATCACCGATCCAAGGTGTGGATCACTTTTATATAAAGTTTTGAGAGGACTAAGTCTTAGCTTGTGACTGAACCTCTGGGTTAAACCTGCTGTGCTTATTTATTTTCTAAGTTATTTTTATTCTGCTGCTAACTACTTTAAAACCAAAACTGTTTTAAAGTCACTTTGATAATTAAACTGGAAAGTGTTTATATTAGTTGTAAATCAGTAAGTTAGTTTCAAAAGCTAATCAATTCTTCTGATTTGATTAACTAGGACATAATCAGTCCTTTTAGAACCTTACAGAACCTTTATTTTGATATAAATTCACTATAGTTTAATTATGTTTTTTATTTGGGAGATTTTTTAGACAATGTTTTTAAAACAAGAATTTTAATTTGAACTCTATTCACCCCCATCTTGAGTGTCCACTCCGACCAACATAAATGTATCATAAAATCTGATTAATACACATGTTATTTATTTTAATATTATTATAATATTATTTTTACCATTATTTACTAGATTTACCCATTAAATATAGAAAATAATATATTTATTGATGTTACCGTTAATAATGTTTAAAAATTAAAGTAAAATAATTACACATTTTTTACCTCATAATTCATTATATGGAATCCATTGTTTGAAATTCAAAAAACAAAATTTTTAGAAATTAATATGAAATTAATTCCGGTTGTCAAAACCAAACAGTGTGTTTTTACGAAATATAGCTATCCAAAGATTGACATTTGTTTATGTCCAATTTTAATGTAAAATTACTTCCAATGAAAAAATTTGGATTAAATAATAAAATTATAATACAATTAAACATTAAAAACAATTAAAAAGATAATATTACAAAATAAATAAACTTGATTAAAAGATAGTTTTGAATTAAAATGTTGTATTTTTCACAATTCATCAAAAAATTAACTTTATCAGAAAAATACACAAAATTAACCCAAAGGAAATTTTGATGTCCTTATTTTAAATAAGTTATTTATTACTTTATATGGAACATATAAAATTGACAAAAACTAAATTTAAAAAGGGTCCTCTATTAAAATATGGTAAAATGTCATTTTTAAAAATATTGGTGTTTTTCTTGCTTAAAATTTGATTTATTCTTATTTGAAGCCTCTAAAATTTATTTGAAAAAAGTAAAAACATTTAAAAAACAAGTTTAATAAAATTTTAGTAAGATCTTTTCATTCCTTCTAATACAATTTATAGGCATCAATAACCATTTTAAATAATAATATCATTCTATTAGTTTTTGATACAAATCAAAGTTGTTTGAAAGGTAAGATTTCAAAGAAATCCATTGTTATATATTGAGTATGCTATCAGACATATCATCTCTATTTAAAATAAAATTAATATTTAATTAAAAAATATTAAATATATGAAAATCTATATTATATATTTACATGTAATGATACATCCTTCTCTCTATTGTGAATTGTGCCCTAAAAAGTTTTAAATTGGGCTCTGAAACATCATTAAAATCGCCACATCAGCAAAAGAGTCAATAAAAATATTACATTAATAAAATAAAGATAAGTACAAAGATCACCTGAGATAACCCATACTGGGATTCCATATAGTAAAACATGGATATGGAGGTTAAACAAAATGTCTTGTTCTGATAGAGAGTGATAGAAAACATGATTAAGAGAACGTTAACTACAAGAAAATAGCAAACTCATAATGGGTTAAATGATCATTGATTCCTCCTTAGGAAAAGTAAACAAACAATGTTTTTGTATTATATTCCTTTTCATAATGTTGGGTAATTTATTTATGAGATTGAATAAGGATATAAAGAAATATAAATACATTTCATATAGAGTTTCATCCTTTAATAATTTTATACCAAAATCTAATATTTTCCCCAAATGATTAGTATTCAAGATGATTTGTTCAAACATGAAGTTCTAGAATCAACTTCTAGTAAATCACATATTCCAAAAAAGATGAACTATATATTTCCCTTATCTTTATACAATAATTTACATAAAAATGGTCATTACAAGATTAGATAATCCCAAAGTGGATAAAAATAAATACTTCTCTAAATCTATAAAATTGATCAATGAGTAACCAATATACAACAAAGACCAATCAATAAACAATTTTCTTTAAATTCCTTCAATATAATCAAAAAAAAGATTGATAACCAAAATTCAATATGAGTTGATCATATAGACTTCCCAAAAAATGTTAACATTTATCTTTAAATAAAATCAACTTCTCTTAAAGTCTCATTTTGAAATGTAATTAAATTAATCACATATTCTCTATGATGGGTTAATCATTTCTATAAATAAGAAAAATTTCTATATGTCCACAATAAAAACAATGATTCTTAAAAAATAAAATTTCAACCACTACTCTACAAATGGGATCCTATAGTGTAATATTTTCCTTAATCATATATTGTTCCAAAAAGAGGGAATATATTTCAAACTAACCATTATAACTTAATCAACAAATTCATTTTTTATACTAAGGATATCCATTTGAAAAAAACATAATTTTCCAAAATCAACATATTCTTGATCCAATAAATCATATAACTATAAATAAAAAGTCATAATAAAAAGTGGCTTCTTGTAATCCAGTGATAGGTGATAAATCCCAATCGCACTTTCGTTTTAGGTTCAATTCTCGCAACCTTTTCCAATACGACAAGGTGTCACACGGTCCGAATATTAACGTTTTTAAAAAATTATATAATTTTATAACATTACCAAAAATTATATAAACTCTTAAAAAATAACCATAACATGATTTAACCTCAGTGGTTTTATTATACATCTCATTTTCATCCCACCTAATAATTAACTTAATATCTTAATTCATGATGTCTTATATATATTGACCTTTTTTTACCCCCATAAAATAACACTATTGCTAAAGAAAAAACATCGTACCATGATCATGGTGTCCACATAGTTTCATAGTAATCCTTTTATTAGAGATATATGGTGTATGCATTGAAACAATGATTTAGAGATCCTTTAAAATCATCTTATTCCTTTATCAAAATACACCACGTATAACTTGGGTCATATGGGTGTTCACAGATAAATAGTTTAAAAAATAATCAGGTATGACATAAAATTCAAAAAATCTGATAAAAAATTATTTTTTATAAAACATTTGGAGGATGTTTCAGTTGAAACATTAAATCAATGGTCCTTTTAAAATACCATAATTATGTGTTGAGAGACAATATTTTAATATATATATATATATATGTAGTGAAAGGGTTTCCTTCTTCAGCACCTTTTTCAAAAACATAATATGCTTTAAAATATTGTGATATAGTATAATATTTAAAACTACCCTGATAATTTTTACCTTTCCTAAAAATATGAGAATATTGAAAAAATAAAATTTGATTAAATACAACACATGATACATGATGGTATCGAGGTATAGTAGAGGTGCTCGATATCTCAAACAATTTTATTCTAGAGAGTTGTATGTTAGAAAATGTTTCAGAATCGCATGGACATGAATTTTCAATAATTATTGCAAGGAATTCATCAGGAAGAGATATGTATATCATTTGATATCCTTTTACATGCATTTGTAATAGACATTCCTTGATCTGAAAAATTTACAATATAAGTATTTAAATTAAATAGTTGATATAGAGGCTAACCACATGTCTAACAAAAACTCATAATGCCTAAAGTTGTCTAAATTGATATCTGATACCAACTATAAGGTCCCAGCCTTGAAGCATTACTTATCCTTGAGTTAAATCAACAATTCACATTGGGTATCATTTCATGTTTAGTGTTTTAGATAATTAAGACATAACTATTACATTACATATCAAATATTACATATTAGACACATATACTCAGTATCGATTTTTTCATAAAAAAATATACTAAAAAAACAAGAATTATTTTCCTGATAAAAATCTTATTGAATTATTTCATTCTTTTACCCTGCCTTATATCCTTTGAAAATCGTTTCTATAACATGGGATGAGAATAAAAATCTCCGTAATTGTTATAAAACAAGGAGTAAAAAAATTAGTCCCTAAATACATAGAAGTAAATGAAATCATAATTGTTGATCATTAACATACCACACAAATCATAATATTTATGAATAAGAAATGGAAATATGAAATCATAAAGGTATCTTTTGGAATCAAAGCAAACTTATGTTATAGCTTTCATAGCTATGTAGGGAGTTACATTTGGAATACCAATCAAAGTATATTCGATTAATATCACAGGAGAAACATTTACGTTTACATCTGTCATGTTACCCAATTCCTCAGAGAGCTATCTTGTGGCCACCCACCCAACGTTTATCACGAAACCACTTGTATACACAAACAATTCCCCCAAAACCATAACATATTCATAACACATAAAACAAAGAAAAATGAAAGATAACATTTCCAAATTTCAATCATGATATATCATTTAAATATATTGAAATAACCAATCCATTATCAAAACAATTTTAAATAACAACATACTTAAAAGAGTGTATGGTATTTATTTTCCATTAAAAAATATTACAACTTGTTATAGAAGCCAAATATCAAATAACGCTCACAGCGACAGACATGTTTTGTCACCAAATATGTTAAAAAGATACATTCCCTTCAAAATTTTGTAAAAATAAACATTGAGAAATATTCTCATTGAATGAAATGAATATTCACATTTTTTATACACCATATAAAATAATGTCATGAATAAATGAAAATATGTCTTAATGAAAGGAGATTGAGATAAAGTCCATTACTATGTGTCTGACTTTACTCGTTCATTCTTCAAGATCATTAATAATAAAATAAAGTTAATTTAAAAATTCTTATGAATTTTTTAAAATTTTATTATTCTTTTTATATTATTTATTACCACGTTATAAAAATTACATAATCATTTAAATTAATATCGGTCGTTTTGTTGATATTTGGTACTTGAGTTAAAAATGAACTTATAATTACAAGTTGTCTATGTGGTCAAAATTCAATTATCTCCCAAATGATATTAATGATTTAGATATCATATATATCATATATATCTACTATATATATATGTATTTATCATAGAAAATAAAAATTGGAGATTAGAATTAAAAAAGAACTGTTCATGGAGAATGTATGCCGTACGTACGCATGAACGCTACTTTCATTTGTATTTCATATTTCTGGGAATAAAAAATTATCGATACATAGGTAAATTATAATTCCAGTATAATATCATATATAATTTCAGTAACTCCATCCTTCAGACATTCCACTTATGGAATGAACGAGTCATATCCCTTTGAGGGGGCGGTTGTCCACACATCGTCAAATGAAATTATCATATTTACCCATTATGGAAACCACAATGGTATGTTATAAATGAAAAATATAGAATCATAGAAAAAATATAAATATAATACATAATACATATAAATATAGTTCCATCTTAATGACCACCATATGATTTGGTAGGTAATAATGAAAAAATCATCGTTTCGTGAGGCAATAGTTCACCATCCGCAGAAACAATATGTTCATATCCATTAGATGGAGGTGTCTCTATGTGAAGTTATAATACTTATAATAAAAACAGACTAGTAAATTTAGGAGAATTTATTTTTGATATACAATAATTGAATAAAGATAGTTTATGGGCTTTGAGAAGGAAAATAAAAAGAAAAGAACTTGAGAGAAGATGTTTCCTTTAAATTGGGTATCTTCATTTGGCATGAACCAAAAAGATTTTTTAAATGCCTTATGCCTATGTTAAGTAATTTAGGTGGAATATAGGGGGGTTTTGGAGATTATTTGGGAAGAATTTGGATGATATAATGGGGAATGAGAGGTGTGATTAAGGGTTAGATGTGATGGATTTTTATAAGGGGGGAAGGGGCTCTTTAGGAATGATTGAAAATATTATTTTATTATAAACTAAATTTCAATTTCATAAGGTCCACATATAATTTAATTATAATAAAAGGTTATTAGTTTTTTAAATCCTCTTATCCAATGGGTTTTAGACAAATTTTGGGCATAAAATTAACCAAATCTTTTAGATTTAACCATTAGCTTAATAGTTTATCTTTTACCATGCCCTTTTCTAAATCCATACTATATAGTTAATATATTTTCTATAATCTGAAAAGATACCCAAAAATGGTTAATTAATGACATTAATAAAATAATATATGTAATTTTTCCGAATCATAAATTTATAGAACTATTTTATCATTTAATAAAATATTGATTTATTTAAAAACACATTTTTGTTGATTTATGAACTATTCATATAAAGACTTTTAAAAAAATCTAAAAAATTGATTATTACAAAATAACTACATTATTTAAAATATACCAAGTTATAAACAACTAGAAAATTTGTTTATGGCCTAAGAAGTTTCAAAATAAATTTATTTTAATATTTATAATCCAATTTATTTAAAACATTCATTAATGAGATAATCATAACATCATCATTGTTTCTTAATGAAATTTATTTATATGATCTCTAAAAATTATAAATAAAATACCATGATGTAGTAAATATTTTCATATTTTTAATGACTATTTATAGTAAAAAATATCACTTATATAAATTTTTTAAAAATTTTTTTATTAAGAGATATATGTTTAAGTTATATTTTTCTTAACTTTAAATTAATTTTTATAAAGTGTCCTTTTCACTTACAAGTGGATCCATGGGGTCCCTAAATAGACCTAAGAGTTCCCATGGTCATAAATGTATCGTCCAATACTATTAAAACACATGGAAGGTTTATATTATATTATTATAATATTATTCTTTCACCTTTATTTACCATATTTACCCTTTAACAATGGTAAATAAAATATTTGCCGAAGTAACTATTCATAATGTATAAAAATAAAATTTAAATATTTACACAATTATGACCTCCTTATTAAAAATATGGAATCCATTTTTCCGAATTCAAAACACAAAATTTCATAAATTAATTTAAAATTAATTCCCATTGTTAAAACAGAACTGCGCGTTTTTAAGAAATATATGTATCAAAATGTGGACATTTGTTTATGTCCAATTTAAAAGTGAAATTGTTTCCAATGACCAAAAATTTATTAAATTATAAAAATATAATCCAAATATAATTTAAAAACTATAAAAATGTTAATATCTTTATAGAAATAAATTATATTAAAGGGCAGTTTTAAATTAAAATGCAGTATATTTCACTATTCATCAAAAATAATTTTTTCAGAAAAATAAAAGTGAAAAAAACTAAATTTATTAAATTTTATCCATTAACAGGCGGTAAAACAAGTTTTTAAAAAATTCGAGTTTTTCAGTCCTAAAATTGGATTAATTCTTATTTTAAGTCTATAATATTTATTGGATAAAAGAAAAAACATTTAAAAAACATGTATTATTACATTTTAGTTAGTTCTATACATTCCTTCCAAAATAATGTGTAGGTGTTTAGAACCATTAAAAATAATAATATTATATTATTTTTCGGTATAACTCAACATTGTGTACAACATAAGATTACAAAGAAACCCATTGTTGCTTATTGATTATGCTATCAAACCATGAATTCCCTTTAAAATAAAATTAATATTTAATTCACAAATATAAATAAATATGAAAATTCCATATTCATTATTTACATTGTATGTAACACTATGTGGGAAGAAGAAGTCTGAATTGAATATTAGAGATATGAGGATAGCTTTAGAGTAGCAAGGATTATATTATTATTCTAGGAAGAGTCTGACATGTTTCCAAATACAGGGCAACCTCATTACTGAATGAATTTAGGGGAATTTGTACCTCAGGTAAACTACCAATTAGGGAGGCATGTTTCTGAAAAATCACTCATAGGATGAGATACTATGGTTATCAAAGTAATAAATGCTCAAAAGAGATCATATGTGAGTTTTTGGTGATCCATCTTAGAATATTGAGATTTCATGGATAATGGAATGATATAGTAGTCTTTTTACTATTTTAAAATTGGCGAGAAGATGACAACACGATTTTGAAATTTAGGGTTAATGGTTTATATTCAGCCAAATTAGGAGACCAAAGATGTTGAGACACCCACATATTGACCATAAATACATATGTGATTTCTATATGAAGAGACTTAGAACCATTGAATAGAACTATATGAACAATCTAGAATCAGTGGATTTAATTAGGTCACCCCATATAACTATATTTTATAAAAAATAACACCCAATTTTGTGAAACTCAGGGGTTTGAAAGAGATGTTACATAGGTAGGGATTTCTCCACAACATGGGTTTAGTAGTGCCCATGTGAGGAACAAAAAAAATTACTTGAAGTGTCACAAAATTAGGGAACAAAAACTATCATGTAATGTGGAATCTTTTAATTAAATATTAATATTTGTTTGAAGTAGTGTCAAAGTAGTTCACTTTAGTATGTAGGATAAGTGTCATCCAAATGACGGTTTTTTATATCTATAGATACACCTACGTAAGGAAGTTAATAAGAGGATCCTTTTCATTAGGCTTGATGAGACACAATTAATTTTTTTACACATAATGGTTTTGGATATCAAAACATTTGTTTGATCAAAAATACCATTGAATGTAATTAATAACTCCAGGTTTAGACTTCACCTATCACATTATATGATATTAGAAGGCTTGAGTGAGTGGAATTTTTATAGAGGATTTTTTGGATCCGTCTCTTGTGTCTCCCCTCAAAATTAGGAATTTGGGGAATTAATAAATTATTTTTTGATTTTATCATATTTTGATGTTGTAACCACACTAAGAGCTAATGTGAATTTGTGTGCATGTAAGTGCATGCAGTTTAGGTTGCTTTCAAGAACACTCACATATGAGTAAGGACCTAAGTGAATGAAAAGGAAGAGTGAGTGTGATATGTATATATTGGGTGAAAATAATGTGTAGTGAAAACTATGATATTATTATGCATGATGAAGGCAAGTTATAAATCTCCTAGGTTCCAACTGTTCCTTCCATTGAAAATCCCCACAACCCATTTAAAGCTCCATCGTAATAAAAATCATTAGAAATAAAAAAATACCCCACTTGGAATTAGACTTGGTCCAAATAAGTTAGATAGAATTATAATAAAAATAAACCATTACATTGAAATTGGCTTAAAGGAGGGATCCAACCATGTTTATAAGATATAGGCTTTTGTGCTAGTTAGGATATTGATAATTTGACACATGTGTGATATATTGCAGACCTATTAAAATTATGGACATACGATTTTGTGGTATTACACTATAAAAATGGATGGTTTATCATTATTTAGGCATTCAACAATCACTTTGGTGAGTTTTTCATATGACACATATATATCTAACTCCTTTCTCAATAGATTTCTATATGTTCCCTACTCCTGATATGTTTTGGTGATATTTTATTAATAGAGAATTAGTGCACTATATTAAGAGATTATATTGGAACCCTAATCAAATAATACCATGATCAAAATTGTCTATTCATATCACCACAACAGTGAAGTAGTTGGGTAATAATTCATAGGTGATGCGTCTTGGGTGAAATGACATAGTTGAAATATCATACATTATGAAAAATATTCTTTGTTAATTTCAAAAATTGTTTACTTTAATTTATAATTCCATTTATATCTATCTATTTATTACCGATTATACAAAAACATTATCAAAATATTTTTTTTAAATGTAGAGTCTCTCGTATACTATTCACGATGAGTAAGAAGATTCCATTAATCATGTGATGATTGATAACATTTATCTCAACTAATGATACATTTTTCTAAAATATCACAAATCACTCGCAAATATTATAAGATCAAATATTATCATTTAACAATAACAAATTAGGCTTCACCTATATGAATTTGGTTTTATCCATTGTATACTAATTCAAAATTAGATACCAACCCACCATAATTTTGGTTTTCGTCATCATGGATTGAAAAATGAGTGAACATCACTTTCGAGGGAAAATTTTTTATCAGTGGGCTGATGGAGTTTCATATAGTTTCGAATACTATCTTTTAATATGACCCACCATACTCAGATTTATGAAACAATATTTTTTACACATTAACCTTTTAAACTATTCTATACCCAAATTCAAAGGATATGATATAACCTATAATAGGATCTTCACATGGGGGAAAATTTATTGAAAGGGTTTTCATTTCCCTTATAGGTGAGAAGATTATAAATAGAATTTAATTGCTGATGGATCTATATTGTTTTACATAATTCTCTATGATCCTTGAGATTTTCAATATATCAATACCCTGAACTCAACCCCAAAACAATTACCCAATATTGTTTAAAGAATAATTCTTTTCATTTACCACACGTGGAATTCATCATACACCTCTTGTATATCATTAGCATTGATGCATGTCCTCAGTTTAGATAAATTTATATAGATTCTATCTTAATTCAATATTTGTTTTATGGTATTAGAAAAACTAAATTTTTTGTGGGGGATTTTTTAGAACTGGTTAAAAGAAAGTTGTCATGAAATTTATATCTACTTCTTAATACTCCTTTTAGAAAATGGGTCAATATATTTTAATGATCTCATGGGTTAAAGATTACTTTATGTTGGAAAAGTATATATCCAACAAAAAATGGAATAAGGGTCCAATATACATAAGAAAATGTTAATGAAAATGAATAATATAAAATTTAGGGATACCAGATTTTATCTATGTTAAATTATGGAATTAAAGTATCATTGTGGAAATGTTTCTCTTTTTGTGGTTATTATTGGCCTGATATTATCTTATCTGGGTGATAGTTATTATCTTTATAAATCAAAAAACCTTAGAACTAGGTAGATGAATAATAAATATAGTATTAACCTAAGTAATACTCTATCACATTTCTAGTAAAATATGGTATAGTGAGACTTTCAATAGAACAAATAACATAATTTTTTTATTGATAGATATCAACTCATCATGGGTGATATATTTATAGAAAAAATTTACTAGCTTCTCACACTATATTCACTATCAAGTTGAGGGATGTCATAGGAAAGTGACCATCAATACACATGCCTATGAATTAGATTCTGTGATACTAGAAAATTATCTATTTTTATTTTTTCCTAAAAATATTAATACTGGAATGGTAGAGAAAAATATGACTAAAATTAGTGATGAATACTCTTATACAATATCGTTCCATCAAAAAGTACTTATTACTCATGTTTATGGAGTTTCATTTTGTAAGCGATACAAACCACATCAATTCAATAATTATTTCATATAAAATGAGAATCCATCCATATACCTACAATGAAGGGCATGATGAGAAGCATACCATTATCATGCATTAATTTTGGTCAATGTTTATGTGTGATTACGTTAGCATGAAAATTTACTTTCTAATTTATAAGGATCTAATCATTTTTTCTTTTTGGTATTCTTAGATGTGAATTGTGTTTTAATTGAGTAAATAAATTAAGAGGGTCATTCAAAAAACACATGTTCCATCCTCTAGAGATAAGAAAAATCTCCCATGATACTATACTTCTTTGTAACGTTTCAATTTTATCAGACTTCTATAAAGAGACCATGGGGAACTATAATTGTATGATAAATTCATTAAATTATATTTCATGAAAGATGAAGATGGAATTCCAATTACGGGGGCTACATAATATCCCGAAGATTCAACACCACAATTATTTTTTTTTACATTTTCATATTTGGTTATGGTATTAACATTTTCTTTTTTTTATTATGGAAATATATGTGGGGAAATAATTATATGTAACTCCTCTAAGGGACCCTTATATCCATGAAATTCATTATAATCACATCGATCAAATTTTTTAGAGGACACATCTCATGATAAGGTATTTATTATATCCATTTAAAATTCATATTCATTTATATTCCAAAAAACATCTTGAAATAACACCCTCATCCAAGAGTATGGTCCATATGCAACGGATTAAGTTGGAACTTATATTGAATCTATCATAATGATTAATAAAATACCTGAATTTTTATTGAAAAATGTTCAGGTATTAATAAGTTAGTCACTTTTAGCTTAAATGGGGAAAAAAGAAAATCACCTCATCAAGGAACTTTTAGGATTAGGGGTGGAAGAATCAACTAGAAAGTACTAATTCCATTATACAAGAGTCTTTAGTTGTTCTTGAATGAATAACATCATAATAAGTATATCTCCAAGATTTCCAAACTATATATTTTCATAAAATTGAGTGTTATGGACCACTAAAGACCTAAATTAAAAAATTACTAAATAATTCTTTATTGCATGGACTCTCTGAGACTTGAAATTGGGAAACATGAGTCTCATGGTATTAGATATAAAAGTACAATTGATGGGAATTGTTTTCTTAATTAAAATTACCAAGATTTTTTTTGGGAATTATTAAAATATTATGTCGTTATGTCCAGTATTTTTGTGAAGAGAGGGATATGATTTTGGATCTCCATAAATGAATTGATAATTCATAAAAACATTATTTTATTTTAATAATTCATCTTAATAAATGTTAGTTTAGTTTTCCATGTTTTTTTTATTCATTTATTATCAGTCTTCCATATAAAGGATCTATGGTGTGGGTGTTATTCTATTTTGTGATCAATGATAAAAAAAATTCTCTCAATAAATATTTATACATTTCGTTATAGTTTGAAAATTTTCTTCACACATAGACAAATTAATTCTAATGAATTATGAATGTGAATAAAGATAAAACTAAATGTAGTAAAGTCCATATAATAATTGGAGGAAAATGAATATATTATAGTTAATTAATCTAAACAAACATAATTAATGAATGGAATACTTAATCAATCATTTACCAATAATAAGTTTATCACATATGGATATTTGTGGAATAAATTTAAAACATATACCATCACCATAAGATGTGATTAACCTATTAGATTAAATACATGAGTGGTTTGATTTAATTCTAGATTTGTGTTCTTTTAATCACATTTATTGACTAGATAAATAGAAAATTTTCTTTTATCATAATCTATGGCTGGTCTATTCAGCTAAGAGAGAGTGATTGAACACTCATAATTGAAATATGATGGGGTTTTTATGTATGAATTAATTCTATGATGGAGTTAAAGATATCTAAAATTAGATATTTTTAATTATAGGAATATCATATGGGAAATAATTAATGGGGTATAGTTATTATATAACATTTTATAGATACATAGACCTAGGGAGAAATTATCATCTTTTGATAGGTTTATATGTTTGTACTGACATGATTTTTATCTCCTCTTTCTCAGGGTGATTTTTTTCATAAAATATGATTAGGAAATCATAGTGATTTGTAAAATTATATTTTCATAGGTCTCTATTTGGAAGTTATTATACTTACAATATTTGTACCTTCTAATGTTTAATTAATCTCAAAATTTTATTTTTATTCATGATATGAATGGTCACAATGATCCATGAACTGTTTTTTTAAATATTCAGTATTAGTTTTCATCTTGAGGAGTTCAATTTATATTCTAATTACTATTTTAATATATTTCATGTTAGACCATAGAGGGATGATATTTAAGGTCATTTGAATTTGAATAATAGTGGTTGTTTAAATTCATTAATGTTTTACCCAATGCAGATCATGCTTATGGTTAAATACATTTTTTCAAACGGAAAAAATGTTTCCACCTTTCATGTAAATAAATAGAAAAACCCCAAATGAATGTAAAATATGATACTAATGTATAAAACCATGGGATGATTGTAATTTTACAAACAAATTATGGTTTATGAATTGAATGTATTTTGAATATTTAATAAGGGATTATTACGTAATATGAATTTCTAATTTGGTTGTATGAATAAGGAAATGATTAAAACGAAAAAGATAAGCTAATATAATTGTTGAACACATTCAATTGATGGTTATGTTACTATACTACTAAATAAGTATACCAAGGACAATAATTTATCATTATAAAATTATCGGTTCAATAAAATTATATTTTAGTAAATTTTCATTGAAATTTCTTCTTCTAAGGGTTGGAATCATTATCATGGCTAGTTTTTTGAATTCTAGATACCAAGCTCATATATCTTCACCAAGATGAGGGGGTCCTTCAGAATTAGTTGTATTCATTTCTAATATCCATGAACAGGTTGTGATAATTGAAATAATCATTTTAAAAAGAGTGGTGTATAATTAAAAATATTTAATTATGTATTTAATTAATCTTACTTGAAACTTACTATAAATATATCATCTTGCTAAAGAAAAATGTTATGGAAATATAAGAATTTTTTCCAAGGTCCAAGATTAGTTGTCCAAAAAATTATATGTAACCTTTCAACAATAAGAATCAAATAATACATAGACTCGTGACGATGAGAAAATATTTTAATCAATGTATAGGGTTCTTTAAAGAAAAACCCATAATGAATATGTAAACCCGAAAGGTTGGTTGATTGATGGATGGTAAAAAAGTGTAATTTGTGTGTAGTCCCAAGAAATATGGTCTGCATGTCACATTGTGTCCTATAATTAGAAGAATCAAGAAACCCATAGTTTAAATAATAAGAACATTGTGATCATGTCACTCATGTGTGGGAGGGAAAACTAAATGAAAATGGTCCAAACTTAGGGTTGATGGATGATAACACAATGTGATTAAAGAGAATCCAATATGAGAGAAAATGGGATGGTATAAAGTGGTTATATAATCGGAGTAGAATGAATTACACATGATGTGAGATGATAAAGGTCTCATCTACAAGGTGAGATATGGAATAGGGTTAAAGTGTACATCTAAATATGGGCCCAAAATAGATTTTCCAAGAATAACTATAAATGTTATAGAAGATAGAATCTAGGGACACATTGTTTTTGGAAAATGGATTATTTGATGATTTTCCATTGTAGAGGTAATTAAAGAGACCCATTGTGAATTCCTAATAACATAATCAATAGTATCTTACAAAGATCAAGCACTTATATATTTGGTTAAGTAATATGGATTAAATCACTATAATTTTTTTATTACGTGATATAGATCATATATCATGTAGTTTAATGACTTTTTAAGAATAATTTTAGTGATTTTTTTTATATTTATGATAAGCAATTTATATTGTGTAGTTTTAATTCATGAAACAAATAATTGGATTCCATGATGTTTAATGTTATAAGATTAGGGTGTTATGACCTCATGTGAGGTCATGTGAAATATTTATTGAGAAAATTTTTAGTTTTAGGCATGATGTATTCTCCATCCAAAGTAATTCATGATTATTATCTATTAGTGTTATAATTATATATAATATTAGTCCCTACCCACTTTTCCTCTAACATTAGAGTTTTCTTCCCTAGTGTCTTCAATTTTCTCATTGGGAATGCCAATTCTCCTTTTATAAATGAGTGGAGGATAAAATTCATATTGAATGAATATATATAACCATTTGGGGAACATCATGGTTATTCATTGTTTGTAACCTTCTCACATAAATTTTCCCAAAATCAACAACCTATACTTGAAATAAAATATATTTGATTAATTGATAAAATAATAGATAAGAGAAATAATAGAAACTATACTTTACTATGGGAGACTAATATCACCCTAAATACTCATTTATGGAATTATGAGTTGTATTGTGATAATCCAACCAAGTATATATGAGTTTATCAGGATAATAATTTTTTTATAATCATCCATTTTTGAAGGATCAAAAAGAATTAATTATTAAAGGATTAAATATACATATTTATAGTATCGTGGTAGTGGTATGAGTTATTGGATACTATATTATACTCTAATACAATATTTTTAGCACAGATTCATATAAATTTTTATATTGTTTCTTAATATTGTGTGAGGAACATCAAATCCATTGATGACATTGGATTCAATGAATTTGATAAAAAAAATTACTACAACTTATTTAATTGGTGAACCATCATACCATTTGGATAATAAGTTGAAAGGATAAGTTAAATAAGAAATTTATTATAATGTTTGGGGGATCTCAACCAATTAAATGGACCTGCAGATAAACAATTTATTAGAGTATTTTGAATGTTAAATAAATATAGTTATTTATTGATAAAATTAATAACTATCAAATTTTAGAGTCACCTTTTGGTGAATTTTATATAGTCCTGGATCATTGAAAGAATGATATACCCATGTCACCTGATATGGTGGAAGATCGTTTCTACTATATAATAAGAAGTACTAAAAAAACTGAGAATTAAAACCTAATAGTGGGTAAATATAAAACTTTAATACATCAATATTTACCCTAAAAATACTTATACAAATATGAAATTGTATGATTTTGGGCCATTAAAAATTATGGAAATTTTCACCCATCGAGGAATGTTATCTTCTCTAGATCGATATTTTAGTAGAGAACCATTTTAATGATACTCTACTATGCATGAAATATAATTGGTTAATGGATTAAATTGTGGAGATTAAGACTCGTATTCATATTTGGGGGTTTCTAGAATATTGAAATTCTCTACATCATTACTAATAAATTGAGATACCATCATATGGTGGGTGATGAATATAATAATCTTGTATTTCTCAATTTCCATAAAGGATATAGAAAAATTGGCTAAAGAATCCTTTTAAGAAATATATCAGTGCATAATGAGAGAAAAAAATTATTATAACGAAAATTAAGACATCAATTCTGTAACATAATTTGGAAGGGTAATAAATTCCTCTATTTCGATGCGATGGTATCAATTGCTTTCTCAAATTACCATATCTGAATCAACCATGATGATTAATTTAGAAACTGATATCTATAAGACATGATATGACACCATAATGAGGTTTATGTACTCAACTTGATTATTGGTACCACCTCTATAATGTGGAATATGTGGGAAAAAAGTTCTCTTATTGACGAAATGCGAAGATTAACTAATGATACCTCACTATCTATTGGATATACTATCATTTTTATTACCATGATATTAGATGTAAAATCACAATACATCTCCAATGTTGGTGAGGATTAATAAAAAGAGAACAATTATTTATTGTTGAGTTCCATTTCTAATGATGATTTCCATGGTTTAAGACAATCCTTGAGGAAATTAGCTAACAGTTTTCCTACGATAATATGTTGTGATACAAAATGGACATTTAATTACTATAATATGGGAACCCATCATTATAATAAATCCATAAAAATAGAAATAATATTGTTATATTTATGTAGATCCAATTAACAGATGTGGATATAATGATATTGAATATAATTATGTAACTTTTTTCTACCTAAATGAGTGGGAGACAATTCTTCTTGAAAATAATATATCAACATTCAGACTCCATCATTGTTCTACTAAGGTAAAATAAGATTTTTTTCTTACCAATACCATTATACTTTTCATATATGTCACCAGGGGTGTAACTCTAATACATATATCACTCTATTAATAATAACAAGACTAGTTTTCTATGTTTTTTCGTGAATATCACCCCAAATCTCAGAGGATTTTCGCTAGTAGTTTGGTTCTTAAGAGGTTTTTGGGTTATTCTATTTCCCCAGTTCGAGAGTGAACTATATAAATAAATAACCAAATTTTCTAAATCAATGATACACAAAAATGTAGGAAAAATAAACAAGAAATGCATCCATGATAATATTCTATGTATGTGTAGTACATTAATTTAGGGATAATTTCACATTGGGATAACCATATATATATATATATAATTGAATTAAAAATAAGGATCCATGAATACACTGTAATATACAACATCTCAATCTACTAATATTTCGTAATCTATCTAGTTAGGCATCCAAATACAAAGCTATGAGCCAGATTCCATCCTCCATATACATAGATATGACATTTTATTGGGTACCAAGGTATATGAATGAGCAAATAAGGGTGTGGGTACAAGAGTCATTATGAATCAACTAACGTGGTCATATAATAACCAACCAACATAGTGATGTTTTCATGTTAGATTCTTAGAAAATATAATCTTATGAACAAAAATGAGTAAATCACTATTAATACATGCTTGGTCCCAATGGAATAAGTCCCTAATAACATCATGTAGATTATATAAAACCATATAATTTTTACCAATAATTTTGATCTATATCTACATGACCATGATCAACCAAACCTAAATCATCCATTTGTGGGATGTCTCTAAGAAATTATCCTAGACCACTGAAACCAAGTAACATGAGGTATCCAAAACTGTGGTAGCCCCAATAATATCCTTATGAATCTGGGTACCCACACCATTATATTCCAACATCTGATCTAAGAATCCATAGAAACTACTATGACAAACTATATGATAAATACTCATTAATCCATAATTTATTAAATAAAATTACACAATATACAACCTAAAGATGTTGGGGCCTAGTGTATCTGGGATATTAGGTAAATAAATTAAAAACATTCAATAGAAATACAAAAAAAATTATTTATAAAATCCATAACAAATCATTATGATTCATAGTTATTTTAATACCTCATATAATAACTTGAGGATATACATAAGAAAGGGTGATATATAAAATCATAGCAAGGGAATACCACGAAGATCCAAGATCTGAGCACACCCAGTCCTAAAAATATGATAGAAAACCCCAAGATGGTAATAGTAAATGAAGAGAGAAAAAAAGTCCATGTTAAGATGGAATATAATGATGGCCTATAACTAGGTATATGTACTAAAAGAAGTGTTGTTTTTATACTGAAATTACAAAGGGTTACCCCTAACAGCAAAAAACCATAGCCATTTTTATTATGAAAAAAAGCCAATGGTCATTTTGATTATAGAACCCAAGATGGTTCTTGATAATTTTATTGCCTTCAATTGGTCCACAATGGGATACCACATTATCTCTCAAAAAATTCATAATAGTGTAATGGACCATTCTTTCTTGATTATACATGAATGTATCAAAATTATCACATGTAAACCAACAAATTAGTGTATTAAAATAAATTTTAACATCTCAAGAAATAACTATCATGCCTATTTTTTATTAGCCTCAGCATCCTATATTGGGAGAAGGGATATGTGGAAAGTGATCAAGGATATCTATTGGAATTTTTTCCAAAATTTTATGCTGATGGTGTGGGAACCAAGGTTGTTATTTTCTGGGAATTGAGTATGGTCTGTGTTTTCTATATATCCTTATATCGAAGACCAGTGAGTTTTCATGTAAAGGGACCCTATAGTTCATGATGATAACAATTTTGAAGGTGGCATTATTTCCTAATGTTCTCGAAATTTTTGGGGTATAAAATTTGAAGGATGGATTTTATTATGAAAATTTGATTTCCATGATGGCCTTATGAACAAAAATACATGAGTTTTGGGGTGATGGGATTCATGAATTGTGATTCCAAAAATATCAAAGAAATATTGCGGTGATCTATATGATAGTAACAAGAATCACGAATGACATCGAATTAGTGTATCAAAAATGGTGATGGTGAACTCTGAGATTATGAGAATTGGAGAATCATGATATGTGACAGTTTGGATGAAATATTATAGGTCACAATGCACTAATAATATGTTTTTCAATAATCATAAAAATTATTGTTGAGGTAGTGGAGAATCATGAACTTCCAAGAATAAAATATCAGGCTTCCTCTATTCACTTAAAACTAGTTTATAAGTAAAATCAGTAAATTATCTGATTTTAGGAAGGTAAATGAGCTTCATGAATGTATTTCTTCAAATTATTGACCATTATGAAAAGAAATAAATTTGTGATTGATGCCAATGATTTTGATTAAAGGGTGCATCACAATGATAGGGAATTCCATGTTGTCTTAGTGAGATTCATAAAATAGTTTGGCCTATGAAGGCAGGGGCGCTTCATGAAGGTAGTTTGTTCCAAAAAGAAAGGGTGATTACCAAAGTTAGTGAGAATTGAAATAGATATTCTAGAAAAGATTTTTTGAACATAAAATTTTTTATATGAAAAAAGATTCTAAAGGGAATCAATTTTGGTCTTTGGTGTAATAAAATTCTCATTCTAGACAAGGACAAATACTTTAATTTCAATTCATGGAAGTGATCTTCAATTTGAAAAGATTTGTTTAACTTATCTCAATGTAGCTAGATAGGGGGAGTTAATAGAAGTGTTTTGAAGGATGCATTAAGCTCTCCCAAAAATATTTTTGAGGTTGTGTTCCTGGCACTGAGTGAAAGTGTCTAAACTTATGTACTCTATAATTATTAAAGATTAGTAGATTTTGGTACAACCAACACATTTTCATTATATAATTTTTAGCCTTGACCAAAGTGGTGATCCAAGTAAAATTGGTGTGCCTCCTCATTATTTTTTGTTTTCGGGTAGGTTTAGTTGGTTCATAACAATGTGGGAACAAGATCTGTCTATTTTGAATAAAAAATTAACACCTTTATTCCCCCTTCCCCTCTCAGGGTGTTCCATGGTGTATCAGATGGGTTATATCCACACTACTCATACACCAGAGAAAAATATTGGTTTCATCTTCAATTGGATAGTATCATGTGAATTTTTATAATGCATTTATCAATGCATTCTCACTGATTTAAAAATTATTGGGGATGATTTCACATAGAGAAGGTTTACCTGGAATGGAACGAATGTAAGAAAAATTGATAGATGTTTTGCTCAAATGGATGAACAATTTTTTAATAATATCCTATCATGGAATATTCTTCCTAAGAATAACTCTAAAAAATACGATTGTCGTGGAGCTCTCCACCATATCTAGGTATTCCTCTATAAATTTTCATTATAGTAGTGGTTGGTTTGTTACCTAAGGATACATAGAAATTATTTTAGAGGAATGTAAGCTTGAGACTAATGGCACCCAACTCCAGAGACTTATTGAGAAGATAATGCATACAAAAAAAATCTAGACGGATTGGTGTAAGAACTTATTTTCTATTATAGATTTTGATATCCAGAATGCTAAAACCCCTAGAAAGCATCCAAAATGGGGACTAAAATTTAGACATTCCCTCTAGATAATATGTGTAACGTCATGAAATTATTGATGATCTTTCAACCATCATAGAAAGGCTGGAAATGGGTCACATGAATGTTAAATGATTGAAGGAAGGAAACAGTAACTCAAAAAAATTAATAGACATCATGGGGAGAACATATCCATGGTAGTGATCCAGAAAATAAGTATTAATAGAAAATTACACACTTTTGATAATTGTGTTTCTAAAGCAATGGTTGATTACTTTTTTAGACTATACTCTGAAGATGGTTTAGTTAACACACCAAAGTGGATCTGTAATATCCTCCCCTTCATTGATGAGAGGAAACCCCAATATCTTGTTAAAACTCCAAGCATAAATGAAATCAGAAAGAACCTTTTCTATCTCAACATGGAAAGTACTACTATTCCTTACTGATTCACCAATAAGTCCTTCATGTTTTGTAATGATATTCTATAGGTGGAATTATTTAATGCAATGACTGAAATTTTTTTATCATATTTTTCTACCATATGATACAACTCATCCTTTATTTCATTGATTTCAAATAAGGATAAAATAGTTGATATTAAGTACTTCATACTGATGGACCTTCAGAACACAATCCCAAAAGTCATCATCCAAATTATAATGTCCATATTGGAAGGGGGTTATTAATGACCACATCACAAAAAATAGGTCTTTCCTTGGAATATGCAATCAAATTTCTAATTTACAACATTATATAGTGTCAACATAATAAATAAAAAGGTGAAAGTGTGGAAAATATTCCCTTAAAATTGATATTTCCAAACAATTTTATTCAATCAAATGGAATTTTTTGATCCACACCCTTAGGAGGCATGGGTTCGTAGATGGTTTTTTGAGATTAATAAGATGCCTACTTAAATGTTATTGACTATCCATATTAAAAAATTGTATCCCTAGAAGATTCATGTCATGTTTCAAAGGAGTAAGTTTAAGAGGTCCACTCTCACATATTCTACTTCCAATTACTAAAGAATATCTGAGCAATTGAGATAATGATCTAGATTAGGTTGGAATATTTACTAAAATAAATGATGGGAAGAATGTATTCACTCCCTCCAACATTATTTATACTTATAATATCCTTATCTTATGGAAATTTGTTAGGAGAACTAGTTCCAGCATTAACACTCTATTTCATCTCTATGTGGAAGTTTCCAGATAGGCTACCAATTGGGGAAAATCTTTAATTTTCTCCAGTGAAGGTATATTTGTCAGAAAAAAATTTGGGGCTGAATATGATCAGGGTGAAGAAGGGTTACTTCCATTAAAATTACTTGGTTTCCCCCTTTTTTATTAGAGATTTAAGAGAATTTTTCTCATAGGAATTAGAAATGATATCATAAATCAACTATAAAAATGTAATGGGAAGGATACATCTCAATAAGGGAGAGTTTTCATTATTAACTCAGTCATTACATCAATGTTTTTTCACAATTTCACTATTTAAAAGTGTCCAAGATGCCTAATTAAGGAGTTTCAAGTCCTAATTTGGAAATTTATATGCACTAGCTCTATGCGTGAAAAAATTGGTTACTGTTTCATGGATGGATTTCGTAAATCCCATTTAAGTGGTAGGGATTTTCATCAAGGATATTTAAATCTTAATTAATGGAATGATTAGTAAATTTACATGTAAAATGTTAAAAACAAATGATCATTCATGTGATTTTATAATCAGTATCTTCAAGGACATGTTAATCGATGGTTTCCCATACCTTCTCAGTTCCTTTATTTAGACATCTATTAAGTGATATTTCAATGGAATTATATATAAAACCAAATGGTTGGATAGGATGAACAATATTATAAATTTTTGGGACATATGTTGGCTTGATCATACCCTTTGGAACATGGTAGAAATTCCATACTAATTGATTCACATAAATATCCTTGAACTTATGACACACGACATCACACATGAATTCGTTCCCTTGAATTTTTTCTTGGTAATTAAAAATTATTCCTTCATGGAAATTTCAACTAAGGTGTGGTTTTCAAGATACAATGGTAATATCAGGATAATGAATTATTATAGAGCCAATATGAGTAGTTTCACCATAATTATCCCATGGCCTGCTTCTGTCATGGTTCATTTTATACAGCATGAAAATTTCATTCTCATATTTAGAAATTAGAAGAAAATGATAGGTTCAATTGTGGAAAAAAATTTTCTGTATTAACTTGGACATCCTATCCTTTCAAAGAGATGAAGAAATTAGAAGAAATTAGTTTATTGAATTCACATATACATGATCTTTTTGGCAATATGCATGAAGTCCTTCTGTCTAGATATCAAGATAGATTGACCCTTGAAGATATGTTCTATATCCTTCGTAATACTAGAAAGGGTAATATGGTATTGAATTTTTTTCTAGCAGAGATGACCTTAATACTAGAATCGATATGGAGATCACGAAAAATGATGTTGTTATATGTGTAGGTGTGTGCCACTCATGATGGAGTTCTTACACTGTATAATATGTGAATAAATTAGTCAAAAAATATTTTAAAACAATACATGTGAATGAAGGGTAATTTCAAGGTAAACTAGGATTTTTGGTAATCATAATTATGAATAACGAGGTATGATATAACATGAAATCATTAATACAACATGAGAATGCAATAAAAATATAAAAGATTTCATAAAAATAAATCAATGTTAACAATGAGGATACAATCACATTGTGGATAGAGTCCCATTATGGATTAGGAATATTCCCTAATCCAAAAAATGATGTATCATTAGACCTAAACATTACTCAATTCATTGAAGCAATATATAGGCACACCCATAATTTTCATATCATGCACATGTATTGGTGTGAAACATTGATCATATAATATAAATATGCATTTTATCAATTTTAATCCCATGATAAAGGCACGTGTATTAAATATATTGAAGTACCAAATAAATAAAAGACAGGTATACCAATGTGAATTTTTTTTAGTGGAAATAAGGATTGGTACTCACCAAAAAATTATTGTTCATGACAAAATAACATGATAATTTCAGCCACAGAACGTGGGTATGTAAAGGTTAATGGCAGGGTTTAGTGATATTAAAAGCATTATCTAATCACATAGAAATAATGACTACAATAATAGGGAAATGGTAAAACATATTTCAACATTTTGAAATAAAATTCAAAATGATGAATATAATGAAGGTGTTTAAATAGAATGGGAATGAGAGGATCCCTCACCTTTAGAGGGTGTTTCAATAAGCTTGGGGGAGATTCTTAAGAGAATGAGTTAACATTGTGGGGAATATAGAGTTGGAATGGAAGAGTAATGTAATGATCCAATTGACATTCGTTAATATTAATTGTCATTCAATTTTTTATATATAATAAAATAGATGATAATTTTTTATTAATTTCAAAACATTTGTTTTAGAATCTCTATGATACAAAAATCAAAAATAAAATACTTCCAGTGAATGTTTCCCATGGTTCCTACTAAATTTATGCGGTCTTCTTCTTTTAAATTTTTTAGAACCTATGTCATTAAAATAATAACATAGGTGATGTGGATGTGAGTCGTATTTGTAAAGTTTTTATTTTAATGAATTCGAATATAATAATAGTTTTGGAGGATTCATTATGGAC
Source organism: Viscum album (assembly GCA_963277665.1). Taxonomy (NCBI): domain Eukaryota; kingdom Viridiplantae; phylum Streptophyta; class Magnoliopsida; order Santalales; family Viscaceae; genus Viscum; species Viscum album. The sequence goes on along the minus strand of OY728140.1, from coordinate 2,025,763,847 downwards.
TTAATTGAATTAATAAAATAAATAAAAAACTCATTATTATAATAGGAAAATATATATATTTGGTCATGGATTCCATTTTGGGAATATATTACATCAATTTTAGTTTATTAGGATGTCAAAATGTATATGGTATATTTATATATTATTTAATTTTTACCCGAAAAATTGGTTATCTTAGAAAATATCAAAGAAATAATTATTCCATAATTATGATTTGTTTGTTTATATAATAATATTTATTTTATCTATAAAGTTCATGTTGTATGATAATTTTCACAAGTAATAAAATCCCCTTTTAATGAAAAATAATGGGTTCTTAATAATCGTTTTGAGACCCTTACGAAAATTACATTTGAATTCATAAAATTAAATTATAATTTTTTAATGTATTTAATTTAATAAGAAAAATGCATTAGAATAAAATTTATTTCAAATGTTATTCAATTTATGAAAATGTGTTTCTTAATTAAAACATTATATTTTACAAAAATACAAATTATGATTCAATTTATGAAATATTTTTTTATTAAACTCGTTATTTAATCATTTATAACTTACAAATAAAAGAGATCTATATAATCAATTTTCTATTACAAATAAAATATTCAAATTCATGATGTTAGGGTAAATATACATAACCATTTATTACACTGGATAATTCCCTATGTGTAAGGTGCATGATGGTGATACTTTATTGGGGTGGTTCGATATACATGGTTTGGGCTGTGATTTTAAGGATATTGATCATTTCCTATAAATGGTTCTACTCAATGTTTTTTAAATATCATCTGGATCATAGTCATGGGAAAATCGCATGGTCAATATCTCTCATTTAAGACCTGATAAACATGCTTTATAGGGAAAGATCCTAATAGTATAGATATCACTTCCTTGGTCTTTTCCAATTGGAAGTTTTATGACCCTATTTATATACTAATAACACAATCATTGTTCAATGACTATATTATCCATGGTTAGGATTAATAATAGTGTTTTAAATTATACAAGTTATAATTTAAAATTTTCCATAAACCAAAGTAGTGATCATTTTTTCTAAAATTTCATTCCTCAATAATGAATACACTAATATAATGAGATAATTTCATTTATAAATGTTTGGGACATTATATTTTCTCCCCTTCATAAAATTTTCCCACAATATTTTATTTCAAACACTAAAAAAAATTAGGTGCATCTGTTTCATTGCTTTTTCTAGATAACACATAAGTACCACTAACATTTGGTTCCAGCATGGCACTTTGACAATGCAAGTAGTTTAGTTTCATAAAATATTATATCTATGATCTAAGATATTCACATGATTATCCTAATATAAATTATCATTCTAACACAGTCCCACCTATAGTTTAAATACATGTTAGGGATCTGGAATGTACATCATCAAGTGGGATACATGAAACTCATTATGAACTTGTGATAATTTAGCCGAGAGTGTTAGTTTATTGGCCACAACTCCGATGCAATCAGGGATCTCAAAGGGGCTGATGTATCTTGGAATATGTTTTCTATTATTCTGAAACATCATGAACTTCTTCCATGGTGATATAAAAAGGATCATTATATCTCCAACCTCTTACTCTTGATAACATCAATGATTGTCTACATAGATTTTATGAAAACATAATTCATATTTCATATAAGAATAAATTGTTTAAACAGACTCTATCATATCTTGGATAAAATAAAGTACCATTAGATTCTACTCTCATACATTATCCTAACATGTCATTGTCGAAAACTTCTTACAAAATAAAGATTCAAATAGTGGAATTGGAATAATAGTATAAGAATTATCGTTATATGAGAACTCTACTAGGGAAAGATGTTTATCCCAACATACATGGAAATCAATTGAACATGATCTCAACATATCCTATAGTGTTTGAAGGGTTATATAATCCTCAATATCTGTTTTAGGGTGATGTGTAATGGTGAATGTTAGCTTCAAATCCAAATATAGCTAGAGGAATATCTTGAACCTCAAGGTAAACCTAGTATTTGAATTAGATATCTTAGAGAGTGGAATTTAGTATAATCCTACTATTTACCAAACATATATCCTAGTGAGTTAGTGAAGAGATAAATCTTCCTTGATATTAATAAACCATGATGACATGGTATGGTGACTGACTTCCACCCAGATGGAATTATTTTTTAGGGGTCCTAGTGAGTGATATGAAAAAATGTGTGCTTATTTTTCCAATTTATATACTAGTATGAGAAATGGATACATCATACACTTAGAATTATTTTTAGCCTTGACTTGTTTGTATACCAGGCATTATTATACGAATTCAATAATATACATCTTCACGTTATCCAAAAATTGTCATTCTTCAGATCCCTATAAATCTATATAATACCAAAATGAATAGATAAGAATGATCTACACAATTCATACATAAGTACCTATATTAGTTATGATATTAACAGAACATATATCCCAGATCCAAACCATGTAACTCCATCATCAGAAAAGTTGAACTCTATAATATTTGCTACCTTCTAATTCAACAATTAATCATCCTTCAGGATCTCATTGATCCTATAAAAAAATAGATGGTTGAGTTTTTTATCTAAGAAATGTTTGATAAAGATCCATTCGTTACTCACTTGTTTATCCTCTATGTTCCCAAAAAATACATGATCCATTATAATCTTCATCATGGATAGAGTTTAATGATCATTTATTTTAGAAAATATACTACTTTTATTGATTTCCCTAGATGGTAATGGATCAAAAAATCTGAAACCTTCATCATCTATAACTATATCCAGTGGAGCCCATTGAGATCATTTTGTGAAAATACATAGTTGAGGCTTTTATGATCAGTATATATGTCACACTTCTCCCCATTGGGATATCTCTATAAAAAATTAATGTTAATATAACTATATCTAATTCCTGGTCACATGACGGATAATTCTTATCATGGATCTATATATAGAGGGTAGCATATTCTATCAAATTTTCATCATTCATGAGTACAAAACCCAATCCTTTTTTAAAGCATCATTATAAATCAGAAATCCTTCATAACTGGTGAGTAATGTGAGCACACATGTAGTGATACAACATTTATCTTGATTTTTAAAATCCTCATTCTCACTTATTAGTCTAGAAAAAATTAACACCTTCCATGTTATATTAAATATTGGGCATGAAAATAATGAATTTGTTTTCACAAATCAATGCCAGTACCCAACCTATCTAAGGAAACATAGAATTTAAACCATAAATTTTGGTTTGTTTCATCTTTAAATTGCCTCAATTTTTGAAGGATCCATAGATATTAATTTATTGGTGATAAAATTCCCCAATAATGTCACTTTATCGAACAAAAACTATCATTTACTATTCCATTCATATATATTTTGATTCTCCATGGTATTCATTATAGTATTCAGATGTTCCCAGTGTTACTCCTTTTTTTGGAGTATATAAGAATATTTCATATGAAGACAAAAATTGTTTTTCTAGGTAATCCATCAAGACTCAATTTCTCAAGTACATGATGATATTTGGAACATTAGCAAGTCTAGATAGAATTAATATGAACTTGTAGTTACCTTAACTTATAAAAGAGTGGTCTTGGGGATATCTGCTTTCTTCACCTTTACTCCATAATATCATGACCAATGATCTACATTAGAAAAGTATTGGGATCCATCCAGCTAGTCAAATAAGTCATAAATCCATGGAAGAGGAGACCTATTATTTATTATGATCTTGTTGAGATCATAATAACCAATGAATTAGAAAATTGACCAATCCTTTTCCCTGATGAAGAGAACAGGTGCACCCCATGGTGAAGCACTTGGGTGTATATACCATTTATCCAGACTCTCCTACAATTTTTTCATGATCAATTAAATTTCCACAATAGGTGATCTATATGGGGTACTGGTTATTGAAAAATCTATAAGTACAGAATATTTTGATAAATAAACCTCAGAATTTGAAGGAATACAAGGAAATTATTTCGGAAAAACCTCAAGGAATTCCCTTACAATGGTAATGTAATCGAGGTTAATTATTCATTTAGTGTGAGTCATTTAATAGATTTACACATTCTCACAAGGAAATATTATCCATTCTTGAGGTGCTTGTACCAAAACAATTAATCCTACTCCATTAAAATGTAAATACTTGGAGGAAAATATGAAATGAGGAGGTCAATTTACTTTTATATTTTTTTTGTTTTCTATATATAATTGAAGCTACTCCATACCTAGAATAACATGGAATTATAGTAATGGAATTGTCATAATGTTTAATGGAATGTTTATCTCACAAATTTGGAATGTGGAGGATTTATATTCTTAATATGCAATAATTCCCCCATTTTTTATTTTCTCCAATAATTTTACTTCCATATTTTGCAATGGACATTGAATAGTCATTATATACCTATGCGTTATGAGAGAATTTGTAGAACAATAATAAAAATGTAAATTAATTATCATTGAATGAATAACTATCATACCAATAAACTGTTAATTTTTCATGATCCACTTTATTAGTTGTTATTGAATAAGTTATCCCATGATTCTTTATTGGTTATTTGCATTCACTATATCCAACAATACTTGGCTTAGGGAAATGTATTACATCATTCCCATGTTCATTGTAATTGAAACAGTACAACATTGGATGTGGTTTAATTATAGAAATCCTTTGTTCTATCATATTGGTATATTTTTTCCATCATCAATCAGTATCTCCATTCCATATCATCACACACCTAAATAATTTTTTTATCCCTCTTAGGAAATTTTGACGAGGCTTTTTCCCAAATTTATAACAAGTGGGATTTTGTAATTTGTTTCCACTTTTTGGTTTATTTATCATTTATCTTTAATGAATCTTTATTTTATAATTATTATCCCTTTGAAAACCTAAATAATACCTGATCATAATTTTGATTTTTATGAAAAATAATAAAATTTTATAATATCTTTCAATGTCTTGATTTTCGAAAAAATGATGTCACAACTTGAGCCTACTTAGTAAGTATTAAGTATTACATTTAGGGGTAATGAAAAATCAATAGGTATATTCTACTAGTCTTGTGATGTTTTCCTCAAATGAACTACTTGATTCTTCATCCTTTTTGTTGATAATAAAGAATTACCAATCGATTTTATTTGAAGAGTGCGAGGAAAATGTTTATTGAAAACCATTTTATTGAATTCCATCCACTCAATCACATCTATCACCACCTCAAGATTTATATTTCTAACCAACACCCATAATTTATTAGTTTATCATTCAATTTGATTAACATTAAATAAACTCTCTTGATTATATAATTTTATTATGGAAAAAACCTTCTTAGTGGATTTGAGAATTATTCTTGATTAATTTTTTGGTACAAAACATAAGTCAATTGAGAATGCATCATCTTGAATTTTGTGATTGATATGCCTTTCTAGTTGGGAATTTCATTCATATAGTTACCACATTGTCCCTCACATTTTTTGTTGATACAATTTCCCATATTCTAAGCATTTGAATAAAACTAAAAGAAAATATTAGCGATTTTAATTTGTAAATTATTAAAGGAATAAATGAGGATCCTTAAAAAATAAATTCATAACTCATTAATTATATATATCATTTCACCAATGAATTTAATGGTTTAGATATGTGTTATCCATGATCTTTTTCTTCATATAAAATATTATACGATTTTTTGTTCCCTTAATATTGGTTTGTAAGGATCTTGACAATTTACCCAAGAATATAACCCTAGAGTTTCAAACTAGGTATGCCGAATGATTCATTTTCATACACTATTTTATAACCATGTTTATCTCAATTTACCATTTTATATGTTATTACACCTAGGAACTACTGTTCTAGAACAACATGTACTTGTACGAATGATAAAAGGATGTATTTTATTAGAAACCTCTTAATTTTTACCTTACCAAAATTCATTAACGTTTTCCAATTCCTAGTATTATCGTTCTAAATATCACTTGTGTTTTCTAATAGAAATCCAAAAAATAACTAGATGTTCATAAGATACCAAGTATGAAAACCCATGTCTTCAGTACACATTAACACTTGATATATTACATAAAAAGTAAAAATATTACAACCCATAATATAATGAGGCCTTGTGTGTTTTTAAATTAGTTAGATAACATAACAACATGAAATATAAATTTTTTTTAATTATTTATTAACTCAATAACATGGCCTTATATTCCATTGATCCTATAATAATTCACAGGATAACATGGAGACATACATATGAAAGAGGTGATCTATACATCCTAGTGAGGGAATTAAAAACAATAGTATAAGGTAAATAAATACATGAGAAACAAGAGACATATCTTGGAGACCAAATTAGGGTGAAATTGTAATATTGAATAATTAATCATGATATAACATAAAATCATAAAGGCAATAATGGAATGAAACAAAAACATAAAACATGCCATAAAAAAGTCAACGATAACTACTAAGAAAATATAACACGGTGGATCGACACCCATAATGTATTATGTTTACTACCAAATCCCATACATGAATTCTTAATAGACTAAAACATTAACAAATTTATTTTAGTGATATCCTGGCCACAAATTCCTTCTCATCTCATGTATATGAATAAGTGTTCCACAAGGATCATAGAACATAAATATGCCTTTAATAAATTATAATACCATGATGAAGGAGTGTGGGTTAATATATAGAAATCTATAGTAAATGAATGATATTTACAAATTGTTAAATACTATTATATAGAAATAAGTATGGGTATTAAAAACAATAATATTTAGTATTAAATAATTGATGGATAATTTCAGTAGTATAACAGGGGTATGTAAAGGGTTAGGGGAGGGTTTAATGAGTAAAAAGGGGTCTCTAAACACATTTAAATCATAGTGAAAATATTATATAAACTTAAAAATGTATTCCAACCTAATAGAGTTGAAATAAAAGGCATAATTTACTGAAGGTTCATGATAAAAAGGAGATGGAGGGTATCCCTTCCTATGAGAGAGCACTTCTAAAATCAAGGATGAAGCTTCGAATGATACTAGGGGAACATTGGACGAATAAATTGGGGGAATTATCGATTGACGTAATTCTATAATGGATTTAGTTTAGTGTAATTGTAGTTTTGGTGGGCTTATGTGGTAAAAGAGAGGGAACCTTTAATTAACAACCATATTTAGGTTTTCAAATCTATATGATAATGTTATCAAAACCAAAATAATTAGGTTGTGGTTTTCATTGGTTTTTACAAAATTTACATGGTTTGAATTATTATATGGGTTTAACAACTGATCTAATTAAAATAATAACCATGGAAATTTGAAAGTGAGTTATGTTCATAAAGAATTGATTTTAAACGTTAAAATATTATTATGGTTTTGGAGGATTAATTTAGGATTGATGTGGTTCATTGATTCATAACTCTTTATTTAATCCTTTTATTTATTTTCAAGGAATGTGAATAACTGGTGTGAAATACGAAGGTTTTTGTATTAAATATAAATTTTGAGCATTATTTAAATAAATCTAGATTTAATTCAGTTTACTATTGTTATAACAACTATTACTCTACTTATCGAAATTTCGTGATAATTGATCTTTAAGGTTCTTAATACAATGTGATACAGGTCATTCAATAGCATATTTAGACAATTCATTTATTTAAAGGTCCATACAGACCACCCAAGAAGGGATACAGAATCTATCAAAGGATATAGACTAGATTTCATGTTTTATGTTCGTAGCTCGATCAAGAATCCCAAATTTGTGAATATTACCCCATAATTAGAAGGAAATTCCATTAAATAATGGAAAAACTTACTGTCTCAACTAAATCCAAAAGGGCCACAATGGAATCATAAAAACCTACCCCACAATTTTGGATGGGAATTGTAAACATCCCATCATTATTTACATTCCTTCGAATGCAATTGATAAATATTAATGAAATTTTGTGGGTATAAATTAATGATATATGCATGAAACTTCGTAGAATAAATTGTTTGTATTCGAGGTAATATTCATAAAAATTTATAGTAGAACATGGTTTGGGAATATATCCATAATAATGGATACAAATGTCCATTGTCCGCTATATTTATAGGGTTAACATTAAATATCCTTATCTATAACATTTTAAAAGATGATTTATCAATATTTGACTATATAAATGGCCATATTGGATAGGAAAAATGAGGGGAACATTTGAAAAAGAAATTGTCCACCATCACGGGATACAAATGCACTCCCTCTTCTCGATGAAAAATGTTGCAATTTTAGAACTTATGATTATATATTTTCATTACCTTATCATTTATAATTTATTTGTATGACATTAAAAATTATTTTTTCTAATTTATATACCTTTTCTCCACTCTTTATTTAGGTTCATTTCAATTCTCTTTCATTTTTAATCTCATAAGTGTTTGAGTTGTAATTTTTTTAAAAATTAATGAATGTATCTTTTTATTATATTTTAATTATCCAACCTATGTTTGGTAAAATAAATGTTCTTAAAATAGTATAAATCCATTTAAAAACACTTTTATTCTTTTTTATCTGATTCAATCAAAGTCATGTCTTCCCACCTTTTCACATTCCAGGTTTTTGATCGGCGCACTGATATTTTACTAATCATTATTTTTATTTTCATTATAATTTATAACCCTAGTATAATATACTTTATTAGTAACCATATAAATGGATCATTGAATCATCCATTGTGGTGAGTCATAATTTGGGGACGTCATGTGATTGATATATTTATCTCACTAAATATTCATTACGTTTTCATTGGGAAGGATAAAACAAAAATTTCATGGATTTATGATAATTTTTGTTTATTTTTTGCATTTCATGGAAAACTAGAACCATAAAAACACTACCATAATAATGTACTGATTTATATTTGAACCCTAGTTATGATATTTCCTAGAATATTCCTCAATATTTGGGAATTCTAAAAACAATCATCTTTTTATGTGAGTGTTAATTTAATGATATATAACCAAAAGCTCAAGGATATCATAAGCCTAATTAAACAATAATAAAATAACCTGAAAATTTAAAAATTTGATAAAAAAAATTCATCCCTTAATTAATTTTATTGATATATTTAAATACCCACCATTCAAATGATGTATCAAAAAAAATCTTCAATATAAAAAGTACCATCCCCAAGGATTCATCTAGAGTGTCACTATAAGAACTCGAAGAGCAGCAAAACATTTCATGGATAATATATGATAGTATTTCGTGCCTAAAATGGATCCATTTCTAATGACGGTGAAACTAGTAGTTGTTTGTTTTTTATTAATGAAAAAATTCCAAAAAAAGATATATTATAAAAATATTCAAAGAAAAAACTCTATTCCCAAAAAAAATCATAACATGAAAAAAACATAATGAAAACCCCTTTTCCCTAATCCATGAAAATTTCTATGAATTATATATAGCCTCCAAAACAATACATTTTATTTTTTACCCATAATAGAGATAAATTTTCATTAACATTGAAGGAAATGTAGGGATACTAAAATAAATCTAGAACCATTCATTTTCCATCCAATTATTGTAGACATGTAAAATCCTAAGGAGAAAACCTTATAATAACTCACTCCCAATGATATTAATTACCAAACCTTGGTATTGAATATCATAATATTTAGTCTTATTTCAGACTCAAATATTTGTTTGATTCATCTTCTCTATTATGTTCATAGGCCATCTAGTAACTATCTACAACTTCGCCTAAAAGAGTTACATGCATTTTATCCATCATGAAGCCTCGAGGAGTTTTGAAAGGGAAGATAAAATTTCAAAAATTCCATTTCTCCATATCTAACTCTGCCAATTCATGGATCTACTATACTATTGTTGGTTCCCTAAACTCAATAATTGTATTGAAGCCACTCTTATTAGAGAAATAATTCCATACTTATCCAATAGCTTCAATCTGAAAGGAAATTAGTGGCATCCTTCAATTATCAAATGAATAATTATATATGTACTGGGGAGGTTCAAAAATATTTTATCATCTTTACCACACAAGCTAATATGTGACTAAATATTTTTCCAATACTTCTATGAGGGGTTATTTGATGTAGACTGAACTCTCAGTGCTATCTAATGTTGTGGTGATCCTGTAGAAATAACTCATATAGTTGCATGAGATATCATATTCCACATTGTTGTATATATACATTAATACCACACTCATTCATATTCTCATGTTGAAAAATTCTAGGGGAATCAATCCATAGAGCCTAACAATATGACAAAGTGTATGTGAGAACTTACCGATGTTGTGAGTCAACTAAGTATAGATGCTAAAGACCCAACAAATTCTTCTAAATAATATAAATGCCATAGTCCTAAAAAATATATAATCTGCAGATCACCAGCTCATCTAATCAACACATGTTCATAGATTCAAGTTTATTCATATGATACTTATAATCCAAGGGAGGAAACCAAAAAAATTATCAATGGAACACCAAATGTCAAAAATTAGTTTGGTTCCATAGAAACTCTACCTATCCGCACTATGATGCATTCTATTATACTGATAAATATAGATTGAGCTATGTTAATCTCATGTCTCATCCCCTCAGTCGCCTCTTCAAAATCCAACCCATTCCAAATTTGGTTAAGGTGTTCATAATTTTCAATAACTTCATCAATTTTTTCCTCAACATCAAAAGATAAATCATTATCTGTCTCCTCCTATATTCGACTATCCTAGTGATCCTTCTCAATTCCAAAAACAATACGATAATTTTACCAAGAACCAAAATCAAGGAAACCCAAATGCAGGACATTCCTCTTCTTCTACGAAAATATGCGAATGTGTTGTGGAATAGTTTTCCCTCTCCATCCATTATATCCTCAAAAACATTAAAACAAGAAATTATCAACATTAATCCCTCAAAAACTAGTAAAAAATAAAATTATTTTGAACTCCAATCTCGACCATTTTCCAACACTAATGGTAATGTTATTGCAATTATAAATATATCAAGAAATAAAATTTATATGCCTCATGATGAATCCTTTTAATCCACTTAAATATTGAGTTGGAAAAATAAAATAAAAATAAACAGTAAAAACAAACTAAAGCAACTCCCGCACCACATTATATTTCTGTAAGGAACCCAAATCTATTTCCTCAATCTATCTTTAAGAAAAATGAACCATTTTAGGACAATTATTAAATTATTGACATGTTTATATGGTTAAAAATTATCATTCCCATCATAGATGTCATCAATGGAATCCTTATGTATTAAAATTTTATTATAAAATTGTGAACCAATAAAATACAACATAATACCTTTGAAAATTTTTCATCCTGTCAATATGTACCCATAAATTGAAATGATCTTCGGAATATTATGGTTTAATTTCAAAAATAGGTTTCCAACTTAGATGACACACTCATAGAACTTGGATCAAAAAAAATGTCATGGCCAAATCTATCTCTTACGATCATGGTATAGGTCCCCTTCACCCAATGAGTGTTTTCATCCTATTATCCCATTAATGCACTACCTATCTTGAGGGAATTACTTAGGATTCCTAGTTCAAGGCAATGATCTTATATTCCTAATTGATTATTATGTCATAGAAAAGGAAGGTGAGATAAATTATTTACAATCTCATATTTTTCTTCGAATACCCTTTCTCATGAATTCCATAACCAAAATTTATGTCCAGGATTGTATATTATCTGTGGAATTTGGTGACCAACTGCAAGAGGAAAATATTTTTCATTCCATGTGATACCAATATGAGATGCAGTCTATATTCTCTATACATGATTCTTAAGGTATATTTGATAGTGTATTAAACACTAACCGATTATGTTATTTATATTCCAATGATATACAAGATTACATATTCTTCCTCAATATTAACCACTTAATTAATGAATGAGTTTCTCTTTTCCAATCAAGTATAAACTCTATAGATCTATGAAATATAGAAAAATCTTTGTAATTCCATCTTAAATATGATCTACACTTAGATAGTAATGAGTAAAATGAATTAGCATGATCATTTTTTGATTTAATAAATTTTATCTAACATTCATCATTTTTTATCGATGAACAAAAATTTTCCATTATAAGTCAAGTAAAACCTGAACTAATATGATTATATTATCCCAATGCAAATGAATTTTGTTAGATTTGTTCACTCATTAATAAATTGATCAATAGTAAAGATCACGATGACCATTATTTGTAAATTCATATTGATATAATGGATCTTGAAAAATCTATTTAGTCTCAAGTCCCATTTGATCCTCATAACTCCATGATAGAATGAAATGAAAGTTATTAATTAAAAAATCTGGAATCTCATACTATAACATCATATTCTCTGAACCATAGATAAATACACCATCATAATTGAATCATCTTCCCAAACATACTAGAATAAAAAATTAACAATCAGTGGACTTCATCATTTCTCATGTTTTGGTCCAAATGGATTATACCCACATTCTATTCCCCATATGTTTGAATTACAATCCAAAAAATAAGGAATTGAAGAAATTATCCAATTAAAAATGGGGCCTCCAAGAGGATATTTTTTTCTGTAATCACTTTGATGTTGATAAAATAAGTTGGCCACCATCAGACTATAGGTATTAATTAAAATAGTCCAGCTACAGAGGAAATAAATTAAGTTCTTATTTTGGTGGAAACTCATTATTTATTTTAAATTTTTGAAATGTTAGTGTTTTAGTTGTTCATTTAAAAAAAATTAATTTTTCTTATAGATTATAGTGTTGTTAAAGTAAATTTTTCAAAACATCACCTGAGCAGACACATCCCCTTGGAACCACATCGATTTCCACCAACCTAACACTTGAAAGAGACATAAACCCAATAAATAAAAACTATTGGTATCCTCTTTAACATGAACCCCCTATCCATTTATTACTCTTCCTTCTCATTCTATATATTTATTTATAATTTTCATTGTAATTTAATCATTATCAGTATATTTGTTTTTAGCACATTCTTTTTAAAAACATTTTTTACACATCTTATTTTTTGTGGGTGTGTATTTTGAAAAAAATACCAAATACCAAATGAGTCAAAATCACTCACCATTAAATTTTGAAATATTTTTCAACCATTTTGTGTAGTTCAATATTCATTCTTTCAACTCAAGTTTTTTCTTATATTTATCGTAGGCTTGGGAATGTTTTTTTTGACATGAACAGTAAATTTTGAATGATCAAGTTTTATTTGGAAAGTTATTCTCCAATAATTGTGAGGAATAAAATCATCGTTCAGGTCAAGATCACCTATGAACATATTTCATATTGTGTTTTTTCACTCCAGAATGTGAGTCTTTCGTTTTTTGTCATTCGAGATGAATTTCCTACTAGTGAATAAATTAATATAAAAGGATAATTTTATAAACCACTATAGAATAGAAACTCCCAATTATCCTCAAATTACCCATACATCCATCCTCTATTTTAATGCACATTCATACCATTAAAAAATTTTTTTTTGATAGAAATATTATAATCTCAAGACCTTGTCCCAACTAATATTTACATGGATTTTAATTGCATGATTTATTGAAAATTATGTGTGGGGTGTAATGGATTTCATTTTGAGTGTTCTTTCATTTAATTTTAGTGATTCATCATATTCATAGAGGAAATCATCTTTTTATGTATAAGGGTGTTGTTTTCATTTGGGAAATTTTGGCAATGGAATCATGATTATGTTAATTTGAACATGTTATTGAAATTTCTTCATTGAAATTGAAAAATATGAATGAATGATAAATAAAATGAATGTTTTGTGTCTTTTGATGGTCAAAAATCAATATTCCACAACATTTTATGTTGATAGAACTATTAAAATTATTTTTTTGAGGCGATAAAACAAGTTCGGAGTGATGTGTGTGGTAATTTTGGTATGTTGAGCTTCCAAAATAATAAATGATATGAAATAACACTTTCTTCATATTTTCTTGTGTCATTCAATGTTGATGTGAGTTTTGTAAAAAATTTATGTTTTTCAACCTATTCTAATATTCTTTTTATTTTTTGTATTCTTTCACAAAATCATGACCTTTTAAATATGTGCTTCCAAAATATTCAATATCTCTTTTCCGAAAAATTTTAGTTGTTTTAAAATGTTGAAGTTCTACCCAAATTATCACTAATTTTGAAATTATATTCCAACCATTACATAGACACTAAAAACACACTAGAATGACTACTTTATACTTTTTCATTTTAAAATAGAGAATGTCAGCTGAGAGCTTATTTAAACTATATGGTTTTTTACCTTTGGTTGGTGAATGAGTGAACCACCATAAATAAATTTTTATCATCTAGAGAGTAGTGAGTTATATGTGACCATGTTTTCCATGTCTTATTTTGAACCTGAAAAAATAATTTTTTTTGGAAAATTATTATTGATTTTTTTTGGAATTAATTATAGAAGAATGAACTATTTTTCACCCCCTAATTCGAGAAAATCAAATAAAAAATGGTGAGTAAAAATGATTTATTTGTATTTTTATATTTGATTTATATTTTAAAATAATCATGAATAATTGTGCAGAGTTGATTTTATTTATTTATTAATATCTTTTTATCTACTCTATTTACAAATTTTCAAAAAGTAATAACATAATTGGTTTGAAATAAACAAGATTTAATATTAAATATTTCTTTTGAGTGTCATTTTAATTAACACGTATTCAAATAATTTTATTGTTTTAATTATAAATATCACCTTAATTATACAAATTTAGTGTTTAGTGTTTTTATAGTTCATAATTTTATTTACTACAAATCATTAAACTAGATCTTGGGCCAATTCTTCCATTTGAACGGCTATATGTGCCACACAAAAATGCCTATAAAATTGTCAAAGAAAATGGACCATCTATAATGTTATATTTTCTAGGCTCAATAATGAAGTCTAAATTATTGAATGTTCCACTATAATACCAAGTAAAAATCATTACATTATGGATAAAAATTTTATGGCCCAACTCAACCTATACATGGCCTAATTTAGGCATAAAATCTATCTTACGATTATGGACATGATTGGAAAATATCCAACTTTTATTGACTTTTATCCCAACAAAATTGAAAATTGGAGCTGAAATTTTGTGGAGAGAAACTGAATATATAGGATAAAAACTTTTTAGAAGAAATCTTTCTCATTTTATGGAATATTTATAGAAATAAATTAATTCACATTCATAGTATGAAGAATCTCTACTCAAAACTACACAATATCACATGGTTTGAGAAAAATGTACAGAAATATTGCTAAATTTTTTTAATGGCCACAAAATAGGGAGGTTGAAATTTACATATCATTTTACAAAACATTAATTAAAAAAATGTATTAATATTTGGCTATATAAATATGAAAATTGGCAAGGAAACATGAGAGGAATAATTGGAATATAAATAGTAAAACACATTAAGCTATATATACACTCTCCTCCTATCCTAGAAAAGGTTCGAATTTTAAGATATTTGAAGGATATATTTTTATGAGAAATATCTTTTCCAAATTCCATGTGTGACCTTCAAAAATCAATTTTATACATGATATTGTAGGACCCCGGGACACCCTGAGAGGGGAGGGGTGAATTAGGGTGTAAAATTTTCTTTTAAACTGATAAATATTGTTCCCACATTGGTAGGAACTAGTCAATCTCGTATGATGGATATGATCAGAAATAAAACATTCACATGCAAAGATATGACACAACACATTTTACTTGGTTCACCACTAAGGGCTACGTCTAAGGAGCATACACCGACAGTTTGTTGGTCTTACCTAATTCCACTATTCTTCAATAGTTGTGGATTACAATGGTTCGAGGATAGTCACTCTGTTCCAAGATCACAAACATTACCAATGTACAAGGATAGCCCACCGCATCCCTCGGGTCACTCCTGTTGACTCCCCCTATTTCACTGCCTCCGGTGAAGTCTCAGACTTTTTATAGACATGAAGGTCTCTTCAATATATTCAAATTGATGTCTTTGTCTCTTCTTAGCATGAGACTATGCTTGCATCGAAGACCAGAAATGTTGCACTCGAACACACTGAACCACTGGACGAGATAATAAGAAATGCGCGAACATGTTATACTTAAGATTTCACGCAACTCCTACCCTTTGGAACAAATATCACACTTTTGCACAAAATACTTGATTTTTGCACAGAAAATATTTTACGCAACAACCTCCTTTACACACAGCTTTGCACGGAACACATATTTTGCTCATTATGGAATTTTCCTCGCTACTCAGAGTACTTTTTCGCAAACTCAAATTTTTCACACAATGTCTGCATTTTCTCATAGCTTAAGCTTTTTTTATGCAACATGAACCATTTCACACAACTTGAACTTTTTTACGCAATGTATTCATCTTCGTTTCACCCATATAAAGCCCCATTCAATTCTAGAATGTTCACGGAAGCTTTAACAACTTCTTTATAGTAATGGAGAGAGATACAACTTTTACTGAGCATAGTCATGGACATATTGTTGACCTGTCAATTCCGGTGCTCAACAACTCCATTTTCCTGTAGAGTTCGCACAACAGCTGCCGCATGCTGTATTCCATGTTTTTCAAGGTAATTCACAAACATAATAGACCTGTAATCCCCTCCATTGTCAAATCGCAGGACTTTTATTATTCGTCCTGTATCATTCTTAGAAATCTGGCGATAATTTTTCATTCAATCAAGTACTAGTTATTTCATGTGAATAACCATTACACAAGACATTCTACTATAATAATCAATGAAAAGGACATAGTACCTCTCTCCATGAGTTCCTACGACATTTATCGGGCCACATATGTTAGTATGGATGAGATCAATAAGGTGTGATGCCCTTTTCTTCTTTGGTCGATATAAAATAAAGACGAGCTTCCCCCATATGAAAGCATCACAAGCCTTTCCCCATTCACATTTCAGAATGAGGTTATCCATGACATTATTCAGCATAGATATCTTTTCCATGTCTTATTGGTTAATTTTTTCCAGCCTTCGATGCTAGAGGTTGTTTTCTCCTTCAACAGAAAATAGCAAGAGTTTACTTTGCTGTCAACTAGATATAAGTTTCCATCTGTTCTATAGCATTTCATAAGAGAATTCCCTGATTTTCCCTTTATAGTGCAAACTTTTTGATTGAAATTTTCTATGAGATAGGAGTCACATGGTTGACTCACACTGAGAAGATTGTGGCATAGACCATCCATATAAATAATTTCAGTCTTCTTCATCTCTTTGATGGCGAGAAAATTATTCCCACTACCATTAATCTTCAAAGCACCATCATTAACCAACTTCACTGTTCCATCAACCTTTTTCTAATGTTATTAAAAATGTCAGCATTTCCTATCATATTTGGAGGGAATCCAGTAACAAGAATCCAGGTGATGCTGCTCTTTGTAGCTTTGAAGGCTACTTCTGCATGATTGTATTTATCAATTTTCTTATTTTCTTTCCAAGAGATATTAGATTTAGTATAATATATTGATTGACATCTAATTATTTATTCCACATAATCAAATTATTCATACCCATAATATTCTTCCAGAGGAGATAACCAATTTGTGAGATCAACACCATCAGGAGGGTGAATATTGACTAGTCTCTGAGTGTTTCATGAATCTCTCCTATCGAATCTCTACCTATAATAGATATCTTTATGGAAAAAGTTAGAACAATGAAAATAGTATCCACATATACTATTTCTTCTAAAATATGGAGGATATGAAGTTAGTGTCTTTTTTTGATGTCCCAGATCTCCCCCATTCAATTTGCTCCTTACCTCTTCGCAATATGACATGGTATGGCCCAGATAGCCACAGAACTGACACTTAAAGAAAAGAAATGTCTTCTAAATTGAATTTATCATCATACCATCTTCCTTGCGAGAATAGTTAGACTACCTGTCATTTCTTAATGTTTGACGATAATTTTCAGTTCTTCTTTTGTTTGTATTAAGGGTTTCTTTTTCAGCACTTCAGGAAATGTTTCAACATTTCCAACTTTCATCTTATCTTTCTTTTGGCTCTCTTCACTTCCAGATGTAGATGTCTTAGCCTCACTACAAATTCCACTCATTCCCATGAAAGATGGTATTTGTTCACTCATGATTTTTTCAACCCCATCTGAACCACACATGGCTCTTTCCTATAATTATTCTAATGAAAATCTTCCAAAATGAATTTTCTTCTTACCGTCATTTGTGGTTTATTGAAATTAGATTTTACTCTTAAGAGTAAAAAAATCTTCTTCAAGACCCTCAACAGTCTTGGATTTCTCTTCCAGTCTGGATGAAAGGTCATTTATGACCATTTCATGTTCTTCAATTCTAATCATTAGTTCCACAATGTCATCTGTCTTTCAAGGATTGAAGACTGAACTATCAATAGTTTTTCTAGTCAATCAATTTCTACTTCAATATCATCAATATATTCTGATGATTATTCAATCATTTCATTCTACTTATTGCATCTCTTATATTTATTCTCAATCTTGTAAAATTCATCCTTAATTTGAATCTTTAGATCACCATTATGAGTAATCTTATTATCTCTACCTTTACTGATCGAGGGTTTTGACTTTTTAATGGTAGCCAGTATGGAAGAATGATTTCTTGTTTTAAATTATGGTTCTTCTACTTCCCAAAATTCAATATCATCACCTTCCTCTTAACAAACAAAACTATACCTCTATATTTTCTTTCCATATTTGATGTCTCCCTTTTTGAAAAAACTTTTCCTAGGATTCTTGATGTCTTCTGCTTCACTCTCATCATCATTATCAATCATTCTTTGTCACTGAGAGGTAATGTGCCCAACTCTTCCTCAACGAAAACATGCAAGAGGTAGCTTACCTTTAAATATACCTTTTCCCTTATTCATATTATTGGATATAAGAGTAGGAATTTATTTTTCCTCATCTTCTTCACCACCACTATCTTATGAAATTTTCAGTTTTTCCTTAGATTTGAATTCCATTTTCTTCCTTACACAAGTTGTAGCATCTTCGGGATTGACACACATCTCATATGCCACTATACTACTTAACAGATCATTCATAGATATTTTAGATAGATCTTCTTCTTCAAGGGATGAAACCTTTTAATTGTACATCAGAGGAATTATTCTCAAGATTTTCATTACGATATCAATGTCTTTGATTTTTTCTCCAAGACCTCGAACTACTCCCACTACTTCAGTAATTCGATTGAATAATGAATCGACATTTTCATTAGGATTCATCTTTAGATCATCAAACTTTTTGTGTAATACCTGATGTTTCGCCTCTTTCACTTTGTTGTCTCCTTGATGGATGTTTTAATGTTTATCCCACATAGACTTTGTAGTGGTGAAACTCATCACCTTTAGATAGATCTGATCTGAAATAGCTTTAGTGATAGCATTCTGAGCTTTAGCATCAGCGACAAAAACATTTATGTCTCTATCTATCATAGCAAGCACTGTTGGATTAGTAACTAGTATTCCTTATAGAGTAGTAAATAGGACTTCCATTCTAAGGGATCTTAAATGATATTTCATTCTATTCTTACAAATCGGAAAATTACTTCCGTCGAAGATAGGTATTCCCCTAGCATTGACAACATTCTCCATGATGAAAAAGGACAAATCTAACACCAGAAACCTTTACCCACTAATACAAATTGTAGGACCCTGAGAAACCCTATGAGGGGAGGGGTGAATAAGGGTGTCAAATTTTCTTTTAATCATATGGATCTTGTTCCCAAGTTGGTAGGAACGAGTCAACCTTATATGATTGATATGATCAGAAATCAAATATTCACATGCAACAAGATGACACAACACTTTTTACTTAATTCACCACTAAGGGCTACATTAATGGAGCATATGCCGATAAGTTGTCGGTTGTACGTAATTCAACTATCTGTACTAGTTTTGGATTACAATGGTTCGAGAATAGTCACTCTATCACATGATCACTACCTTTACAAATGTAAAGTTATAGTCCACTACGTCCATCGGGTCACTCCCATTGACTCCCCCTGGAGAACAACCCCACCTTCAATATTGTTTTCTACTTGAACTACATTATCACATTACTAGCACACATTCTAAACATCCAATATGTATTGAAAACAAACACAAACCATACTCCAATTCATGCATAGAACCACTATGCTTCTAACAGATATACCATTCCTCTATTATTTATTTTCATATTCTTTTCTATTCACTTCAATTTATAATCTCGTAAGAGTTTGAGTTTTAATTTTTTGTAACTGTTAATGAAAGTATATAAAAATTATATTATAATAATCCCCCATATTTTTTTTGTAATACAAGTGAACATAGAATATTTTAAATCAATATAAAAATCAACCATATTTTTGGTTTATGTGGTCTAAAATACTCCCTTTTCTTAAACCTATATTTGTTTCTCCATAAAACTCATCACTCTAACTATTTTCATCCAGATTAATAACAATATATAGTTCTGAGAAAATAATTCATTATACTAAATCATATCTAGGGGATATCATGTTATTGAGATCTTTTTCTCATTAAATATTTTTTTGATAAAATTGTTTGTGTTAAAACATAAAATAACATATATTAATGCGATGTTTTGTTTAACATGTCGATTCCAAGGATTATTGAAACCATAAATATAATACCATAAATATGTAATGATGGATATTATAACCCAAGATATGTTATGTATTATATTAATTCCTCAACAATTCGGAATTATTATCAATATCAGGTAATGAATTGGGTGTTAATTTAAGGAAATATCACACAATTCTCAAGGATAACATAAGCTTAAATCCACAATAATAAACTCACCCAAATATTTATCAAATTTTTAAATCTAAATTAATCCATAAATAAATTTAATTATTCCCTGTAATCAAACCCCCCATTCAAAATAAAAATCATAAATAATAGACTATTAACACATTACCATCGACAGCCGTTCGACCTGAGTGTTACTGTACACATTAGCAGAGCACCAAAACATTGAACGGTCCATTGGTGATAGTCGACCAAGCCTCCATAATTTCAAAAAATAATCAAATAACATTAAAAACACAATATTCTAAATGGAATATAGATATATTGTTATGGATACATTTTAGAGAATATATTACAACAATTTTATGTCATTCTGATGTCCCAATACATACCATACATTTATAGTACATTTTATTTCTTAAATAAATTCAATTATCTCAGAAAATTATGCAAAAACCCGTTAACTAATTTTAATTTTATGATTTCACATGAAATATATATTTTATCAGAAAATATAACAGTGTATGAAAATTTAAACTATTAAAAAATTCCACATTTTTTAAAAAATACTGTTTTTTTTATAATTACATTTTACTAAAAGGTATGAAAATTATATTTGTATTATTAAAATTATAGTATCCTTTATGTTATCATAAAATTCATTTAATAAGAATATTTTATTAAAAAATAACTAAATTCACTAATTCTTGTATTATTTTAAACGATTGTCTTGATTGAACCTATATATTTTCGAAAAATATGATTTTTTTCTACTATATGAAATTTATTTTTTTATCAGACTCATTATTTAGTAATTTCTTAATTATTAGTAAAAGAAGAAAATATAATATATTTTATATTTAAAATTTATGTAAATTCTTATAATTAGGTTCTAGACACCTATCTATTAATTACACCAAAAAATTCTCTAAGGGTATTGTGTGTGATGGTGAGACCTTCTTGGAGTGGTCAAACATAAAAGGATTGGGTCATGATCACAAGGAGTTATGAATTTTCCAATAAATGGTTCCACACATTCTTTTGTGATGAATCTTAGATACTGGTTGGCCTACATCAAATCCAAGTGATGTTATCTCCCTCCTAGGCTTTGATAAACTAGATTCATATTCAATGATCCGACCTGTG
This sequence comes from Viscum album, assembly GCA_963277665.1. NCBI lineage: Eukaryota > Viridiplantae > Streptophyta > Magnoliopsida > Santalales > Viscaceae > Viscum > Viscum album. The sequence continues at coordinate 2,025,741,819 of OY728140.1, read as the reverse complement.
GTGGCCATTAGTTCTTTTTTCATTTTCAAATAGTCATTTCCCTAAACCTTTATATATACTCGTAATATTATCAATATTAGATTACTATATTATCAATGATTCTGATTCTTAACAAATTTTTAATTCCATACTATAAAACTTCTAAAGGTCCAAACACCAACACATTGATTTCTTTTCTATATTTACATATATCAATAAGGCATTTTATTATTTAATATTTTAATTTAATTTATTAAAGATAGATTCATTATAGATCTAACCATATCTTAACATCTCCATAGACTCATCCCATTGTATTCTAACATATGAACTCGAAATTCATATAAGCATCAACACAATGCTCCAAATACATGATTACTCCAAGAATTTATTCATATCTCAAGGTAACCATACAATTATAGTCTATCATTTGAGATCTAAATTAATGTAATCTCAAACACCAATATCCAAATCCATGTAAGCTATAACACCAATTTCTAAATCCATGGAATCTTTAAATGTGTTCGACAAATCCATGGAATCTCAAATAACAGTAACACTGACCACCACTATTGTGGAATCCTTGGTAGATAGAAACCAATAAGAATTGGAACATAGATGTTTATTGTACACCCATAAAAGGTGGATAATTTTTGTATTAACACAAAGACCCATCATCAATATCTGAGAACCATCGAGATTTGATGTTGATTTGGGGTGTAAGTTAACACCCAAAACTATCTATTCCAATGTTCATACATACCGAACATGTTTTTATATCAATGTGAAACCCCTGAGGGTCCCTAATTTCAAATTAGAGTATAAGAAAACTGACATTGGTCCTTAGTATTAGCTAGGTCTCAGTTCTAGGACTTAGTCTCAGATGGTCAAAAAATCATGTCGACACTATAAAACCAATGTTTCCAAAGGTCCAATATATTTTGTTCAAGGACATCAATTAGTTTTTATTAATGAAAATAAACAATTTTATAAAAATAAATATTATAAATAAATTTTAGGGCACAACCAAATAGGGTGATCCCTCACATAATATGCTATATAAATAAAGTATAAATTCCATGGTAATTTATGAGATTCCACATTCCTTTTTAGAAGTATTTCTAGTTTTTATATCGCCCAAAAAAAACATACACAAACTAAACCAATATTATCTTTCCCAACATGTCACTTATCACACTCTTAGGAACCTATAGAACACCAAAAAATGACTAATAATTAATAATAAATAAATATAATTAATTAAAATAGCTTATATACAATTTTCATAATACCTAATTTTCACTAAATGACGTTACGTCACCAAAACCATATCCAACATCACCCTAGGGGCACATATCAGACATTTTGGACTTCAAATAAAAAACTACCAAAGAAAAATATAATCAAAAAGTGTTTTAAATTAATTCTGTCGTAAACAAAATATAAAGGTATGGTGTTGTGTCTATTTTCATGAATGATAATATACAACTTGTAGATAATATCCATGGTAAAAGTCATTTTCATAAGTGTTAAACCTCCATCGTGTTCAGTTGAACCCACCATGTTCTAGTTGAATTATAACTGAATCCTTAATTTGAGAAAGATAAATCATAATGGAAGGGTGGAGATGCTTTATGGGGTTAATAGTTGAGTTAAAATAATTGAAACCAACATTGAGAATCCCCAAAATTTATTCCCTATCATGGGTATTCATAGGGAGGAATAAAAGAGGGACTTTTGTATAGAAATTTCATCTCCCAATGTCTTAATACCTATAAAATTCAAAGTTCCATGATACAATAGATGACCAAAATTTCCTTGTTAAAACACCCTTCCGATGTAACGTCCCGAGTCCGGAGCCCCTCCACTGGTGCCCCGTACCCGGTTCACCACATGACCTCAAGCGTGTTTCCCCAAACGCCAGAGGCTGCCGACTAGCAGCGAGGGCCTTGGTGAGTCAGTGGGGAAACTATGACCTCATTCGGTAAGTTATACAAGGTAAGAAAACAACAACAAATAGCTGAAGTAGTAAACAACATGCATATCAACAGAAACCAACAGCAGAAGCAATGTAAATATATAGCTATGATGAAAATGATGCAGCAGGTACAAGTATCTAAGGAAAACAGCAAACACAACAGCGTACTGAAATAAAAATGAAACCAAGTGAAAAAGGAAACAAAGTAAGCTCCTCAGCATCACGAGCCACGGCTCTGTCTCATGCTCCCCAGCTCCGGGCATAGTTAAGATCCGGAAGTAGAAGGGCCCTTGCCCTTATCTATACCTGAAACAACATAGTCCGCTTGGGCCCAAAAGCATGGCCCAAACTGGGTGTGAGATACAATACTAGTAGGCAATCACCCGATTATCTGTGCCTAACAGTCAATGAATACATGGAATGTAATAAAACAAGAAACAGTGAACATGAAAGCACAAGCAGCTACAATCCACAGTTCTAACAAAAGAAGTGCACAAGTAAAAAACCAGTAACAAAGGAAAAAGGTAACCCTCCGGGTAGCTCTAACAGACTAACCCCTATGGTTCAACCTATAAATACTAACAACCCTCTAGGTAGCACACATAGCCTCACCCCTCTGGTTCAGTTACGTAATTAAGCAGACTCTTTGGGGAAGCACTAACCGTCAATTCCCCCTGTAGTCTCGTATCGTGCTAGAGGCTCTCTGTGGAAGCACTCAACATCAATTCCCCCTATGGCCCGCATCGTGCTAATGGATCTCTGGGAAAGCACTCAACGTCAATTTCCCCTATAGCCCACGTATCGTAATTAAAAGACACTCTGGAGAAGCCCTTCCGTCAATTCACCCTTTTTTCTACTACTCTAGGTTCTAACCGTCCTAAGTATAACTTAACATGCTTATCGCGTGAATATCATCCAAGTAAACCTCAAGAACTACTTGGATATCAACTAAGGATCAACAGTAATAATAAAAAAATAGTTCCACTATCCTATGACTAGGCATGACAAATGGAAAAACACCAAACCAGAAGAATAAGCATGGAAAAGCAATCTGAGCACAAACAAAATACTCTAATCACAAGCAATAACCTCTACTAAAGCAGTCAAGAAAAGCCGAAAAGAAACAAGGGAAAAACAAGCAACACGCAATACCACGTTCATGGGTATTGGTGGAATTTTCACATAACATTCATTAACTTTCAACGGAAAGGAACAAACCACCTACCTCGATCCTAGGAGATCGATATACATGAACCTCGATGACAGATTCCCCTTGGAACGACGTAGATCTGAGAAAATGCACAAAACGCTCATCCTACGATAACATGGAAATGTGGAGGAATCATGAATCAAGGCTAAAGCAGAAGGAAGAACTCACTGCTGCGTTTCCAATGCAACTGACCATGCTCGAATCGGAGAACGGACGGCGAGGTAGGAGTTCGTCGATGATTCGGCCGTACGGGTCGCTTCGGACGGGCGAAAACTGAAGAAGAAGATGAATATTGCGGTTAGACGTGACCCTGGTCCGTTTAATGAAAAAAATAAAGTACACGGCATGTAATTTTGGAGTACACGGCGTGTACTTTAAATTTTCCGTACACCGAAATAACCGGCCTCCACCTCAGCCTTACACACCATGTGTGTGGCTCGGACAGGGCTTGCACACGGCTTCGAGCCGGGGAAAGAGTACGTGGCGTGTACCAAAAAATACATGGCGTGTACTTCTAAAATTTCCAGAAAATTTATTTTTCTCAAAAACTCCAGAAAAAAGGAAAAACATACCTGAAAAGAGATCCTAGTTCTTACAAACTTCCCCCCTTAATGAAATTCGTCCCCGAATTTCCCTAATGAGGTGGAGAAGAAGAAACCCCGAATATCTCTGGCCACTGTGATCGTACATCGGTCTCCCTCTCCCAGGTCTCTTCCTGTACTCGTCCGTACTACCATAGCACTCGTACTAGAGGAACATACCGCCCTCGGAGAACCATCATACTATGATTGACAATCCGGATAGGATGCTCCTCGAATGACGCATCCTCTTCGAGCTCGACTTCCTCAGGCTGAAAGACATGAGATGGGTCTGAAAAGTAGCTTCAGAGTTGAGAGACGTGGAAGACGTCATGCATGGCCCGATACCTCTGAGGTAGCTTCAACCGATAGGTGACCAGCCCCACTCTCTCTAAAACCTCAAACAGCCCGACGTACCGCGATGAAATCTTACCCTATCTCTGAATCCTCTTGTGTCCCAAACTCGGTGCGACTCGTAGGAAAACCTGATCACCGACCTCGAACTCTAGAGGTCGTCTCTGCTGATCAGCATAAGACTTCTGTCGAGACTGCGCTGTAGCCATCCTCTTCTGAATCAGCTCTATCTGCTCTGAACTCTCTTGAACAAGACAAGGTCCCAACAAAGCTGCCACTCCTGCCTCCAGCGAGCATAAGGGTGATCGGGATGGCCTATCATACAAATCCCTGTATGGAGCCATCTGAATGGTCTCCTGGAAACTATTGTTGTAGGAAAACTCCACCATAGGAATATGCTTCTCCCAAGAACCGCCAATGTCCAAGATGCAAGCTCGGAGCATATCCTCAAGCACCTGGATCATTCCCTCAGACTGGCCATCAGTCTGTGGATGGTATGCTGTACTCAAAAGTACCTGTGTACCCAAGACCATCTATAGTCCCTGTCAGAACCGAGAGGTAAAGAGTGCATCTCTATCTGAAACAATAGAGCGTGGAACTCCATGCAGAATAACGATCTCTCTGATGTAAAGTTGTCCCAGATCATCAACACTAAAGGTTTCCTTGATCGGCAAGAAGTGGGAATCCTTCATAAGTCTATTGACGATAACCCAAACAACATCGTTTCCTCAAGGTGATCTAGGCATCCCAGTCACGAAGTCCATCACAACATCATTCCACTTCCACTCCGTAATGGGTAGCTGCTGTAAATGTCCCGCTGGTTGTTGATGCTCTGCTTTCACCTGCAGACAAGTAGAACATCTCAAGACAAAACCAGCAACATTTTTCTTAATACCAGGCCACTAGTATTGGTGATGAAGGTCCTGATACATCTTGGTGACACCAGGATGAACTTCCCAAACAGAGGAATGGAAATCCCACATCAGCTCCTCGCGTATGTCTGCTGGTACCCATACGTGTCTCTGAAAGCGCAAGCTCTCATCCTCACCCACTGTCCATCTAGGAAGAGGGTCCCCTCCAGACACACTCTCCCATAGGAATAAGCCTTCTGAGTCTAATAGATGCCTCATCCGTACCGAATCAAGTAGCGTGGAGGTAACAGCTACAGACGATAGAAAAGTCTCTCCCTATCTGTCTTGCACCTCCAGATGCATCTCAGAGAATAGAGCCATCAGATGCCATGCACTACTGGCCTCCCGAACTTCCTGAATCTGAGTTCTCCTACTCAACGCATTTTCCATGTCGTTGCCCCTTCCCGGCGTATAGGCGAGCTCAAAGTCAAAGGACTGAAGGTACTCGACCCACCTGCGCTGCGTCAGATTAAGATCACACTGTGTGAAGATATACTTGAGACTCTTGAGGTCTGTGAAAACCACAAAGTTCTCTCCCTGAAGGTAGTGTCTCCAATATATCAAGAAATGAAAAAAAACTGCCAACTCCAGATCGTGCGTAGGGTAGTTCCTCTCATCTGGCCTCAACTGCCGTGACTCGTACGCAACGACTCCATATCCCTGCATAAGCCCAGCTCCCAGCCTAATACCTGAAGCATCATAGTAAACTGTGTAGCTCTTGCCTGGCTCTGGCAAGACTAGTATCGGTGCTGACATCAACCTTCCTTTCAGCTCCTAAAAGGCTGACTCACAAGAATCTGACCATAAGAACTTCGCACCCATCTTGGTCAGACCTTTCAAAGGTGCTGCTAGACGAGAAAAGTCATGAATGAAGTGTTTGTAGTATCCAGCAATCCCTAGGAAGCTCTGTAGCTCAAAAACGTTCTCCGACTGCTCCTAGGAAACTACATCTCTCACTTTTTCTGGGTCCACAGATACTCCTGCCTCTGAAATGACGTGACCCATGAAGTGAATATGGTCCATCCAGATGTGGAAAATTGAGAGTTTAGCATAAAGCCGATGCTCTCTCAGTGTACTCAGAACGATCTCAAGATGTGTGGCATGGTCGTGTCGAGTGTGAGAGTACACTAAGATATCATCCATGAAGACCATGACGAAGGAATCCATGTAAGGATGGAACACTCTGTTCATCAGTGCCATGAAAACTACAGGTGCATTCATGAGTCTAAACGGATGACTCTATACTCATATAGACAAAACCTGCTCTGGAAGGCTGTCAGAGGTATATCTGATGGTCTAACTCGCAACTGATGATAACCGAACCACAAGTCGATCTTTGAGAACACCCGATCTCCTCTAAGATGATCCAAAAGGTCATCGATCTGCGACAAGGGATATCGGTTCTTGACCATCAACAAGTTCAACTTCCGATAATCCACACAAAGCCGAAGGGTATCGTCTGCCTTCTTTGTAAACAGAACAGGCGAACCCCAAGGAGAAGTACTAGGTCAGATGAAACCCTTAGCCTATAGCTCCTCCAACTGCTTCTTGAGCTCCTGCAACTCAGTTGTGGCCATCCTATATGGAGGAATGGACACCGGTGCCGCTCCTGGCACGAGCTCAATAGAGAAGTCTACATCACGCACTGGAGGAAAACCCAAAAATTCCTCTGGAAAGACATCCCTGAAGAGATCCACCACTTGAGGAAAGTCCAACTGTGGAGTTCCCTGATCATCTAGATAAAGACTAGAAATCTGGACTGTCACCCCTCTTAGCCCAAGATGCTCGTGTCCCGCCCGAGTCGCCCGAACGTCACATTTGCCTCTATGAAGAAAAGATTCACCCTCTGGTGAAACGAAACTCACTTTGCGGCGATAATAGTCAAAGACTGCCTGAAAGGTAATCAACCAATCCATGCCAAGGATGACATCATAGCCTATCATCTCTAGGACACCGAGATCCCATTAGAAGCGATACCCTGCAACCTCGAGACGGAACTCTCTACACTGGTGTACACTAGATGTCCTTGTCCCCAAGGGTGTGTCTAGTGTCAACGATTCAGCAGAAGAAAAGATGCAGAGTCCAAGGCTCTCCACAACAGCAATAGAGATAAAACTATGCATAGCACCAGTATCGAAAAGAGATGAAGATAAAACTGAGGCTACTAAAATCGTACCTCGAACAGTAGAAGGGTTGGGATCCTGCTCATGATATGTTTGCTCCACAGTGAAAGACTTGCCCATGCCGCGACCCTGCGCCCCTGGCTGACCACTCAGAGCTGAACCGCCATGATGGTGCTGAGGAACTGTTGGCTGACAACCACAACCTCAACCTCCACCTCGGCCTGAACGGCCGGAAGAACTCCAGTTCCCCGACTGGTGAGAAACTGGCGGTGCTGCTCCGGAATGAGGAGTCACGGAAGAACCCCGGTCACCTGCTGCTGGGGCGAAAACCTGGCAGAAATGATGAATGTGACCCAACTTGCCGCAAGATCGGCACTCCACAGGGTCTCTCTAGCACTGTGGCCTCATGTACCCTACCCGGCCACACTGTTAGCAGTCACCTGACTGCGTGATGATGTGTCTCGCTTCCTCGAATCACCGCGCGTAGGCACCCTACGACGCTTCTTGCTATCATCCAAAGGAATTCTAGCTCTGGAAGGAGAACCTCCCTGGATCACAGCTCAAAATTCTCTTAGATTGTGCTCCGCAATTAGTGCCTAGTTGACAATGGAAGTAATGCAAGTTAGCTGGAAGATGTTCACCTGCAAGCGGATCTCCCGCCTGAGCCCATCCTCAAACTTCCTTGCCAAGAACACCCCACTATTATATCGAAGGGGTGTAAAATGATGCAGCTCAGTGAAACAAGAGGAATACTCCATGACAGATAGAATACCCTACTCTAAGCTCATGAACTCCTAGGCACTATCGGCCCTCAGGGTCTCCGGGTAGAAGTATTAATAGAACATGCGCTGGAACTCCTCCCATGCCATAGCCTGCTGCTGAGCCGCCTGTGAGATCACGTCCCACCACCTCTTGGCGTAGTCTCAAAGCATGTAGGTGGCGAGCTTGACCCTCCTCTCTGGAGGCGTCTCCAGATGCTCAAATATAGTCAGCATGGCTTCCAGCCATTACTCTGCAGCCTGAGGGCCTCCCTCCCCCAGGAACGTGGGAGGATGTTACTGCTGGAAATCCCACATCAAGTCTGCCTTAGACGAGGTAGGAGGTGATGCTCCCTGGAAGGCTTGTATCATCCTCATAAAACCTTCCCCGAACTGCGCATCAGCGCCAGCAACTAGTATGACAACCGGTGCCAAAGCTGGCTCGGCTGGGGGATCGACAGGAAGTCATTGATCAGCCATATCCAGCATCTGATCACTACCCGACGATAGATGTACGGCCGGACGATGTCTCGGGGGCCTAGCTCTGAAAGCTCAATAGCACACCTTAAATCAAGAAAACAAGGACAGAGAAAGCAAGATCACAAACGGGAACAGGGGAAAAAAGACACAAGATTGGAAAACACGACTACACGACGTGTATAAAAATACACGGTGTGTCGACTTAAGCCACTGACATAGGCATGTACTCCAACCCTACAAGTCATGTACACCTCAAACTACACGGCGTGTTACCAATCACACACGGCGTGTACATGAAAACTATTCCCCTGCCCGAGTCTCCTTACACGGCTAACCCACACGGTCCGACTCAACCTGAGACTACACGGCATGTTCGAAACAAACGCGGTGTGCACTAGACAAGGCTTCGACGGTTTGTGTTGTTGAGTACACGGCCATCTACACGGCTAGACCTTACACAGCGTGCTCCGAACAAGCACGTCGTGCATAGGCGAAAGCGACACCGTCTCGTGTGGTTCGTGACACGGCCGGGAACCTAGGCAAGACTACACGGCGTGTTCTGTATAATCACGGTGTGTGGAAACGAAGGTAACGTCAGCCCGTGTTGTTCATGACACGGCCAGGTACCTGGACAGGGCTACACGGCTTGTTCCCTATGGACACGATGTGTTCTACCTGAGCTTCCCCGGCCCATGTTGTTAGTGACACGACCGGGTACACGACACCGAACTCACACGGTGTGTACCAATGGTACATGGTGTGTTCCCGAAGATACTCCCATGACACCGTGTTCTTCTCACATGGTTAGTGACACGTCCTGAAAACTACACGACATTTATCCAAAAAGTACACGCCGTGTATTCTAGGTTTTTCTGGGCAGTAGCTCAGAAACTGCGTAGAATTCCAGAAACACTAAAAACAAGGGAAGAGATGCCAAATTCTGATCCGAGAGGGCCCATAACGCCTTAAGAACCAAGATTTGGCGTTCATTTTAAGCTTGAAACAAAACAAAAGTTTTCTAACATAACAGCATAGAATCTATCAAGCATCTATCACAACAGCATGCATAAGCCTCATAGAGCCTATCACAACAACATGCAATTGCTAATGCACCCTAGATGGCATGGCAAGAATGCATGACATGTGATTTATACAAGTGCCTATATGATGCATGAGATCGGATACCCTGATCTCATCAGGTTGCGACAGAAATTGAACCGAAATATCAAAACAATAACCGCACAAGTCATGTGAATCACTCTAGGTGAAAACATATCAACCGTAAAATCTCATAACCAGAAAACTACAATTAACGAGGTAGTATGGTCTTTCCCTGTACATTAGTTAGCTACTCCCGAGCATAGCTTAATGCCATGTACCGAATCCGTCATATCCCTGGATGAAGTCTCCAAATAGTAAGGCAAGAGAAAAGAACTCCTCTGATACAATTTTGTAACGTCCAGAGTCCGGAGCCCCTCCACTGGTGCCCCATACCCGGTTCGCCACATGACCTCAAGTGCGTTTCCCCGAACACTAAAGGTTGCCGACTAACAGCGAGGGCCTTGGTGAGTCGGTGGGGAAAATATGCCCTCATTCGGAAAGTTATACAAGGTAAGAAAACAATAACAAATAGCGGAAGTAGTAAACAACATGCATACCAACCGAAACCAACAGTGGAAGCAATGTAAATATATAGCTATGATGACAATGATGCAGTAGGTACAAGTATCTATGGAAAACAGCAAACACAACAGCGTGCCAAAATACAACTGAAACCAAGTGCAAAAGATTACAAAGAAAGCTCCTCAGCATCGCGAGCCACGGCTCGGCCCATGATCCCTAGCTCCTGGCGCAGTCAAGATCTTGAAGTAGAAGGGCACTTGCCCTTATCTATACCTGCAGCAACATAGTATGCATGGGCCCAAAAGCATGGCCCAAAAAGAGTGTGAGATAAAATTATTGTAGGCAATCACCCAAATATTTGTGCCTAACAGTCAATGAATACAAGGCATGTAATAAAACAAGAAACAGTGAACAGGAAAGCACAAGCATCTATATTCTATAGTTCTAATAAAAGAAGTTCACAAGTAAACAACTAGTAACAAAGGAAAAAAGGTAACACTTTGGGTATCTCTCATAGACTAACCCCTATGGTTCAACCTATAAATACTAGAATCCCTCTTGGTGGCACACACAGTCTCACCCCTCTGGTTTTGTTACGTAATTAAGCAGACTCTCTGGGGAAGCACTCACCATCAATTCCCCCTGTAGTCTCATATCGTGCTAAAGGATCTCTGGGGAAGCACTCAACGTCAATTCCCCCTATGGCCCGCGTCATGCTATTGGCTCTCTGGAAAAGCACTTAACGTCAATTTCCCCTATATCCCACGTATCGTAATTAAAAGGCACTCTGGAGAAGCCCTTCCGTCAATTCTCCCTTTGGTCTACTACTCTAGGTTCTCACTGTCCTGAGTATAGATAAACATTCTCAGCACATGTATATCGTCCATGTAATCCTCAAGAACTACATGGCTATCAACTAAGGCTCAACATCAATAATAAAACAACAGTTCCACTATCTTATGACTAGGCATGGCAACTGGAAAAATGCCAAACAGGCAGAATAAGCATGGAAAAGAAACTTGAGCACAAAAAAAATACTCTAATCAAAAGCAATAACGCCTACTAAAGAAATCAAGCAAAGAAGACAAGAAACAAGGGAAAAACGGGAAACACACAATACCCCGTTCATGGGTATTGGTGGAATTGGAACAAAACATTCATTAACTTTTAACAGAAAGGCACAAACCACCTACCTCGATCCTAGGAGATCGATATATGTGAACCTTGAAGACAGATTCCCCTTGGAATGACGTAGATCTGAGAAAATTCACAAAAGTATCAACCTACGATAACTTCGAAACGAGAAGGAATCAAGAAAGAAGGCTAAACCAGAAGGAAGAACTCACCGCTGCGCTTCCAATGCAACTGACCGTGCTCTAATCGGGGAATGGACGGCGAGGTGGTCGTTCATCGATGATTCGGCCGTATGGGTGGCTTCGGACGGGCGAAAACTGAAGAAGAAGATGAATATGGGGGTTTGACGCGACCCTGGACCGTTTAATGAAAAAAAAGAAATTACACGACATGTAATTTTGTATTACACGACGTGTACTTTAAATTTTCCATACTCTGCAATAACCAGCCTCCACCTCAGCATTACACACCTTGTGTGTGGCCCGGACATGGCCAGCACACGGCTTCGAGCCGGGGAAAGAGTACACGTCATTTACCAAGAAAGTACACAGCGTGTACTTCTGAAATTTCCAAAAAATTCATTTTTCTAAAAAACTCCAGAAAAAAGGAAAAACATACTTGAAAATAGATCCGTGTTCTTACATCCGACATCCCATTCAACTAGTGGTCTGGTCCCACTTGAACCCTGGTGGAGAAATAGTAGGATAGTGAGCACAAGATGGGTGCTGGTATATATCCCTTATCACTGAATAGAAGATGGGATATCACAAGTATTCCCCTACACCTATTTAGATCCCTACTAGCATGGTCCTTCCACCAATGATCTCTTGAGCACCTGGATCATATTTGAGTTTTGAACCACACTTAAAATAACTATTTTATGATGATAAAATATCTAGATTTCTATTTTGAATACAAATTAATAATATATTTAAAACAACAAATCAAATTTCAAATTCCCCATTGATATAGAAAAACCTATAATTCTATAATGAATAACAATATCAATACCATAATGCTTCTAAGCATTTAGATGTCATGGAAAATCTTAACCCATATCTCTTAACATATATCCATTGTTATTCAACTGAAAAATCACAATATTCCATTATGAAAACCCACCAATGTATCTAAATCACTAATTCAAAAATAAGGTATAAAGTAACCAAATACATAATGCAATGTTGAAATCAGCGTGAAGCATCATGAAAAAACTCAATAGTCCCCATCCAACCTAAGAAGCGCATGTGTTATAATCTAACCTATGATTTCATGGCTTTTCTAAAAGACTTATATCATTAGTTTTAAACATTAAATATTTTTTTTGACACAAATGATGTTGTAAAAGGGACTCAAGGACGTGTAGTGTGTTTTCGGTTTGTCTAGGGAACATTCAGAGCCTTGAGCCCCAATATAGAGAGAGGCAGACTCGGGAACATGGTTAGTAAAAGCCGTGCAACCCATCCCAGACAGTTTCCCTAAACTGCGAGGCATTAGGCAATGGGTTCCTGGGTGTAATTTTTTTTCAACCATGAAGCCCAAGGAGCATGCCAATATAGGACATATGTGGTTTTTAGTAGATTCATTTTTCATGGTCTACTCATTGTTAACAAAACTGTCTTCATAAAAAATTAAGGGTTCCCCTTGAAGCAGATCATAGAGCATGGTTTGGCTAACCATGCCTCCCAATCATTTTACCATATCTCCATTGGTGATTTGGAAATTTTACCTTGTTTAAGTATTCAATCCTCTATATTCTCTATTATTATCATTCTAGATTTTTTCATCTCCTCTCCACTCATGAAGCCTCTCCTCTCATCCTCATAGGATCCTTGCTAACTAGTCCATTTTGAATCAATTTTCCCACCATTGGGTCCACCAAGAATCTAGAGGAATACTATTTAATATAATACCACATATTTATCCCCAACTTCATTCCTCTATTGTGATATCTCAGTGTAAGTTCATTTTTCCCATTTTCTATGAATTTGACAATTTCTTCAATTTGAACCATTATAGCTCAAATGAAAGGCATACACTGAAGGAAGGAAGAACTTAGGGGATAAGGTAGGTTTTCATGGTTATTTTCCATTTTTAATTGTGTTATATAATATTTTTAATTATTCCTTGAGTTGGAAAATTCTTGACATGCCTTATAATTGACACTTAAATTAACTCGAAAGCCTTACCAGGGAATTTTCAATACAAGATAGTATCAAATTACCCCCTTGGGTTGATCTCGTGGGGTTTTTCCACCCCAATAGATTTGATCCACCTTTAAGGATTAATTTATCATGTCTTAAATTTTCCAAACACCACATGAGGAGTTTTTCTAATAAATGATTCTTTATCGTATTGAATTAAGTTGAAATAAATGAATATTCCATGAGATTAGGCCACGTTCTTTATGAATGGTGACATAAATGGATTTACCAAAGGAAATTTCATAACAAATATACCTATTATAATTAAATTTTTTATTTAAATGCGTCCACCTTGGTGCTATGGGTTATAAAAGGGGTTCTAACATAAGTACACCTTAGATGGAATTTCCATGACCTATTATATAGAATTTGTAAATAATTTGTAAATATGATGATGGAGACAATAGACTTTCATTGTACAGTCCCACTATGAATTTTAAATTTTCACCTTTAGATGAGTAAAATGAGTTCCCTAGGGGACACAACTTATATGGTATTGATTTCAGGATGGTTTTATGATTCAATAGTAAGAATTGTGCCCCTATATACAATACTATGGATATGAAAAGGGGATAATTTTTGTTGTCATGAAAGAATTCTTTGAATGAAACTTGGGACCTTAAACCTAGTTAACCATTGATGGAAACCCTTGACTGTCACGACCCGACCCAACGGGGCTCGAGCCGCGACCGCCAAGCCCGCCTCTAATAAGCCAGGGGCTGGCGACCAGCGCCGAGTAGGCTATCACACACATGGGAGGCATTAGCCTAAGGTACCTGTACACACGCACCCACAACACCTCCCTGAAACAGTGCAGAGATATATAAAACTGAAAAGGAAATGCATGCATACATCTATCCCAAACCAGAGTACAGTAGAAGTATAAAAGGGAAAAACTGAGCCCACTAAAGGAAAACTACAAAAGCGTGTCCAACCTGCTCTGAAGAAGGGGAACGCTGGCACAAACACCCGTCAGAAAGCTCCCTCGACACGGCTCCGGTAAACACCTCGGTCAACACACTCACTAAGCTCCACCTGCTCCGGGTCCACCTGGAACTCCGTCGAAAGGCCTGTGGTCTGCACAAGACACAAACATGTGCGGGCAAAGCCCGTGCAGGGGTGAGTATAAACATACTTAGTAGGCACCCCAAAAACCCAAAACCCAAGAGAGTAACTGAAAGGCAACAGTCCGCTCAACCCAGCCAGAGGGAACCCAGGCGAGAGAGAAAATCCATCTCATGACCATCCTCAGCTAAACACAACAAGTCAGCTCAGCTTAGCTCAGGTGTATGCCCATACATACACCTTGAATAATCAAGATATACACAGCTCACGCCACAAAGCCACAAGAGGTACCGACCTCATCACCAACAACTGTCCACAACTAGGAGAGTACACCACGAACACTGTATCACCAGATGACACTCATCTGAGAGATACACTCCATCGGGTCCCAAACAAACATCTCAGACGCTCACCCGAGAGACCACGCTCGTCGGATAACATCACTGAGGAAACATCACTGAAAAACATAACCACCAAACTCCTCGGATAGGGGATCACCGCTAGGGTCTGCTAGGGGATACCCAGACCCACTCCAGTATACGTAGCCCACAGATAGGGGAACACTCCCAGGGTCTGCTGGGGGATACCACGACCTGATCTGGCATACGTAGTTCACACAGATAAGGGATCACACCCAGGATCCGCTGGGGGATACCACAACCCGATCTGGCACTCGACAGAATCTCCACACTCAGATAGAGGATCATCGTCCATATAAAGATGGTCATGATGATACCGGAACACTGTCTGGTATATCTCGCGATGTAGGGGATCGAACCGACGATGCCGCAACCCTACCGAAACCACGCGCTGAGTAGGGGATCGCATAACCAACGATACCGCAACCCTACCAACACCAAGCGATTAGTATGGGATCATATAACCAACGATACCGCAACCCTAATATAAACCTCATGCTGAGTAGGGGATCGTATACCCGACGATGCCACAACCGTACTGAGTACGGCCCACTGCGTAGGGGATCATATTTTCGATGATGCCACAAACCCTACGGGGTTAAACTGCTAGATAGGGGATCGCCGCCTGTGAATAAGCGGTTATAGCGATACAAAGAACCCGATCTAGGGTAAATATGCTAGATGATCCGCTCTGGGCCCACCGGAGGGATACCACAACTCTAACAGTTTAAATATCCCATCGATAGGATCAAAAACCAAACGAAGGTTGTGATGCCACACGAACCCTCGTAGGAACGAACCAAGGGAGAAACCTCAACCACTGCTGGTCCAAACGTCGCTAACCTGAGCGACCCTCCACAACTCCACACTGCGCACCTCCTAGGCCAAAACCGAGGCCACCATCGCGTTCCACACGGAAAAACACGCAGGATAGGCTGTTTACACGCCCGAAACGGAGCACCGGTGAAAAAGGCACTATTCACCGTAGCTAGCCCGTGCGGGGCCCACACAATGATCCCGAAACTCATTGATCGGACCATACCACGACGATCCCCTCGAAAAAACAAGATGAAACGACTACTCGCTCATCCAAAACGGACACCCGGTGAAAAAGATCCTATTCAACGAAGGCTAGATCGGGTGGGGCCCATGCCTGGATTCCGAAACTCACCGAACGGATCGCACCACGACGATCCTCTCGGAAAAACACACAGGATCGACTATTCATCCGCCAAAATCGGACTCCTGGTGCAAAAGCTGCGTTTCTCCGCAAACGGCCAAACCCGGCCTCATGGGGCCCGCACCCCGTTCTCAGTCCCAGCACCCGGAAACCAACGTAAAAAGTCCGTCGTACCATCAGGGTCACAACGCCACTGATGGCACGTCAATCGGACGCTCCAGGTAGAAGTTACCACGGCCCGAAGTCGTAAAATAATAAAATAATATTATTTTATACGACGTTTCTAGCTCCCGAGCCACGATCCCGAACCGTTAAACCCTCAAACCCATACCGAAGGGTTCGCCTCGTCGTCAGGGCCACGTCGCCGTAAACGGGGTGCGAATCCGACTCCCGGAGTGCATGATACGGGGGTTTAAAGACCCCCGTATGCGAAAAGTGGCCGGACCGACCCGCCCTGGCTGGCGGCCTCCGCCGCGGGCCGCCGGTGCGCCACCGCGGATCCGCCGCGGGCCCCCGCTGGCCATCGGTACCGCGCCGGCGGACCTTCCGCGGACCGCCGGGGGCACCGCGGCGGTCCGTTTTGTGATTCGGAGGCGTCTACACGACCCTCGGGACCCGATCTACACTACTACGGCTTCAATTTGCAGAAAAACGCAGCAAAACGGGATCGGGGGTTAAAACTCAAATCCGCCTACCTCACGGGCGAAACACCGACGTTCTGCCTCAGATCCACGCTCCAGAGCTTCCACTGCACGCTCCTAGAACGTCCGCTGTCCAATTCTGAGCTCGTGGGCGCTTCGTTTGCTTGATTCGGCGGAGCGGCGGCGAAGAACGCCGAGAGGAACGATATGGGGGAGGGGGGGGCTGATATTTATATCAGCGGCCCGCCGGCGCCAAACCCCCTCGGACCCGACGCCCGATGAAAACAAAAGTAAGGTCACCCCTAGGGTAAACGCGCTGTTCTGAACGCAACGGCAGACTCATATTTTCCATCCGAGACTCTGTTCAGAAGTTATTTGAGCCGACACTCGCACACTAACTGCGCCACTTATTTACTATAACGCCACTGGTGGCGTTTCTCACCGTAGGCCCGCGCCCGCAAATTTTACACCCCTCCTAGGGTAAACGACACGTTACGGGCACAACCATGCCCTCGAATTCTGGTTCTGAGCTACCTTTTAGGAGATATCACACCCCCGCCACGTGCATAGTATAAAAATATTTAATATTTTTATAAAATTAATTTCGGGCACACCGAGCCTCGGAATCGCACACTGTCTTCGCGCCTAGCTCCGGAATTATTCTTAGAAATATTCCAAGGTCTGGCAGGGCCAAAAACCCGAGTCGCTACATCCTCCCCCCCTTAGAACTTTTCATCCCCGAAAAGTCCTAAGCACAAAGAAAGCGACTGGACTTTGAACTGGGTCCCACACACTAGCGATCTCAACAACCAACACCCACACAGGGTCTTACCAATGCCCTGAACAAAACTCGAGCAAGAAACAAAAGGAAACAAGGCGTACCTCTACTGAAGTAAGTAGAAAAGACAGAATGTGTACCTCTATCCATCCGCGGTGCCTCTGGGTCGACTGCCTCCAGAGCATGCAGCTGTCCTCGCCCTCGGCCACCAGCTCCCTAAGCTTGGCGTGGACCACCTGACGGTGGGGGTGGTGGCAACTGGTACTGCCTACCACCGCCTCCCACTGCACCTGCTCCGTCGCCACGTCCGCCGCCCTGCGGACCTCCTTGCTCGAGACGCTGCCTCTACCAAGGCGGTCCATCGACCGGCTCCCTCTTAGCAGCATGTCGGGTCGGACAATATTTAGAAAGATGTCCCCGACCATCGCAAGCGTAACACCGTCTCTCCTGTGGCTGACCAAAACTGGCCTGCGAGCCCTGAGGCTCAGATCCTCCATCCTGGGGTCGCCTCCTGAAATGTCGGCCACGTCCAGACCCCTGAGTCTGTCGTCGGCTACCAGATGCTGATCCGACCGATGAAGTCTCAGCTCTCGAGTGCCCAGCACAAACAGGGGGAAACTGCTCAGCCAGAAAACTCTCCACCACCAACGCTCACTCCAGCACTCCAGCATAGGTGGACAGGCAGAAGGAAACCACACCTTCTCGGATGTCCCTACGTAAGCCCTGATCGAAGGTCTTAGCCATAAAGAATGGGTCTCGAACCATATCCAGGGAGTAGCGTGACAGGTCCGTAAACCTCACTGAGTACTCCGACACAGTCATGCTCTCCTGCCGAAGCTGCAGAAGCTCATGGATCCGCACTGACCTCAACGTCACCGGATAGAACTTCTCCCTATAGAGCCGCTCAAACTCTGTCCACGTGAGCGTCTCCTCGTCATGGGACTGCGTCACCAAACCATACCATCTCCAGCCAGAACCATGCATAAGGCTCGCCGCTAGGACCACCATCTGAACTGCAGGTGTCCTCACTAGGCGGAAAACTCTGGTGACTGCCTTAAGCCAGTCATCCGCTGCCTGGGGGTCTGGATCACCCTGGAACCACAGAGGTCGCTACCTCTAGAACTCGTGCAGCACACTTAGCCTGCGTGCAACCTCGTCCTGCACCGCCGGCACAACCAGCTGCTTGATAGGTGGTGGCTCAACTGGCAGACCACCTGGAGGTGCAACCTCAGAACCTGCGCCCTGCCCCATAGCCACTACACGGGGCGGGTCATGAGCACAATCCTGCTATAGAACCTTTGCTGGCTGTCATCGTGGAGGCATCCTGAAATACATTCAAGACGCACCACAGTCAAAGAGTATATCCGGAGAGCTGACTCAAGAAGGACAAGGAAAAACCAAAAACCCAGTCCTATATGATGCATGTACCATTATGTCCCTGTGACCAGTGTAAGAATGTCCCGAGTTGAAAGGAAGGTTATCAGAGTCCTAGTGTATGGATACGTCGGCCGCCGCACCAACACTAGAGTCTCTAGCCTGAAAGCCGAGCTCGAAACACCCTAACACTGCAGCTATGCAACCCAAACCAAACTCACAGCTAGACCAGCTACGCTCTGAGATCCCAAAGGTGGAACCTCCTCTGATGCCACTCTGTCACGACCCGACCCAACGAGGCTCGAGTCGTGACTCCCCAAACCCGCCTCCAATAGGCCAGGGGCTGGCGACCAGCGCCGAGTAGGCTATCACACACATGGGAGGCATTAGCCTAAGATACATGTACACACGGACCCACAACACCTCCATGTAACAGTGCAGAGATATATAAAACTGAAATGGAAATTCATGCATACATCTATCCCAAACCAGAGTACAGAAGAAGTAAAAAAGGGCAAAACAGGGCCCACCAAAGGAAAACTACAAAAGCGCGTCCAACCTTCTCTGAAGAAGGGGAATGAGGCCACAAACACCCGCCGGAAAGCTCCCTCGGCACAGATCTAGTAAACACCCCGGTCAACAAATAACTAAGCTCCGCCTGGTCCGGGTCCACCTAGAACTCCGTCAAAAGGCCTGTGGTCTGCACAAGACACAAACATGTGTGGGAAAAGCCCGTGTAGGGGTGAGTATAAAGATACTCAGTAGGCACCCCAAAAACCCAAAACCCAAGGGTGCAACTGAAAGGCAACAGTCTGCTCAACCCATCCAGAGGGAACCCAGACGAGAGAGAAACTCCATCTCATGACCATCCTCGGCCAAACACAACAAGTCAGCTCAGCTTAGCTCAGGTGTATGCCCATACATACACCTTGAACAATCCAGATATACACAGCTCACACCACAAAGCGACAAGAGGTACCAACCTCATCACCAGCAACTGTCCACAACCAGGAGAGTACACCACAAACACTGTCATACCAAATGACACTCATCTGAGAGATACACTCCATCGGATCCCAAACAAACATCTCATACGCTCACCCGAGAGACCACGCTCGTCGGATAACATCATTGAGGAAACATCGCTGAAACAACATAACCACCCAACTCCTCGGATACGGGATTGCCGCTAGGGTCCGCTAGAGGATACCAAGACCCACTCCGGTATACGTAGCCCACAGATAGGGGATCACTCCCAGGGTCTGCTGGGGGATACCATGACCCGATATGGCATACGTAGTTCTCACAGATTGGGGATCACACCCAGGATCCACTGGGGGATACCACAACCTGATCTGGCACTCGACAGAAGCTCCACACTCAGATAGAGGATAATCGTCCATATAAAGATGGTCACGATGATACCGGAACCCTGTCTGGTATAACTCGCGATGTAGGGGATCGAACCGACGATGCTGTAACCCTACCGAAACCACGCGCTGAGTAGGGGATCGCATAACCAACGATACCGCAACCCTACCGACACCAAGCGCTTAGTAGGGCATCATATAACCAATGATACCACAACCCTACTATAAACCTCATGCTGAGTAGGGGATCGTATACCCGACGATGCCACAACCCTTCTAAGTACGGCCCACTGCGTAGGGGATCATATTTCCGATGATGCCACAAACCCTACGGGGTTAACCTGCTAGATAGGGGATCACCGCCCGTGAATAAGCGGTCATAGCGATACCAAGAACCTGATCTAGGGTAAAGATGCTAGAGGATCCGCTCTGGGCCCACCAAAGGGATACCTCAACTCTAACAGTTTAAACATCCCATCGAGTGGATTACAAACCCAAACGAAGGTTGTGATGCCACACGAACCCTCGTAGGAACGAACCAAGGTATAACCCTCAACCACTGCTGGTCCAAACGTCGCTAACCCGAGCGACCCGCCACAACGCCACACTGCGCACCTCCTAGGCCAAAACCGAGGCCACCATCGCGTTCCACGTGGAAAAACACGCAGGATAGGCTGTTTACATGCCCGAAACGGAGCACTGGCAAAAAAAGGCATTATTCACCATAGCTAGCCCGTGCGGGGCCCACACAAAGATCTCGAAACTCATCGAGCAGACCATACCATGACGATCCCCTCGGAAAAACAAGCAGAAACAACTACTCGCTCGTCCAAAACGGACACCCAGTGAAAAAGGTACTATTCACCGCAGGCCAGCTCGGGTGGGGCCCATGCCTGGATTCTGAAATTCACCAAATGGATCGTACCATGACAATCCTCTCAGAAAAACACACATGATCGACTATTCATCTGCCAAAATCGGACTCCTGGTGCAAAAGCTGCATTTCTCCGCAAACGCCCAAACCCGGCCTCATGGGGTCCGCATCCCGTTCTCAGTCCCAACACCTGTAAACCAACTCAAAAAGTTGGTCGTACCATTAGGGTCACAATTCCACTGACGGCACGTCAATCGGACGCTCCGGGTAGAAGTTACCACGGCCCGAAGTCGTAAAATAATAAAATAATATTATTTTATACGATGTTTCTAGCTCCCGAGCCACGATCCCGAACCTTAAAACCCTTGAACCCATACCGGAGGGTTCGCCTCATCGTCAGGGTCGCGTCGCCGCAAACGGCGCGCTAATCCGACTCCCGGAGTGCAAGATACGGGGGTTTAAAGACCCCCGTATGCGAAAAGTGGTTGGACCAGCCCGGACCGGCCGGTTTGGCCGGCCTGGACCGGCCGCCGCCGCCGGCCCGCCCTGGCCGGCGGCCTACGCCACGCGCCGCCGCACTGGGTTGCCGGCCGCCGCGGGCCACCGCTGGCCGCCGGGCTCTGCCGGCGCCGGCGGACCTTCCGCGAACCGCCGGGGGCACCCCGGTGGTCCGTTTTGCGATCCGGAGGCGTCTACACGACCCTCGGGACCCGATCTACACTGCTACAGCTTCAATTTTCTGAAAAACGCAGAAAAAACGGTATCGGGGATTAATACTCAAATCCGCCTACCTCGCAGGCGAAACGCCGACGTTCTGCCTCAGATCCGCGCTCCAGAGCTTCCGCTGCGCGCTCCTGGAATGTCCGCCGTCGAATTCCGAGCTCGTGGGTGCTTCGTTTGCTCGATTCGGCGGAGCGGCGGCGAAGAACGGTGAAGAACTCTGAGAGGAACGATAAAGGGGGGGGGGGGGGGGGCGCTGATATTTATATCAGCGGCCCGCCGGCGCCAAACCCGCCTCGGACCCGACGCCCGATGCGAACAAAAGTAAGGTCACCCCTAGGGTAAACGTGATGTTCTGAACGCAACGGTGGACTCGGATTTTCTATCCGAGACTCTGTTCAGAAGTTATTTGAGCCGAGGCTTGCACACTAACTTCGCCACTTATTTACGAAAACGCCCCTGGTGGCGTTTCTCACCGTAGGCCCGCGCCCGCAAAATTTACACCCCGCCTAGGGTAAAAGGCACATTCTGAACGTAACCGTGCCCTCACATTCCCGTTCTGAGCTACCGTTTAGGAGATATCACACCCCCACCCTGTGCATAGTATAAAAATACTTAATATTTTTATAAAATTAATTCTGGGCACACCGGGCCTCGGAATCGCACGCTGTCTTCGCGCCTAGCTCTGGAATTATTCCTAGAAATATTCCAAAGTCTGACCGGGCCAAAACCCTGAGTCACTACATTGACATTAGGATTATGTTTATCCCCTAGAGTGATACAGGGAAGTATTTTATATATTCAATGGATGGGCTTAAAGAGACTCTAAATGATTTTATTAAAATGTTTATTGAATTAAAAAGTAAATAAATATTTTAAAATGGAAATGATTCTTTGGATCTAGAAATGAAGTTTCATTTTGTCCATGGCCAATTACAACTTTGGGATGGACTATATTTTTATACATTAAATGTCCCACCTTACCTTCACTGGTTTCCTTAGTTCAGACTCACAAGATTAGACTAAGGTGGGTAAAATTAAAAGGGTGCAGTATTGGAACCCAATCTAATTTATTTATTTATTTATTTTTTCAATTCATAAATTGTTGAACACTATTAGTTTTATATTTTATGAAGGGTTTGATATAGACATATTTGGTGTTTCCTATTGGTATTTTATCTCACATCCTATATAGGCCACCTTTGGTACCAGAGTAAAATTCATGACTACATGTATTAATAAAGGGAAGTGGCCAACATTCGATGCCTTATTTATATTTATAGGATGTGGTGTGGTATGGTGGGAGAAGCCTATGATTGAGATATTAGATGCAGATGTTTTTTTGATTGTTTTTGTATTTTTTAAGCATGTGATATATTCTTGTATCCCTTACCCCTAGAATATTCATTTTTCACAAATTCATCATCATTGGCATCTAATATTCTTTCATATTTCTCTTGTCCACTTGTATTTCTTTATTTATTTGTATTCATTTCCACTACTAACTTGTGTTATTTCTCCTTCCACTATAGAGGTTTAATGTTTCAGTGAACATGTCTTCTTAAGCGATTTCTTATTATATATATATATATATATCATTTCACTCCACATTGATCAATGAGGACATAGTCTCATCACATACATAGCAGTGCACCTATCTTCAAATTCGTAGCCTATGGTGTTTGGGGAGTTGTGCTTTAGGTTTTTTGGACACTATCTCAAGGATCATTTAATTGGTATCTAAGGAGGGATGCTATAAATTAGTATCAAATCACTTTATAATTTTGTCATACTTTTTGGGATTTAGTCATGATACTAGGAAATAGGAATTTAGTAATGAGCCTATGACATAGAGTAGCTAAACCATGAACACGTGAAACCCAAATTCTTGGGATGGTTCAATGCAGTTATTTCTTGGATTATTACAATTTCATGGATATCCTTATTGGGTGACTCGCATACTTTGTGCTACTATTAATTTTGAAATAATGGTAAAGGGTTCTTCAACATTGTTCTAATGATATGATGGATTAACTAGAACATGTATCATCAAAAGAAACTTGGGGTAAAAAGGTCATAAATTATGCCATTACATATGATCTTATTAGTTTGAATTTTATATTCACATGTTATTTTGGAATGTCCCTTATTATTATTGACAGAGGTGATTTGAAAATTATATATGGGAATGTTTTGATAGTTCTTTATTGGACTGAGAAAAACCCAATTATAACATAAAATATCATTTTTAACCTAAAATTGCATACTAACATAGGATAAAGAATATCTCCTCAAAATCATATTATGGTACATTATCCATGATCCTTTGGTCACATGGTATAGAATGTGTTATGGTTAGGATTAAGTGGATGCCACATTTCAATTTATATGATATAGGGTCCCTTATGCGTTGGGAGTGGAGTCCATGTTATTCAACTATTTAATGAGAATTCAAATTCATAAATAAATTAAAATGAATAAAACCATTACAAATAAATGGATACCATATATAAAAAATACGAGAACATGGCCCAGACTAGACCTAGTAGTGGGAAGTAGGTCATGTCTCATATGATCCTTCTTATACTTTTTCTTATCACCTAGACCATACTCTAGGAGATGGTAGGGCGGTGTGTTTCATTATTAGTATGGATTTGTGTCTATAATTTATTTAAAAATATATTATAAATTCTATTTGAGGTGTGTTCTTTGAAATTTTAGAGCTATTCCACCATGAATACCTTCTGTTGTATTCCAAGAGAGTGGTGATGAGCATACTCTTAATGTGGTGTCCATGAGAAACCCATAGTACCTCTTTTTGTGCCACATGAGGCACCACCTATATATATTTTTAATTGGGTGTCAATTCTCATTCCATAAATAACTTCTTCCTCTTTATGCAATTAGTAAAGGGTGCTCCATGACCTACCCCATCTATAGATGAGTTGTCCCGGGAGTTCCAGCAGCAGTATACTCCCACATTTTTAGGGGATAAAAGATTTTAAGTTGTTGAGTCATGTATAAAGAAATGTTGTGTATCTTGAATCATATCAAGATTAATACATAGTTGTGGTGCTATCATGTAACATACAAGATATGTGACTCTTCCAAGTTTTGGTGGTATGTTCTTACCCCGGTCAGTCAGTATATGGGTTTGGACTGGGTGGACTTCTAGACCAAATTCATTGATTACATATTTCATTTGAAATTGATAATAGATATAGAACTAGAATTTATGCACTTTCTGCAAGGATACATGTCTGTGATTGAATACTCAGCTCGCTTCACTAAATTATAGAGTTTTCACTTACCTTGACCGGAGATTTTTAGAAAACTGCGATGTGATTAAAGGACGAGATTTCAGACTACATCCTATCAGAGGTGAACATATTTTGACTAACAACCATTTTTGAAACAATGAATAAATCCCTCATCATTGATTGTAACTTTATGGAAATAGACAACATGAAATGGGAATTTTCATATTCTAGGAAGAGTAGTGGTTTATCAATTAGTATGACGCTATGTTTCGAGGCTATAGGTAGGGTGGTACTAGCTAGGTGTCTCTCACTGACAGCAATGCGGTGTCTCACAGATGTGTAAGGATATTCCAGAAAAATAACTAGTGTTTGTGGAACCTGATCATGTTCTAGTATTATAGAAAAATGGATCACCTCTAGAAATTTTTACAATCATTTACTCCAGTACCAAGTTAGCAGCGTTCTGTGCCAGCACTGACTTCTAGTGTATGATCAGTGACTTATAGTAAATAAATAATTTAACCTTATATAGGTCTTTAATGTTTAGTATGTGGTCATGGCCTATGTTATCATGCCTCAATGTTCCAATGACCGAAGACTAGACATACCCAGGATTATCATGTAGCATCTCAGGGTTGTGTTTTAGGCCACATTTATGCTATAAATACAATGAAAAATGGTAATATTCTAGGGATATCTACAATTATGGGTCCTATTTTTATTACTTATATTATAGTTTCTGCTCAGTTTGATACATGTGATTCACACTCTTTTCTATCTGTTACAACCATCAGAAGTTTGGGATTAGTGATAGAATACACAATTTTCATTATCACTCTAGAAAAATTATTATTATTTCTAGCAGTGGGTATACTCTATTGAAAGGAATTCCCACCCAAAATGGGTTTTTACCATTTATTGTAGATTTTTTCTCATTAATATAACTATCTTCGACTTCCTTCCCGATATGAACTAGCTTCTACATTATTAAGAATATGTTTTTTTATCATCATTGGTTTTCGTTCTCATCCCATGAGGGAAAAATGTATATCCATAATAGTGAATAGTATATTTAGGAAAGTGGACCTATTAAAAGGGTATCAGGATTTTTTGAGTGATAATCTAGATGTAAGGTCACATTGTGAGTTATTAGGGGATATAGTTTGTGGAATTTAAATCTATTGTGTATTTTTTAGTGATGTCTTCCATGAAGATTTTTTTAGATTACCTCCTAAAAGAGAGGTTTAGGTCACCATCAGGATTGTTCCTAGTGTGGAACCTTTATATATTCATCTATACAATATAGAACCAACATAGCTCCAAGAATATATGAAGCTACATACAGATCTATATGATAATAGTTTTATCTCTCCCAAAAGATCATAATAGGGTTTATGTATCCCTTTCTCCAAAAGGTAGATGATACCCTTATATTGTACATGGATTAACATCAACAGAATCAAATAATGATAAATAATATTTTTTAGCTTCTTCAAATATATGAAATATTTGACCATCTTTGAGGAGAAATGGTTTTCTATAAGATTAAATTGAGGTTGAGAAACTATCATGTTCATGGGGGGCCATCAAATGTACCATGTATAGATTTCAAGATATGGGACAACTATACTAGTATCAAGTCACGTCCTTTTTCCTAAAGAATACACCAACAGTCTTCAAGGATTTGATGAATCAGTTTTTCCACATGTATCTTGATTCATTAGTTGTGGTCTTCATAGATAGAATCTTATTGTATTATTGCCCCATACATTACCATGTCATTCATCTTATTATCATGATGAGTACAATAAGAGTCAACCAGCTAATTTTAAAGCTTATTAAATTCCACATTTGGATCATCATTATTTGATTCATCGGTCAAATGATATCTAAGGATGTCATATCAATTTACCTATAAAAAGGGAGTGCCATGGTTTCCACAAAGAATCCAAATAATGTGTTTGGAAAAAAACTATTCCTGGAGATTTTATCTATTACAGGTGATTCACTGATGACATATCATTATTTGATGTGATGTTTTTGGGTTTATCCAAGAAAGGTATGAAATTTAGCTGGATTGAAGCCTTTGAGGAATATTTTTAAGAGTTATGTGGGTGAATAAATTTAGTTTTGGTCTGGATTCTTCTAGAGTGGGGAAGAAGCAATACTATTTATTTTGATGCTTTGGAAATCACGATGGTTGAATTTTTGATGCAGTGTGATCTGGTTATAGCATATGGGTTTTACCAGATGAGGAATTATGAGAGAAACTATCCTACAACTACCATGATGTATCATTCATGGTCCATGCTCTATGGTATTGGGGGAACTACTTATTGGGTGAGATATTTGTCATATACAAAGATATTTAAATTCTCAAATGCCTATCCACATAGTGAGGCATGAATATTTGGATGTATAAGAGGGTGTAACACATTAATTTTTTTGACTTTGATATTGCTTACACACCTAAAATGGAAATATCATAGCTGATGGTTTGTTCAAGAATTCACTAAAAAATGAAATAATGGAGGCCAATAGTTAGCGGCAGTTGATGGTTCTATTCTATGATATGAATCTTGAGGATTTGGAAAATCAAGGGTAGATAGTTGTAACATCATTTGAAGTGAAATACATCCTTCTAGAGTGGGTCCCAATAAAGAAGATATATGATTTTGAGGGCCCCATGTTGAGAGAGAATATAGTTTGTAAAAAAGCACCACCTGATTGGGTTTTGATGGAAATGAGACCTCAGTATTCTATGGGTGTGTTTGAGTGCCTTCTGATATATAGGAAGAGTTGATAAAAGAATATCATGCCTCCATATAGGAAACTCTTTATAGCATTACCAAATTGTACCAAGACTTTCATCATCATTAATGGTCCTTAGGTATGAAGAGGATAATAAGAGGATTTGTCAATCGATGATAACATTTTCAGAAATTGAAGGCAGCGCATCAGAGATCTAGTATACTTCTACAACCTATATCCATTACTGAGTGGAAGTGGAATGATGTCACCAGGGACATTGCAGTAGGCTTGGAAAGATCCCCTCCAAGAAGTGATGTAGTATGGACAAGGTTTCAAACTTCTTACTGATATAGGAGACGTTCTCTTTTGATGAGTTTGGAATGATTTACATCTGGGAGATAGTAAGCCTTCATGGTGTTCCCCATTCTATTGTTTCAAATCGAGACCCATAGTTTACCTCACAATTATAGAAATGGATTTAAAAGAAAATGGGTTTATAGGTATTATTGAGTACAACATATCACCCTATGACTAATTGGTAGTCCTTGGGGATGATACATGTGTATTAAAATATGCATTAGGCATGCATCTGAGATTTTGGAGGTTCATGGGAAATGTATACAACTTATATTGCATTTCCTGAAAAAAATGATTTCAGGAAACAATTTAGATGGAGTTGTATTTATCCGTTTTTGGTATCCTTTTCTGGTCATCAATGTGATGGTTAGAATAAAGTGAGGTAGCTATATTTGGTCCTCATCTTGTTCAAGATACATTAGAGCATGTCCAAATAATTCAGAAGAATGTAAATACATCTCAGTCTAAGAAAAAGTCACATACTGAAGCTTGTTGTCTAACCCTAGTGTTTTTGGTGGGGCATCTAGTCTTTCTACGTGTATCACCTAAATTTGGTCACCAAAAATTATAATACATGGAAATTTATTTTCTTAACATTTCATGCCCTTTGATATATTATAGAGACTCATATCGATAGCCTATTGGTTGTAGTTACCTTATATGTACCGTTCCAGGCTTGAAATCTTGCACTTATCACAACCATGACACTATAATCATGAACCATCTCATTCATATTACCATAAAGACATAAGGGTCATGGAGGATGCATCATTCAAGGATTATCTAATGCGTATTGTTGTTCAGAACAAAAGAGATCATTGAGGTAGGATGGTTCCTTTGGATTGGATTCTATGGAAGCATAGACATGAAATGATGAGTCGTGATATAGGAAGGTTTATGTACAAGTGCAATGGTCAGAACACTTATCTGATGGTGTATCACCACCCTCGGAAGGGTAAATTGAGGTTGAGTTGTTTTAACAATGGGAGGTTGTAAAATCCCTACTTTTCCCATAGATATGAATCATTATATTTCATCTTGAATTAATTTTTTGGCTCCAATAATGTTTTCCAGGAGATTCAAAGATGAATTAAGGCCTTATGGGGAACGTTAAAATCATGAAGCCTCAAAATATAAACAGGAAAATGGTGCCACTTGGTTAGTATAAACCTAAGAGCATAGCCAGTAGGGTTTTCCAAAATTGTGCATCTCCAAACATTTTTGTGTTGGGGGACTCATGAATTTTCATGTAACTCTGCTGCCACATGCGCATTCCCTTGTGGGAATCTGTTGTTTATAGAATTGGAATTTCCATGTGTTGTGAATATTTAACCAAACCATGTGCCTAGCCCATGTGTTGTGCACTTTGAAGGGGATCCTAGCAAGCAGATGGTTCATGGTTTGGCCAAAATTTTGTCCAAATTGTTCTATATTGTCTGTGATAGCGATTCTAGCATTTCCCCCTATTTATTATTTTAATCCCATTTCGTATTTCTTCCCCTCATTCAAGCGATTTTATTGTCCTTTCCATGCATGAAGACTCTCATATCACCCACCAAGGTTCCTTCCTAACTCTGATATCATGCATCCATTTTTATCATCATCAAAGACAAAGGGAATTTTGGTTGTTCTATCTTTAATCCTCTACCTACTATTTCTCATTGCATCCATCCGCTATTGTGTTATCAAGGTGTAAAATCATTTCCCTTTTTTCATGGAATTTGATGATTTCTTCAATATCATTCATTCCAGCTCAAATCAAAGGCCGATGTTCGATGTGGGAAGAACAATGAGTCTATTGTAGCTGTTCTAGGTTTAGTACCATCATTTTGTTATGTTATATAACATGTGATGTTTTTCTGTGATCCAAAACCTTCCAATTATTCTTTATAATTGTTAATTAAATTAAACTAAAAGTGTTACCATTCCTTTTACAACCCGACCTAAAGGAGAACCATACCCTTTGGTTTATCTCCTTGAGTTATGCATCCCCAATGGGTGTGATCCACGTTTACGGGCAATTTTTAATTGTTCTAAATTGAATTAACACTACCTGAAGTGTGTTTTCTTATAATTTATTATTTGAAAAAATGAATTATGTAGAGATTATTTAATTGGGAATAATAATAGGAAATGTGTCATATAAATTATAACATAAATGGATTTTCCAATGAAAATTTCTTTAAAAATATTCTTATTATGATTAAAATTATTTTTTAAATGCTTCCACCTTAGCGATGATGGCGATAAAAGGGGGTCTGACTTAAAGAAACCTTGGATGGACTCTTCATTCCTTCGTAGATATATATTTTTTTTTGTAAATATGATGGGGGAGACACAATATATTCCTTGGAAGTGATCACTTAGTGTTATTAATTCATAACTCTAGACCAATTGGATGAACTCCAAGGAATAGTGGTTGTAACATTACATGAGAGATAATTGGACCCCAACATGTTGTATATAGGATAGAATCCGAGGTTTATTAATTATTTCATCACCACATGATTGGAGTGACACTTGGGAACTTATACTTGGGTAACCATGGATGAATTAACTTGGTATTTCACTTATGTCGTTCCCCTAGAGCGATACATGGAATTTTTTTTAGAATTTATGTGGATGGTCATAGGGAGACTCCCAATGCTTTTATTAAAGGTTTAATTGAATTTAAAACTATATAAATGACATTAAATCAGAAATGATCTGTTTTTTAAAAACATTTGTACGTATTCTCCTAGTGAAGTCACAATCTTGGGGATGGTCCATCTTTTTAAACATTAAATTAATACCCTTTCCTTCACGAGTTAATTTGGTTTAGACTCATCATATTATTATAAAGCATGTAAAATTGGCATGGTTTCTTGATGGATTATAGTTTCAATTATTTATTTATATATTTCTTTCTTTCATTTATTAATTATCGAACACTATTTAATTAATATTTCAAGGATGGGTTGAGCTAGACAGTTGTTGGTGGTGGCTTACTGAGATTTTTACTAACACCCTACTCAGACCGTAATTGGTTTTAGAGTAGACTTTATGAATAATGGTATTGATAAATGGAAGATTCCAACATATGATTCTTTACTTTTAGTTTTAGTATATATTTCAGGGCAAAAGACTCATCCAATTCATGACATGGTAGTTTTACTATTTTTTGGTTCTTTTTGTATATTTTTTAGCATTGGGAATATTCCTATATCCTCGACCCCTTGATCATTACTTTTTGTACAACATCATCATTATATAAATATAGTATTCATCAAAATTTTTCTTATCTACTTATATTTCTTAATTCATTTATAGTTATTTAAACTTATACCAAGTGTTATTTTTCTCCCTCGATGATGGTTTATGGGTTCATTCAACATGTCTTCTTTTTAAATTTTTTGATGTATATATTCTAATGCACTCCACTCTGATCAATGAGGGAATAATATTCCGATGGACACACGAAAATCCATCATTTCTAGTTAAATTCACCAAGAATTCAGGGATGTAGCTTTGATGTCTGGTGGTCACCTTCTTGGGGATCCTTTATGTGGCATCCAGGGTGAGACACTACACAACCAAACATTTTTCCTACGGTAATCCCAAAAATAAGACATATCGTATAACCTTTATAAATATGTTATGATGGTTTCCCCATGAATTTACGAACTGGATATTTAAAACCATTTATCATTGATACATATTACATAGTCCCCAACTCATCACACCCCCATAACCTAGAACTCTACTCATAGTACTTGATTCTGATATGAAACTATCCAATTTCAGTAGACTAGCATAAAACCCCATTTGTGTTGGGTTTTCTTTGAAAATAAATTTCTAATCCTATAAATAAAGATAATGTAGTTTCGAACCCATGACATTAAATAACTCAAAAAACATCTAGTCAATCCTCCTTTAACGAACACAACTCTATAATAGTAATCTTTAACCACCAACAAAAAACCACATACTGAGTCATGTTGCCTTTATTGCTAGAGGAATATTGTGACCATCGTAACACCCCCCCACCAAATTCTATATCCAACACTCGATGTGATATACAAAAATGGATCACCATTCAACTAAACATACATCATTATTACCATGATCACTAACGTATTCCCTATCCTACACATATGTATTATCAATATCCATCCCAAGAATGACACCCACATTCATACTGCACTCAAAACCAAGAATGAAATTTCACTAAGAATTCAATAAGGGTTTCGTTAGTACACAGGTCAATTTTTTCCATAGAATTAGAATTCCAAAATGAGAATCTATTGGCCACTCCCATACTTCCATGTATGTTCTAAAATATGGTTCCCATTCTGATGAGAAAAATCATCCTCCCCACAATTATAAGATCTTTTTTCACATACTATGAAAACAATTTCCAGATCACCACAACCTAACACCCACCCATCCTCATATTTAGTGACTAGTGTGAAAGAACATAATCATTACTAAGAACCAGACTGCAAGGCTAATTCATCATCCATTCCAAGGCAAATGGATAATTATCCACTAGTTTTATTTAAACCCAAAATTCAATGAGGGTCACCACCCTAATCCTGCAACTTGGGGAGTTCACACAACATGGTTCCACATAACAATCTCATCTATCACATTCTTGGTAGGTTCTATTACCCAACATAAGTTTCTCTACTATCAAGCCCTGCCTATTTAGATTATAATGGATTAGGCCCATAAGAAATATTCAATATTTCAATTCTTCCTCTGCACAATCATGACCACAACTCATTCCAATTCCAATAGTTTTCATGAATTAACAAGGTGTGTTTCCATAGACCCCCTAGAACATAACAAATATATACTACCGTACGACTAGACCTACTATCCATCCATGTAATTCCATTTAAACTAAAGTCTCATCAATCAAAATTATTTCACATCACTGAACTAGGGTTATAAAGCTCTTAGTTTATGTCAACCTCAAAAATACAGAATCCCTTAGTGATTCTAATCAGAATTAGGCATATAAACTTTTCCATGATTCACCAAACACTTCCTAGTTACATGGATCGTCACATCACTGTAGGTATCCCCTGTTGATATGAAAAGTTTCAATATCATACACAACCTTATTCTCTAATTGTTACTATTCCAAACCTAGAAGAATCTACCGATGATATTGTTTCATTACTAAGGCATATCCAAGGTCAAAATGGTTAGTCACCAAAATGGTCATGCACATTGAAGCAAGTCTTGATACAAAATCACTCAAGCTTCTACCTATTTATGAAATTTAGGCATTAACATTCCTATACCCCAAATCCCAAGCACTTTATGTTAATATGTTTCAAAATAGATTCATAACAGTGAACATCACCTATAATATAACATCAAGTACATTACAACCGTATTGATGGGTTTTCATAAAATATCACGAAATAAATCATACAACAGTCCCTAGCAGAAACTAAGGAAATTTAGGTCTCCCAAGAAGACTAACTATCCAGGTCTCACAATAGTGTCACTAGGTTTTACCAAATAACCCACATGTCAATTTATTTCACTAGGGTCATGTCTCATAGAACATAGTACATTATTTCATCCCAAAATTACCAACAATCAACATCTTAAATCTTCCATCGTTAAGGCCACAACGTATGTAAGGAATCACATTATGAATCATTCTTGCATAGGGTATAATTTATTGGAAAAAATACCACATGGGATGCTGCTGGAAAATCACTATCTCATCAGTCAAAATCAGAAAAATATATGTGTATAATGACATGTTCCAAGACAACCTATGGAAAGAAACAATATGTTGATAGTTTCTTATAACAACCATTCTCTTTGTTACACACTTAAACATGATTTATTACATAAACTTGCACCTAAGACAACTACAAGGATAGAGAGGTTTAGTAAATTGGGAAATTAGGAACATTACATAACAAATTAGATAAAAAAGCACAACATCTTTATTGAAACTTCTTTTACATGACCACAAAATTCCTTCGTACATAGTATTGCATGGGATAAACAGGGGACTTGCATAAGAAAATGGTGATCTATAAATCCCATTAAGGGTGTAAATAAAGAAAAACATGAAGAATATATTACATGTTATGAAATAGGCATATTAATGGATCATAATAGGAACATGAACATAATGAAATGATATATCATGATTATCATAACATTTAAATGTGGATACAACATTTAACATGATATCTGCATGAGCTAAGGGTCATTGCACATAGAGGTTGTGTAAACCATCATTACACTTGAATTTGCAAGAGTAACCCTAATTGAACTCGAATTAGAATTAGTAATCCATCATTGAACCTAACGTATCATGATAATAATCTCTACCCAATGCTTTGGAGTACGATCAGGGTGCACCCTTCTTAATCATATCATTTCATGCCTAAGTGTGCAATATGGATCATACAACATGGAATCATTCAACATCATCATTTATTCCATGATAAAGGAATGTTTAACACATAAATTAAAATTTACAATCAATATGTAAATGAGTGTAAATGTGTATAACTTGGATAGAGAAATGGGCATGGTATTCACAACATAATGACTTTGGCTTGAAAAATTGTGATGTAACTTCTATCGCATAACAATGTGACATAAGAATTCATAAAAATGGTTGATGAGAGTTGAAGGGGTATATCAACATATTTAAATTAAATAGACAGTAGTGGGGTCATATAGATACATGTACCAACATATTTAATGGAGTTATGATGAATAATTTGAAATAACTTATTCAATGTAAATAATGAGAGAGAGATTCCTTAAGGAATTTTGGCATGGTAACAAGTGTACATGGGAGGAATTATTGAGAGATAAAAAAGCCTATAATAATTAAAACATAAGTAGGAAATTATGGGGGAGTTGTAAAATCATACCCCAACTATTGTAATTGAAAATACAAGTGTATAAAAATATAAAGAATGTTGGAATAAAATGAGAATGAAAGAGAACCCCTACTTGGACGTGTGATCCCAAAGGCCTGGGATATGCTTGAGATAGGCTTTTTGTGTGATTTGGGTTCCATGGGAGGATTATTGATAGAGGGGGGAAGAAGATGGTAAAGCTAATAATGATTTGAGTGAAGAGGAATGAGATTTTGAGTGGTTTTATATAGGAAAGGTGAGGGGATTCTTTATTATTAAGGTTTTGGACACTACACATTATACAAATCAAAAAAACAAACCAACAAATGGTTTTTTCCCATGTTTTTTTCCAAAGGGGAGTGGAAAAAATTATTTGATATGTGAAATGGAATAACTTATTAAAATATTAGGCTTTCTTATGTGGAGGTGAATAACACTCTAAAGGAAATAATTTTAAAAGGTTAAAATATTTTATAATCCTTGGAAGGACCACTAAGGCATCATAAAATTATTCAAAAAAATCAAAAATCACATTATTTTAAAGGTAAAACATATATTGGCCGAAAAAATTTTTTATAGTATTTTATTACATCACTATTGGGTCTTTATGATGTTATAAAACACATTATATATTTAAACAATATATATTTCTTACCAAAACATTCGACTGTCTCCGAAAATTATGAAAAATTCACTGCTAAATAAGTTCGATGTCCAAAATTTAAAAACAATATTAATTTTATCTAAATAAATTTATAAATATTTTAATTTTAAATATTAATATAAAAACATACATTTATTAAAAATACATGGTTTTGGACAATGTTTTTTTCAAACCATAATAGAAATTACAATTGTATTCCAAAAAATTATACAATAATTTGTATTTAATAAAAAGTAATTTAGCAAAAATATTTTATAAAAAATATTATTTAATTACAAAATACAATTAATTAATCAAAATATATTTCTTAATTGAACATTAACAAAAAATACAGTTTGTTCTTTAAAAACGACATAAAATGTAACACTAATAATATTAATGTATTTTATTTATACAAAAAAATATTGCACATAATCATAGTGCTTGGGTCTTGTTACATAACCCCTTATAACACTCACATAAGACCTAATGGTATGGTGTGTGATGGTGACCTACTCTTGGGGTGGCTCGAAACACATCGCTCTGGTGGTAATCACTATTAACTTCCACTTCTCATGTAGGCAGTTCCCTTCAAACTTAACGTATTTAAGCTCTTCTTGGGCTTGGTCAAGAGTGAAGCCCAATTACACTACCTCCTTTTTGAGCTCCAAAAAATGGGATTCATATGGAGAAATTCTACAGGATGATGCCATATCTTCCTTTTTATGAGTATATTGGATTTATTAATGCACTATATTTAGGATAATCCTGTGATCACTGTTCTATAGATATATTAGCAATGATAACAATATTTAATTGTATTTTAAAGTAAAAAAAAGTATAAAACCAAATATGTGAATATGTTTTATATAACTGTATTACATTATAGTACAATTAATTAGACCAAGATAAATTCTCATTAATAAATGTTTGGGTCATTACAATCTCCCCCATTAAGAAATTGCACCCTCACAATTTATTTTTCCCACACTAAAACAAATGAGGGTAACTCTACTTCATCACTTCCTCTGATTCCCATGTTGCTTATTCAAACATGTGGTTTCTCCACAACTCCTTTGACAAGGGGTATTTTTTTATTTCATAGAAATTTTTACCTACAATATTATATCTTCACCAACATCCCTTTAGAGAAGAGGATATTCTCCAATGTTACCACCTCTGGATTGAGTACATGTGATGGTTCAGGTATGTACTTCTTCATAAGTGATACACTGAATACATCATGTACATGGGATATGTGTGGTTGGAGAGATATTCAATTGGCCACTTGTCCAATGCAATCAAGGATCACAAAAGGGATGGTGTACCATGGACTAAGTTTTAACATATTCCCAAATAATAATACTCTCTTCCATTGGGATATTATGAGGAATACCATGTCCCCAAAATCAAAATCTAGGTCACATAAAAGATTATCAACATTTCTTTTTTTCAACACTGATCAGTTTTATTGCACTTTTGGATTATCATAACTTTCTCCATAATATCGTCGACTATTTAGGGATATTGGAGTTTTCTCTCCCCAAATTCATCCCAACATGCCGGTGTTAGGTACCTATTCCCATAAAGTTCTTAATAACGATCCATTTTGACACTTTAGTAGAAACTATTTTGGTATGAAAACTAAACCATTGGAAGATGTTGATCCTACCCTCCTTTGAAGTCTATTAAGAATTCTGTCAACATGTTCTCAAGTGTTTAGATAGTCTGCTCAGATTGGCTATCAAGTTTGAGGATGATAATTCATGCTGATGTTCAACTTAGTATTTAGAATGTGTGGGAGACTCTTTTACAAATCCTCTCGAATTGAAATGAATAGTGAAGTCTTGGTAAGATGATCCACAACAACATTGATAGAATTTATTCCTTTGTATGTCTTAGGATGCCCATTGAAAAATTCCAGGCCGATGTATTCCAATTTCCTTATTAGTATGGGTAGTGGTTATATCATCATTTTATACTTCTGCCTCTAAACCTTTACATGCTAACATACCAGGCACATTAATGTATACTCAGCGATCTCTTTCTTCATGTTATCCCAACAAAAATTCTCTCGAAGATCTTGATACATATTTGTGTTTCTAAGGTGAATTGAGATATTTGAACTATGTTTATAGTCCAAATGATCATTCTTGAAACCTGGATTTGATAGAACACATAGTCTTTTTTCAAACCTCATAATTCCTTCTTCATTAACATTGAAATCTGAGGGTTTCCATTTTCAAATAGTTTCAAAATTCTTCTGAACTCCCACATAATCCCTTTGAGAATCCTTTAACCTTTCCAAAATAGATGGTTGAGAAATCATTTATGAAAGGATTGATGATGTTACCTACGTTAAAATTCCAATGTACATATAAATAAAATATATGAAGATTGGATCCTTTTCAATTCTCGTTAATGATAGAATCAATGAGTCCTTTCAGCTTATATAATTCACCACCTTGTTTTATTTCCTAGGGTGATAATGGATTGAGTAGTCATAGAATTTGATCAAATCTACCATATTCATTAGATTATGTTCAATAATTTATATGAAAATATATAATTGAGGATTTTGGGATTAGTATATATTTTACACTTCTCCTCCAAGTGGTAATGATGCATATTTTTCAAAGAGAAGATTACTACATCCTACTCCAGATCACATGTTTGATAGTTTTCTCATGAAAATTGCATTTCCTTGATGTATATGCAATGAATTTGTTATTTTTCATCAACACAAACCCCATTCCCTTATTTTAAGCCTCAATAAATTCAACAAAAAGGCCTCCACTTGTGGTTAAAGTGAGCACAAGCAAAGTTATTAGCCTCCTTTTCAACTCCTAAAATCTCTAATCGCATTCATCACTCAGATAAAATTTTATTCACTTCCAATTGAGATTGGTAAGGTTGATTGATAATTGTGAGAAATTACTCATAAATAAACGATAATATACAGGTAATCCCAAGAAGCTACAAGTATCTGTAAAAGATGCTGGCCTCGACCATCCATTAACTGAAGTTGTCTTTGAGGGACTCACTAATATACTATTTCTTATGAAAATATTACCCAAGAATGATAATTCCTTCAACCATAACACACAATTTCTATAAATTTCATAGATCTTATCCGTTCACAAGGTCTATAATATAGTGTTTAGATGATCTTCATTCTCCTCCTTTATTTGTGTGTATATTATAATATCATCTGTAAAGACTACCTCACATTTCTCAAGGTAATCTATAAATACAATATTCCACATGTCCATTAATATATATGGAGAATTAGTGAGTCTTAAAGGAATCACTATGAATTCATAGTTCCCGTACCTTCTATTAAAATTAGTTTTTGGGATATCCTTCTTCATTACCTTTACATGGTAATAGCCAGACTTCCAATACAACATGGAGAAGTATTGTGCTCCACATTATTGATACAAAAAAAAATCTGTTAATGAAAGAGGATACTTTTTCATTATTGTGATTTCTCTAAGCTCATGATAATCAATGCAAACTTGCATTGAACCATCATTCTTCTTGATAAAGAATACTGGTGTACCCCATTGTAAAGCACATGAGTGTATAAACCCTTTATCCCGATTCTCTGGAAATTGTTTATTTCACTCCTCATGCTCCATAAAAACCATTTTATATGATGTATTGGATATTGTAGACAACCTAGGTATAAGATCAATCGATTATTCAGATTCTCTTATAAAAGGAAGACCAGGAAATTCCTCATGAAACACTCATGCGAATTCTCTCAATATAGGCATGTCTCCAAAGATGGTTA
Organism: Viscum album; assembly: GCA_963277665.1. NCBI lineage: Eukaryota > Viridiplantae > Streptophyta > Magnoliopsida > Santalales > Viscaceae > Viscum > Viscum album. The sequence continues at coordinate 2,025,702,369 of OY728140.1, read as the reverse complement.
CTTCCTTTGACTCAATAATATGAGCATTAAGCATGATATAATAGGGGAGTAATATCCACACATGAGATTATGGTGTTAAAGAAGGTTCATCCTCTTCCTTTCATGTGTACAAAATCAAGGGTCGAATCGCCATATGAAGAGTGATTTCCCTCTCATGACAATTTTTGTTTGCTCTATATAGGGAAATCCAATTCATGCCATGAATTGAATTGAATTCCACCAAAGGGATTATGAAGAGGTTATCCAGGAAGTTTAATCCACAAATTTTTAGAGGAGAAGAGTTATATTTATGGGATTCAATGATTTCCCCATTTTCTATTATCACCGACATCTCTACATCAATGATTTGTAGTGGTGTTGGGATTATTCTAATAAAAAATCGAGATATAAAAGAATACGTAGAAATAGAATAAGAAAGTGAATTTTCTATTATTGAATAAATAACCATCATACATGTTATCAATTCACTTTCGATGTTCACTTTAGAGGTAGTGATGGAAAAATCTCACCCTTGTTTCCTTGGAGGTAGTTGATTGCCTAAAAAACCATGGCTTTGGGAAGAGGTTTTCAAAGTTCCTTGTTTCTATATAGTTGGAGTAATTGAAAAAGTGTTGAGGGTCGAACAGAGTGTTCCTCCCTTCTAGGGAAGCAGTGGGTTTTGTTTGCTGACATTGAAAAGCCATGAACCCTTCTCTTCAACACCTAATGCATTTCCTCATCCCCATTAAAAAAGTTATTCGGTTCTACTTTATTCAACACTAGAATGTTGGGTGTTGGAATTTCATAGAACCATTGGATTTATCCATAAAATTGCCTGAATTAGAGTCCACCTTTTTCTTCGTAACCCCATGATACAACTGATATTCACTGATCTCCATCTCAACTTTGAGGGAACATCTAAAAATTTACTCATATCTCTCTAAATCACGGATCACTAGGGCTTTACCTCGGCTAGGTTTTTGCCCACCAAAGAATTGGTCATCCTTGAATTCATGGTTAATGACAAAGCCATAGGCAAATCATGAAAGTATTGTGATGTCTTCCTCATACACTCTGATGGATTTGTCATCTTTTTTATGGAAAAGAAGTCCCTTTCATTCTTACGTTAGTGGGTGCGAGGAAAATAATTATTGAAAAACATTTTCCATAAATCCTTCTATTCAATCTCATCGATCTCCTACGCAGGCTTCGTATTTTCTATCAATATACACCATTAATCAACTTCACCCTCCATACGAGAATCATCCATTAGTACATTCTCATGTTCAGATGATTAATGAATGAAGAAGAAGTTTTCAATGGAGTTGATCCATTGTTGGGAAATTGAGGGATGAAATAATCTATTAAAAGTAGGAGGACTTTGTCTCATGAATGTAACATCCTGATATTTTATGAGAAGTATATTTTTTAATGTCTTATTTTATACGTAACATCAAAGGAATCATTCACGACACACAACACTAGCATGGTTTGTGTTACATGCAATCGTGACTTTCCTCGATAGTGTGCGTAGTACGCAATACCGTGTTCCACTAAAAAATGATATATTATTATAATATTATAAACTAGGTGTTATGAATAGTATTTACTGAATTTTAAATTTTATTACATTATTATTCATCTTACATATTTTCTAGAACATGTTATGAGAACAAAATAAACTTTTAAGGTAAAATAAGTATTTTAAAAAAAATGCGGTTTTGTCGCCTTTTGACGGCGCACCCACATTAAATCTAGTTTTTGACATTTTTATAAGTTCAATTTGACAAAATAAAATTCTTCATTGGAATCAGGATATAAAAATTTACTATGTATAAATTTTTTATATTATTCTGATAACTATCATATTTTAATGAATAATAAAAACATGTTATATTTTAATTAAAAACAAATTTCTTCATCACAATAATTTATATGGTTAAATTATAATATTTAATGGTTTTAAAGAATAAATAGAATAAATTTTTACCATTTAATATAATTTATGTCATTAGAATTAATTTTACAATGAATTCATAGTTAAAAACATTTCAATCTTCTGCAATTTTATAACCTTAAAAAACCTATTTACTTAAAAACGGGATTAATTTTAAATTAATTACTGAAACATCTGTGTTTTGAATTTTGAAAAATGGAATCAATATTTGGATTCAGTGGGTCAAATTGTGTTAATAGGTTACTTTTATTTTTTTGGGATTATGAATTGTATCTACCGTAATTTTTATTTACTGTAGTTAAATATAAATCAGGTAATTAAGGGTAAATATAAGTTTATAAAATTACCCTAAAAAAATTCAAAAATACTATTTTATGAATAAAAGTCGACCCAGATCACCTAAGGGTCAGACTATATTTATTTCATGGAATTTTGACCATGAAAGAATATAATTATTATTAAAACCAAAGAAAGTGACAACATGTTACTCTCTTAAATGTTATAAGTATAATAATTTTAATTTAGTGATAAACTTCATGAAAATTAGAAAATTAATAGTCTCAAAAAATCTAATAACATTTTATACATCATATAAATTTATTTATAATTTTTAGTTATTATGTAATTATCATTAATTATGACACAATAGTGATGTTGAAAAAATTTTATTCCTTGAAATGTCATATGAATGATTTTAAAAGTATTAAAATAAATATTATATAAAATATTTAATGTTCTCCAATAATTTTCTAGATAATAATGACATGTTATAAATCTATTAAATATTTTAGTTCGAACATATCTTCTGTATATATTTTTTTTAAATTCAAATAAATGAATAGTGTTAAAATAGACACTATTGTTAAGTTATAGAAATTACATATTATAAAATTGTTTAAAAATCAGAAAAATATTTAAAAATTATAAATTAAAATATATATGGTCGAAAATGTAATAAAGTCTTTAATTATGAAAAATTCCCAACATATAGGTAATTATTTATATTGATTTAAAATTTAGAATATTATTACCACAAATAAAACTAAAAAGATTATATAAGCATAAATCATGTTGATAATGTTTAAAATAAATTCCTAACTTGTCTAAATTTTATTTTATGATGAGATTAAAAGCCTATATCATCTTATATTTGGATTTGAATCTTTTTTGGAGGTTTTTATGTGTGTATGGAAGTTATTATAAATTAATATTTCTCATAATTCCAAAGGTGCCTCTCGCCTCCCTTATAAAAGGGAACCTCCTCCCTCTCCTCCTTACACCACTTTGAGCCTTCAAGCTCAGAAAACCCCTGCGAAATTCTCTTCTCCACTTCCCTATAAACATCCTAGAGGTTCTGGTCTTCATCAAAGACCAATCTTACTACCCTAAGAGGAGATTTCAAAGAGGCGTGTCGAAGAAGAGGTAATATCTGTTACCAATTCTTTCAAATTTATTTCTTCTTGTACTTATTCTTCTTTAGTTGTTTATTTATGAAGTAATAAAATCAGTATCACTGATATACTGATATGTTATCATAAATATGAAACAACTCTATTTAACCTTCTATCCATCCTACAGAAAATGATATCACCGCTCGACGTACGTTCGGAATACTGTCTCCACGCCATGGTGTAATATGTTTTCCACCACCACCTTACATGGATGGTTATAATGGTGTAAAGAATAACTATATATGATTATTGTACAGTGATATTTATTATTAAATAGTATATATACACTTCAATACAATTCCACGATAATGGGAATGATATCATCGCTCGTGCGTACGTACGGCCTACCATCTCTACGATGTGATGCGACTCGTTCTACATGATCTTCATTTAAAAATGATTATATAAATAAATTGAATGAGTAAATATGATATATATTACACTAATACCATTTTGGAAATGAGGTATCAATAACCTAAAAAGAAGAATAGTAAATTATTCGACAAAACACACATAAGAACATAAAGCAATAAACACCCGAATAACAAGTAGCAATTAAATATTACTAATAAGAAGCTAATAATATGCCTATATATGATATCATAACAATGAGTATGATTATGGAATAAGTCAATGAAATTATTTAAATCATTATAAAAGAGTTTCGGACACGTACAAAGCATATCAAACCTAAGGTGAAGGAAAATCTCACAATCTCAATTTTTATCCGAGATTGTTTATACTTCAGAATTTACTGAGGAATATTTATCTTCCACATCCATGATTCCTAAATACATAATATTATTTCTATCCTCCTACAATTTTTTAAATCCCATTTTACCCATTGGTAAGTTTTTAGTAAAAGATATGAAAGGAAGCTTTTGTCTTTTTTAGTACGAGATACTTTTTTGACTTGTCCGACCAAAGCAGGAGAGGAAAGTTGTTTTAACTTAAACGGGATGAATGGATTTTTATGATTTCATAGACAATTATTTCCATGAAACTTATTTTACAAGTTTAAAAGATTATTTTTAATCAACATCTTTTAGATTAAAATTGTAATACAAGTTAAGAAAGGAAAAATGTTTTTGAAGTAGAAATGATATTTTCCTCAAGAATGGAGTCCTAGTGTTTTATCAAAATTATTTTACATTTAAGATAATATAGGGTTTGGTTTCTATCCCTTTTTTTACATTGATTTGATTATGTTATGAAGGAATTAATTTTATGATGTTCTTTTATCTTATATGGATTATGTTATGATGGCATGATGTTTATGAATCCCATTTTTATTACATGGGTTTTTCTATGATGTATGATTTATGATTTTGTGGCCCAAAAAATAATGGTTTCATTATGAGATGGGTGGGACCTATATCTCCATCCAATACATTGGTTAAAGATATAAATCTCATGAGATAGACAAGTTTGGAACGAAATGTTAATCCAGTTCAGTGATATAGGACTGGAACGAGGAGTGAACTCAGTTCAGTAATGGACTTTGTCCTCTATTATAGTCTTGGAAATGAGTCTTGACTAAAATGAAATGATTTTCTATGAATATGTGTATATGCAACAAAGGTTCATGTTTTACGTTATGATTATTGGGATTACATTTCACCATGATGATTTATCCCATGTTATGATATTATGATCTCTTTTGTAGGTTATGATAGTCAAAATTATATGTTCTTATTATTATGATATAATTGATATTTCTTTTTTTTACCCTTACTGAGCATTTGAGCTCACCGTTTTGCATGTATTCTTTTCCCCAGGACAAGAAGAAGGGTATTAAGTTGGATATCTCAAAAAGGGAGTCTAGATATGATGAAATAAATGGGAGACAACGTAGATGATTTATGAACCAGTTGTTTATGTTTCCCAGTTTCTAAAGACACTATACCTATACGATCCTTTCATGGTTTTGTTATATGTTGTAATAAGTGTTCTTCATTTTTTAAGTAATAACAATGTTTGTAAAGTATGGGTTTTTATAGTTGGTATCAGAGGAATGGTATAGTCAACTTTTGGAAACTAGGATTTGAAATCCCTTGTAAGAACCATACGGATATGTCTAAGCATAGAACACAATATTAGTGTTTTACAAATGTCGATGAATAACCTATGATAAGACCTTAAGTGTAAAATTTTATACTTGATTATGTGGTTCTCCTATTGTGATTAGTGTTTCCCACACCATGCTTATTGGTTTTAGTCCATGGCTGGAACCTGAAGGAGTCATGTTAATGCTGACTACGACAAGCAATGAAATGATTGTCCCCATAAGAAACCAAATGTTATGGGAGCTGGAATGCAAAATCGTTTTAGCAATGCTCACACAACTTTCTCAAGCTATGAACCATGAAGGACTTCCAAACAAACAAAGGAAGGAGAAACATGCTGTTGAACCCTTCAAGAGGCAACGTACACCATCATTCATCGGGTCTTCTGATCCATTAGTCTATGAACAATAGATTAGTACCACTAAAAAAATATTTTCTGTTCTACAATGTTCTGAACATGACAAAGTCATCTTATCAGTGTATCGTTTGGAAGGTGATGCTGATTAATGGTGGAATATTATCAAGAATACAAGGCAAAGAGATGAAATTGAGTCCATGGAATGGGAAGAGTTCAAGAACTTATTTTTCAATAACTAATTCCCTCGTATTCTTCGAAAAAAGATGGATAAGGAGTTTTTTGAACTAAAGCAAATGGATGATGAATCTATTGGTTCCTATGAAGTAAATTTTACTAGACTTTCAAGGTAAGCCTTCAGAATTATTATCCAACCTGAGAGTAAAATCGATCGATTCTTTAGTGGCTTAAAACCAAGTATTAGAAGGGCATTATCCATAAGGGACTTCAATAGCTATGAGTAAATTGTTCGATGTGCTCTAATGGTTGAGATAGAGATTGGAGTAACCCATCAGTCATATGGGTTTGATAAGAGGAGGAAAATGGAATTCAAAGGAAAATCTAAATACCACACTGAATAGAATATGAGTTTTCCTTTTTTTCTCAAATTGTGGAAAGAAACAATGAGGGAATTGTCTTAAAGGTATAAGAAAATGTTTTATGTATGGAAAAGAAGGCCATCAAGCAGTTGAATGTCGAAATAATGGGAAGAAGATGTCCAATGATGCGAATAATGAAAGGGATACACAGAATGAACATCCTACAATTCAATGTTTCATGTTCAAGGAGATGGGGCATTATTCCAATCAATGCCCAAATACAAGGTTTGTTGATGATGATCGACGTCAACAAACTCTTAAAGCCAAAGACAAAGGAAAGTCACATGCAATTACTATCAGCGATGTGGAGTAAAATAACGAAGTGGTTAAAGGTACACTTACCATCCACTCTAAAGTAGAAAATGTTTTATTTGATTCTGGATCCACCCACTCTTTTATTTCGGAAGAATTTTCTATGGGTATCTCCGTATTACCTCAACAATTAAATGTTGAGTTAGCTGTGACAACTCCTAATGGCACAACGGTCACATCAAAAGTTTATAATTCTTCTCAGATTGATGTTTGTTGGAATGTGCTTCCTGCAAATCTTGTGATCGTTCCTCAAGTGGAATTTGATGTGATTCTTGGCATGGATTGGCTTTCTTTATACAGAGCTCATATCAATTTCCAAAGAAGGGAAATCACATTTAATATTCCCGATCAATATACTATCATCTATCGATGCAAGGATGAATATAACTTTCCCGTGGAAATTTATTCCATCTTATGGATCTTGATTCCAATAAATGATGGTTATTTATCTCAAATGGTTGGAGAGAAACTCACTATTAAGAATACACACATATTGTACGTGAGTTTGATGATGTCTTTTTGGAGGAACTTCCAGGTCTTCCCCCAAATTGTGAATTTGAGTTTTCAATAGAACACATACCGGGTGTTAATCCCATTTCAAATACACCTTATAGAATGACCCCAATTGAGTTTCAAGAATTGAAGAAGCAACTCTAAGAGAATCTTGATAAAGGATTCATACACCCTAGTGTTTTACCTTAGGGAGATCCTGTTCTATTTGTTAAGAATAAAGATGGATCAATGATACTCTGTATTGATTATCAATAACATAACAAGATCACTATGAAGAAAAAAAATCCGTTCCCATGAATTGATGACTTATTTGACCAACTACGTGGAGATCAATTCTTTTCCAAGATTGATCTTCATTCTGGGTATCATTAATTAATGGTCAAAAAAGAGGATATACTAAAGACGGCTTTCCATACAAGGTATGGACACTATGAATTTATGGTGATTCCATTTGGTCTTACTAATTTCCCTTCTATCTTCATGGATCTCATGAATAGAGTCTTTAGAGACTATCTTGATCAGTTTGTGGGTGTATTTATAGACGTTATTCTTGTATATTCAAAGATCAAGGAAGAACTTGAAGATCACATGAGAATTGTATTGAAGACCCTGAGAAAGGAGAAGCTTTATGCCAAATTTACCAAGTGTGAATTTTGGCTTCAAAAAGTTGCATTTTTGGGTCACATAATCTCAAAAGAGGGGATATATATGGATCCATAAAAAACAGAGGTTATCGAAATATGGTTGAAACCAACAAAAATAACTGAGATCTGATGTTTTTTTTGGTTTGGCTGGATATTATCGATGTTTTGTGAAAGATTTTTCAGGATTATCTAATCCACTCACCAGGTTGACTCGAAAAGGTCTTATTTTCGTGCGGACAACGGAGTGTGAAGAGAATTTCAAGGAGTTGGAAAGAAGGTTATCCAGTGCACCTGTGCTCACACTTCCTTGTAGTGGAGAATGGTTTGTGATCTACATTGATGTATCCAAGAAGGGATTGGGGTGTGTTCTCATGAAAAACGATATGGTGATAGCTTATTCTGCGCGACAGTAGAAAATCCATGAGCAAAATTACCCAACTCAGGATTTGGAGTTAGCTGTGGTAATATTTGCATTAATGATTTGGAGGCATTATCTTTATGGTGAAAGGTGTGATATTTATATTGATCATAAAAGATTAAAGTATATTTTCACACAAAAGGAGTTGAATATGTGCCAAAGAATATGGTTGGAGCTGATTAAGTATTATGACTGTTCAATTCATTATCACTCTGGGAATGAATACAAGGTGGAAAACGCATTAAGTCGATAAGACCATGCATGCTTATCCATGATGAGTATCACAAAAGATCCAATATTTATGGATTTACAAAGGATGGATCTTGGAATTAGAATGGAAGGGGAAAAATATTATCTTTCTCAAATGAATTTTCAACCATCTATGCATGTGAAGATTAAAGAGGCACAAAAAAAGATGTAGAATTACAAAAGAAGGTGAGAAATGTTCCTGAATTCAACCTTGATTATGATGGGATAATAAGGTTCAGGAATCGGGTTTGTGTTTCTCCCATCCCAGAATTAAAGAAGCAGCTGCTGGATGAGGCTCATAGTTCTTCATTCTTTATTTATCCTAGAAGCAAGAATATGTATAGGGACTTTAAAGAGTACTTCTGGTGGGATGGCATGAAAAGAGATGTTGTTGAATATGTCTCTCGATGCTTGGTTTGTCAGCAAGTTAAAGTTGGGAGACAGAAGTCTAAGGGGATGTTACAACCATTTCCCATACCCAAATGAAAATGGGAAAACATCACTATGGACATTGTCACTGGAATTTCTAAAATATCCAAAGGAAATAATGCTATTTGGGTCATATTTGATCGTCTTACGAAGTCAGTACACTTCATTTCTATTAGAGAATATTTCTCTCTGGATCAGATTGCCAGGATATATGTAAAGGAAGTGGTAAGATGTCATGGAGTACCACTTTCCATTAAATCTAATCAAGATCTGAGGTTTACCTCGATGTTCTAGAGAATTCTTCAGCATACTCTAGATATAGAGTTGAGTTTCAGCACTTCTTATCATCCTCAGACATACGATCAGTCTGAGAGAAAAATTGAAACTCTGGATGAAATGTTGAGATCTTTCTCTATGGATTTCAAATGTGGTTGGGATCAACACCTACCTTTGGGGGAATTTTATTATAATAATAGCTTTCACTCCATCATTCAGATGGCTCCTTATGAAGGTCTCTATGGAATGAAATGTTGAACTCCAACTTGTTGGGATGATGTTGGGGAAAGAAATCTATTTGGACCTAATCTTGTTGATGAGATGGAAAAAAAGGTCAGATCTATTCAACAACACATAAGAGCAGCTCAGAGTCGACAAAAAATTTATGCTGACAACCGAAGAAAAGACCTAGAGTTTGAAGTCGGTGATAATGTTTTCTTATGAATATCTCCTTGGAAGACAGTAATGAAATTTGGAAAGAAGGGCATGTTTAGCCCTGGGTATATCGGTCCTTTCGAAATATTGGATCATGTTGGAAAGGTAGCTTACTGATTGTAACTTCCACCAAACTCTCTCAAGATCACGATGTGTTCCATGTATCTCTCCTGAGAAAGTATATACCCAATCCTTCACATGTACTCAGCTCAGAAGTTTTACCGTTGGAGCAAGATCTTTCTTATGAAGAGCAGCCGATAGAGATTCTGGATCATAGCTAAAAAGTTCTATGGAACAAGACCACTCGCTTGGTGAAAGTTTTATGGAGGAACCACCAATTAGAAGAAGCTACATGGGAGCTTGAGGATATGATGAGGGAGAGGTATCCTCATCTGTTTGTTATGAAGTGACGAATTTCAAGGGAGAAATTCATTTTAAGGGGGATAGAATGTAACACCTTGATATTTTATGATAAGTATATTTTTTATGTCTTATGTTATACACAACATCAAAGGAATCCTTCACGGCACACAACACTAGCTTGGCTTGCGTTACACGCAATCGAGACCTTCCTTCATAGCCTGTGTAGTACGCAATATCGAGTTCCACTATACAACGATATATTATTATAATATTATAAACTAGCCGTTATGAAAATTATTAACTTAATTTTAAATTTTATAACATTATTATTCATCTTACATATTTTCTATAACATGTTATTAGAACAAAATAAATTTTTCGGGTAAAATATGTATTTGTTAAAAAATGAAGTTTTACCGCCTTTTGATGGCGCACCCACTTTATATATAGTTTTTGACATGTTTATAAGTTCAATTTGACAAAATAAAATTCTTCTTTGGAATTAGGTTAAAAAACTTTACTTTGGATAAATTTTTCATATTATTCGGATGAATTTCATATTTTAATGAACAATAAAAACATGCTATATTTTAATTAAAAACATATTTTTTCATCAAAATAATTTAGTAGGATAAATTAAAATATTTAATGGTTTTAAAGTATAAATAGAATATATTTTTACCATTTAATATAATGTATGTAATTAGCATTAATTTTACATTGAAGTCATAGGTAAAAACATTTCAATCTTTGCCAATGTTTTAACTTTTATAAACCCGTTTGCTTAACAACGAGATTAATTTTAAATTAATTACTACAACTTTTACATTTTGAATTTTGAAAAATGGATTCCATATTTGGATTCAGTGTTTACAAATTATTTTAATAGCTTACTTTTATTTTTTTGAGATTATTAATAGCAACTACGGTAACTTTTATTTACTGCAGTTAATGGTAAATCGGGTAATTAAGGGTAAATATAAGATTATAAAATTACCCCAACACTTCCCAAAATCCTATTGGATGAATAAAAGTCGACCCATATCACCTAATGGTAAGAATAGAATGATTTCATGGACTTTTGACCATGAAATAATATAATTATTATTAAAACCAAAGAAAGTGACAACATGTCACTCTCTTAAATCTTATAAGTATAATAATTTTAGGTTAGTGATAAACATCATAAAATTTCAAACATGAATAGTCTAAAAAAAGATAATAAAATTATACACATCATATGAATTTATTTATAATTTTTAGGAATTAAATAATTATCATTAATTATGGCACAATAGTGATGTAGAAATTATTTTATTGATTGAAATATCAAATAAATGATTTTAAAAGTATTAAAATAAATATTATATGAACTATTTAATGTGATCCAGTAATTTTCTAGATAAAAATAACATGTTATGAATCTATTAAATATTTTATATAGAACATATATTCTGTATATATTTTATATAAACTCAAATAAATGAATTGTGTCAAAATTGACACTATTGTTAATTTATAGAAATTACATTTTATAAAATTGTTTAAAAATCACAAAAATATTTAGAAATTGTAAATTAAAATATATATGGTCGAAAATTTAATAAATTATACAATTATGGACAATTCCCAACATAAAAGTAATTATTTATAATGATTTTAAAATTTTGAATATTATTACAACAAATAAAATTAAAAAGATTATATAAGGATAAATAATGTTGACAATGTTTGAAATAAATTCCCAACTTGTCTAAATTTTATTGAGTGATGATATTACTACCCTATCTCATCTAAGATTTGGATTTGAGTCATTTTTGGAGGTTTTTATGTGGGGTTGGAATTTATTATAAATTAATATTTCTTATAATTTCAAAGGTGCCCCTCTCCTCCCTTATAAAAGGGAACCTCCTCCCTGTCCTCCTCACACCACATTGAGCCTTCACGCTTGACCAACCCCTGCCAATTTCTCTTCTCCCATTCCCTTGAAACATCCTAGAGGTCCTGATTGTCTTCAAAGACCAATATTAGTGCCCTAAGAGGAGATTTCAATGCGGCGTGTTGAAGAAGAGGTAATATCCGTTACCAATTATTTCAAATTTATTTCTTCTTCAACTTCTTCTTCTTTAGTTGTTTCATAATTAAGTAATAACATAAGTATCACTAATATACTGAAATTTTATTATAAATATGAAACAACCCTATTTCACCTTCTATCCATCATACGAAAAATGAATTCACCGCGCATGCGTACGTACGGCCTACCATCTCCATGATGTGATGCGACTCGTTCTACATGATCGTCATTGAATAATGATTATATAAATGATTTTAATGATTAAATATGATATATATTACACAAATAACATTATGTAAATGAGGTATATATATCCTAAAAAGAAGAATAAGTATTTATTCAAAAAAACACACCTAAGAACAGAAAACAGTAAACACCCGAATAACAAGTAGCAATGAAATATTACTAATAAGAAGCTAAGAATATGACCATATATGATATAATAACAATGAGTATGATTCTCTAATAAGTCAATGAAATTATTTAAATCATTATATAGGAGGATTAGACACTTACAAAGCATATCAGACCTTAGGTAAGGGAAAATATTGCAATCTCAATTTTTATCCGAGATTGTTTATACTTCAGAATATACTGTGGAATATTTATCATCCACATCCATGTTTCCTAAATATGAAATATTATTTCTATCCTCATAAAATTTTTAAATCCAATTTTACCCATTGGTATGTTTTTAGTAAAATATACGAAAGGAATATTTTGTCGTTTTTAGTACGAGGTAATTTTTTGACTTATCCGGCCAAAGCACGAGAAGAATGTTTTTTTAACTTATACGACATGAATGGATTTCTTTGATTTCATAGAAAATTATTTCCATGAATATTCCTTTACATGTTTTCAAGAATATTTTTATTAAACATCTTTTAGATTATAATTGTAATACATGTTTAGAAAGGAAAAATGTATTTGAAGTAGAAAGGATATTTTCCTCAAGAATGGAGTCCAATTGTTCTATCAAAATTATTTTACATCTAAGATAATATAGGGTTCTGTTTTATCCCAATTTTTACATTGATTTGATTGTGTTATGATGGAATTAATTTTATTATGTCCTTTTATCTTATATGTATTATGTTATGATGGCATGATGTTTAAGAATCCCATTTTTATTACATGGGTTTTGCTATGATGTATGATTTATGATTTTGTGGAACACATAAGAATGGTTTAATTATGAGATGGGTGGGACCTATATCTCCCTCAAATGCGTTGGTTAAAGATTAATATCTCATGAGATAGACATGGCTGGAATGACAAGTAAATCTGGTTCATTGATACGTGACTGGAACGAGGAGTGAACTCGGTTCAGTAATGGACTTTGTCTGCTATGATAGTTTTGGCAATGAGTCTTGACTAAAATGAAATGATTTTCTATGATTATTTGTGTATGCCATAATGCTTCATGATTTAAGTTAATATTGTTTGGATTACATTTCACCACAATGATTTATCACATTTTATGATATTATGATCTCTTTTGCAGGTTAAGATATTCAAAATGTTATGTTCTTATGAATATCATATGATTATTTAATTTTTTTACCCTTACTGAGCATTTGAGATCACACTTTTGTATATTTTCTTTTCCCTAGGTCAAGAAGAAGGTTATTAAGTAGGATATCCCAAAAAGGGAGTCTAGATATGATGAAATAAATGGGAGGCAACATAGATGATTTATGAACCAGTTTATGTTTCCCAGTTTCTAAAGACACTATACCTATACGGTCTTTTCATTGTTTTGTTATATGTTGTAATAAGTGTTCATCAATTTTGACGTAATAAAATGTATGTAATGTATGGGTTGTTATAATGAACATCTCGATTGCGACTTGTTCATTCTTAGGGGGGATAGAACATTCATCTTTACCTATGTTTCTATTCAAAACTTGAGTTAAATGTGAGGGTATTTTAAAAAAAATTGATTCCCATTCTGATTTGATTGGGTAATTTATTGGAACAATCATGACAATGATCTTTGCATTAGTTGTTATCCTGAGTCCTCTTATTACATGCCAATGGATGGAATAAAATTAAATTTAAAGGTAACACATAATGGGTAATCCAAACATAAAAATGGATAACTTATAAATTACTTTTATTTTCATAACTTATTAATTTATATGCTTCAATATATGTTATCCATGATCTAGTTCCCAACATATATTCATAGGGGAATTTTTTATTCCCTTAATAATGGTTCCCACTAAGATTACAGATTTTCAAAAGAATATCCCTTGGGAATGTTGTAAACAAGAGTGAAACAATGCTGATTTTCATGCACCAGTTCATGTTCATGTCTAGCACAAAGTGATGTTTGGGGGTTTACCCCTAGGTATATCTATACTATAGCTTCCTCTACTTGTTCATATCTAGAAAGCTATGTATATTCTTGATAAACCAATTAATCTATAATCACCATTATTTATGGATGTTTTTATAATCTTTTGTATTAAACAAATTTCTTTCATTAGGTTTTTCTAATCCTAATCCCAAAAATAACTAAACATATCATTTAATACCATCTATAACAACTGTGATCATTATTACACACTTAATCATGATTTATTACATAACAGTAACTTAATACAAATCCTAGGATCGAGAGTTTTAGTGTATTCAAAAATTATGAACATTACATGAAAACATATAACAAAAAACAGAACAATTGTTTTGAAACATCTTTTACATGACCACCAAATTCTTTCATACTTAGCATTGCATGAGATAACATGAGGACATGAATAAGAAAAGGGTGAGCTATAAATCCTAGTAAGAGAGTAAAAAAATAATAAAATAAAGAATATATTAAATTTTAGGAAATAGGAATATCAATGGATCCCAAGAAAAACATTAACAAAAATTCTTGATAGCATGATTATCAAAACATGGAAATGTGGCAACACCATTTAACATGATATTAGCACGAGCCAAGGCTCATTGCACATGGAGCTTGAGTAAACCATTATTGCAGATGATTTTTCATGAGTAAAACTCATATCAGATGAATTATCATGATTATACTCTTATTTCACATGACGTGTCATGATACTAATCTTTACCCAATTCATTGGAGCGCTCCCAGGGCCCACCCTTCTTAATCATTTCATCTCATGCATAAGTGGGAAACATGGTTAATACAACATGGAATCATTCAAAATCACCATTTATTATATGATAAAGGAATGTGGAATAAATACATGAGACTCTATAATAAATAAGTAATTGTGTGTATATTTAAATACCCTTGATAAAGAAATGGGTATGGTATTCACTACACAATGACATTGGCTTGAAAAATCTCAGTGCAATTTTGGCAGCATAACATCGTGACCTATGAATTTGTAATAATTATTGATGGGAGAGAAAGGGGTATCTCATAATATATAAATTAAATCTATTGTATGTAGGTTATATAGATAAATTTCCCAATATATGTAATGGAATTTATATTCATAATATAAAATAAATTTTTCCATATAAATGAGGAGAGAGAGATTTCTTAAGGAATTTCAACATGGTAATAGGTGTACATGGGATGAATTAATGAGATACAAAGAGGTTTATCATAATTAAAAAATAAGGAAAGATGTATAGGGGAGGTTCGTAATCATAACCCAACAGTTTTTAATGAAAATAAATGTGTATGAAATCATAATGAAATTTGGAAAAAAATGAGGATGGATGAAATATCTTATTTGGAAGTGAGATCCCAAAGGCTTGGGATAGGATTGAGGGAGGATTCTTGGTAGCTTATGGAACCATGGGAATATCATAGAGATAGGATGGTAGAGGATGGTAGATCTAAAAATTGTTTTAGTAAAGAGTAATTGGAGGTTTAGTGGGATTATATAAGCAGGATAGTGAATTATTTATTATTTAGGTTTTGGACACTACAAGTTTAATCCTAACCACAAATCAAACAATGTTATTTTCCGAGGGTTTTTTCGAAAGGGAAGCGAAAAAAATTATTTTATATGTAAAATGGTCGAACATATTAAATTATCAGGATTTATTATGTTGAGGGGAGTCACACTCTCAAGGAATACATTTTAAATGGTTGGAATATTTTATAAGACATGAAGGGTCAACTAAGGCATAATAAAATTAATCAAACAAAAATAAAATCATATTATTTTAAAGGACAAAAAAATATTGGCCGAAAATTATTTTTAATGTTTTTTATTGCATCAATATTGAGTCTTTAGGATGTTTTAAAACACATTATATATTTAAACGATATTAAATTTTAACCCAAAAATTCGGCTGTCTCAGAAAATTATGAAAAATTTACCATTAGATAATTTCGACATCATGAATCCAAAAATGATAATAATTTTAACTAAATAATTTTATAAATATGTGTATTTTCAATTCTAAAATATACACTGATATTTATGGAAAATTTGTGGGTGTTGATAAAATAGTTTTAAAACCTCAATAAAAATTGCAACTGTATTCATAAAAATTATATTATCATTTGTATTTAATATAAATTAAATTAGTAATAATATTTTATAAAAATATTATTTAATAAAAAAATTACATCAATTCATCAAAATATATTTCTTAATTGAACACTGTTAAAAAAATACTATTTGTTCATTAAAAACTATCTACAAAGTAATAATAACAAAATGAATTTATATTCATTATACAAAAAAAATAATGAAGATAATCCTAGTGCTATGGTCTTGTTACATAACCCCTAATAAAACCAATGTAAGACCTAAGGGTAAGGTGTGTGATGGTGATAGACTCTTGGGGCGAATCAGATAACATCATTAAGGTTGTAATCTTTATGAAATTCCACTTATCCTATAGGCGGTTCCATTAAAGCTTAACATGTTGAAGATCAACTTGGGAATGGTTAAGAGCGAAGCCTATAGACTCTACCTCCGATCCGAGATCCTACAAGATGGATTTGTATGGAGAAATTCTACTAGATGAGTCCATCCCTTCCTTTGTCTGATTAATTTGGATTTGTTAAAGATTTATATTTATACTAACTACATGATCTCTGTAAAATGACTATATTAGAAATGGTAATAGTTTTTATGGTATTTTAAAATAAAAAAAGATAGAAAATCATAAGTTTTATGTAAACATTTTACATAATAAGACATTTAATTAGATCAATAGTAATTATTATTAATATATTTTTGGATCATTACATTTCTTATATAAAACTCCAACAGATGATATATGAGAATACAATATATATGTAGTTATTAACTCTTTAAATATTCAAACATAAATAATAATAACCCATATACTGTATTTTTTTTGTTATCTAGTGTCATTCCATCCCACATGGTCCACCACACTCCCCCGTACATCGAGGGATCACATCATCACTATCAACGGCCTCACCGTATACCCACATAAAATGCCTTTTGAAGAAAATATTTATACAAATCAGCCAATATTAGTAGAATTACACAAAGTACATATTGAAAAAATAACTTTATGAGCAGTTTTTGACACATTAAATAACTAATTTTATATCAATAATGAAGTCACACACTAGTACAAATTTATTTCTTGTGGTTCCATATTTCTTGATATGTTGTATGAGATGACTCTTACCAAAATGATATAAGGGTCATATGAAATAATTTTTTTTCTTTGAAATATTCATATATCCAATAACCAATTACATACCACGAAACCCAATAATCCATGTGAGTATGTTGAGTTACAAATCATATACCACTATAGCATAAAAAAATAGATTATCATATATCTAGTATCCTCGATATCAAATAAAAATGGGTGTTCTAAATTCCCAAACCCAATATATATCGAATGTTATAGAAAATTACATTTTATCCAAATTACATATCAGTAAATAGTAAGAAAAAATAAAATCAATTTTAGTATGAAACATTTTAACTCTCCCTCTTAGATCACTCCCTGAATATTGACTAGGTCAATTTTCTTATGTGATCTTAGTATTGTATCATAGAATGCTAGACACTGCTAACTAGTATTTAGGGTATGAGGATGTACTAAGGGGAATTTATACACCTTATATAGTGGTGAAAAATCATAATGAAATAACCAAATTTCATACATAAATAATAAAAATTAGAGTATGTGAAAAAAACATCCAACCATGATAATATATGACGTGGAGGCAGCATAATCATACAAGGATGATCACCCACTATTCTATTCATTTTTTAAAACTAAAATAAAAAAAATCATTACTAGGATCCACGACTACACCTAGCCATACCACATCCTATGCTCCCAATAAAATCCAATATACCAAATAAGATGTCCAACATATAATAAATGGGATTTATCCCACCATGTACCTTCTTAGAGTGAACATATAATCGGTTACCCATGTGTAGTGGATGCTTGAGTATTGTGTGAATAAAAAACATAGTATGGAACCACCAAAAGTTTCTCATACTGACAATATATTATGTTTTATATGCATGTGAAATTCTCATAATAGTAAAACCATTCAAAATAAATAAATAAACCCCAACAATACATTGTTTATCCTCATTCCAAAATGTCTCTAAGCACATCATTTGACTATTCCAACCAATTTTCCCGTTACCAATGTTCTTAATCCTAAGGTCTGCAACCTTGATAAAAAAATACATACCTTGAAATGTGTTGGGGAGTATCTGAGCCTGAAACAAAAACTATGAAAACCTTTTAACATACAATATACAAATATATGGAAGACCCAATAATATAATCACAACACCAGTGTTGTAGCCCATTATATTTTAACATTGAAGCTGGAAATTGACAAATATTTGAAACAAATCCTCACAAATCCAATGACAGATCCCATGATAGTCCAACAACTAATCTCTAAATGAATATAAGGTACAAAAATGAGCCCCAAATACATGAAGAATCTAATCTTATCCTAATAAATCAAGAACCAATCCCACAACATTCCATCATTGATCCTCTAATTCTGTTTTAGCTCCAACATCAAGATCTAAGTCAATAGAATCTCAAACATTATACTTCAAATCAATGGAAATTCTAATAGTGGTAACACATTCCACCCATATGTGTGTATCCTACATTAGTAGTAACATATATGGATACCCCATTTGGAATTTTTTTACACAAATAAAAGGGAGAATAAGATATGGTCTAAGTCCTGAAAACATCAACAACATCTCATAACCATTGAGATTCTTTGTGGGTTAGTGATCTAGGGTGACCTCTGAAACCATCTCAAAGCATAGAAATATGTACCCACTCAGGATAAGTATATCAATGGGGTACCCCCAATGGTACCCAAGGGAATTATATAGTTTATTCAACATTATACAGGTCCTCAGTATCACCTTAGTCTTAGTTTAATGCCTCAACCTTCAATATCCAATGTGTAATGCTGATGTTAACAAAAAGTTTTGTAGGTGCTCACTCATTTTTATCTATTTATTAAAATTTTCCCTCATTATAGAATTAATCATATAACTCAATTTAAATATTAAATTTTAACAATAGGGCTCCACAAACTAGTATACACTCACATATAATCCTCCATATATGGAAAGTTTAAATTTCATGGGCCTGTACGTGATACCACATACCTCTTTAGAAGAATATTTTGTTTTAAATTTGTTTTAAAAGTCACCATTTGCCCACACACAGTCTCATATACCTCCAACAAGTAACGATAAAAACTCTTAAAAAACTAATACACACTAAGGAAACATGCACAATAAATTATGACCAATTATAAATAATTTTATTTTTTTTATGAAAAATATAAAAAACACATGATTTTAACTAACCATTATAACCACAAGGAAACCAAATCCAATGAAAACCTAGGTACCTGTCTCACACCCACATCCCTAGGATACAAAAAATCCAAAAACAACCAACTCCAAATCCAAAGAAATTTCATTTTAATATAGTAAAAAATTTATGATAAACTAATAAGAGAATATACATCATTGAAAATGATGAGAAACAATGTGCAGATGAAATATCTGGTCACCATATACCTATACTAAGTTAAAACCCTAAAACATTCAGTTGATTCCACCACTCCCTTATTGAATTTGAAATGAATATTTAGTCGGAGAAACTGAATTCATAACAGGAAGGAGGAGATGATAAATTGGGGTTTGAATAAGAGGGAAAATACCTTAAATCATTCTTAAATGGAAAAAATACATCTCCTATTATTGGTATTCAGAGGTAGGAATATGGGAGGGAGTAATAGCTAGAAATGGACCATATAAAAACCATAAAACTCATAAACCTAATGTCCCTAGATTTTTTAATAAAATTAAATTCCCCCTTATTGAACCCCTTTAGTAGACCCACCAAACAAGAAGTTCGGGGAACTGGCTAGCAAGTGGGGAATTGGCTAGTTGCAATGTGTTCAACTACTAGTTGACTATCCCCTCAGTGGTTCTTGTCTACATGTCACCCCACTAACTATCCATTTTTTCATAATTGGCTAGATAGAACAACTATTATAACCCAGACTATCATATTCCCTCCTCTTATGATATCTTGAGCACCCGAGGACCATCTAATTATTAATCGACATCTAAAAAGTTTATTTTATAATTCTAAAATATCATGATTTTGATTCCTAATAACCAATAAAAATTCACCACATCCACTAACTAGAAAACCATATTTTTACTAAAAATATAGTGAAAAAAATCCATGGGGGTGTTGTAAAGGAATCATAATATTGCATAAACCTAGATAATTAATGTATTAATTTTATTAGAAGTATAAGAAGTGTAGGGAGTATTAGTTACTATGTGGGAATATTGAAATCTTAAAAAAGCACTCATCCTATCGATAATTTTCTACCATATTAATTAATATTTTAAAGGTGAAAAAATCCTAATGAGGTCTCTAATGAAACCCCAAAATGAATGTGAGGCACCCATGAAGTCCACTCAAATATCAAAGGGTTCAGGGGGTATAATATCAAGTATATATTTTTCTATTTCATGATCAACATTTATCGAATAATAAAAAACCCTAAATAAATAAACTTATCTTGATATCACCCCAATGGGGACATTTAGTGGCTTCATCTACATGTTTTGTGATTGAATTAGAGAGAAAAACAATAAAATCTGGTGAATTTATTTTGGAATTTAAATGACTTGAAAATAGAATAATCTATAAAAAAATATAATGATTCATTGAGGAAAGATATAAAAATAAATTTATCTCCCACTGGTATGTGGACCTCATATTTTTATAGATTTATGGAATTACATGGTAGTAATATATATCTAATGGTCATATTATAGTAGTTTTTTTATGCCTAGGTTATATTTAGATATTTTTATATCCAAAGTTCTTTTCCAATAATTAGAGGTCTTGAAAACTAGTTTTTATATCAATCAGTAATTCTATAATTGATACATGGAAGTACACTTTCAATTAATTATTTTTAAAATCCCTATAATTAAATTAGTATTATTCATAGATATAATATGTGAAATGCATCTAGGATACATGTCTTCCTAGAAAAAATTCAACAGGACGAACTTGTTGACATAGTCATACACCTTATCACCATGTGTTTGAAACATCACACCAAATATTTGTAGCGATAGCTGTCACCCAAAAAACAAAAATATTGAATGGATATCATGGTATTGGTTTTTTCATATTTACATATTAATATATCATGAATTATTTAAGAAGGGTTATATATTCCCTATATTCTTTGGGAGTCAAGGATATATTGACTAGCTTTAGTCATTGTTCATCTTCAGTACCCATTTTCTCTGTCCAGGGTTCATTGATGGTGGTTAAAAAACATTTCATGAAAGATATTAGGGAATCTATAAGATGCTTTTCATGTATTAAACATTAATAGAAAATAAGATCACATCCAAATATTATAGTGTGATACATGGGTGTCCTTATCCCAATTGTGGTCACAATCATTGATGAGTGAAAGGACTTGTCTGGGATGAATGATATAATATGAATTGAGGAAAATGAACCTAATCCCATTTTTCATCACTTATGGTATATCTATAACATATCAATGATATTTAATTTCACTGATTATTTACCATTCAGGATTGAATTCAATTAGAGGGTCTTGGAGGAAAAATTAATATTCATAGATTTCATTTGAATCCCTCCTATTATTGAATAAGGTTTATCACAGAGAAAACTTTTCTTTCAATTATAATATATGGAATTAATTCATATGCCAAATTAATTATAATTATTGATGTTGTAATCTACAAAATAAAAGTTAGTTTTATCTTAATTATTTATAATAATTATAATGCATATATCTTGGATATTCTATTGATTGATCAGGATATTTTATAGTGAATTAATGGTGGTTAGTTTTTTTGAATCATTCAATAATTCTGAATTGGACTCTATTTTATAGTAAAGTGTTTCGTGTAATGAGATTCCAAATATTAAAAGGGGGAGTTTTTTCCATATACTACCATAAATATTCTATAAATAGTGTACATTATAATTTATTTCTCATAAAATGGTACTACTTCTTGTATAAGGAGACATAGACTTCCAAATAGAGCATTGAAGGTTGTGTCTTGGAGAACCACCAAGAACTCGATATCAAATTAAAGGTCAAAAAACTGATATTTTAAAATGAAATAAACTACATAATCATGATCAATATTCTGATCCCATGGATTTTATAATTTAATTGGGCTAGATCAGCCTCTTGATATCCCAAATGAAAGGAATATTGAACCAGAATGAGATTGATTCATTAACCATTTTACAAAAAGGATTGATAAATGATGACATCATTTTATTTGTTAGGTACATTTAAGGGTGTGACATTCCTTTGTATGGGGGAATCTAGATCTAGCTCTGTTAGTCCTGCATGGTTCTTCAATGAGATATTTCATATGTCGAGGGGTTAATCATGGTATGAAATGTGTTCTATACTAAAAATAATTTTCCTCAATCTTTCAGAAGCCAAAAAATCACATCCTCGTAGTTATTTGGGTGACACATTGGTTCTTCTCTACACAATGATCTGATGTGAATTTCATATATACATTACATAATGATATATTATCAGTTATTTCTTAACCAACACTCAAAAATTTATGTCTTGTATAATATACATGGCGCATTCACACAAGAAATGAAAATTTCGTTGGTTCAGTTACTTTGGGATAATCTAAGCACAACACAATTAAAATTTGATGATGTACTAGAATCCACTAGATGCACTATTTGGTGGTGGGTTTTGGTTTGAGAACTACATGAGTAGGGGTTCTCCACATTAAAATATTTTGGGATGATGATATATCACCGAAGGGTAACTCTTCAACCCCTCTCCTTTTTTTCAAAATCTAGCAATGAAAATACCATGGAAATTAAAAAAATAAAAAATAAAATCAAACTTTTCTGATGTACAATATATAGATAGCTGGTTGATGATCAAAAAATTATGATAATTCATAGAATATATATGAACACCATAATTATCACTACATCACCTTCATAAGATGTCATCGAATCTCTACCATCCATCTTTGGCATGATTGGTAACATGTTTCAATTATTTTATAACAATCTAACTGTTCCCCTTTCTATGAAGCAAATACATAAATATATTACATTATCATCCCTATTATCAATCATTATTCTCTTCCATATATAAATATAATAATCACATTAAATAGTTTCCATATTTGAAAAATGATTCTTTAAAAAATTGATAATGGGATTTCTACATTCAACTAGTCATAATAATTGATCATCATTTTAGCCAACAAAATATCATTTTATTAAATTATATTTACTAAATGAATATGTCATATATTATAGATCTTATGTCATAATGGCATGACACTAATTCAATAACTAAATAAACTATCAACTCAATATACTATATTTAACTCCTTTATATATCATGGTGTGAATTTTCATGGTCCTCAAACTTGATGCGACATGAATTACATTCATGGAATAAAAAAATTCAAATAAATAGATCCATTAAAATCCAACAAGTAACATTATTGAAATTTATATAATACACGTAGCATTATAAAATTACATTGGGGATTCATTATTAAATATATAATATGATAATCTTCAAATCATAAACTATAGCTAGTCACATTGTCAATCATATTTTATGATGGATAAAACTCTATGTATTAGATATTATGTTTATTAAATCTTATGTACTCACTTATATGAAGACATTTCCAAGTGAATATATTTGAAAACCCATTATTTATTTTCTTTATTATATTTATATATCAATGCGTAGCCTGAAACATTCACATTTTATTATCTGGATTATTTTTATATGTCATCCTCAGTTACCATTATGAATCATGAAGATTATTACCATGAATTTTATATATATTTTGTCTTAGCCTTCCCACTGGTAAATAAATATTACATATCATTGTGACATTTTTACACATCATCCTAGTAAATTTTATCATTAGGACTTGGTACCCTTAATGTATTAAAAGAAAGTTCAACCATTTTACTATTTTCTAGAAAAAATTAAGCTACATGGAAAATCAATCTTAAATGTCCTCAAGTTACATTTATATATCTCTTTGCTCTATTTATATAATGGAAATCCATTTTTCTAAATCTAGTCATTACTAGTTACATTTACATATCTAACCAAATACCCTTTATGTTTTGTATTGGATGACTATTATGTATTGGCAATGCTACTTTTACATATTACGAATTTTCCAATTTCTTTCAACATGTTACCAAAATGTATTAGTTAGATTACATTTAAAATTGGAAATTGCCATATTTTTTATAACTTAAATTATAATGATAGATTTTTTCCTTTAACATATAAGAATTCTAATTAAACAATGAGACATCTCTTTAAAAATCATCTTCTAAAAATTTAGATCTCATATCATCCAGAATATCATAACTTCGCATCCACTTCTCAAATGATTTCTATAATTACTCATCTTCTAGATCTATACATATTCTTGAATCTCTTTATCATTTCATCTAGAATAACATTTGATCATCTGATTCCTTGTAATATTGATAACATTAGATCTTCTGAACCCATCCACTTAAATAAAGAATCTAGAATTAAGTTTTT
The DNA here is from genome assembly GCA_963277665.1 of Viscum album. NCBI lineage: Eukaryota > Viridiplantae > Streptophyta > Magnoliopsida > Santalales > Viscaceae > Viscum > Viscum album. The sequence goes on along the minus strand of OY728140.1, from coordinate 2,025,677,144 downwards.
TTCATAAATAGTACTTATTTGATAATCATTATAATACTATCCAAAAATTCCTTATTTAGTTTGTTTCCAAAAAATGAAACATAATTAACCAATTTTTTTTGCAAAAATATTCATGAATCACCAAGAATAAAAATGTGTCAACAAAAAATTCAACTTGAACAATAATTCCCAATTGGGTACTAATAATATTTTCCATTGGATTTGTTATGAAAACCATCATGAATCAAAATAAATTCAATGTTATCATGATTATTCTAACTCCTTATTTGAGAGAAAAATATATCTTGGGATTCTTGAGGACTCCTATACTCCATTTAACATCATGTATAACTAAAAACTCCATCCAAAAGAATCTCTATAGAATATTCGAAAAATCAAATCCTTGAGAGATAAGGGATATAATATTCATCATAAATATATTTATCTCGTATTTTATTTATGTTAAATAAAATTATATCCCATAAATTAATTATCAATGTAATGTTCTTGAGGGTAACAATTAATGGCAATTTTTAGGATACTAGAATAAAAAAAGGATTCAATGTATTATTTATTCAAGTAGTTTCCAATGAAGTTTTATAATATTGTTTACAAGAAAACATTGTACTATATATTTAGTGAGCACATGGAATAATCAAAAAATATTCTAATACATTATTAATATATAATTTTCATTGAATTCAATGATTATAGACTAAAACTTTTCAATTCAAATCAAATATATTCTAATTTACATTCTTGTCATCACTTATGAACCACCTGTATACCCAAAAAATATATTTGGATTCCAAGATCAAGAAACTTCTTCACATGTAGATGAATTATAAAAAACATTTACTGAATCATATTCCTAATTATCATTGATAAATGAAACACTGATTCAAATTATTTGAATCTTATTATTGGGAAACAATATTATGGTAACAACATCATAGTTTTTAATTGAACATCAACTACATCCATAAATCAATAATATATCACAATATTAGGATTCGACTTATGAAACCCTCCATATAAACACAATAAAACATTCAAAAAATCATATGGTAAAAAAACATGAATCCAATAGTGTCTGATTGATAATGTATTTATTATCTAATGATCATCTATTGTAACCTACATGATAAAAAAATACATTCCTCTATCAGGTTTCTTTACATGGTTTATAGGGATACCACCTTCTAGATATTTATATCAAAGATACTACATCACTTGTAATAATTATCACCAAATATATTATTATTATTCTATAGGAGAGTCATCCACCTATATCGTATTTTTTTATCCGGAAAATAATCACATGATATAACATGTCTAATCAAAATAAATAAATCAGGGATTATATTTTTTTTGTTTCTTTTCTATTGAGGGGCCTCCATCAAAATTAAAGGTCTACTACTGAATCATATTATGTGATATTGAAATAAAAAAAATCAATTGTTTCTTGATAACAATTGATAAAACAATGTTTATTACTCTGATTCCTCATGTTAAATTAATGTTTTTGAGATTATAAATTCAACAAGAAATCACTTTCACTACATGAATAATCAATTAGAACATCAAAACATGTTACAACATCTCTTGAATATTTTAAGGAAAACTCCCTATGGATCATATCCCTGAAAACGATTTTTTAATTAAAAAATATATCATTTTGGGGAGAGAAGAACTTCTAATTTCCTCAATTGGTGGAAGATGTTGAGTCACTATTAACCACCGTGTTTCTTTTATCAATTAATTTGAAATATATCTTAAAATATAAGTATGTTTTAATAGAATATGAATACTATTTATTTTGTTGGGCTTGAAATTATCTTTAAAATCTAAATCAGAAGTGTTTTTACCATTGGTACTCTTACCCACATTGATATTTAGACAAGTAACTAATCAGATTTTTATCTTTTAGAACTGTCTAGATAATTTTTTATCCCTAAAATAATCATTTGGTCTATCGATGAATACCATGCCTTGGTATAGTTATTTTACATGAGAGTAGTCACGTTTAATGTCATTTGAACATAATTTTCTTCTACCAATATTTATTTCTATTTAAAGGACAATATTTAAGCATTAGAAAATTTGTATCTCTTCCTCAAACCCTTTTAATATTTTTAATGTTCATTAACTATCCCATGAAATATATTTATGAAAATAGTATATTTATCCTTGAAATAATATTGGTCTTGATGATTCATTCTTGTAGAATTTCCCATAAGATCTCTATCATAGAAATTATTATCAATGTAAGAATTATAGGAATAAAATACATATATTCATTGTTGTGGTTGGTAACTCTATATTGATAACAATATATAGAATTATAAGTAAGATATATATTCTAATTCTTTATATAAAAATATAGACGTATGGCTATGCATTACTCAATAAAATAATATTTCATTTAAAAAAAATTTAATCTTATTTTTTTTATCCTTTCTATTTATAGGGACCTTGTTATGTGTGTTTTTATTTCCTCAAATATCTTGCAATTTATTTTTAATTCATTAGGTTTCATTTATTTCATTCATCAGAATAGTTTTATCATTTATATGGGTGAGTTTTCTTATGGAACGTCTACTTTATGAATTAACTATTATTTCATTATTCTACTATGATATTTTATAATTTTTTTACTATAATATATCATACAAAAGTATAATAAAAAAAATTAAAGTAATATTTCAAAGTACAATTCCCATTGATATTTGGAATTTACACATGAATAATGACCAAGGCAAACTCATCATAATGTTTCTAGATAATTTTTCTTTTTTTCAAAATATGTTTATACATGTCTTCCTAGAGCATCATGGATTTATAAATTTCATCCACTAATATATGGGAATGATTTTTCAACATGTAATTTCCTTATTTGAACATGGTGTTGTTTTGAGAAATGAAATATTTAGGAATTATATTGTCTGTTTGAACATTTGTTTCTCCTAATTTTTTCCATGATTGAAACAAGTTCATCTTTATTAGCAATAAGGATTTAAATTTATTTTCAGTTGAGGACCTTATATTGGGAGCTTTATTTAACATTATAAAATTTTAAATACATATCAATTAATTTCTCATATTAGGAATCATTATTTTACAATAGATCAGTATCCACTTAAACAAATATTTTGTTTAATATTCTCAATTTATCATCATTAGAATTTAGTACTCCAATATGAATATCTGAAGGCTTATTCCACATATATAAACATTATGTTTTCATTGTTATACCACTGACATATCTATTTCAATATGTTGATAGTTTCAACCATTTTATATTATGATATATTCTCCTCAAAAGTAGATTAAAATCATGTTTTTTTCTATTACTATACGATCCTTGAATATAAGAATAAATTCAAATTTATAGTCATATGTAACTATCATTATAAAGATATTATAATATCTATATGAATTATCCTTTATCTAAAAAAGGTCAATTGTATACTATTAACTTGGAGTTTTACTTCTTCATCAAATTATTTACATTTTAAACATAACTAGAATAATATACGGATAAAAAACAAAAATATAAGAAACATTCAAATCAACTCAATTGAAAAACCCCATATAAAAGAAAATTTTCTATGATACAACATCTTAAACCCATAAGGGTCTTCAATGAGAGATACTCTAAGAGTGCGGAGGGTTGAATCATCATTTGAAAATAATTTATACAAAGCCAATGTTATACATAATCTCTCACCAACCTAAATGATATCTAACATGTAGGCAGAAGGTTCACGCCTATGTTCTTCTATTAATTATGAACTAGTAGTTATTTTAATTATCCTATCATTAACTGAATACGATTTTTGGTTCTCTAAACACACCAAAGAAGTTATTTATTATATAGTATAATTAGATCATGAAAAAATGTTACATGTATTTGATATGGTTCACCCATACATGGATCATTCAAGGAGTATGCATAAAAATGTATTGATGTAATATGATCCACTAAACAAATATATTGAGGTGGGTTTAGTATAGGATACTAATTTTTTTTGTCACTCCACCTTACAAGGACTAAAGATGGTTAACATCACCTGAAACTTCACTAAATCACTCTTCTTATTTTCTTATAACATATGAATGGAAAAAAATAATGAAATCCAATAAAATATAGTATCACAATTGTTGTAGATTCTATTGATATAGATATGTTCTCCTTGATCTTCAAATTCTCCACTTCAAAAACATTTTGAGAACACCATCGTGATAAAAATACACATTCCATGAGATTTATTTTAATATACACCTTTCTTATTTCTAAAATAATTAAATAGTTCCAATTCTTCCTTTAATATCATATCTCTTCTTTTTTCTCAAAAAATATGATGATGTGATCTACTATAGTCCATGTTCTCATTATTTCTTATTTTCTTAATACTCACAATAACATCCCAAGATTATATGATATATTTAAAATTAAACAAATTTTATTTCAAATATTTTTGTGCACACAACACCTATATTTTAAAATAAAACTATGTTTAACTGCTTATAAAACACGCAACACAGGGTTAATTGAACAAAAAAATATTGTTTATGATAGTTATAGCCTAGCTATTGAATTTTTATGTAATAAGAAGATTAGTTAAATTATTATTATATATATGTATATAAAGGAATTAATCCATTAAAAGGTCATAATTAATTGTTTAGGAATAAGTTCTAAATTTTTTGTGAAGTCGTTTTATTCATTAAAAATACATTTTGTTCAAAAATGGTTTAATTTAATTTATTGGGATATTACCAAAATAATTTTATAGAAAATTTATATAATGATTTTAATTACAACATTATTATTTTTTAAAACAACATGTGAGATTTACCTTATTGTGAATTATTAGTATTTTTTGAATGTTTGATAAGTAAGTGAATATTAAAAAATAGTGTTTTTATTGAAAACATTAATTTTGATTTAAGAATTAAAAAATCTACAATTTTAATGGTTTTAAAATTAAATTAGTTATTTGATATTATTAATAATAAAATTAAGTTAATTGGAATCAATTTTATGGTTGAATTTGGTATAAAATCATTTTTATACATAAAATTATTTTTCTGAAATATTTTTTGGTTGGATTTATCATTTTCATCTTAAAATAATTTCTTGCATGTATATTAATTGAGTAAAAAATTATAGATATAATATTTAGAATCATACGGATAAAATTAACTAAAATTTCCCTATTATTTTTTATAATTAAGCATTGTAATTATAATAATTTTTATTATCATCGTCAATGGTAAATTAGGTGATTAAGGATTAAATTGACACGATAAGGACTCAAAAAATTATCGTAAAACTATTATATATACAATTGGATGAGTTTATATTTTTACATGACCTTACGTGGTTTAAATATATAGAAACATGATTTCATAGTTCGTTGATTTTGACCTTTATATTATATAGAAGAGAGATAATGACAAAAATATCATTATATTCTTTAAATATAAATAATATTCAATGATTGGTATAAATAAAACACCAATTCGGTTATAAACATTAGTTTTATAGATAAATTATTATTGATTGTCATGGAAATTTATTTTTAATTTTTAGTTATGAAATAATTACCATAAATGCTTTCGCATCACTAACACAAAATTTATTTAGTTAATATAAAAATAAAATAAAAGATTATAAAATTTTTAAAAGTATTATTATTTGAAATAATTATTCTGCTTAATGAATTATTTAGATTTATATATCATATTATGGTTTTTATAAATTATTATATTTCTGTTCTAACTTTTTGTTGATGCTTTTAAATTCAAATTAAATATATTGTTCTTATATAGACATTATTGACTATTACTAATAAAAAAAATTTAATTTTTTTTCTATTAATTAGAATAATATTAATTTCATAATCAATGGAATATTTTTATAAATATTATATATGTTTATTATATGCCTCTTTGTCTGTTTTATGTTGACATTCATGATCCTAACAACGTAGAAAAAGTTTATGTAATGATAATTGTCAAAAGGTTTAATAAGGGCTTAAAACTAAAAGAAAAAGTTGAGAAAAACTATCCAAATTTTATTTTATTAGTGGATTTATTCTCATCCTCATAAAATATTGTAATTATATAAATTTCAAGTAATTTGGATATGAAAAATAATTTATATCTATTTAATACTTTATGAAATTCAAAGAATCTTTCTCACCACTCTTATTAAAGAAAATATCTTCTCTCATTTATTTATACTAATTTTATTAATCGTTATTCAAAAGACAATAAATAATTATCTTCCCAACATTATTAAATAAGATTTCATTGTCATCTCAGAATTCAAACCCTAGTGTCCCTAATAGGAGATCCAAAGGTGGTTTGTTTAAGAGATGTTAATCATCTTTACCGAATCTTTCAATTTTATTTCTTCGTATACTTCATCTTAACATGTTGTATGAATTGTAATATCTAATATATAGTATAATTAATATACTAATATGTTATTATTGTTGTTTTTTTAAAAAATTTAGAAATCTTTTCCATCATATGAAATGTCAGAACATTGCTCGTGTGTACATATAGCTTACCATCTCCACATAGCGGTTTAATTCATTTGTAATAACCACATTAATTATATATTTATAAAGACTTAAATAATTATTATATATGATGTATACGAATAAATTATTAATATTTAATTATAATTTAATCAATAACTTATAACCTTCTAATCTATTACAAAAAGACAATTTCCTTCGTGCATAAGTGTATACTTCCACCTCCACAAAGCAATATGATATGTTTTTCATTTAAGATCTACATGGATTGTAATAAGGATTAAATTAATCAATACATAAGATATATATGAAATAATAATAATTAATATAAATTATCAATTACCTTTATCTTGTTCTATCCATAAAAATGTGGAAATAACATTCATTTATATATATATCTTATCATCTCTTTGAACGATGTAATTATGTTTTCTATATTAATATTTTATGAATGACCATAAATATATAATATATTATTATATATTATATTAATACAATTAGTAAAATTATTTATATAATTTAACCATGAATATATATAACTAATTAAAACCCCGAATCAAAATATGCATGAAAACTGTCATAGTTAACACCCTAAATCAAGATAATAATAAATTATTATTAACAAATAGGTGATAAAATTTTATTAGTGGAACATATGAAATATTAAATATGTACATGGTTATGGTATTAAATTATAATAAATCTGAATTTTTTATTAATTATAAAAAAATAATTTAATGGAATTCCATTACTTGAGGTAATGGATTTCATCTCAATTTGAACTTCATTAAGAAATATTTAGTCATATACACATATTAACTTTTATTGGGTCTATATAGTACCCATTTAAAGTATCTATCATTAATATATATTTAATCATAATGATTAAAGATTCAATTCATGATACTCTTTGAATAGGAATGTTCAAGATAAAATCTAATCTTTTTTCTCTTTTGGATTGGGTATACTTTTCTTCCATATATATACTTTTCAAAAGGATTTTTCTAAAAAACATTTTTTAATAAAATTATATAGTAAGGAAAATTTATATTATCTGGGTTTTTCAAATGGAATGAATTAAATATTTTTATTGCCTTCCCAAAATGAGTCATTTTCAATATTATTTACAAAAATTAAAAATGAATGTTTTTTAATATATGCGGTATTGATGAACCATTTAACTACCAAACATGTTTTACACCATTTAGATTCACCTACGGCCTTTAAAATGTATGAAAATTAAAAATCATCAGTGAATTTTTTTTGATTTGCTGTTCCAATAAAATTATTTTATTTTAAACAGGTATTTCTATGGAATTGAAAGTCATATTTTTAATTTTGTTATTATAAATATTCTCTTAAAAAATGAACATTTTTGTGATCATTAAATATTTAATCTACCTTAAGTAGGCATAATAATTGTATCATGGCTATGACTATTTTATAAACCATTTATCTTTTTCAGAAATAGTGTTTACATTTAATGTTATTTTTTTGAATGGGTAAATATTGATATTCTATTTATATTACTCAATACAGACATTTATTTATAAGATATTTTGTTCTTGAATTAAATTCATCATTAAGTATTTTAGAACTGAATTAGACATGTAGTAGTGGTTGGGGCCTAGAATTACATACCCCATCGATGCATCGATGAGTATCATCATAGAAAATAGATTTCCTGATTAAATAAATAATTTGGTGTAAACCTACATATCAATTAAACTATATTGATGAAATGTCTGGATAGTAACATGTATAATGATGTCTTAGATCATGATGTGAAATATTAATAATTTAATGAATTGAAAATTCAATTATTATTATCCATGATATTACTTCATTTTTATTATTTATTAATGTTTTTTCATATGTTATTGATTTAATGAAATTTTATTTTAATTAATTACCATTCTAGAATGATTATTACATATTTATTCATGGTAGCTCCTACTATATATAACCCTTACTGAGCATCTGTGCATGCAATTTATTTTTCCCATTCCCCAGCATTTAAGGAAGGATATTTTGAATAAAATATAGGATTCAATTTTTTTATGATATTTATTTTAAAATTAAAATATAATATTGGAATAATTTACGTATCCAACTCTTTATGATTACTACGCTAATCAGTCCATTGGGATGAAATCCATTATATCTTCGACCATTGTAACCATGTAAAATCCATCGCTTGTTTTCTAGATTCAAAGATCTCTTAGTTTGTATTAGAGTATGTTTAGTAGAAACATTATTAATTATATTATAAATAACCATATAAAGAACAAGAATTATAATAATCCATTATTGTATTTTAGAATATTTAATATTAGAGGTATTTTTGTTTTGATGAGGAATACTAATGACGATTATGAGTTAACATAGTGTATTCCATTATTCAGTGATGGTTCCAAAGGGATGAATGGGAATTAACACCCAAAAAAAATTAGGGATTTGCCTAATAAGAAAACCAAACATGTTTAAGTTTTAACTTAGTCGATCATAGCCATATTAGGGATTCTAGAACAGGTTAGGATAAATTACCTTTCCTGAATAAAGAAAACAATTCTTCCGAAACTTTATTATCCAATGTTGGATAACTTCATTGACAAAATCCTCTATATATTAGTGAAACTACCAATAAATTTATAGATTAAAAATGGATTAACTCTCTCAAAAATATATTTCTATATTTGGGATGTAATTAATGTGAAATTGTTATTCTAGAAGTGTATTTTTTTAAGGACATGTCAATCAATGGTGGTCAATGATCTAGAAAACAGAAGAGGATCCAGAAATAGAAATAATATAATAGATAACATTTAAAGTTATATTCTTTGAGAAATACGACCATAAATGAAAACAATCTTAAATGGAGTGTAAATTTCTCACACTATAATAGGCTAGGAAAAGTATAAGGGTAAATTAATAATATCATCCCAAAATACATCATATGAAATACATAATATGGAAGGAAAAAATGTCCATTTCTATTTTTGGGTTAATATGATTATCTTAAGCGAACACATTTCTCATTAATTTTCCTCATATGAAGATATATTATCATGTTGCATTATTACACATAAGGAATATTATAGATCTTATATTATCAACGTACATCAGTATAGGAAGAGTTTTCTTAACCCCTTAAAAAATTAAACACATTAAAGGAGAATAAGGGAATGAAACAATTTCCATCATAAAAAAATTATAGAATGTAAAAAATTTTAAAAAGATAAAAGTGAATGGTAGTTTGTTTCATGTGTTGGGAAAAGGGGAATCTAGAAAATGACTATAAGAATAATAAAGAATAAAATATCATCTAATGATTAAATTGTAATGTGATAGGGAATTACTCAAACCACAACCCAAGGTGTCAAGATAACTTACCAAAGAGGAGACCAAGGGTTGAAGGAAAAGGATATAAAATTGAAATTTCAAAAGTATTTTTTCTTACAGATATAGTGAAATGTATAATTACAATCCACTCTAAAAGTGAAAATGTTTTATTTGGTTTAGATTTTACCCAATCATTAATTTTTCAATAATTTTTTATGGGTGTCAAATCACCTCCTCAATGATTAAATTATGATTTAATTGTAAAAAAATATAATGGTATATTGATTTCATCTCAATTATATATCTTATCTTTGATATAGGTATATGGGATTTTGAATCTTATAATTCATGTTTTTATTTCTCTAGTTGAATTTGATGTTATTTTGGGAATAGATTTTCTATCTTAGTACAGATCCCATATCAATTGCATAGGAAGGGAAATAATATACATTAATCCATATCAAATTATGATTGTATTTTAGCTAGAGGATGAACATGAACCACCAATGGAAATTACATCCATCATATGGGGTTTAATTCCTATTCATAAGGGATATTTTTCTCATATATTTTGGCATAATGTAATTTTTTTATGTTCTTATCAAATGGTATTTCATTCATTTATTTCCATAAGATATTCCTAGAATTCCCCCAAATAATGTAGTTGATTTTTCAATAGAATGCATTCCACGTTCTGCACATATTGGAAATAATTCAGAGAAAACCCTTGATTTAGTTTTACCAATTGATTAATAAACTCTAGGGGAATCTAGAAAAGGTATTTATTCTTCCAAATTCTTCACCATGGAGTAAGCCTATACTTTTTAACTAATAATGATGGGTTAATGCATATTTTTCCTTGATTATCAAGAATATAAAACAACAACTATTATGAAAAACTGCAATATACCCTATATTGATGACATGATTGATCAATTATAAGGATATTTATATTTTTATATGATTTATCTTCGATCATGATATTATCAAGTATGGGTTATTAAGGAGGATAATCAAAAAATTACCTTCCATATGAAGTATGGTCATTATGTATTAATATTAATTCCATTTAGACTTATCAATTCACTTTCATTGTTCATGGATTTAATTCTTAGAGACATTAGGGGTTAATGTGATAAATTTTCGGTAGTATTTATAGATAATATAATTCTATATTCAGAGAATAAGGAAGTTAATGAACCATGTTGGAGGATTATTTTGACGACACTAAAGAAGAATAAGTTATTTTCTAAATATAAAAATTGTGATTTTTTCTAAAAAACCCACATTATTGTCTCATATAATTAAATTGAACGCATATTAATAGATCCATGAAAGATAGAAGTACTTGAGTAGCGGACATGGCCAAGTATAGAAACATAGATTGGTAGTTTTCTTATTTGGGTAACATACTACCTGTGTTTGTGGGATATTTATCATGACTATCTAACACGCATACCAACAAGACTCAGAAGTGGGTTATGTTCTTGTCTATGGATGAATGTGACGAGAATATCAAAGAATATGATAGAAGGTTGGTTAGTGACCCAATTATTACACTACCATGTAAAGGAGAGAAGTATGTTAACAATAGTTGTGTATTGAATAAGGAACATGGATGATTACTTATGAAAATTAATATGTTGATAACTTATTCCTCACACCAATTAAATATTCATTAGTAGAATTACATGAATCATTATTTAGATTTTGATGTAATATTTTTTTAATTAAATATATGAATTAATTAATTGTATGTTGAATGGTTTTATATCTGTATAGATTATAAAATACTTAAGTTTATATTTAAAGAAAAGTATATGAATATTATCTAGTGGTGTTGTTCAGAGTTGATCAAATATTATGGCATCTCAACATATTACCACCCTAGAGAGGAAAACAATGTGGTAGATGTTCAGAGTATGAAATATCATGTAAGTTTGATGATGATAATGATTGAAAGTGATCCAATAATTATGGATTTGTTGAATCAGGATCTTGAAATCTATAGTAAAGAAGAAAAATATTATATTTCTCATATAAATTTTCAATCATCCATTGAAGTGAGTATTAAGAAGGTGAAGATGTAAGATATGGAATTATTGAATAAGATGAAGAATATTCTTATGTTTAATCATGAACATGGTAGAATATCACTATTTAGAAAGCATGCATCTTTTCTGATTAGTACAAGATTTAAAGGAGGAATTTTTTAAAGATCATAGTTCATTATTTTTTACTAATCATGGGTGTAAAAATATGTTTATAGATGTTAATGAATAATTTGTGTACCATGAAAATGGATATTTCTGAGTATGTATCACAATGAATTATGTTTCAATAAGTTTAGGTTAGGATATTGAATTTTAATGGGATGTTACAACCATTACCATTAACCAAATTGAAATAGGAATATTCATAATGGGTTTCATCATTGGACTCCCCAAACACCGAAAGGTTACAATTTTATTTGGGTTGTTTTTCATCTCTTTAGTCAATAAGAACTCTTTATTCCAATTATAGAATATATTTATTTTTATCCCCATAATCGGTTATACATTAATGAAATTTTAATATTATATTGAGTGCCAATCTCAATTAAATCAAACCTAGATATGTGGTTTACGATAATTTTTTATAGAAGACTTCAAAAAGATCTATATATACAGAGTATAATATGAATAATATTTTTCATCCTTTTAAACATGGTCAGTATATGGGGACCATTAAAACTCTAGATGTATTTTTTAAAGTATTCTCTATGGATTTGGTAGGTGGTAGGGATCAATACCTTCATTCTGTGGAATGTTCTCACAAAAATAGCTTTCACCCTAGAATTCATTTAGTGCGTTAGGATGACCTATATAGAAGGAAGTCACAAACACTAATTTGTTGGGATAATGTTACAGAAAGAAAACAATTGGGACCTGATTAAGCATAGGGAATGATAGAGAAGGTCATAAACATTCAACACCACTAAAGGCAAGCTCATAGTTGACATAAATATTAATATGAAAATCATTGATGAGATCTATAGTTTATATCTGGGGAAAATGTATTCTTTTTATCTCCTAGAAAGTTTTTCATAAGGATTGGGAAGAAAATAATGCTAAACCTAAAATATATTAGTCCCTTATAAATTCTTCACCATCTCAATATGTAAGCTTATCATTTTTTTCCTCTCAATATCTCTTGGGTTCGTGATGTCTTTCATTTATCTATCCCGAGGAATTACATACATGATATTTCACATGCACATAACTCAGAGACATTATCCTTGGAGAAAGACCAATATTATAAGGAATAATTAAAGGAGGTTCTAGATCACAGAAAGAAATTATTGTGATATAAGACCAATTATCTAGTGATTTTTTATGGATAATTCATAAAATTTAGGAATCTTCATGAGAACAAAAGGATGTGATGAGACGAAGGCATCCTCAGATGTTTGTATTAGAGTGATTGAATATCAACTAGTAAATTAATATAATTGGGTAACATCCATATATTATGTGATATATTTATTTTTGAATAAAATTTATTTCATATATTTTTGTGCACAAACCCCCAATATTCTAAAAAATTCTATGTTCGATAGTGTATAAGACACAAAAAAACATATCTTAAGAGTACCACAAAATATTATTATATAACCACAATAACAATAACATTTAATAACGGGTTGTGAATAGAAATAACCAATTTATGAAATATATAATGTTCATAATAAAAAAATATTGATAAATTCTTAAGAAATAATCACAATTTTTTTTGTAAATTTGATTTATTAATAAAAAATATGATTTTTCTAAAAAGGGTTTTATGAATTTTTGTGAGAAAATATTTATGTTAATTTATATAAATTATAAAAATTTTATTGAATAAATAATTTACATTTTTTAAATAAAAATTTCAAAATTTTCTGCGGTTGAATATTTTATATTTTTATAAAAACATTTTGTTTTCATTGAGTAGTGAAAATTAATTCATTTTATTGAAAAATATATTTTTGTTAAAAAATTTTGAAAAGATCATTTTTTAACAAAATGAATTTTCTAGTAAAATTAGTTTTTTGAAATTATCAATAATCCAAATATGTTTACTAAAATAAATATTATTCTTTAATTTGAAATATTTTTTTATTCTTATAAGGCATTTCTAAAAAAATATTCTTCATTATGTTGTGGGTTTTTATTTAAAATTAACTTATTATAGTTTTAGGAATTTGATATTCAAAAATGTATCCCATTTTTGGAATTATAGGTGTCAAATTTGGTAAAGAACCCCCATTATTTTTTTTCATTAGGAGTATTACCTAAGGTAATATTTTTTACCACACTAAATGGTCAATCAAGTAATAAATGATAAGAATAATATGAAAATGAGTATGAAATGACCATAACACATGAATTTATCATATTGGGGTATTTAATTTCATTAATTCTTTTACATGTTTTGAAAATATTGGAAATTGATTCCATATTTCATTAATTTTTAACTTTATAAAAATTAAGTGAGAGATAATGAAAAACATGTCACTTTTATTCTTATAATATCTGTTATATTTTATAATATAGATAAATAAAACTTATTTATATGGTAAATATTAATTTAAAATATAAATTATATTTCATCATCATAATTTATTTAAAATACTCAGGGATAAAATAATAATCTTAAATTTTAGCATGTTGTCGATAGAATATTTATTTAATTAATATGAAAATCAATTAAATGAATTTAAAAATATTTATAGTTAAGTAATTTGATGTTATAATTATTTTAGATGAATTATTTATTTTATATTATCATATTAATTTTATTATAAAAGATCATATTTGAATTATACAATTTTAATGATGTTTTTTGAGTCAAAATTAAGTGATTATATCAAAAGTTTAATTTAATGTTATTTTATAATAAAAAATATATTATTAAATAACTTAAATAAATTTAAAACATTAACGAGGGGTAAAAAATATATGATAAGGTTCAAAACATTAAAAAACTATAAATATATTTTTAGATGAGATTATTTTGAATAATATTTTATTATAAATGATTTATTTTAAACTCCAACCATATTTTCATGAAATTTAATTAATATTAATTAAATATTTCATGAACTTCTATGAATGCCCCTCCACTAAATTATAAAAGGGTAACCCTTATCTCATTTATTTATAATATATTAAGCCATAGAGACTGAACAAAAAGAATATAATTATATTTCCAACATCCTTATAAGTTTTTAAGTTCCTCGTCTTCCCTAAATTCATACCCTAGTTTCCTTAAATGGAGATCAAAAGAAGGATTCTATAAGATTAGGTAATTGTATTTACCAATTTGTTACATTTTATTTCTTCTTATAATTCAGATTCATATATCATAAAAATTCTTAAATAATTTATAAATAATCATAAATATATTTATATATTATTATGAATATGATTAATCCATTTTACATCTCTTTTTGATCCTATGAAAATTCGAAACATCACATGTGAGTGGATATGACTTTATTTCTATATGTAGCGGTGTAATTCATTTTTAAAACCACTATACATGTATGTGTATAAATATAGAAATAAAAAATATATATTATTTTTAAGATGTAATTATTTTTATATAAATATAATATGATACCTATCTAATTACATTCCAATCCATTGGAAAACGTTGCTGTCACTTAAGCATATGTGTGAATAACTACCTCCATAAAGCAATGTGATCCATTTTTATATCATATTTACATATATAGTAATTAGAATGGAATTCATTAATATAAATTATATATATGGTATAATAAAAATTAATAAATTTTAATTTGTATTTATCATTCTTTCATTATAACCTTGAAAAAGTTAAAACATTATTAATTAATAATGTTAGATCAACTATTTTAAATAACTAGAGGGGGTGGGGGTGGTTCATGGTTTGACAGATTAAAACAACATATCCCTTTCATATTATTTTTTTATTCAAAAAACTCAAATTTTCTTTCTTCTATAGAAATATTTGAACAAAAATTATATAACGCTTGAGACACAAGAATTTTACTAGGTTCAACATTACTGGGATGTGTCCAATGGGTATAAAAGGATAATGTACTGATGTTTCAATTCCACTAAATGTGCACTAATGTTATATGGTTTGGGCCTACTCACATCTATGACTATGGTCACTGCCTTTACAAGGATGAGGTTCAAATAACTATTTTTCGAAGGATCACTCATTATATCCCTTTATCTAGCTCACTAACAGTGGAAAGGATCATCATCTTCTCTTCCATCATATAATGCTCTAGGATGGGATCCTCTCACAGTGTATGGAATTGTAGGACCCTTTATTTAAATCAATGTCTCTCGAAACTATAGATATGTGTTCTATTGATGTTCTAATTTAATCCACTAATGACTAATGATTTACCCGTAGATATAATGGGAAAATTATAACATTCATGAAACCTCATGGTGACTTGTGCACTATTTTTAGCATGTAACACAATTTTAAGATTTTTCATGTAAATATCAACTTGTGAACAACTCAAAAAGAATCCATAATACATCCTTTTTTATGCCAATATCTCTATTGGAACACAAATATCTTATGTAGAGAAACATTAGTGTAATTCCAACCTTTTTTGAGCCCACCACTTTTGCGAAAAAAGCTCTGATTTTCTATATGTTTTGAGATTCTACAGAATGTGGTGGGTATCCAACTATTTATAGTCATTTGGGTGACCCTATGCAAAAGGCACCCAAATTATCCTTGAACGCATAAGTCATAGATTGTTGTAAGCTCACATTGTGTGGAAAATTCATAATATGTGAGAGCTTTTTTCCATTGAAACATTTTGATGAACTGATCTTGAATAATTGCTTGTTCACAATATTTCAATCCTCATAAACAAGCCACCTTGTATGAAAACTTTTTGTACGTCCTCAAGATCATTCATTCATTTCTCATGGTTCTTTGTCAACAATGTTGGTAAAATATATCTCCATAACTCCACAAATGACCATGGAAACCCAATTTTCTAAAAAACTCAATCTACTAAAAAAATTCATCAATGTCACATTGAGGTATCGTTTCCCAACATGTTTGTACGACCTACCATGTCCGTGAACCATGCAAGTCATTTTTCTATATCTATCATTTTTGGATTACTATATATATATTAATGGAATATATATTATATTTATATCATTAATAATATTTAATGTATTATGGTTCCATGAACAATATGTGTGTGTTGAAAATACAAAATCAAGACATACTTGCAAAATAAAGCCATTAACACTAAAAACCAAGATAAAAATGAAATATTAATAACAGGTGGCTGATAAAATGTTATAAGGGTAACATATATGAAATTATATATATATATATATATATAGTTTTTTCATGTAATTATAAGAAATATAAATTTATTATATAGGTGATTAAAATAATTTATGATGCAATTCAATCTTGAGGTATGGAATTTCATCTCAATTTCCACTATATTAAGACATATTTGTTAATCTGAAACTATTTACTTTTATATGGGTTATATAATTCCTATATGATGTATTTGAACTGAATTTTTATTTCTTCATGATGATTAATGATTAATTTCATGCTATTACTTCAATAGATTTTTTTAAAATAAAATAAGATATAGTTTTTCTTTTTTTATAGGGTATATTTTTCTTCAATATCCATATTTTTTCAAATGTATTTACAAGAATACTTATTATTAAATAAATAATTGGTGGAGGAAATATTAAATTATCTTTGTATTTCTAACATTGTATTAAATTAGTATTTCTAAAACATTCATGAAATTATTCATTTTCATATTTCTCTACAAAAAAGATAAAAATTTTATTTTTAAATTATAAGGCATTAACAAACTATTACACCATTATAATTGCTTTTTAAATTATGTAACTTATTTTACTATATATAAATGATATTAAATAATGAACTATTTAAATATTTTTATTATTTTCTTCTCTAAAAATTATAATTTATTTCAAATCATAATTTTTGATGAATTAATGTAGATTTCCTAAATTTTATGGTTAATAACATTCTCTTGAGCCATTAAAATTCATATGATCAATATAAATTAAACATACCATAATATATATATTTTTTATAAGGGATATTATTATCTCAAAAACAATATATGATTAAAAAATATAGTGTTTTAATTATAATTTAATTTTATTTACTATGGATATATTGATAAGCCACATTCTTTACTCAATAGAGATATTTATTGATTATGTATATTGTTCGTTAACTAAATTAATCATTTTATATATTATAATTTAATTATAAATTTTGTGATGGGTAGGGGATATAATTACATAACCTCTTAATGCATTGATAGGTCTCATGATAAAAATATGTTGGCCAAATTAAATGGGTGCTTTGGTGAATACCTACCCATCGATTAAAATGTCTTGGTGAAATGCCTTAATGGTAATAAATATCATTATGTTTGAGATCATGATGTTTAATATTAGTTAGTTCCTTTACTGAAAATTCATTTATTATCATCCAAGATATTACTACATTTATATTATCCAAAGATGCATTTTTTACTCATGTAATTGATTAAATATAACATTTTTTAAATTATTTACATTTCCATATTGATTGTGCCTTATTAAATCCTAATAGAATTAATTTTAATTAACCCTTAATGATAATTTTATCAAACCCATTATTATTATTCCATTCGCATGGATAAAAAGAAGTAAATTTTGATTAATATGTAGTGTTAAATATTGTACTTTTTTATCTGAATTTTATATTTCCAATGTTATATGAGAATCATACATGTATAATTTTCTTTAAGACTAATAAATTGATCATTCCTTTGAGATTATGTCCCTTGTCTATTATATAAATGTAATAAATTATAAATCATATTTGGGTTAATAGAGTCGAGTATTCTTCAATGAAAAATTAACCAGGTGATATATTTTCCTCATTTAAATACATAAAATTCACAAAAGCAATTCTGTGATTCCCCACTTCTCCTCCTCATAATATTCCGTATTCATTAAATCATTTCAAAGAAAATGTTATCTATTAATAATTTCTAATAAAATATACTAGATATTTTTGGAAATTACGTCAACCTGATGTGATTATTAGAAAAAAAGGGATCCTTGGATTCAACTAAATATTTTATATTTAACTCTTTTAAATATCATATATTTACTTCCCTTAATACTAATTATTGTTGTTTTGTGAACTAATTACTCATATTGGAAACCTATAAATGAGAAAAACCATTGAAATCTACATAATAGACTTCATAGTGTTATAATTCTTCCCACAGCGTGACATCATTCATTACTGGATGAATTATCTATCATAAACTATGACATGTTTTATATCATAAATCATTTTTGGTCACAATATAAATCATATTTTATGATGGATAAAACATTATATATAATGTTATATACCTAGTTACACTTATGTATAGTTACCTGTCTATTCTTTTCAAAATTAATTTTCATTGAAAATATTTACGGATTGTCTTGATTAAATTTACCTATCGCATTTGAGTATAATAAAATTCTATTTGACCATATGGAGAACATTATATATTGTCCTTGGTTACCATTATGTATCACCACAAGGATTATATATTAATTTCTATTTTTTATCTATTCTAGTTTAGCCACAAATGAATGTTTTATATCATTCTGGAACATTAACATTTAATCTTTTTTAATTATACAAATGAGTCTTGGATAAATTTATATATGGAAGTATATTTCAAAACATTTACATTTTAACAAAATATAGTATTCTTAAATATAAGTCAATATTACATATAACCTAGTTACATTTACAAATCACATAGTAAAATTTACTTATTAGAATAAAATGTTTTAAAAAATTATTTTCACTGGTTACCATTACATATAATGTATAGATACGTGTATGTTTTATCTTGGTTTATTCTTCAATGTGATTTTTTCTTACATTTATACATCCAAACGTTTTAAAATTCCTATTACTAGTTACATTCATATATCATCCTGATTAATTTTATGTATTATAATTTTCTATATTGTTATACCCTTATTTAATCCAAAGATATTTTTACCATTAATAGATATCAAGTCCAAATAAAATTCAATACATCTATATTATAATTTAATTTCATACATAAATTTTACACATAACCATATTATTACTTATAGTACATTATAATTTCATGTACACTTCCAGAATAACGGTTTGAATGAATCTACTTCTAGAAAAATATAAATTATTGAATTCCTTGAGTTCTTCTCTAAATATAACATATAGACAAGAAGTTACTCATAAATTCAATTACTTATGATATTCAATACATTTTCACTTATGTAAAAATTTCTAAAACAAATAAAAATGGCCTCATAAAAATAATTTAATAGATAAAAATTCAATACTATCAAGAAAATATTTTTTACGTTGGGTGCAAATAAATACAAATCCATCAAGAAGAATATTTTTAGAATGGAATAATTCACCACTAACAATGAAATTGTACAAAAAATCTATCAAAAAATTAAATTATTTGATCCATATGAACGTGAACCACGAAAGAGATAACTGTATCACACTTGATGATAATCATTTATATGTGATATATTTCATCAAAATCAAACTCAAATTAAAACTCTCTATTACTTAAAATAGCCTTAATTAAGGAATATTTGAGATCATTAGATAGGTTATTGCAAGAAAAATTAAATTCTAGGTTAAAATAAGAGAGACAAACATTATTGCCTCAAAATTCTAATAAAAATGCCTATATATTATGTGGTGAGACTCATTATTCAACAAGGTTCTTGTAAAATAAAGTAGGTATTATTATTTTCACCCCCTTGGGTTTGAATTTTTGGAAATTTTTATTATATGGGTGTTTTGATTACAACGCTTATTCACATGATATGATGTAAAATATGATTTGTTTTCAATTTGATCAAATAATATGCATTTCTAGAACAAAAGTTTTGTATTCATAGATTAATATAATATTATAGTTATTATAACTAATGTTACTTTATTTAGTAACATTTTTTATTTAATTTTAGATGATGTGTGAGCTATGGGATCAAACATGATCACTACTCCCTTTGGATCTATGGAATCGTCCATGAATACTTTTTTATAACCTAATATCATAACTATTTTCACTTTAAATTTTTTTATTTTTAGTGGAATACATTAATAGAATCAGACATTGAATCCCTGGTAGTATTTACACGTTTTATGTCATTTTTAATCAATTATGATTTAAAATATTTTTAGAATGTTATGAAAATGATAATGTTTCTATAGGAGAAATATTTGAAATTTTGGACATGGTTTTTTTATATTTATGCTATGATAATTTTTTGACGATGAATTTGAAGAAAAAATAGTCTTATATGTTATTACCTAACATATCATTTTTAAGGAAGTAGGCGGTTTATTATTTAACCTATCATAACAAATTTGTTTTATCTATGGTGGGGATAAACATTAATCTTTTAATTTTCATAGTTAATATTGTTATGATATCTATTTTTATTATATCTATTTTCATTGGGACACTAATACTGTTGTTTTTTCTTATAATAAGGCACCACATATTATTTATATGGTTCATGGTATGGAGATTATAGTAGCTCTAATATGAATATAAAGATAATATTTTCTATATTTCAAGTGTCCCATTCTATTTTTAATAATGTCAAATGATATTTATATATTCACAAATAAAGAGAATATTCCAACAGATATTCTATAGTGGTAGACTCTCACAATCATTCCTTATACATCAAGGGGTAATTGAAAATTTAATTCTTAACAGGTGGATTCTTTATATAGAAATATAAAAATACTTTTTATGTGTGTTTAATATCTACATAATTTGTTAAACGTTTCTAATTTGAATTAATTTCCTTGGCCTTATCATATTTAGACAATTGTTTATTCAATATGCTATAAATTGTCATCTTCCTCATTGTTGAGATGAATTGATCAAGGAATTACCATTAATGACATTCCTTGATATAAATAGATAAAGGTTCTTGATTACTATAATAAGAAAATCTGGATCCCTATAAATAATATATGAAATATATGATCATTTACACTCCCTGATATTGTATAGCTCACAACATTGGATTTCTATAGGATGTGATGATCTTGAGTTAGTTATATGGATCTCTCATGACACTATCTTTTAATAATCTACGATTTCCAATTTTGGGTAGAGTATGAGTTGAAGCCACCCAACCAAGGTCTGATTTTCTCACTGGAAATAGTGGTACATGCATAATTTCAATTGATTCCATTTTATTAGTAATTTATTAATAAGAATTTGTGATAGCATCATTTGATTTAATATTGGAATGGGTAAATTTATCAGATTAAATAATTTTTTTCCAGCCTATACTCATAAAGAGTAACATTCTTTAATTATAATTGGATGTTATATATGGTATGGTGGAATATTTTTCCCTAATGGAGGGAACTCTAGGTAGTAAAGTGGTATTAAAACAAGGTGGAATGGTAGATTCGATCTTATATTGGTTGCAGTTTTGACTATATTCTTATTAGATAACCAATTTATTCTTGTCAAAGATGGTTAGATAAAAACTTCACAACTATATAATTATATGAGTTTCAATAATTAGATATGTTTCCGCTAAATAGATCATAATTTAGTTGCCTTAATTTTTTAGTTTCATATTTTAATTAGGTTAACTATTCCTTAGTTAGAGGAAACTTGAATACTTCATATGGAATGTAGAAAAAAAAATTAGATTCATATTTTTCATTTTTTATTCATAGTATGACTCTAAGTATCGGAAATATAATTCAATGAGTGATTCCTAGATTTATTTCCTACGATTGATATTTGGTAAAAAAAACATTTTCTTTCACTTTATCATGGATGGAATTATGAATTGATTTCCACTATTTTCTACCAAACATTGCATTATTTCATAACATTGTGATGTCGATGAGATTTTTATCAACATAAATCAATAAAAACATACCATGATTGGAACAAAATGTTTATTTTTATTATAGTAATTTGGGGCCTCATTAGTATTAGAATATCCTCGAGGGACAAATAATAATATTCATCAACATTCAAATTTATAAAACATCATTTTTATTATAGCCTCTACTAACTTTATTCCATTCCTTTAAATACCCACATAAGATGAAGTGGGAGGTTTTTCTTGGAAAATGAATCTTAGGGAACCTATGATAACTCCCACTAAAGGGGATCCCATATAAGTATGATATTTTTGAAATACAAACATATCATATTATATGATAAATTATTAAGAGGTTTCTTCAATCAATATATATCAAACTTATTAGATTTGGGGTAAAAGTAACCACAACCTCTTGTGTGGGGGATTATATTGAGTTTTGGAAAACATAATTTCATTATTTTTTATATTTATTGATTCCAAAGGTATCGATGGCTCTAAAAATTATCCCAATCCATGTGAGTTGGGGTCCAACCATGTATGATCATTGTAACCTATTTTCATATATATCTAGGATGTATAGGCTTGTATTTTGAATTACTTCGGTTCAAAGAATTAAAATTTCTAATGTCCCTTTCACTAAGAGATATATCTTAAGATAACTAGGAAATAGGAAAGACCTTCACATATATAGTATGTATCATTCTATGTGATAATGGAAATTTGTTTCAAAATTTTAATCTCTTTTATTACATAAATTAACAACATAATTGATTTAGAACATGGTAAATTAAATCATTTTATGATAGATTTGTAAATATGAAACTGAAATGATAAATTTATAATATCTTGAATTAAATATTTTTTATTCATTTGGTAATTAATTTGTATTACATACATAATTTTATCTTTGGTTTAAATTGTTTATAGACTTTTGAATCGAATTGTATTATATAATTCTGTTATATAAATATCATTAACTAGCATACACTAAACATAAGTTATTTATGATTATAAATGGACAAACAAATAAAAAATGGACTTATATTTTTTTCTTGAAACAACTACTAATATAAGACATAAATTTAACAATAAATGATGATACATAGCATTTTTTATATTAGAAAAGTGATATCTAAAATTTTTGATATTGTAAAGTGAATATGAAACCTTTTAGAAGATCAAATGTCTAAAAAATATTTTACCCCAAATAGGACAGTGATTATATTATTTCTTTGGAGAATTTTATGCATAAAAATTGAGTAAATGGGATACCTTGACAATCATTTTGATGTTTTCAAAATTTAATGAACAAGAAATCCTAAAATAATTTTTGAATGGTTAGAGATGATAGGTATCCAAAATTGGAAGTTTCATATATGTAACATATACATTGAGAGAAATTTTCATTCATCAAATTTTTATAAATAGTTGGAAATAATGAATATATTTTATAGATCCATGAAGTATATAAAAAATTGGTGTTTTTCAAATATGTGGGTGTGGGATAAGAAATATATTCATCAAAAAAAGTATAAGGGGATGATTATGTGTGATGTATTTTTTGAATGTCACATTGATTTGAAATGTATTTCAACAAAACAAGGCAATACATATAATATATTAACTTACAGAAATATTAATAAGTGCATAAATAATACAAAAAATACTTAAAAAAACTATTTTTGACATATTTATACTTTCCCCAAATCAAATGATATGTGGAATTAAAAAATTAAGTTCTTTAAAATGAAAATCACCCTAGTAAAATTAATCTCATTTCAATTATTTTATCAAAATTAGAGAAAGGATTTTTAATTGATCCACTTCATGAACATAGATAAATGGATAGAACCAATGATTGAAAGAAATATTATGAATATGAATTGAATATTTTGGATACGTAGAAAATGGATCATAGAAAAAAGATATATTTCCCCACTCTTCGGAATTTGTAGAATATGGAATGAAAAACGAGAAATTCTTATGTCTATTTTCACCTCCCTTTTATATAAAATATTTGAGATCCAGTTTTATATATAATATTAATTTCTATTTGATTTTATATTTTTTATTATTAACGAAATTCAATTATTTTATTTCGAATTGATGTTTTGTAATTTATCTTCATGCACTTCTATGTGTTTATCAACTATTATAATTTTTCCGTGAACAGTATATTCAATATCATGAAGACCTAACCAATTATGGGTTGTGTGAGGGTAATAATAGTGTGATATAATGAATTTATATACATGGATCCTAAATATATTTCTCTAGTTTTTTGCAATATTGATAATTTGGAGCAGAGTTGTGTGTCTTAATAAAATTAATGGTGTTTATTTACAACCAATTTTAATTGTAGGATTATTTTTTTGGCTGAGGATTCTTTTCACACACTCAAATTGGTTGTAAAATGAGTTGATGATAAATTTTAGGGTCCTTAATCTGGTTATTAATATATTAAACTAGAAGAAGTTAAAAGATATATAGATAAATTGTATTGATTCTTCCTATTAAATTTAATGAATTATAATAAATTAAAATAATAATATATCCCATTAGAACTCACCATATGAACATAAACTTTTCATTGTGTATTTTTGTGATAGTTACATTAATTATATTTTAATTTCATAAAATTTTAACCCAATAACTCTTCTATTATAATATTATTTTATAATTAATTTAAAAAATAATGGATAGATATTTATTCTCTTGTCCTTTTTTTGTTCAGATAAAACCCCATTTGTATCTTCTTTTTTTATAGATTGGTTTGACATTTTTTATTTTTCAAGCCTCTATAATGATGTTTTGGTCAAATGTAGAACCATTCATAGGGAGATGAGATGAAAAAACATTTTTCAAGTCCATTTAAAAATCTTTATTTTATTTTTTTATTTTCTTTTTATTTTATTTTATTACATTCTATCTACAATTTTCAATTAATCATTTTTTGAAAAAATTGTACACCACTGATCATATGATGTATAGACATAAATTGATGATAAACATCCTCCTAATGGAAAAATGGTTAGACAAAAATAATAATAGATAATATTTTCACACACTAGTACATGAATAGAATAATGAATGAAAACTGTACATTGATGAAATGATGATTCTTATTAATCAAATCACTTCACGATTTTAGAATCATAGGGTAAAAATGTTGAATTAGATAAATAAAACATAAAACAAGGTAGTATTTAATTTAATCCCATCTTATCTCAATTATTATGGTTGAGGAGAAACATTAATAAACACCACTGATTATGATCACTGAGTTTTTTTATGAAAATTACACTCCATGAGGAGGTGTTTCAGAAGAAAAAAATAATTAATAGACAATTAATTTTATTATATATTTTATTTTTCTTTATAGATATTATCTACTAATTATATATATTTATAAATTATATATTCAGTCAAGTTACATATTATATTGGAGACTGATGGAAATTGATCCTTGGATGTGGTGTAATTTTTGGAAAATTTAGAAGTCCCACCAACTTAAACATATATACCAGAAGTTGAACTAGAGGTATTTCACTTTGATAATATTCTACATACTGGGAAATAAGAGGGGGATAATGTTATATTTCACTAATTTTCTTAACATTTTATTCACTCAAAATTGAAATCTGACATCCCGTATCCTGTAGTAGTAGGTAATTCTCAAACCATTCTAACTTTGATGATGGTGTAGACACATTAGAGGGTTATTTTTTTGATTAAAAACTTGAGTACCCTATATTTATGTATTTTTAAAATATTTTGATATCAAATTTCTTGAAACACAAGAGTTTCAAACATAAATGTATGATGGTATTGATCAAACATTAACCACATTTCATTCTGATCTCACATAGTCTATTTTACATCATGATTTCCCTTTTCTGAATTATAGAACCATTACCATTTTTCTATCCTTTACAGAAGATGAAAAATATTCCATTAGAGTTATTGTATCCGAATTTGAATAAAATAGGATGTTAAAAATTAATAGAATAGGGATGAATTCTATATTAATAATTATCTAAAGATACACTATATGTTTTTAATAAACAATCTACAATAGAGGTGACTATATTTGAAGAAGTGGATATACATACACTATAATGATAAAGTGGACCCCTAGGAGAAGAATCATGTAGTCAAGAAGAAGGAAACAATAATGTTATGGTGATTACAATTGATGATACACTACCCATTCAAAAATGGGATGGGTGTAAAGAATTATAGCTATTAACATCCTTAATGCTACCCTTCATGATAGGGATAACCCTAGATTTTTTATATTTTAAAATTATTTTATAATTATGAATACTTTTCAACTATTTTCTCATTTATGTTCCTATTTTTTCATATAGTATTTCAAGGATGGAGAAAGTTTTATATTATACCTAAGATAATCAAATGATGGTTTCCATCCATCAAAGAATTTGTTTTCATCCTTTTACATTCATTATAAAAATTTTATTTTTCTATTTTTCCAAAATTATATGAGTTGTGATATATAATTGTGGTTGTGGAAATTGAAAATCATTTAGGATATTTTCATAATATTTTTAAGATATTTTTTAATGAATCTATTTAATGTATTATAAAAGAAAATGTTTTAAAAAAAGGAGGATTTTGGGTTTCTAATTTTTTTTAAAATATTTCCCATCAAGTGAAAAGTATAATGTGAATCGTAGGAGATTCTACAAATTTTAATGTTAAATTATTTATAATTATTCTTAGTAGGTTATACCTCAGTTTTATAAGCAATTTATATTTTAGGTCTTGAAAATTGAGTGTAACTGAAAATATATAACTGGAAACAAAATCATAATATAAGGAAACACGAATTTTGAATATAATATTATATAAAATTTAATTTTTGGAAAAAAATTACTTAGAGAGTTTACTCAAAATAATGTAATGTATGTCCTGAAAAATTTGAGTAAAATATGAAATAGGTATCTCCCATAATGTGATAAAAAAATTTGGAACCATGGGTGTGAGTAATATAACAATCCCTTTTTAAATTAAATATGTTATTTTCACAAATATGTTTTGAATGATTCAATATTTTATTAATTTTCCAAAATATATGGATTTATGTGAGTGTAACATTGATCCTTAATCAATGAGGGTGATCTTAACTTAAAAAAATGTTATTTTGGTTTTATTAATGAAGTGTTAAATTTATATTGGATGTAAAGAACATACACATTTATTAATTTATGGAGACGAAAATTGTTAAAGTATATATTCCACTAAATTATATTCTATTTAAATTTATTGAACTAGAACGTTTACATAAATTAATATATGATGTTGGGTTGGATTAATTGAGGGGGAATGATATTTTAAATAAATAATGAATCTTATTTTTCTATTATTTGTATAATTAGTGTTAGTAATTAGGTTTCATAATAATTTTTCAGTTTAATTCATTTTTTATAGTGGGATTGGAACAATGAACATTTGGGGGAGTGAGGGGAGACAATACTTTCAAAAAATTTATATGTTATTTAACATATAATGATCCAAAAATTTACATCAAACCAAAGATGATAGGAACAAATATGATTTGTTTGTATGTGGAATGATTGAGTTGGTCACTGATAGGGCTCTATGGGCATTCCTAATCCACATGGTCTTGATACTGACACAACTGAAACAGAAACAACAAATGCGAATGGTTTTTTCCTAGGGACTAGAGTTAACTAAAAGTTAAAAAACAATCCTTACCCCTCTGTATGTTGGAGGAACATTATCCATCAAAGAAGATGCATTATTAATAAGATAAACAATTTATAAGAAACCAATTACCTCAGATCACCTCCAAATCAGACCGTAGAAACAAAACCTTGTATCATATTAACTCCAAATACAAACACATAAACATATTTATATGCACCAATAATCAAATAAATAAAAATATACAAGGATTGAAAATTTATAATATTCGATTGGAAAACATATTATAATAAACTAAATGAAAACCTCTAATTGATAATAAGGAAACAAAAGAAATGATAATAATTAATTATCTATGAGTGGATTAGAGTAAAACCAAAACTAGAATTAAAAGGTAATATGAATGAGCAGAAAATATTAGTAGGTAACAAAAATTAATTCATATATCCCAACCATTAATATTTACCACATTTTAATCATGAATGAATTATATTAATACAATATAATTTTTTAGTCTAAATTACAAGAATACCAATAACTCGTCAAGATGTTTTTATAAACCTTCTTATTTATCTTTCTTAAATTAAAACACTTTCTTTGAAAATATTTGATGAATCACAGAAACCATATCTGATAACCCAATACCATTTCATAAACATTTTTTAATAAAAAAACATGATCTAAAACAGCCTCCTAAATACGTTATAATACCCCACTGACACTGAATTAATTAAAAATAATAATAATATGGCATGTCAAAAAATGGAAATAAAAATAAAAAACCAATCATATGTTCCAAAAAAATAAACAAAACATGGGAATATAAAATAATATAAAGATAAACTCATACGTAAAGGAATAAAATGAGGAATATGTGTCAGGATATCTACCATTTTTCCTAAATTGAAGTACTCATAGAATTTACTATACAACGACTAACCTACCAAACTTTGTTGAAGGTAAACAAATTCCAAAAAAATATCTTACACCAGGCTAGAAATAAGATGCACTCCCTAGTATCTCTAACACATATGTTAGGGAATATAGAACTGTGAGACTATATAGTGTATTATAATTCTATAATTTATACTTTTTACTCATTTTCCCATGAACAAATAAATAGATGTTAAACGTATAACAATTCAACACATCCAATAATAATTATAAACAATAATTGTAGCATCATCTTGACAACCTCAGAAGAAATAATAGTGATTATATTTCTGTCATATCATTTTGAAAATAAACAATTCCCCTAGGTACTCAATCCATATTAGTCAAAATTAAATGGGAGTGCTAGGGGTTAATCCGTTAGACACACATATTAGTATGTACATAATATTAAAAATCAATCCTTCTTGAAAACTGATAATGTAATCCATATCCTACCATCATAAATTATAAAATCGTTTACAAAAAATTTTCCAAAAAATAAATAACTCAAAAAACCCTAAAAATCCATTCAAAAATTACACAACATTTTATAAAACTACTAAAATTCGTGATACAACATTCCATTAATTTTCCCTTAACCAAACGAGGTCCAAACACTTTTAAATACCTCATCTTGTTGAAAAAAAAACTTTATATGATTTATCTATACATGGAATTGACATTAAACCATTAAATTCCATGTATAAAAATTGAAAAATAAATATAAAAAAATATATATAAACCTCATTATAATTTTAAAAGAGGCATCCCAGAAATATAATTGATTTTCTATTCAATGCTATGTAAAATTGTATTTTTATTAATATTCACAATGGGGACACCATTGAAATTCTATGGAAACCAAGATATAAATAAATTTTTAATTTCGAGATCCCTTCAAAGACATATAATAATATCATTATAAAATTATAATATGAACATATAACTAATTCCATATATATTTATAAAATAAAAAAATAGGATATGTGATAAGCCATACACGAATCAGAGGAAAATGTTCTAAAATATAAAATATGTGATAAAAGGAGTATGAAGAACACACTATATTCCCTAACAACGTGAACCATAAAAATTTTAATTGGTTTCATATAACAATGTAAACAATGATAGGGGAATAATAATGCAATAATATATGGAGAAGTGAGGGAATATTAGACCCTATATTAGATAATCATGTCGGAATCATGTTGAAATATCCAGGAATCTTTATATAAGTGGAAATATCAGAGTGTGGGTGGAATGTACATGGTGGAGTATCTCTCTAGGATATGTATGGAATAATAGAGAGAGTATGAAATGATTTATTTTATTTTAATTGTATTAATTATAGGGTACAAAGAGAAATTAAATGATAAAAAATTTAAAGTACTCGAAGATTAGGACAACATGCACAATAAATTTTACAGCATCATAGTTCACATTAGGCACCCCACAAAACACCCTCAACCATGAAAAACACCACTCATTGTTTCCCATTTTTCATTTCAAATAGCAATGCCTTGGATTCCACCCCAACAAGCAATAATCCATGATGGTGTTCTCTGTTTATTAGAAGAAAACTCCAACACTCAAATTCCAATGGAAATTTCTATATCTAGAGATCCATAACATTTAATGGTATCCCATATTATTTATAAATTCTTAGGATCCCTAAAATATCTATAAAATAATATAATTTAATTGAAATTTGTTACTAACAATAAAATAAATAAAATTAAACCACAATGATACTAGGGTGTGAAAATTATCCCCCTCATACTAATTTCATACCAAAAATATTTCTCAGATAAGGGATAAAACATTTTCATTAGAAATTCAATTCCACATGAATTCATTTTTTCTGAAGGATAGGGAAATTATATGGGGATAGCAAAAAAAAAAAGAGAACCAGTTAACAAAATCCTATAGAAAAATAATAAATCCCAAAATCCATAAAGTAACAAAATCTATCTCTTAAAAAATGATACCTCTCTTACAAAAACACTACCTAAACACACTACCACAACTCCTACTATGTGTCTTATAGAAAAAAATACCCAACATAGGTCTCCTCATCATTTTCTAATAATTCTAAAATGATAAAAACCCAATAAAGGCACAAATATAGAAACATTAATATAAAAAAAAACCTTAATAGAAAAAATCCCAAGAATTATCAGTATATTAATAAACTATGAATCCGTAATTGAAGAAAAAAAGGGGTCTAAAAATAAAATTAATCCCAAATAAAAACCTTATCAATGATGAAACAGTCCCATGACTGATGAAACCATGATCCACCTCATCAAACTAGGACATCTGCCACACATGCACCATCATATTGATACCCTAAACAAATCTATAATCCTCAAGTTACCATTGTAATAGATACATGTACTAGTTATAAAATCATAGTAACATGTGTCCAAAATTTCCTAATCAACTAAGGTTCGAACCTCCACAAGGTCCAAATAGATACACTGGCTTCAAGTACCTCAAGAAACCAAAAACACACCCACCATCCCTAAGAATAAATGAAAACAACACACAAAACTCAATAGGATGATACTGAAATAAGAAGGAACTTAAAAAACAAATTTTCGTAATCACCCTTGTAGATTCACCCATTTTAGAAAACAGACAAAAGAAATCTCTAAAGATATCATCAAATGCCAATCCGTATAAGGGGGAATCACCAAAAAAATTGTGTCCCCAAAATCAAGAGATACATATATTTCCACAAAAATCAACTTGGTTCTTCCAATACACTATAAAGTTACCCATACCACGAAGGTCGGTGATCTAATGAACCTTCAACCAAATATATGAGAATGTAATATTTCATCCTTAACACTCAATTTTGAGTGTGTTTTGGGATACTAACTAGACAAGACATATCAAAATGATGGAGATAATTAATATAAGGGTATTCATATGAAAAATATGATCCAAAATTATTCATGACATTACTATCAGTGTAATTTAAATAAAACGAGACATGAAGTCAACTAGTTAATTTCTCTCAACTAAATCAAAACAATCCCAGACCATCCAAGGGGACATGAAAAATAAAAAACTCACCAAATCATAACACATATTTAAGACATTTTCAAATTAATTTTTGATTTTAAATCCCTTATAATCAGAAAAATAATGTTAAAAAACCACACACAATTTAAAAACAAAAATTTTAATTTTATTACTATTTGAATCCATTTATAAGTTTAATAGATTTATTCTAATTCATTAATATAAAAACCCACATTCTATACAAAATAATTTCCATAAAAAATAATAAAACAACAACTTTATACAAATAGATTAAAAAATAATACTCTTTAAAATAACCTAATATATCCATTTAGTAAATAAATTGTTTCTAAGAAAAACTATCAATTTTTCCACCAAAATATTTATTTATAATTTTTAAAAGGAACTAAAACATTAAAAAATAGAATGTAAAATTAATTCTTATAGCATCAAAAAAAACATATATAATCTGTATTCATATTTGACAACCAATGATTCACTATAGGTGTGATTTATGATTTTAAAAAGGTGACCAAAAAGTCAAAAATTAATGATTAAACGTCTTACTTGTTTTGTGGAGTCCCTAGATCAATATATATGGGATCCACATGGTTTCCATAACCATGGGAATAGTCATTTAGGATCTTTTCTTCCTACTCTATAACCCAAATCTTAATAGAACCCTGAAATCCATTTAAACACTTTTAAAATTCAAATATCATTTCCATAGAAATCACATCAAACTAATCAATAATTAAATTAAAACTTGGCCTCAATCCTATACTACCTTTTCGAACATGAGGACATAAGGTGTTAGATCTATATGGAGTGTCCCCCAATCCAACCTCCTAAGTCATGAACACCTTATAACCACACTAAAAAAACTATACAAATATACAAGTGAACATTAAAACATTGTCCCTTTAGAGAACCTAGGAATTGAAACCATTTTTTCACTAACCAACATGAGTTGTCCAAGTTTGAGAATCATGATTTTTTCCACGATATACCATGTTGGGTGTTCCCAATTTATCGAATATTACATAATTACTACTGAATTGCAAACATCTAATGGAGATTATTTTAATATTAAATTATAGTTATGAAATAGTGTAAAATGGGAATGAAAAATCCGTATGATGGAGGTCCATGAACCAACATAGAAGAAGTAGTTAAAAAATTAAATAATTTAAAACAAAGTAATTCCCTTATCTCACCACAAAATTCAACCATAGAAATAACCTATTTTCATTATCCATGTGACTCACACAGACATAGATAGATAGAAAAATATATGCATACACATATATATAATAATAGATTATTAAATAATGTATAAGATATAGTAATGGACAATTTGGATGGTTCCATAACAATATTAATTAAAAAGAATAAACAGTAACCTATGAAAGATTCCTTGGTAATAAAAAATATAATGAAATTGAAACTCTATGATTGGTCAAGGGAATAACATGAACCTAAAACAAAAATGAAAATGTATTGAGCATAAAATTTGTATAGATCACCAACCTCCTTTCCATAATCATAATGTATAATTATAAACCCATTTTTAGATAGTTTGAATTAAATTAGTGAAATATATGTCATCCATTCATAATTACTTTTAAAAAATATCACATGATTTTGGTTTTATGAACCTTATACTTTATTCTTATTAAATAAAGTCATGAACTATGAAAACATTTTAAGAGTCACACATTCAATTCCAGGTTACCCATCTATACTCGAAACACTAATTTTCAATAAAAAAAGTTTTAATACAAATTACACATTCCATC
Organism: Viscum album; assembly: GCA_963277665.1. Classification (NCBI taxonomy): domain Eukaryota; kingdom Viridiplantae; phylum Streptophyta; class Magnoliopsida; order Santalales; family Viscaceae; genus Viscum; species Viscum album. Next base: position 2,025,642,815 of record OY728140.1, on the reverse strand, counting down.
ATAATAACTCACTTAAAGAGAATAAATAAATAAAATTATAATGAACTATGTCATCAAATAAAACAAAATAAATGAAAAAAACTAATAATCAGTGCTTCAAAACTCAACCAAATGGGGGAACCTAAAATAAGATCATGAAAGACCCCTATGTCAAACCACTAACTAAAGAATATGTGTAATTGAATCTACTATAAGTACAAATTTAAGATTTTTCTATATTTTATTACACATGGTATAACATGCTAGCATATGTAGTTTCTAAACACAAAACACCTTATAATCCTAATTTTATCCTGGAATCAGGGTCGCTCAATACCCTCCCTTAAAAATTAACAGGGGAAACTAAAATCATGTGACTATATAGTTTTTTGTATGTCTATAATTTCTATATAGTTAACTAGTTTCTCATAATCATGTAATGTTAGGGTGATAAAGAATGAAATTGTCTCAAATAATAATAAATATAAATAATATTCTCGCCATTACCACCAATTCCCTAGCATAAAATAGATATGATCACATATCCATCCTATAATACAAAATATAAATTAGGAACCATGTTCCAAAATCCATATCAATATAAAATCAATTGGGGATCAAGAGGGTCACAAAAAAACAAAATGTAAAAAACAGCTTAATAGTGTTAAATGATCTTTATTAGATGTAAACCTGGGATGTAATGTCCTCACATTATAAATTTTGAAATAATTTATTAGTATTTTTTAAAATAATTATATTCAGGAAATCTTTTTAAATCCAATAAGGAGTAACTCTCATTTTTTTAAAATATCTCAAATTACTGGAGAATTATTTGTTAATTTATCCTATGATCCAAATGAGGTATAAAATTTTTAAAATAAATTTGTCTATTCAAATGAAAAAATTATATATATTATCAATACATGGAATTTAAATTATCATATTAAATTACATGTTAAATCATTGGAGGAAAATTTTGAAAAACAAAAATATATTTATTAACTTCAATATAATTGTTAATGATGTATCCAAGATCCATATTAATAATTAGTGTGAAATGATAAGAAAATTTATATTTGAATTGGATAATACAATAGGAAAAAATATATAATTCTATAGAAAAAAATATAGAAATCAATTCTTCATATAGAAATAAATTAAATAACTTTAATTCTATAAATGTTATCTTATAACCAGAATTAAGTTAAAAATTAATTAATGCTTTTAAAATTAATGTTTTTTATATATCTAAAACCTACCTCAAATGAAGGGATAATGTTCCAAAACCTCAAATAGAATATGTAATGATCATTAAGAATACATCACATTCTCTATCATCAAGAAATAGAACCCAATTAAAACTGATACACCACTATGGGTTTATCTTATAAGGGTAACATTAATTAGTGAAGGAGAAAAAAAGGGGAGATGCGGAATAGAGGGAATATGATATCCTACCTCAAAGAGTTTTTCATTGAATCAAAAAAATAGTTATTTCTAAATATTTTTAGAGATTGAATTAGGAGAGGCACACACATGTGGTAGTCCCTCCCTAGACATTTTATTCAACAACTATGAAGAGGTTTATAAGGGATTATTTTTTAAGGGATTTACATAGAATGGGTCACATTATTAGGCCACAAAAATTATAGAATTGAGCCATCACCACACCCTACAATACATCTTGGACCAAAAAATTGTTCCATTTTTGTATCCCACCAAACACCCCAAACATTCCCGATTAAATTCCCAGCCTCCAAAAAGCTTTAATAGACGAGAATTTCCAAGATCATACCATATAATATAGTACCTCATGGTTGTTCAAACCATTTCTCCTAGGGAATCTCCTATGATGAAACTCTATAATGTAATTCCAAGGAAGGTACATCATAGAGTTGTGAGGGGTCATAATGGAAAAATCCTATAGGGATCCCAAAAACAAGTGAATATCATCTGTAAATCCTATAAACATCAAAACAACCGAAAATGTAATTCTATAAAACTATTGTGAAATAATGGTGTGATTATTGTCACCACTAAGCCAAATTTATCCCATAGAATGTCTATGGACAAGGTTGAAGGAATTTGAATGAGATAGTTCATTTCACACCCATTTATGATGTGGGTAGAATGGGTAAAAAGTAAATAGATATCGAAAAAATGATAACTACTTGACAATATCCCTTAGTGAAACTCATCATCCCAAAATAATGAAAAAAGCCAATCTCCCCAAAACAAAATATGTATCAATGAACAAAATTTCCTAATATAGCTTCAAAAAACCATATGATGATTCTAAGAGAACATATAAACCTACCATAGGTCTCCCTAAAATTTTATAATTAATCAAGAATATATAAAACTAACCATAACACAATATTTGAGATGAAAACACCCTAAGAAACTTAATTCCAAAAAATTCACATGGACTCTTAGTAGATCCAAAAACTCAATATCCCCCATGTAATACAAATACGGTTTTCAAAAGTAAACTAAACCCAAAATAAAAACATATAAAAATTTAAATATACCATATTTGGGGGTAATAATGATCCAACAATTAAAAATAGGACCTCAACCACACATACATCATATCACAGATAATATCAAAAGATATAGCACCCTTAGGTACTCATAAAAGGAGATATAATTCCTATCATTCCTAGAATATATTCCCATGCCTTCCATTTTATAATCCAAAATTTATAGACTCGACAAGGAACAACCCAAAAAATTGATCAAAAGGACCTTAGGAAACCACAAACACAGCCAAACTGTCCAATGAAATCCCACATACACACACAAACCTCAAGAGGAAGAAAATAAAATCTATAAGGAATAAGAAAAAAATAAAAAGGCACCCCAATAGATTAATAAATTAGAAATTCCAAATTAAATACCCCACAAAATCTATCATGAGCTCTTGTCCCCTAAAGATGGAATCTCCAAATCTAGTAACCACCCCATGAAAAATATATCCATTGATTACTAGGACTCTAAATAAAATATTTACTGAGTACTCATGTTGAAACTAGAAAACCAAAAATCAGTGGGATATTGATTCAATGCTCCTTGAAAAATATCAAAAAACAAGAAAGATTCTATGTGTAGCTCTATATTCCATTTCTGGAGAGGTCCACATGCTATATGTACTAGACCCAAATGATCAATAGAATCACAATAATGATCACCAATTACGATAGGATAACCACAATCTTTAATTAAATTCATGGGATTTAATATTTAAATGAAATGAGTCTTGTACTATTCTAGTTCACACACCGTATATCTACCCAAACCGTCACTCAACAACTATAGAAGAAATACAAAATATCAAGTTCACTAAATCATAACATATCATTCAAAAAATTTTAAAAAAAACTTATTTCTAAAACCACAATTATAAATATTAAATTTTAATACAAGATTTTTTTTTTGAAAATAAATAATAAATAATTTTATAATTTCATTCCCATTTTAATCCATTATCAAATTAAACAGATTATCATTAGATAACCTCTATACATCCAAAATACCATCTAAATCACATTAAATAAACCCATAATGAAATCAAAACCATATAAAAATACTTTAATAAAAAACAAAACCATATAGAATAAAAATTTAAAACAAGTTTTAATAAAAACGATTTTATATATAGAAGGAAAAAATTTCACTAAAACCAACCATTTAGAATATACAATCATAACATAAAAATATAACAGAATGAATAAAAATTACATTTATAGAATCAAACATAAAAAATATTTTTTAACTAATATAAAACTAGTGAAAATTCACATTAGGAGTTATTCAAGAATTAAAAGAGGTTAAACAACATCAAAAAATGACTTACAATGGTGTTTTTTGGGTTTGGAGGTGTCCATAAAACTATATAAATTGTTAGATAGGTCAGGATCCTAGTTACAATATTTACGATAATCTTACACCATCACCCTAATAACAAGAGAACCCCCAAATAACATAAAATTATTGGGAATTAAATCATCCATTACATTGAAAAATATAAACAATCCAAGGATGAAATCAAAATCTAAGACATGATCCAGGAGAAACTAGAGAATGTCGAGGATCCAAATGGAAAAGAGCTACCATGCCTTTCATTCAAACCTTAATCTGGAGTCCTGAGTACACTCTCACCACAATACCATTACAAAGAAAATGATCTTTGGAACACATTTACTCTTAATAACTAAGGTTGTGATACCAATTTATCTTGAACCAACCAAAGCCAGGTGTTTGTTGGATAACAGATATGATCTTTGATTGGGCTCGAGGGGAGTTTCAGACCCCCCTGGGTGGGAGACTAGTTCCAGGGATTAAAAAAACAATGATAAATGCTTAACCAATAAATCAGAGTTAACTAATTTGGGAAGAGTGGGAATGGCCAATCCATACATTGAAGGTCCACACACAAAAATTGAATATTAAATACAAACTATTTAATCATTTTAAAACCATGAAATTCCATCAACTCGACTATATATACCACCATAGAAACAATCCCTCAATAAATATCCAAACTCCACACACATAATATATATATATATATAATAAATTAAAAAATGAAAAAGAAACATGTATGATCTATATGACTGATACTATAAAGAAAACTAATTAAAATAGAATAAACTGATACCTCTACAATAACCCAAGGGGCTATCCAAGTTGATAATAATCAACTCTCCAAAAGAAGTCGATGATTAGAACAGAAACAAAAATATTATATGTAATATGAATGGGAGAAAAATCATAGTAGATCACCTCCCTATTTTCCCCAAGCCTAATAATTAATTAAAAATCCATATTAATCTATTTTAAATTAAATTATAAAAATATTGATTTTTAATTATTAAATTAAATAAATCCATTAAAAATAATGATAGTTTTAAACACCTATATATTTATTCTTATTTATTTAACTAATATAATATGATTTTTTAAGAATAACACCTGCTATATTGGGTAATCAATTTTCATTTAGGACACCCTTTTACAACAAGAAATAACTTTACAATACCATTCCACAATCCTTTAAAACACCCATATCAGAAAACATAAATAAAAAAAACAATAAGAAGGTACCATGCCAATATATGAAATAAAATCAATTAATGAAATCAATCTTAATAGCCACAAAAATCAATAAAATGGGGGAATATAATTGAAGATGAAGATAAATCGTTATTTTAAACCACCAAAAAAGGAATATGATTCAAGGGTTGTACCCTAGGTTATAAAATATGAAATTCCTAGGATTTACATAATGAGTACCAATATGCCACCCTATGTTTCATCAAAACATATGTTATGTGAGTAGCCAGAACCTAGCCTGGAATTGGGGGAACACTCTAAAATACCTAACACAAAACTAACAGATCCTAGAAACAAGTAACTATCTAGTTTAGAATATGTTAATAATTTACCATAGTTACAGGAATTCACCTAAAAAAACAAATCAAATGTCTGAAAACAAGAAATAAATACAACCAATAATAAATAAAAACCATTATCGATCAGTAACCTCAAAAACCCTGTCATGAAAAATACCTGATCATTTATATTTATTATTTAATAAATATAATCTATTCTCTAATGGACAAAATCCACATCAATAAAAATCAAATGGGGAATATTAGGGTCAGAAACTAAGATTCTAGAAACTCGGAAAAAGATCTAAATGAGCTTTCTAGAATTCAAAAATGGGATTCCCAACCTGTCATTTATAAATTAAAAAATAATTTAAAAATAGTTCCTTAAACACAACACACCCTTTAAATCCATTTATAAAATACTCAATATTGTAAATCAATTATTAAAATCATGAAACCTCATTCATTAATTTATCCAATGACTGAACATTTCCAGAACACATTTAAATATAAAATTTCACCAAAAGAAAAAATTTAAATAATTTATCAATACATAGACATTCATGTACTACAATAAATTCATAATAAAACTGTCACGTGTGTTAATTCACATTCATATTTCAAAATTTATTAACCCACTGATAGATATAGAAGCGGTTACAGGGTTGAACCATATAGAGAATGTGTGTAGACACTTTCAATATAGTCTTGAAAAAATTTAAAAAAATGAGTTTTTTTTGGGATTTAAAATTTATTTTTTTTATAAAAAGAAAAAAGTAAAAATGACTATTTCGAATAACTAAATATATCAATGTGATCTAAATTAATCTAAAGATAAAACATGTGGAGATGGAATTGTTAGAGTGGTGATGTCCAATCAGGTGCATGAAATGGAAATTTCTTAATTACCACAACTGAATATTTATTTATTCAATTTTATCCAATTCCAAATTAAATAAAATTAATATTATGACAAATTATATGTTTTTAGATATAATTTTAATTTTAATAGATATCACATGTCATCTAATTCACTATACCAATGAATAATTTGTGTGATATTAATGTATTGAATCACATGGTGAAATTTAATAACTCGTTTCTCACAATGTATAAGTATATTTCCACGATGGGTTCACTATGATGAGATTACATTTTAGCAATCACTCATTCAGCAAAGAAATAAAACACACAATCATATTTTTTAAATTTAATATATTTATTTATTCAGAATTCTCTGACATGAGATTTACAATTATCTCACATGCACAATCAACATGTTGATAAAGAAAATTCTTTGATGATATCCCTGACTTGATTACTTATTAGGTATCAAATTAACATTTACCAATGAACGCTTTTAGTGCACAATTTAAAATTAATTAATACCTATATATATTTAATTAAAAAAATTATAATTTGAAGGATAATTAAAAAGTTAATTAAATATAGTTCAGAAACAATATCATTAAATTCTATCACATTCATCACATATCCAACACTATAGAATTAATCCTATATTCATACAATCATGACACATAAAATAAAAAATTTGAATCAACATGCCCATTTAGATGAAAATAAAATGAAAGATTCCAAAAATGCTCACCCAATAATAACCATCACTCTACGAATTATTGCATTAGTGAACCAATCCACAATGAACTATGTAAATCTATGAACCACTAAAATATAACCAATGAGTCTTAAATGAGTAGGACCATCATGAAAATGAACAAACCACCCTCAAACTGAACACCAAGGGATTAATTTCATGAGCACATGAGGAGGATGATAGCTGAGGTTCTGTGTTGATGGTGTAACAAAATAAAGGTGGCAAGCTAAGTGTGGTGTTGCAGGTGTGTGTGGTGTGATAGTGGACAGGGTGTCAGGTTGCTTCGAATGAATGATTTCCACAAGGTTCACTACATAAGAGTGGAGATATAGGGGTGTCATGGTGTTCTATAATGTGGGGTATTGATGCCCTCTGGTTGATGTGAATGATGTGAAAGAGGTGATATTTCCACAGGTTTGGTGCACAAGAGATGTGGTAATCATGTTTGTCCGACTGCATAGCATAGTGGGTGGTATTGGATGTGGATGATGCATAGGTGGCTGATGTGATATGTTTCTACTCCTGGTGATATATAAATGGATGTTGGTCTGTCATGATGCAGAATGTGGGAGGTCAGCTGCTTAGAAGGGTTGTTGTATTAGAGGACATCACCAGATCTATGGTGCTCTTGGATGGGAGGCGATGACTGGTAGATATTGAGGACATGATACGACACCACCCTTATAGGATTTCCCATCAATTTATTTTTTCATCAACCCTCTTAAAACACAAATATTTGTATGGAAACACAATCAAAATTAAAATTTTAATATATATAAAAATATTTACTAAAAAATAAAAATAATAATGATGATAATAATAATAATGAAAATAAAAATAATAAGAACAAAAATAATATAATTAGAATAAAAAATCATTATTATATATGTATACATATATACATATATTTTTTTAGGTGTGCGGATAATATAAGATATACTAATATAATATATAAAAAATAATTAAAAACTTCATATAAAATTAAAACCTATCTCAAAAATAATTATAATAATATTAAATGTTAATATAAATTATCAATAAAAAATATAAAACATTATTTAAAACCAATAAAATTAAAAATATGAATAATAAATTATAAAATATTAATAATTTCTAACTTATAAAATTAATACTATTATTATTAAAACTACAAATATTAAAATTATATATAATAATCTTATAAAAATATAGGAAATAAAATAAATACTTTCCAAAACTAATAACAAGTATTTATTAAACTAATAATAATAATAATGTGTTATATATTACATGTTAATTAAATATAAAATAAATAAAAACTAATTATAATACTAAATTACTAATATTATTATATAAACTAACTAAAAATTTTCTAATTATTTAAAATAAAAAAATGAATAAAAAAATTACAACTCTAAAATAGATTAAAAAAATTAAAACTAAATTATAAAATTATAACTATAAAATATTAATCTATGTATATTAAATAACCCACTCATAAAATATTTCACTTATCAGAAAAACAATCATAAAAGAATATATAACAGAACCCGTAGACACATCAATGTGTAAAAATAACATGTCCATAAATTTTCAATATTTTTTATCTTGAAAATAACATGCTTCATTTCAAATTTAAAGTTTTAAATATCTTTCACATCCCCTTAAATTATTTAAAAAACATGTACACACACTCATACATCATGTTTCCAACCTCATCATCACTCTCTTCTCTCAAATAATTTGATCAAATATTTTCTCAATTTTCCACAAATGCATGCTTACAAAAGTCCTACCATGAATTCAACATCTTCAGTAATCAAAATAAAAAGAAATAACAATTATATGTGGATTCAAATAAGTATGAAATGTCTTTAATGTTGTAGTATGGTGGGTCATAGAAAATTTATGATAGGTTTTGGAAAAAATAAGGTTGAATATTGAAATAAATTTTGATAAGTGCGAATATAAGCCTCATAATCTCACTCACAACCCCACAAAAAAAATTTATTTTCCCAAGAATATGCAAATATAAAGATTACAATGAAAAATTTATTTTTTCTATTTTTCTATTTTTTCTTTTTACTCTTTTTATGGGATACAACTCTCTCAAATACCATGGGAATGTAAACAGATGAGTAACAGCTCAAAATTCCCATAAAATTGAAGTCAGAAAAAATAATAAATAATGGTAGCCAAGTAGTGCATATGTTTTATCATATCATTGAATGTATCGCATATATAAAACTCTATATCTCACAAATAAATGAACCCAATCTTTTAAAAGAATAAAAATAATATGAGTATTCCACATAATCGTAAAAAAATCACTCTTTGTTGGAAACAAGAAGAATCTATATTATAATATAAAAACACAAAAAATGAATGTCGATACTATTGAATATAACACATATGATTTGGATGATATAATGTCAAACCATGTGCATGAAATTACTCACTATCCCCCAAACAATCCTCCGATGATGAAATCTCTCATCATACAATGATTGAAAATCATCATGAAAATAGTTAAGAATTGTTTACGAAAGTGTGTCGGTTATGGGATCATCTTAAAAATTATTTTTCATTGACTATAAGGGATTAAAAATGAATATAATATATAGTTTCATCAATGGATAAAATTGTTAAAAGAATAAAATAGATGGATTAGTGAATTTATTGAATCAATCAAAATTTCTATCACTTCGACAGAAAAAATGGCTTGTTCAAGAAGACATAACATGGAAGACACAACATTAATAAACAACCAAAAAATAGATGACGTAGAAAAGAACTAGAAATCTCATGGGTATATAAATAAAATACTAGTCAAAATATATCATCTTTAGTGAAAATTATTGTCAGAAAAAAATAAAAGTTTCCATTTTTTTGAATCATGGAATTATATCAGCAATCACTTATGTAATGATATCTAGGATCAAATCATTCCACATAGGAACCCTATTTTCAAACATCCATGGTATATGGGAGGTATGTTCATAAATGTGTTATTACATAAATTAATATGTTCACATATGGGTTCAACAAATGATAAGATTGATAGTTTTTATTAATTTATTTACTATTAAATATAATTACTTTACAAGGTGTTTCTTGAACCATAAAATATAACATAAAATAAAAAAATCATTGAGTAAGTGTAGATACATGTGAAAAGGATGAATATATCCAATTAAGATCCACATATAACATAAAATATAATATGTACACGTCAACAGAACAAACCCACATCATATCAAAGTTGTCAAACCATAGTCATGATCATGTAGATGATAAAAATATGTTTGATGATCTCTACTCCCCTATTGTTATAGATGAAAATATATTATGATAAATTCATTCCATTTTTTTAACATAAAAAATAATGTAAATGAAATTTAATATAGTGTGAGGAAAATAAAGTATTGATCGGTTTCCTCTCATTGAGTGATATGTTTACTTGGTCGTTAGCCTTACATTGATGAAACTCCACTTGTATCAAATGGAAATCTATAACATGAATCTTCTTCATCATCAATGGGAGGGTGGAATATATCAATCGAGAATAAAATTATCATAAAAGAATCACAACATCCAAATAGATATTTATTATAAAAACTTATGGGTGGGATGAAATTAAAATATACATACTCATAATGAATTGAATATACCTCATTTGAAGAAATAATCACGAAATAACTGTGTTGGGCGGAGAAAAGAAGGAAGTGATGGCAAGAGGGGGGGTGAATTGCCTTTTAAAAATTAATTAAAAAATTAAAATCAAAGTGAAAGTGCAGCGGAAATAAAAGAGGAAAAACACACAACTTGATAACGGAGTTCGGCTTAAACCCAAGCCTACGTCTCCGATCCCAACTCAACCGTTGAGAGATTTACTACCGCTTGCTTTTCAAGGGTTTTAGAAAGAAACCCACTAGACTTTAAGGTTAGTCTAGAACCTATTACATCTTGCTTTTAAATGGTTATGCAAGAACCCACTTGCTTTTAATTGGTTGAGCAAGAACCCACTAGCCTTCTTACAGGTGAAGGCTAGCTCACCTATGTTACAAGCCTTTTAATGGAAAGGCTTGACCAACCTCTTCACACCATAAAGGTGATGTGAAAACCCAAAAGAAAGGATGAGAGAAAGATATGGGGGTTTGTAGGCACAAACCCAATTTGATGCTCAAAATAAATAAAACAAGAAAAACCGTAATTGGGGAGAAGCCTTGGGCGCCAATGGATGATTGGAGTTGAAGACGTGCACTCCCAAGCTTCTATGGTGGTGCTCCTTGGATGTGGAATTGGATTGGAGCAGTTGGGGTTCCTTGGAGGAAGTCCGCCGGAGGTTCGCCAAATGATGTTAAATATGTCCTGTGGGCTTCCGTACATTTGTCTTGTGTTCCGGGGCTTCAAGGTCCTTTATTTATAGAGGGGGAACCCTCATATGGCCTTTGGAGGTCTTTGGAGCCGTTGGAAAAGGCTTCGGAGCCGTTGGGAGGCAAGTGGACAGGTCTGGTCAAAGGCCCAACGGCTAGTTTGACTGGCTCCACCGGCTGACCGGTGCTTGGCCACCCGTTGGCCGCTGCATTGGAAAGTGGAGACTTGTTCTGCCCAGGCTCCACTGGTTGGTCGGTGGTGAGACAGTAGCTTACCCTTCTGTCTGGGTGCCACCGGTCGGCCGGTGAGGAGGCCACCGGTTGGCCGGTGGTCTGGACAGAAGGATGCCTTCTGTCCAGGCTTCCAGCGGCTGGCCGGTGGACTGATTTTCAGTCCACTTTTCTTCATTTGCCACTTATCGCTCCTGAAATCATGCCTATTAACAAAAACACTTGAAAACAAGATTAGATAAATAAGAGAGTGATTGTGATCATGAAAATTAAACCACGAGGGGTACGAGAGGTACAACAATCTCCCCCTATTTTGATTATCACAATCACCAAAACAACCAATGTAAAAATGCTGAAAGGCATGCTTTAAAGGATAAGGCAAAGTAAAGTAAAGCATGAGAGAAAGATTTCTCCCCCAATCAACCAAGAATTTCTCCCCCTTTGTGATTATCAAAATAGCACGGGGCATAAAACTTGATTGAGGGAAGAAAGATTTTAAACCAATTGAAATTTTTGAAATTTGAATTGAAAGTTTTGAATCAAAAATTTGAAATGAATGTTTTGAATGAAAAAATTGAAAAACAGTTTGAATTGAATGTTTTGAGTGAAAAATTGAATAACAATTTAGAATTGAAATTTTGAAATTGAATAACAGTTTGAATTGAAAGTTTGAAATGAAAATTTTGAAATTGAAATAAAAAAGGCTTAAACGATCCTAACTCCCCCTAAATAAAAACAACAAATCACCGGGGAGAGGTTTTTGAAACCGAAACAAATTTTGGCCCAGTGAGACTTGCTAAGAGGGATTTTTCAATCCATACTTGTCTAGTGGCGGGTCTTCTCCTACAAAATTCATCATTGAATAAAATAGTTTTGGGCCTACCATACCTGGAATTTTTGCAATCGCACTCATAAATTAAGTGCCCGGGTTTTTTGCAATAGTTACAAAATTTAAATTGGGAGCTCCCCCTTACAAAAATAGTTGGAGCATGGGAAGAGGAAGCTTGCTTGGAATAGCCAAGCCCTTGGGTGGTTCTAGATATGCGTTGGGAACCAAGGAGATTGGTCAAATTTTGTTCACCTTGGGTGAACTTGGCAAGGGATTCCCTTAAATCTTTGATAGTTGATTCCATAGAATCAACATCGGGAAGGTTTTGGATTTTGAGGGACAACTCTACCTTTTCTTTGAGAAGTTTTTCCTTTTCGGAAGAAAGTTTTTTGAAATACTTTTTTAAAGAAACAAATTTGGAAGAGAGCTCGTGAAAGCCTTCATCCAATTGATCTCTCTCATGTTGGAGATCATCATATGACATGTGATTGAAAGAATTTGAATTTGAAGAACAAGAGGAGGAGGAGTCGGAAGAAGTTACCTCATGAAATGCCATTAGACATTTTTTACCGTTGTCGCTTGAAGAGGAGGAGGAGGAAGTGGAGCTATCACTCCATGTGGCCTTGAATGCCTTCTTCTTTTCCTTTCGTTTGGCCTTTTTCTTGTGGGATGGGCAATCGAGCTTGTAATGGCCTTTCTTGCCGCACCCATAACATTTTACCTCGGGCTCGGATTTTTCGTCGTGTTTTTCCTTTCGAGCCTTGCGGGATTTCTTCTTCTTGTGCTTCTTCATGAACTTGTGCATTTTGCGGGCAAGATTCTCCATTTCGGAATCGCCGCTTGAAGTGGAAGATGATGAGGAGGAGGAGCTTTCTTCTTCTTGAACTTTGAAGGCGATGTTCTTTGGAACTTTGATCGGTTTGCCTTCCTTTTCAGCTTGCCTCCTCATGGTGATCTCGTAGGTCATAAGTGATCCGATGAGTTCTTCGACCGACATGTTCTTGATGTCTTTTTCTTCTTATATTGCCATGACCTTTGATGCCCATGTGCTTGGTAGGATCCATAGGATCTTCTTGACCATTGTTTCTGTAGAAATATTATCTCCAAGCGATTTTCTTCCATTGCAAACGTCAGTAAAACGAGTAAACATTTCAGAAATTGATTCATGTGGGTCATGGAAAAAGACTCAAAATCTTGACGGTACATATCTAATCTAGTATCCTTGACTTTGTTGGTCCCCTCATGGGTAACCTCCAAAAGTTTCCAGATTTCATGAGATGAAGTGCATGTGGAAACTCGATTAAACTTGTTACGATCAAGGCCGCAATGAAGAGCGTTCATGGCTTTGCCATCAAGCTCGAAATTTTTAATATCGGCTTGGGTCCATTTGGATTCATCGGGGGAAGAGAGAGTGTAACCATGCATGAAAATTTTATAAATAGGATAACATATACTTCTAAGAAAAGTGGTCATGCGGGTTTTCCAATAAGTGTAGTCGGTTCCATCAAAGAATGGAGCACGACCCAAGGAATAGCCTTCGGGGGCGAAAGAAGTTGAAGCCATCAAAAAGGATCTTGAATTTGAAACCGGTTAGGGTATTACTCAAATTTTGCTCTGATACCAATTGTTGGGCGGAGAAAAGAAGGAAGTGATGGCAAGAGGGGGGTGAATTGCCTTTTAAAAATTAATTAACAAATTAAAATCAAAGTGAAAGTGCAGCGGAAATAAAAGAGGCAAAACACACAACTTGATAACGAAGTTCGGCTTAAACCCAAGACTACGTCTCCGCTCCCAACTCAACCGTTGAGAGATTTACTACCGCTTTCTTTTCAATGGTTTTAGCAAGAAACCCACTAGACTTTAAGGTTAGTCTAGAACCTATTACAGCTTGATTTTAAATGGTTATGCAAGAACCCACTTGCTTTTAATTGGTTGAGCAAGAACCCACTAGCCTTCTTACAGGTGAAGGCTAGCTCACCTATGTTACAAGCCTTTTAAAGGAAAGGCTTGACCAACCTCTTCACACCTTAAAGGTGATGTGAAAACCCAAAAGAAAGGATGAGAGAAAGAGATGGGGGTTTGTAGGAACAAACCCAATTTGATGCTCAAAATAAATAAAACTAGAAAACCCGTAATTGGGGAGAAGCCTTGGGCTCCAATGGATGATTGGAGTTGAAGACGTGCACACCCAAGCTTCTATGGTGGTGCTCCTTGGATGTGGAATTGGATTGGAGCAGTTGGGGTTCTTTGGAGGAAGTCCGCCGGAGGTTCGCCAAATGATGTTAAATATGTCCCGTGGGCTTCCGTACATTTGTCTTGTGTTCCGGGGCTTCAAGGTCCTTTATTTATAGAGGGGGAACCCTCATATGGCCTTTGGAGGTCTTTGGAGCCGTTGGAAAAGGCTTCGGAGCCGTTGGGAGGCAAGTGGACAGGTCTGGTCAAAGGCCCAACGACTAGTTTGACTGGCTCCACCGGCTGACCGGTGCTTGGCCACCGGTTGGCCGTTGCATTGGAAAGTGGAGAATTGTTCTGCTCAGGCTCCACCGGCTGGCCGGTGAGGAGGCCACCGGTTGGCCGGTGGTGAGACAGTAGCTTACCCTTCTGTCTGGGTGCCACCGGTCGGCCGGTGAGGAGGCCACCGGTTGGCCGGTGGTCTGGACATAAGGATGCCTTCTGTCCAGGCTTCCATCGGCTGGCCGGTGGTCTTCCACCGGTTGGCCGGTGGACTGATTTTCAGTCCACTTTTCTTCCTTTGCCACTTATCGCTCCTGAAATCATGACTATTAACAAAAACACTTGAAAACAAGATTAGATAAATAAGAGAGTGATTGTGATCATGAAAATTAAACCACAAGGGGTACGAGAGGTACAACAAACTGATGTTTGGGAAGTGGTTATAATCATGATAATTATAAACTATATATTTTTGAATTTTCACAAGAGAAGTAATTTCCATACCAGACTCATTTAGTGGCCATATTATATCCATTATACCCTTGAGTGTGGTATTCATGTTGATGATGTATCCCATCCCATTTTCACGGCTAACCACTAGCCCTACGAAATCCATTAGTTTTTAAATCAATTTATTCTCGATTCACAGGGGAAGAATGATGGGGTCAATTTTAGTTGGTGACTACATTATGTCCATAATGACATATTTTTTACAATTTACTAATATAATTCCCTAGGAATCATTCTCTATTGGATCATATGTCTCCCTGATATTGATTTCATACCCTAATTCCATTCATCCATCGTTTATAAATTTTTTTGAGTGTTCTACACCACAATCCTTGATTAATTTTCCGACTAAAAAAATGTTTCAGATTTATTAATTTTGGAAAATTTTTTAGAGATTCAATGATTTTAAGAAGGAGGTAGTTAAATTTTATTTGAGGTGATGTTCTCTTGTGTGTGGAAATATGTGGTGCGTTGGTTCAATTTTTACTCTATCAGATTAAATAAGGGCCCTATTTCAATGTCATCTTCATCCTAAGAAGGTGTAATTTGAGAGATATTTAATGCTTTATTTTTAAATTTGCGATGTATGGTATGTGAATAAATACAATAGGGACATAAAATCACATTTTCGAAAGGACCTCTTTATTCAGTAGAGTGTAAGATTGTTCTCTCATATTATTGGAATGATATTAGATATTATGAATAAAAGTTTGATAGAGAGGAGTCCAAAATGTTATGGAATGAAGAAGGATTGGTCAAATTAGTCTCATTATCAGAATTTCGAATTGAATATGTTCAAATGAATCTTATGAAACACTTTCTTAAACATAATTATACTTAATGGGATTATAAAGTGTTAGTGTGGTGACAATTTCAGAAAGATGAGTTATTAGATTTTATAGATATTTCATTGAGGATAATTGTTTTTCATTACATTCATCTTGAAGTTCAAACATCATATTTCTATAAATGATATATGAAAGAAGCATGTGATTAATTATTGAATAATTTGGGTCACATGAATTATCATGTTCTAAATTTTATATAATTTTATGACTTTGAAAATTATTAACATACTGATAGGAAATAAGAGTAATATGGAGACTGTATCATAAACATGAATAATAATCATTAAAACAACGAGAATTACCTAGAGAGAACATGTGATATGTTTCATTATACATCATAACATGAGATATGGGTATGTATGGAGGGTGTTGATTGCAGCTTCATAGTGCCAAAAACTCATTTTAGAACTTCTAAGTGTCCAAAAATTACCTAAAATGAAAAATTCCTAGAGTAGTAAACTGAATTCTTTTTTGGGAGTTTATTTTTTTATTTCTAACCAAAATCACACGTATTATGGACTTCTTAATGATAACATTGTCAGTGGAAATAGTTCTAGAAATTTGGAACATGCATCACAATTCATGTATAGTTTCAAATTTTGAATCCTACTATCTACTATATAAGTAGTGATCAGGGTCGAACAACAGAGAGAATGTGCATAGAAACTGTGAATTTCCTATTAGAAAAATATTCATAGATAAAATATTTTCATGGGACTAACTAAAAATTTTAAAATCTAAATTTTTATTTACAAGTTAATATTCAAATTAGAAATAACAATATATTTGAACAATATTTATCCATGGAAGAAATAAGAGGATATTTAAGTGTTAGAGATGTGATGTCCAATCAGGTGCATGAAATTACAATTATTTAATATCCACATCTGAATATTTATTTATTTAATTATAATTGATCAAAAATTTAATCAAAATACTATCAGGTGTCATTATATGATGTTAGAGTGTATTAAAAATTCCACATAGACTATCCTTCATTTTGTTCTCTCGTCTGACGATTAATTTGTCCTTTTTTAAAGCACTAAATCATATGGTGAGATACAATGATCCATTTCTCATAGATTAAAAGTATCTCTCTATTATGGGTTCTCTCATATGAGATTATTTATTTGGTATCATTCATTATTTTTTGAAGTACAACATTGAAAAAATATTAATTTTCCAACTAATTTATTTATTTATTCAAAATTCTCTCACATGTGATTTAAAATTCTCTCAACAACAAGATTGAAATCCTTATTAATAAAGTGGATGATGATCTCCATCCCATAAATACTTCTTAGGTATAATATGAACATGTAACAAAGTTGGTGTGTTGAGTCCAATAAAAAAGTAATTAAAAACAAATATATAATCAAATGAATAAGAATAATAATTCAAAAGGAAAAAAAATATAAGTCATAAATAATGGCATTAAATTCCATTAAATTCATCACAAACTCACACTATAGAAGATTTATATTCATCTTATAAAAATGACATACAAAATAAAAAAATTGGAACAACTTTACCCATGTCAATGTGATTATTTCCACAAGACACAATAGATATTTTCCTAACAATAACCATTGATATGCTGATCACTTCCATACCATACCGAACCATCCCATGTCATGTCAATATCAAAACCAAAAAATGAACCAACCTAAAAATTTCTAATTTATGTGACCATCAGTAACATAAAATATCCAACATAAAACAGAACACTAGGGGTCTAATTTCACACACACTTGAGGATGAGGTTAGTCGATATCTGATGTTGACGGTGCAACAACAGAAAAGTGGTGCATCAAGTGTGGCATTGAATGTTTTGTGTGGTGAAGTGGAGGATATGGTGTCCACCTACATCTAGAAGATGATGTCCACCTAGTTTTCTGTAAATGATAGGAGATAGATGGGAAACATTGTATTCTGGAAATTAGGGTGGCACTGCCCTATGATTGATGTGAATGAAGAAGGATATGGCTGGATAACTTTTGGTACAATTCATTAATACATGGTCATATTATTGGTTCAACTGTCTGACAGAGGGGTTGGAATCTAGTGTGGATGATAGTCACCAAAGTGATAGGGTTCTTCTAATGTTTATCTTTGAATAATGGTTTTCCAGACTAAATGCATCGCGAGTGAGGTCGACCGCAAGGAAGGGGTGTTGCAGTATAGGACCTAAAATATTGTGCAGAGCAAATATAAGGGAGGAGACCCCTAATATAAGCATATGAGGGGAGACGGCACATTCCCTATAAGGTTTTCCATCGATGACTTTTTTCAGCCAACCACTTGAAGCCCATGTAAATTCACAAAATGAGACTCCAAATTAAAATGTCAAAATTTAAAACAACCAAATATAATATTCTAATAAATGAATAATAATAACAATGATAATGAAGATAATAATAAAAATAATGAAAATAATGATATTAATACAAGAAATGGTAAATTATAATTAAATGATAATTATTAGATTTAAAAATAAATAAGGGTGTGTGTGTTTATGCCTATTAGATATATTATTATAATATTTAGAAAATAATTATCCATGATACAAAATTGCAACTGATCATTATATTAATAATAAAAATATATTTTAATATAATTTAATTACTAAAAATAAGAAAAATATTATTAATAATACAATAATTAATATGACTGCTAATAAATAATAATATAATAATAAAAGAAAACAAATAATATTAATAATATTAATTTTAAACCTACTAATATTAAAATTATATAAACTAATATGATATTAATATTTGAAAATAATATAAATACATGTGAATATTAATAAAAAATATTAATTAAATAATAAAAGATATTTAATGTGTTAGATATTAAATTTTAATAAACTTTAAAATTAATATAAACTAGTAATAATACAAAATTTTTATTATTAGTATATAAATTAACAAAATAATTATTAAAATATATAAAATAGTACAAAACAGAAAAAAATACTAAAAATTCACACAAAAGATAGAAAAATAATAAAACATAATTTTGAAATTGTAAAAATACAATAGAAATCCATGTACATCAAAATGTTCTAAAAAATTAATTTTATAACCCAAAAATTCATTAGTAATATAAATAGAATATTTAAAGAGTTATTCAGGAAGTATAATAAAAATTATTTTGGACGAGTATGAAGAATTATATGTGTACTAACCTTTAGAATAGTGAAACCATTCTCTTTATATATATAAAATTTGAGAAATTATATTTCTTCTATAAATCCATTAAACACATAAGATAATTGTAACACATGAGATTTTCTTATAGTATTTAAACACTACCCCCTAGAAAATTTCTTAATTCACAGCCGATTTTATAATTAATATAATGAAAATATTTCATGATAATATTTAAAAGTAAATTTTTTATATTTTATAATTTTAATTTGATAAAATAGAAAAAAAATTAATATATCTCGTAAGAATAGTCTTAATGTGAATTTTTGGAATTTTTTACAATTTTTTTTATGATTATTAAAAAATAAAATTTTAAAATATTTCATAAATTTTATGAAATAATTTTTATCTAAAAATTACAAAAAAAATATAAAATATATTTCCAAAAAAATACATTTAATGATTAAAATAATTAACTCAAAATTTTAAAATCTAAATTTACAAACCTATGTTTGAAATTTTAAAGTCTGTTTAATTTCATTATAATAATCTTTTTATTATTTACTTTTAATAAGTTGGTTAAAGGACACCATTTAGTTTTTGAATGGTTCTAATGAAAAATAAACTCATTGTTTTAAGATTAAACACATAAATTTATAGTAATATTATGCCTTATTAAATTGTATGGAATAAATGAAAAAATAATCAATATTATAACATCAAATCACTCTTATACTCATGTATAAAAACCACCTATATTTTACAATGGATAAACCCTCCTAAATAACTTGATCATTTCCAAGACATTACCAAATACCTCCCCAAAATCAATGAACATTTTTTAGAGGTTCTATTCTATCCAAAATACCAAGCAAGAGTTCCTAATTTTTAGGCTAAAGATGGGTTTTTAGAGAATATGTATAACTCATATCTAAGTTCTTTATTCATTATTTCTTCATATGCCTCCTTTAAATCTATCATAACTATACTGATGTAATAACACCATTATATCCAATATACAAAAATGTAATTATGTTTAGGTAACCTCGCTATTTTTAAATCTTTTACATCATATAGAAAATGGAAACATCATTTGTGAGTATGTCTAGACTACCACCTCCATGAAGATATGCATTTCATGTTTAATCATCACCTCACATAAACGGATATAATGATTGAGTTAATAAATAAATAGAATTTTTTTCATAATTATGTTTTAGGATAGATAATATATTATCAAGATTCCTAACCATCCATCAGATGAAAAATAATAACAGTTCTCATGCGTACATGTGGATTACCACCTACATGTAGTTATTTGATTAGTTTTTCATTTCCACCATACATGGATCCTAATATTGAATTATTTAATGAATAAATTTGATATATATATATATATATGTATTATTCTATAAAAGTGACCCTTTATCAATATTTTTTTTCATTTATTAGAAAAATGAAAACATTTCTCAGGCTTATATAGATATTACCATATCAATAAAATAATGTATTTCGTTTTTCATGAATATTTTTTATGGATGATTTTTTAATTAATATGAATTTATAAACATGATAATTATAACATTATTAAGATTATAGAAATTATAAAACCATTATTAGGGTTGAAGGACCAATATAATCACAACAAAACATTTATTGAAAATTTGAATCTTAACAATCAAATATTTATTATCACAAAAAGTTATTAATAAATAGGTAAAAATAAATTATTACTCTATATAATATAGTTAAAAAATCCAAATATATTTTTATTATATATATATATATATAATGTATAAATTTTCTATCATTAAATTTTTCTGTGTATAACAAATAAAATGTTTGAGGCATGTATTTTATTATAAAATATAATTAATATTTGTGATTCTTTATGTTTGAATTGAAATTATGTAAATTATATTATATTTCTCTACTAGACCCCATATATTATAGTTTTTTCGTAAATTATAGGCCTTTTATGTATAATCTTCTTTTTATATCTTTTTAGTTCTTATAACCATCGACAGATATATTATATGAAAACATAATCTTATTCCTTATTTTTTGTCGGGAATTCGTCTCTTCTATAAAGATATTATTTATGTGACATAATGTATTTTTTTTATAATTTAATTATTTAATATGGTTAATTATATATAACATCGATTTTACATTAGAAAATTTAAATAGAAACTTTTAAATGTATTTTGTAGATGTCACTTTTGACTTTTTATGAAAGTGTGAAAAAAGGGCTTTATCATTTAAAAAATGAAATCATCTTCAATAAATCATATATGTTATTAATTATAATGATTTTTCAAGAAAAAAAATTTAGTTTTATATAGAAAATATTATATCTTTTATCCTTGTAGTTTTTATTTTAAAATATTTTCCGAAGAGAAATACATTTATTCTTTTTTTAGAGTATTTATAATGTATTTATAAATGTGTTTTTATCTATTTCAATAACCTCTAAAAATTCCTATCAATCATTAGGGATTTAATATATTGAGACCACACCTAAAATTTCTCAGGATTTCTTACAATCAAGTTATTTCTTTATTTATTATGTGTGGAAATTAATGACATTTCATATGCATGTTTTTCGATATGAATATATATATAAATTTTGTTTTGTTTTATTATTAATAACTTTATATGATGAATTTATTGCACTTATTAATTCATGTTCGGGACTTGATATTAGATGTCCTATTGATAAATTTGTAATTCTAATGAGAAATACTCACTAGATTATTTTTAATATGACATAAATAGTTATTTATGATGTATTGGCTTGAATACGTGATGAAATTATAATTATTCACAAAATTATTCATTATATCATTACGAAGGACGTTATTATTTTCCATGTGTTTATTTATGATACTATATAATATTTGGATATATTACCATTTCATGATACTTGTTACATAATATATTTTGTTATTTTGAATCTCTACCATATTATTTGTGCTTTATTATATGATAGATTCTATTTAATTCCTTCCCGTTAATAAGTATCAAAGATAACCCATTATTATGATTTCTTTTTCCATGATACATTGATGTTAACATTGAATTATTAATTGGACATAATAAAATATGTAATAATTTCCACACTATAATTTTAATTTTAATTTATTGTTTTTGAATGTAAAGTGAGAATCATGTATGTATCTGGTTTCCTAAATACACTAATCTCTATGATCCAATGAGATTTAATCTCTATTTTATTTTACTAATATACTATAGTAATCTCCATATCTAACTTAATTGAGTATGGACTACATTATATGGTATCACATAAATTTTAGTAGGTCCGTTGGAAACTAGATCTAGAGGAATATATGATGACATAATGAAAGAATAATGATTTTCCATTAAGATATTCATGAATCTCTTGTAAAATAAATTACTTACATAAGAATCACATTTTATGATTCGATATTCTAGAAATTAGAAAACCCCATACATTCCATTATGTAGAAAATGTGCCTCAAATATGGATGGGAAACCATACCAATACTCATAAAATATATAGGGATTGTCCTCATTATCATGTCAATGAATTCCATGAGGCGGGTGATAGAGATTAGAAAATTATAACAATATTGTGTTAGTTATCTCAGGTCAGGACCAATAATCTTTTCCCATATTTAGAAACCATATGATCCCCAAAATGATGTAAAAATTTTAGACCACTTTATTTGAAAACAATATCCATTATACAATTTCACTAATAATATATTAGTAGTTGATTAATGGTACATGCCATCGGTGAAGACATTTATCACATTGAAAATTAGTGAATGATAAAAAGTAATCAAAAGAGGTGGAGGATATAGATTTTATTGAATGGAAGACTTATAATGAGGTATTAATCAAAAAACAAAGTCCTCATGGGCAACGTGCAAGTATGGAAAGGAAATTTCATCAATATAATGAAAAATAAGTAAGAAAATTTTATCAATTATAAAGGTAATTTTCCAATGTTTTATATTATTTTTTCAGATTATCAATTCAAAAATTTAATTAATATTAATCACTTAAATGAATGGATAAAACCTACACTTGAATGGGAATAAGTCTCTAAAAACATTTTTGATTTTAATGATATAATACCATCTTCCATCAATATAGTGAAGTAATTCACTAAGTAATTTTTTATTAAGAAAACTAGAAAAGAAGATAGTGGATTTGAACTATGTAAAGAGATACAAAAAGGGGGGAAAGTTTGGATAATTTTTTTAACATTTAATAATTTTAGAAAGAAACTCATTAAAATATGCTTTATGTGAATAAAATTGGTCATTATTTTTTGATATTAAATGGACAAGGGTATTTATCATAAGGGAAATAAATAATTCTTCTATATCTAATGCTTTAACCAAAAAAATTGAGAACTATTCAACTTTATTCCCAAATTTTCAAGGAAGTTTAACTAAAAAATAACAATGGATTAAATCAAACATTATATGAGATTTATAGTTAATTCTGAATTCCCTAATTATTTTATAATTGGTACTTTGATCATAAAATCAAATGTAGCTAGTATTATATTATTATATAACTATTCACAATTTTATATCTTACATGATTATAGAGAACATTGAATATTCCCATAAAACATTTAGTAATTGGATTTCAATTAACAAACATTTTTTGGAATATTATTTCAATATGAATATATCATGTAACACCCTAAAAATTTAGAATTTTATTATCTATATTTTTTTAACATCAAAACTAAGAAATAAGCGAACCGTGATATACTATAAAATATTATAGTTTAGTTTAATATGTAACTCTTAGTAGTTATATTAGAATGAATGAACTTGGATAACCATATTATGAAAAATATGTGCAATGATTTTCTATAATTTTTTCATTAAAAATTTCAAAGTAAATATTTTTTGTAAAATCAATTTATACTCTTAAAATAGATTTTCATTAAAAAAGGTTTTTATATAATTTTTATATTTGGAAATTATAATTAATTTTTCATGTTTTTGAAATTATTGTTTTTTAAAATTAACATCATTTTTTATATTGAAATAATAAAATTAAATTTTTGGGAAATTTTTCGGATTTTTCTAAAATGATTGATTTGTCATTGAATAATAAAAAATTTCAATTTTTTAAATATTTTATTTTATTATTATATTTTTTAATTTAGAAGTTCCATTATATTTTTTATTAATTATTAATGTCAAAATTATCAAATTTATTTATCAAATTCGAATTTGAGTGAACAATATTCATATTTACACAAAATTATATTTTTATGCTCAAAAACACATTTTTTCTAAAAACTGTGTTTTATTATATTGTACATATTTATAATAAAATTTATTCCTATAACGTAAATGAAATTAATATTGAAAAATTGATGACATATTTTGAATCAGGTGGCTTATGTATGGAGATTTTCCATATATTTCTAGTAATTATGAAAAATATTTGTGGTAAATATTAATCACCTCAGTAAAGATTAAATGAAGATATTAAGGATATAAATAACTTGATAAAGAAATAAATTTCAACAAATTAGTTAACAAAATTTCATTGGATGACTTTTTTAATACATATTCATCTAAACTTATAAAATATTTTTTTTTCAATTTGGTAGTTCTTTTGACCTTTAGGATATTTTGGTAAATGATAAAGTCTAAAAATATTAATTCTCTCTTTTAATTTTTAAAATATTATGTGATAGGTATAATATAAGGCCCCAGCCTTAAACCTTACTTAATCATGAGTTATTACAAGATTACATATTGAGGATCTTTTCAGGTTTAGAGTTTTGGAGAATTATATCATGAAACATCCATTACATTCCACATTTAAACAAAGTGGTTACATAAAAGACAATATTCATTCTTCCCATTAACGGAAACCTATTTAAAATTAAACACAGATTCTTTCTTGACACATCCTTGACACTATCATCACATTGTGTACCTTTCCCTTGACCTGTGAAAAACATTTCAAAAACTTGGGATGAGCACAAAAAGCTCAGTAAGGGTTATAAAAATATGGAAAGGAAACATGAGTTCATATATACATAAGAATGAAATCATACTTTACCCATAAAACAAAAGCCCTTTCATACCTCATCAAACCATGAATAAATCATAGAAATCATTAGACAAAAAGATAACTTGAGGCATTCATAACATTCTTACGTAGGGAGTAACCCTCTTGGTTACGTTTGGAATACCCATCACAGTATATTCCCTAAATCTCTTCGGAGAAACCTTAACGTTTCACTCCTTCGCATTACCCAATGCATTGGAGAGCTATATCGGGCTCACCCGCCCTTAGTTTATCACGGAACCACCCGTTTTCATAACAATGCCCAAAAACCATAACATAAATGTGTCACAAAAAACATGCATAAAGGAAACATAACATTTCCACATTTCAATCACAATATAACATTTTAGTATATTGAAATAATGAATCCATTCAAAAAGAAACCCTTTCCAAAACCATTTAAAACATTTAATAAAGAGATTTTTGAATCAAAGTGTCCCATACCACCATGAAGCTTAAAATTTTAAACCATTAATATCCATATAAATAAATCCTTAAAATCATTTTGAAAACATGGATATTAATAAGAACAAATAATTAAAACATTTAAAACGATATTTTGGTTAAAGGGGTTTTACCAAAATTAGAGACACTTGAATACAATAATTGAGGAATAACATTTAGTCAGAACTTTATAA
The DNA here is from genome assembly GCA_963277665.1 of Viscum album. Lineage (NCBI taxonomy): Eukaryota > Viridiplantae > Streptophyta > Magnoliopsida > Santalales > Viscaceae > Viscum > Viscum album. The sequence goes on along the minus strand of OY728140.1, from coordinate 2,025,616,712 downwards.
TATCATGAGACTAAATGGATTCATGATATAATACTCCAAATAACAGTATATACACCATATAAGAGTGAATTGGTGCATAACAACAATGAACCCTCAATAGAAATGTCAAATGTGACGAAATCCCTTGTAAAGGAGGTATCCTTAAATTAAGGACAAATCAATCTCAAAAATATGTGTGACAAATATGAATACACCCAATATAAGTGGATATTAAGTGTAAAACAATAAAAGGTCATTCACACATATCCAATGGATGACATATTCAATGAATACATGTTGAACCCAATGAAATCGAAATTGTATTGAAAAGTTCCCTTGACAGCCTAACGGCACCACATCAAAATGAGTTGATGAGAGATAAAAAAAGTGTATCTCATCACATGGACATAAAATTTACATCAATAAGGATATATGAGAACATATCTCAACTTAACAATATGTAATTTAAAAGACCCAACAAAGAAGTCTTTTAAGAAGAGGAGGGTGAAAGGTTCCCTTACCGACTTGGGTATCTTTCAAAACATACACCCCATGAAAGAAGGACAATAGATCATTGATGTAAATACTCATAAATGAAAGTATATTACACAAAGAGTAGAATAATGGACAGTACATACACCACTCAATGGAATTTGTGGCAAATGTAGCATAAATCTCACGGGAATAAAAGTGAGATGAAAAATCCCTTACGAAAACTCTGCAGCCTTACGGCGCCACATAAAACGTCCGAATATGGATTGATGAGATCAAATAGGGTATCTCATCACATTACAATAAAATGTACAGAAAGAGGAATATAAAAGAACATCCCCCCATCATAACAAATAGGAGCTTAAAAGAAGTGACATAAAGGAGAGTACTTAGAAAGAAAGAGAGAGGTTAGATCTCTTATAAAAGTTCGGCAGCCTAACAGCGCCACTCAAAACTTACAAAATAGATTGATGAGAGAGAATAGGGTCTCTCATCACATGAACATACAAATTACAGTAGGAGTAATATAAAAGAACATCCCAATCATAATAAATATGAGCTTAAAAGAAATGACATAAAAGAGTGTACTTAAAAAGAAAGAGAGTTGTAGGATCCCTTACCTCGTATCCGACTTGACCCGACCATTCTTTAACGTCCTGAATAATAAACTTGAGTTAATTTATACTTTCTTATGAACCTTATTAAAGTTCATTATTCCTTTTATATCACTTATTTCAATGTTATAAACATTATGTAATCATTTAAGATAATAATATTTGTTTTGCCGATATTTGGTTCTTAAGTCGAAAGTGGACTTCTTACAATTACATGTTGTTCGTGTGGCCAAATGTTTATTATATCCAGAATTGTATTCATGATATAGATATCATATATGTCATATATATCCAGAACATTCATGCATTTATAACATTACATAATCATTTAGAGGTAAGAAATGAAATGCACCGTTCATGGAGACGGTAAGCCGTACGTACGCATGAACGCTACTTTCATTTCTATTTCGTATTTTATAGAATGGAATAATATTGATATAAAGGTATATTATAATTCCAGTATAATATCATATATAATATCATTAAATACATCCTTTATATGCCCCATGTATGGCATTAACGAATCACATCACTTTGAGGGGGCGGTAGTCCGCACTTCCTAAAATGAAGATATCGCGTATACCCATAATGGATGCCATAAAGGTAAGACACAAATGAAAAATACAGAAGCATAAGTAAAAAATAAAAATATTATATATCATATATAAAAATAGTGACATCATAATGGCCACCTTTGAAGGTGTTAAATGAGTATTGAACAATCATCGTTTCGGGAGGCAGAATTTTTCCATCCACGGAAACCGTATGTTTTTTTAACCATTAGATGTAGTTGTGCGAGAGTGTAGCTCGAATAAATCTTATAACAACATCCTAGTATATTGAAGATACTGGTGTTGTTACAAAATAAGTAAATAAAAAGAGTTTAGGGTGTTGGAGAAGCAAAATAAAACAAATGAACATGAGAGAATGAATTACCTTTAAAAGTGTAACTCCTTTTGATTTGAGCCTAAAGGCTTCCTTTGAAAGTATTCTGCCCAAAGGGAATCCCTTAGGATGAGGAGAGGGATATGGAGAGAGTAAATGGGCAGGGGTTGGCCGATCCAAAGGCTTGAGGAGTGTGTGAAATGAGGTAGAGGTGGGGGCCTTTTATAAGAGAAGAGGAGGGGCACTTTTGGAAAGTAAAGAAATATTACTTTATTTGAAAATGTGTTTCGGTTTTAAAAGGTGCCACAATGATATAATTCGTGTATAAGGTGATAAGGGTTCGAAATCCACTCATCCCATTGGTTTTTGACATGTGTAGTTCATAGAGTTTACATTATCTTTCCATTTTATTTAAATCGTTAAATAATCAGGTCATCGCTGCATCATCATGATGTCATAAATAATTTAATTTATTTAAAGTCTAAAAATTATAAAAAAATACGATGATGTAGGAAATCTTTTTAGCTTTTTAATGACTATTTATAATCAAAAATCTGATCTTTATAACCCCATGTAAAATTTTTTTTTGTAAAACATATTATGTTTGTGTCATTTTTACTTTTACATTAAATAAAAAGTTATTTATGTAATTTCCCAACCAAAGTGTCTCCATGGGGTCCCCAAGTTGACCCATGGCTTTTATTGGTCGGACATGACACAACCAATAAGGTTGGGACATGTGTCTAGGTCATTTTATTTTATTAAAGCATTATTTATACCTTAAACTACCCTAATTGCCACTAATCGTGATTAAAAACATAATAAGTTACTATTCACCAAAAAATTATTTTAATCTCATTGAACCACATTTTACTTCTTAATGACAACCATGTATGTTGGATTTTCTAAAATCAAATCACAGTGATGGCAAAATTTCATTTAAACGGAAAAATCAGTCTTTATAAGTACCACTTAGTGGTTTCACTATTCATCAAAAATTGAAGTTTTTCAGAAAATTACCAAAAATTCACCCTAAGCTATATTTGATATTCCGAATTCAAAAATGAAGTCTATTTTAAAAAATTCAAAACATATAGTCACATTAATTAATTTAATAATTAATTCCCGCTGTCAGAGCAAATAGCGTGTTTTTATGAAACAATAAGTATCAAAAGATTGACACCGGTTTAAGTCTAATTTCAAAGTGAAATTGATTCCAATGACCACCATTGGATAAAATGGTAAAAATATTTTCTAATTTCACTTTAAAACCAACTCAAAAGATAATATAATCATATAAATAAATTAGATTAAAAATAGGTTTTGAATTAAAATACAACATTTTACACTATTTATTAAAAAAAGAACTTTATCAGAATGGTACAAAAAATTTACACAAAGTAAATTTTGAAGTCCCAATTCTTAATAAGAGTTCTATTTGGTCCAATATAATGTATAAGAGTGAACAAAACTATATTTAATGATGGTTCTCCATCAAAAGGCGATAAGTGAACCTTTAGTGAAAACTAGGGCATATATGCCTAAAATTGAATTCTTTCCGTGTTTTAAGACTCTATCCTTTATTGGATAAATGTAAAAACATTTAAAAACATATATAATTATATTTTAGTTATTTCTATCCATTCCCGCCATTACAATAGCTACATGTTAACTACCATTTAAAATAATATTATTTTATTATTAGAGTGCAACGTAAGATTCCCAAGAAACTCGTTGTTGCGTGTTGGGTACGCCATCGAGCATTGCATCCCCTTTAAAGTCATATTAATATTTTATTCAAAAATATGGATAAATATGAAAATGTCATATTCTTTATTTACCTGGGGTGTTACATCCTTCCCCCCTTTTGGGAATTGCGTCCTCGCAATTTTTAAAATTAAGCTTGGAAACATCCTTCAAAGTCCCACATCGGAAGAAGAGTCGGTAAAACAATCACTTTAAAATAAAGAAAGATAAGTACAAAGGTCACCCGAGTTAACCCATACTAGGACTCCATGTAGGAAAACATGGACATGGAGGAGAAAACATAGGGTCATGTTCTGATGGAGAGTGATAGAAAACATGTTTAGGAGAAAGTTAACCCTGAGAAAATCACAAACTTGTGATGGGTTAAACGTTACTCGATTCCCCAGTAGCAAAATTTAATAGACAACATTTTTGTTTTAAGTTACTTTTTATTGTGGAATTTATTTATAAGGAAACATAATCACTTATCATGTTGACTTTCAACTTTTACTAGATTCCTTAATCAAACTCATATTTTTTCCAAAAGACGAGTATTTAGGGAGACTTGTTCGCATTAAGAGTACCATATTCAACTTCTAGAGAATCACCTAACCAAAAAAAAGAGAAATATATACTTCCCATGTCTTTAGACTTTAACCAAAACCAAAACCCAAAAGGTTTGTACAAGATCAGATAAACCAGAAAAGGATAACACTTTATAAAAAGAGAATCTATTCTTAATCTCCAAAATTTGTCCAACAAAACCCAACGTTCAACGAGGACCATCCGATAAACAATTTGTCCATAAAATTATTCAAAGTAAAACAAACTAAGATTGAAACCCAAATATTTTAAGGATTTAGTCATATAGTCTTCCAAGTTAAATTGTAACATTTATCTCCAAACAACATCAGTCGCTCCTAAATCCTCGCATTGAAAAGTAATTATCATAATCACATATCCTCCATGATAGGTTAATCATTTTAATAAATAACCCAAAATCAACTTACTCTTAATTCATAAAATCATATAACTAAAAATAATCAGTCAAACTAACCAGGGACTTCATGTAGTCCAGTGGTAGGCGATAAATACCAGTCGCACTTTGGTTGTGGGTTCGATTCCCGCAGCTTTGTCCGACGCGACGGGTAGTCACATGGTCTGCGTGTTGTCCTTTTTCCAAAACTATATAATTCTTAAAACATTCCCCAAAATGAGATAAAAACTTTAATAATAATCATAACATATTTTAACCTCAAGTTTATCTCATTCCTTTCATTTTCCATCATATCATAGAGTAACCCACAATTACCTAAAAAGTAAGGATCATATAAACCCTAATGGTTACCTTAATAATTATTACCTGTATTTCCACATCGAGTTGGCCATCTCGTACATGATGCATTAGAGAACTCACCAAGGTTGAAGTGGTTGATCATGACTCCTTGATAGTTTGTTTAGAACAACTATGAGATTCCTCATTGAATCCCCCATCTCATCCAGTATCTTAATCAGAGAACCACCACAGTTTCCTTGAAACCCATTGTCACTTTGGTGCCTGCTAGATCCAGCCATTTACTAAAACCAAAAAGGTCAGTGTGAGTATATCAACAAAACCATCATGTACTAATGAGGAAGGTAAACACTAAGATACACTTACTCATTCACTTTATCTAATACTAGGACTCTTTCTGAAATCCTAACCATTATGGTAATGTCACTTATGCTTAAAGAATATCCTAACCTCTAAAGTTATATAAATCGACCTTTGATACCAACTATAAGGCCCCAGCCTTAAACCTTACATAATCTTGAGTTATTACAAGATTACATATTGCGGATCTTTTCAGGTTTAGAGTTTTAGAGAATTAGATCTTGAAACATTCATTACATTCCACATTTAAACAAAGTGGTTACATAAAAGACAATATTCATTCTTCCCATCAACGGAAACCTATTTAAAATTAAACACAGATTCTTTCTTGACACATCCTTAACACTATCATCACATTGTGTACCTTTCCCTTGACCTGTGAAAAACATTTCAAAAACTTGGGACGAGCATAAAAAGCTCAGTAAGGGTTATAAAAATATGGAAAGGAAACATGAGTTCATATATACATAAGAATGAAATCATACTTTACCCATAAAACAAAAGCCCTTTCATACCTCATCAAACCATGAATAAATCATAGAAATCATAAGAAAAAAAGGTAACTTGAGGCATTCATAACATTCTTACGTAGGGAGTAACCCTCTTGGTTACGTTTGGAATACCCATCACAGTATATTCCCTAAATCTCTTCGGAGAAACCTTAACGTTTCACTCCTTCGCGTTACCCAATGCATCGAAGAGCTATATCGGGCTCACCCGCCCTTAGTTTATCACGGAACCACCCGTTTTCATAACAATTCCCAAGAACCATAACATAAATATGTCACATAAAACATGCATAAAGAAAACATAACATTTCCACATTTCAATCACAATATAACATTTTAGTATATTGAAATAATGAATCCATTCAAAAAGAAACCCTTTCCAAAACCATTTAAAACATTTAATAAAGAGATTTTTGAATCAATGTGTCCCATACCACCTTGAAGCTTAAAATTTTAAACCATTAATATCCATATAAATAAATCCTTAAAATCATTTTGAAAACATGGATATTAATAAGAACAAATAATTAAAACATTTAAAACGATATTTTGGTTAATGGGGTGTTACCAAAATTAGAGACACCTGAATACAATAATTGAGGAATAACATTTAGTCAGAACTTTATAATATCATGAGACTAAATGGATTCATGATATAATACTCCAAAGAACAGTATATACACCATATAAGAGTGAATTGGTGCATAACAACAATGAACCCTCAATAGAAATGTCAAATGTGACGAAATCCCTTATAAAGGAGGTATCCTTAAATTAAGGAAAAATCAATCTCAAAAATATGTGTGACAAATATGAATACACCCAATATAAGTGGATATTAAGTGTAAAACAATAAAAGGTCATTCACACATATCCAATGGATGACATATTCAATGACTACATGTTGAACCCAATGAAATCGAAATTGGATTCAAAAGTTCCCTTGACAGCCTAACGGCACCACATCAAAATGAGTTGATGAGAGATAAAAAAAGTGTATCTCATCACTTGGACATAAAATTTACATCAATAAGGATATATGAGAACATATCCCAACATAACAATATGTAATTTAAAAGACCCAACAAAGAAGTCTTTTAAGAAGAGGAGGGTGAAAGGTTCCCTTACCGACTTGGGTATCTTTCAAAACATACACCCCATGAAAGAAGGACAATAGATCATTGATGTAAATACTCATAAACGAAAGTATATTACACAAAGAGTAGAATAATGGACAGTACATACACCACTCAATGGAATTTGTGGCAAATGTAGCATAAATCTCACGGGAATAAAAGTGAGATGAAAAATCCCTTACGAAAACTTGGCAGCCTTACGGCGCCACATAAAACTTCCGAATATGGATTGATGAGATCAAATAGGGTATCTCATCACATTACAATAAAATGTACAGAAAGAGGAATATAAAAGAACATCCCCCATCAAAACAAATAGGAGCTTAAAAGAAGTGACATAAAGGAGAGTACATAGAAAGAAAGAGAGAGGTTAGATCTCTTATAAAAGTTCGGCAGCCTAACAGCGCCACTCAAAACGTACAAAATGGATTGATGAGAGAGCATAGGGTCTCTCATCACGTGAACATACAAATTACAGTAGGAGTAATATAAAAGAACATCCCAATCATAATAAAGAGGAGCTTAAAAGAAATGACATAAAAGAGTGTACTTAAAAAGAAAGAGAGTTGTAGGATCACTTACCTCGTATCCGACTTGACCCGACCATTCTTTAACGTCCTGAATAATAAACTTGAGTTAATTTCTACTTTCTTATGAACCTTATTAAAGTTCATTATTCCTTTTATATCACTTATTTCAATGTTATAAACATTATGTAATCATTTAAGATAATAATATTTGTTTTGCCGATATTTGGTTCTTAAGTCGAAAGTGGACTTCTTACAATTACATGTTGTTCGTGTGGCCAAATTTTTATTATATCCAGAATTGTATTCATGATGTAGATATCATATATGTCATATATATCCAGTAAATTCATGAATTTATAACATTACATAATCATTTAGAGGTAAGAAATGAAATGCACCGTTCATGGAGACGGTAAGCCGTACGTACGCATTAACGCTACATTCATTTCTATTTCGTATTTTATAGAATGGAATAATATTGATATATAGGTATATTATAATTCCAGTATAATATCATATATAATATCATTAAATACATACTTTATACGCCCCATGTATGGAATTATCGAATCACATCACTTTGAGGGGGCGGTAGTCCGCACTTCCTAAAATGAAGATATCGCGTATACCCATAATGGATGCCATAAAGGTAAGACACAAATGAAAAATACAGAAGCATAAGTAAAACATAAAAATATTATATATCATATATAAAAATAGTGACATCATAATGGCCACCTTTGAAGGTGTTAAATGAGTATTGAACAATCATCGTTTCGGGAGGCAGAATTTTTCCATCCACGGAAACCGTATGTTCTTTAACCATTTGATGTAGTTGTGTGAGAGTGTAGCTCGAATAAATCTTATAACAAAATACTAGTATATTGAAGATACTGGTGTTGTGACAAAAGAAGTAAATAAAAAGAGTTTAGGGTGTTGGAGAAGCAAAATAAAACAAATGAACATGAGAGAATGAATTACCTTTAAAAGTGTAACTCCTTTTGATTTGAGCCTAAAGGCTTCCTTTGAAAGTATTCTGCCCAAAGGGAATCCCCTAGGATGAGGAGAGGGATATGGAGAGAGTAAATGGGCAGGGTTTGGCCGATCCAAAGGCTTGAGGAGTGTGTGAAATGAGGTAGAGGTGGGGGCCTTTTATAAGAGGAGAGGAGGGGCACTTTTGGAAAGTAAAGAAATATTACTTTATTTGAAAATGTGTTTCGGTTTTAAAAGGTCCCACATTGATATAATTCGTGGACAAGGTGATAAGGGTTCTAAATACACTCATCCAATTGGTTTTTGACATGTGTAGTTCATAGAGTTTACATTATCTTTCCATTTTATTTAAATCGTTAAATAATGAGGTCATCGCTGCATCATCATGATGTCATAAATAATTTAATTTATTTAAAGTCTAAAAATTATATAAAAAATACTATGATGTAGGAAATCGTTTTAGCTTTCCAATGACTATTTATAATCAAAAATCTGATCTTTATAACCCCATGTGAAAATTGTTTTTGTAAAACATATTATGTTTGTGTTATTTTTACTTTTACATTAAATAAAAAGTTATTTACGTCATTTCCCAACCAAAGTGTCTCCATGGGGTCCCCAAGTTGACCCATGGCTTTTCTTGGTCGGCCATGACACAACCAATAAGGTTGGGACATGTGTCTAGGTCATTTTATTTTATTAAAGCATTATTTATACCTTAAACTACCCTAATTACCACTAATCGTGATTAAAAACACAATAAGTTACTATTCACCAAAAAATTATTTTAATCTCATTGGACCACATTTTACTTCTTAATGACAACCATGTATGTTGGATTTTTGAAAATCAAATCACAGTGATGGCAAAAAATTTCATTTAAACGGAAAAATCAGTCTTTATAAGTACCACTTAGTGGTTTCACTATTCATCAAAAAATGAAGTTTTTCAGAAAATTACCAAAAATTCATCCTAATCTATATTGGATATTCCGAATTCAAAAATGAAGTCTATTTTAAAAAATTCAAAACATATAAGTCACATTAATTAATTTAATAATTAATTCCCGCTGTCAGAGAAAATAGCGTGTTTTTATGAAACAATAAGTATCAAAAGATTGACACCGGTTTAAGTCTAATTTCAAAGTGAAATTGATTCCAATGACTACCATTGGATAAAATGGTAAAAATATTTTCTAATTTCACTTTAAAACCAGTTCAAAATATAATCTAATCATATAAATAAATTAGATTAAAAATAGGTTTTGAATTAAAATACAACATGTTACACTATTCATTAAAAAAAGAACTTTATCAGAATGGTACCAAAAATTTACACAAAGTAAATTTTGAAGTCCCAATTCTTAATAAGAGTTCTATTTGGTCCAATAGAATGTATATGAGTGAACAAAACTATATTTAATGATGGTTTTCCATCAAAAGGCGATAAGTGAACCTTTAGTGAAAACTAGGGCATATATGCCTAAAATTGAATTCTTTCCGTATTTTAAGACTCTATCCTTTATTGGATAAATGTAAAAACATTTAAAAACATATATAATTATATTTTAGTTATTTCTATCCATTCTCGCCATTACAACGGCTACATGTTAACTACCATTTAAAATAATATTATTTTATTATTAGAGTGCAACGTAAGATTCCCAAGAAACTCGTTGTTGCGTGTTGGGTACGCCATCGAGCATTGCATCCCCTTTAAAGTCATATTAATATTTTATTCAAAAATATGGATAAATATGAAAATGTCATATTCTTTATTTACCTGGGGTGTTACATATAAAAAATTATGTTTTATTTTATATGTCTATTTAAATTTTAATTAAATTTATCTACCGAGTAAATTTATTTTAATTTTTTATAATTCAAAAATTAGCTTAAATTCTTGTGCAATCCTAACACAATTCAAGTAAAGGTAGTGGAAAAATCTGGTTAATGATTGTAAAATATCTAAAATTAATTTTTCTGAATGAATTAACATGTCCCAAAAAATAATAAGCTATATTAAACAAATTTGTAATAGATTAATGTATTATGTTCATATTTATTTATAATCTTGTAATATTTATATTCAAATAAAAATAATAGTTCCAATAATATAATTAATGATATTTTATTGAATGATTATAAATTAAGAAAAATATTATCTTCAAAAAAATTATTGGGAAATAGTTGAGAAAATTACTCATGTTTGTTTTATTGGAATTTTATCCTATTGTTTTTAAATTCATGACCCACACAATGCATAAAATTTGGATAGTGCAATAATTGACAAAAGGGTTAATATGGGGTTAAAACTAAATGATTTGGGTGAAAATCAAACCAAAACGAGTCTGAATTTTCTTATATAAAAATATTTAGACTCAAATTCTTCATATATTTTAATTATATCAATATTGATCTAATTGTAAATTAATATAATTTATATTAATTTAATACTTTGTGATAATCGAAGAATGTCCCACCCCCGCTTATAAAAGGACATACCGTCTCTCTTTTAATTGCTACACTTTGAGCCACATATATTTACCAAATCATAAAAAATTATCTTCTCCAAATACATTAAAATATTTTGGATCTATTGGTCATCCAAAAATTCCAACTCGAGGTCCCTTAAAGAGAGATATCAAGAAAAAATACCAAAGAAGATGTAATCATCTTTACCAACTATTTTATGTTTATTTATTCTTAAATTTATTATTTGTGTTCTTTAAACTTATAAAAATAAACAATATAGTGTCATAAATATATTTAGATGTTTTTATGATTATGTTATTACCATTTTCAATTTCTTTTCCCTACAATGAAATTAATAAATGATTCCCTTATGTATGTATGACATACCATTACCCTAAAGCAGTGTAAATTATTTTCCATCACAAATTTAATTACCTGGATATAAATATGGAACTAATTATAACATAGGTTATATATGAAATAATGTATTTTTATAAATTATAACATCATATTTACTTTCAAACCTTCCAATATGTTGTAAAATGATGACATTACCCATGCGTGCATGTGGACAACCACCTCCATAAAGCAATGCGATAATTTTTTCATTTCAATTTAACATTGATGGGAGTAAGAATAGATTTATAGAATATATATGATACATATGATATAAAAATTATATATAAAAGGTAAATTATTATTCTCTTTCCTTATTTCCATCCATCAAAAAGTGAAAACAATACTCATGCATTCGTAAGACCTTCTATATCCTTGAGCGGTGTAATTAATTTTTCTATCTCTATATTTTATAGATGAACTTAAATATATATAAATATATGTAAATATATATAAATATTAATTATATATTATATTTATATCATGAATAAAAAATTTGAGATTTTGGATCCATGATCAAGATACATGTACAAAAACAACTAAATCAAAGCATACATAAAAGATGAAGCAGTTAACCCCCAAAATAACTATAGTAATATATGATTATTCAAAAATGGGTGATAAAATGTCATAAATTCATCATAGAAGATATTATACCATGTATATGGGTTTTGTATTAATATATAATCAAAATAATTTTTTCAAAAGATGTTAAAAATGTTTATGAGGAAAGTCAAACCTTAGGTGAGGGGTTTTTTAACTCAATTTCCATTCATTGGTTTATACTGCTACATAGTTCTCTATGATATTCCAATATTAAGTGAGAAATAACCTTTGATTTAATTATATTTTATTCCAACTTGTTTTTTGGATTTACCTATATTACACATTATCACTTCATCATATAATTCTTACATCAATGATATGATCTATTTAATTGATTTCGTCAAAATTTACACCCTATGGAAATATATTTGTTATTATTTACCAATTATCTTTTTATATGGTGTATATAATACCAATTTTAGGTTTTTAATGTGAATATAGATTTTTTCATTATAATTAATGATTCAATTCATGTTATAATTTCAAGTGAAATGATTAAAATAAAATGTGATCCTATTTCTCATTTCGATCAAGTATATGATTCTTCCATGTCTATATTTGTGGAAAATATTTTCAAAGTTTTCTTTTTAGAAACATAAATGATTTATTAATTTCATTTTATATCTTTGTTTAAAGTTTAAATTGTTCTAAAATGGTCATGAAGCATCCTCAGGGGCCCGTGCGGTGATTACCCCAATCCCTCCTTCCATAGGCTAGGGGTTGGTGACTAGCACCAAAGGAATTTCCCCTAAAACTAGGATGACATTTCTTTAATAACTTGTAATCACACCCAACTAAGCAAACAGAAAGATACAAAATCAAGTAAACTGAAATGTAAACAGAGTGAGTGCAGTAAGAAAAAGGGGCCTGAATACAAGCCCAACTGGAAAGTATAAGATACTGAAATTACAAGTAAAAAGAAACAGCTCCTGTGAACTCCCACCCAGGATCCTACCTATAGGGTAGGTACAACTCTCTATTGGTCGTCTCTGTGGTACTCCTCATCAAATTTCCACCAATGACCTACCTCTAGTTTGGGTACGGTCTTCCTCAGTCAGCATTGTCCATCGTCTGCACCAAACACTACAGGATGCGGGCATAGCCCGTGAAGGGGTGAGTATAAAAATACTCAATATGTACCCTGGGACCCTCAAGGTCTCATAAAATGCACCAAGGATAAACCATAAAGTATGAAATTAACTGACAAACATACTTAGGAATATGCCCATACATATACATAAGTTATTGTGTATGCCAATATCATTCCTGAGGAAACACCGAGTCCATCTCAAATGACCAAACTCAACTGTTCCACAAAGGAAGGAGTACCAGGAAGATAACTACCACACATGTACTCCATATAGAAGAATACCACCAATGTATTACAACAAAATAATGTATCACACAACACCAGACTCATCTCACACCAGGTATTTCTTAGGTACATTAGTAGAGATGATTAGATGTAACTACTGAATCATTTTACTTTTTTAAGAGGCTCTACTACTGACCCACACAAAATCGCTCGGTGCTGACCCACAAAGGATCACTCAGTGCTGACCCACACAGGATCATTATGTGTGGACCCACACCGGATCACTATTCATTATTCACATCACACCCAGCTACAGGGTTCCTGGTCTATGCTCACTTGCCTCAGGGAGGGTCCTCTACACATGCAACTAGTCGATACTCCAATTTCCATGAAGTCTCATGAATATTTAACCCAAAGGTCATCCACATCATTGGGTTCTCAAGGAAATATACTATTCGTCAATCAGACGCTCGGTCTGTGAGTTATTATCCTTTTAGTCCCAAGGGCCTGGTTGGATTCATGCTTGATCCAACCCGATCGTACTCTAACATTATCCAAATCTCCGGTGGGGTATACTCAAAGAGACTATCTCGCATTAAGGTTTCGAGTGCCACTAATGATTCATCAAACTGACGTCTGGTGCAAAAATTATGGCCAAAAGAGAATAAAGTTTGAAGTTGGCCTGGGTCTGGTCCAACCCGGCGCGACTTGGACTCAGCCAACCCGACCCGATTCTGGTCGACCCAGCATTCTGAGACTGGTCCGGCCCGTGGGGTCCAGTTGGTCTGTTTGGTCCATCCCAGCCGCGTTGGCTGGCTCAGAGGCCACGAGGGCAGCACGAGGCCGTAGAGTCTGCAAAGCGGTGGAGGTTATGTGGTGGTGGGGGCTGCTGGCGGGGTAGGCCGTGGGGTCGCGTGGGTAGCGGATGGCGGGGGCCGTTGACGAGGTAGGCCATGAGGAGGTGATGGACGTAGGGCAGCGATGGCCACGGGGCAGCGGGGGCCACGGTCGGTGGGGGTCACGGGTGGCAGAGGCCATGGGGGGGCGCTGTTGTGCCGCCGCCTTCATCGCGGCCGACCGTGGTGCTGATCACGACTCTTGAATTCCACCAATGCAAAACACTGGCACCATTCGCCGTCACCATTGCAAAGAAAAAACCATTCAAGAAGAACTATAGAGGTGTTGGGCTGTGTTTGTTTGGCCCTCACCATTCGCATTAGAGTGGTAGAATGAAGCTCAACAAAAACTTGAATGAAGAACGTCAAACCATAAAACCTCACGTAATTGATTATTCCCAAACCCGCAAAAGAAATCATGTGCGGATCAACTAGTTATACAGTTGATCCACATTATTTGTTTCATAAGGGAAGAACATAGGAATATAAAATCATACAAAACTAAACCCCTACCTTGATTGATCATTTACGTTGGAAGGGGTGATGTCGGTGACGTCGGCATTTCCACTATCGTCGGTTCATTTTTGTCCAAGGCATGCAATGTTGGTTTCCTTTGTAAGGTGCTACTGACTTGTCTTAGGGTCAGTTTCCTCATTCTTCATTATCTGTTGGTCATTATTCATTGGGAGGTGTTCTTCATTAGAGTGGGTAAAGTTTCTCCAATTGATTTTCCTACACTTCTCCCAACAAAATAATATCCAATATAAATTAAATTTAGTTTTATTAATTTAATTTGTATTGGAACCATTAATTAAAAGATGTTGGCATCATTAATGTGGAGGATGTTCAAGAGACTCATCGACATTAAAGAGGGAGTTTAAGAGATTCTCTTATTATGAGGGGAGTTCAAGAGGGTTTTATTCTCGGGTGGTCCCCACCTCCATAACACATGTTGGTGGTTTTAGTTCAGGTGGTCGCCACCTTTAATCTATTTACAATGGAAGATTCAACAAAAATAAAAAAAATGTACATGTTTATTTTATTTTATTTCTATTTCCTTGAAAAACCCAAATTCTATTTTGCACCCACAACCTACTGCAGTTTAGGTGTAGGTCCCCTTAAGTGAATACTGGCTTTGTTAGTTGAACAGTGCCCTCAGATTTCAATTCTGAGAACCAGTTAAAAAGTTAGAAAATCTGGCTCATACGTTTTCTGAACGTACCCAAAAAAGTTCATAAATTCATTCCAGTCACGCCGAGCTTCGAAATCATGCGCCTTCTATTTTCACAGACTCGTAAAATTCCCATATAGTAAAAACGTTACATGTAATTTCATGGGTCTTTATATTCTCCCCACCTCCGGGTTAGGTATCCCTGTAAACCATTACCCAAACTAAGGGAACATGTGGGGGTACTGAGCACGCATCTGATCCTCCCTCTCCCATGTGCTCTACTGGAGGTTCCAGTGCTGCCAACGAACGTGCACAAGAGGTGTTATCCACCCAAGAAATACATGCTCCTATTGATCCTTAATCTCTACTAGATCCTCCTTAAACCTCCCCCCCCCATTGATGTGCAGCTGGCCATGGTCGATGATGTGAGAAGGGTCATGCACGTATCTTCTCAACTCGGATACATGGAAGACATCGTGAACCTAGTGCCACTGAGGTGGAAGATATAAGTGGTAATCCACCTCTCCAACTCTACTATAGACGAGAAAGGGTCCAATTAACTTTAGAGATAACTTTCCACCTCATCCAAATCTCAACAAACCTCGTCGAGGTGAGATACGTAGAAAGACATGGTCACCGTCCTCGAAACTCTAGAGGTCTTCGTCACCTATCGGCATATGACTTCTTCCTGCTCTGTGCAGAATTCATCCGCTCCTGGATGATCTGCACCATCTCTATGGTAGCCTATACCATCTTTGGTCCCATGAGAGCTGACTCCCCTAGGTCATTCCAACACATAGGTTATCTGTAAGGATGCCCGTACAACACCTCAAAAGGTTCCATCCCGATGATGGGGTGATAGCTGTTGTTGTTTGCAAACTACACCTAAGGAAATCTATCCTCCGAACTACGATCAAATTCAAGGACGCCAGCATGCTGCATGTCCTCGAGGGTCCGAATGGTCCACTTAGTCTGGCCATCCATCTAAGGATGAAGGTGGTTCTCAAACGAAGTTGTGCCCCAAAAGCCTCATGTTGCCCCTTCCATAGCTGGGTTGTGAAACACGCATCATGGTCGGAGACAATCGTCGAGGGTAATCTATGTAGCCACACAATCTTATACACATAGTGGTGTCCTAAGCTCTCTATTGAACCCTACTCTCTGATCGGTACGAAGTTAGAAGACTTGGTGAGTTGGTTGATGATCACCCAGATAGATTCATGACCCCTGGATGTAGGTGGATGTCTTGTCACGATGTCCATGGATATCCCATCCCAATTCCACTCTGGGACCTCTGAAGGCTAAACCAAGCCTTTTGGTACCTAATTCTCCACCTTCACTTTCTGAAAAATGAGGCACTGAGAGACAAACTCTGCTAATGCATTCTTCATTCCTACCCACTAGTGATGTTGTCAAAGATCCTGGTACATCTTCACCCATCCTGGATATACCACTAGAGGGGATGTGTGGAACTCTCTCAACACTTCCTCCTAAAGTAACATCGGTACAATGTTTTGTCCTCTGAAAAAGATGAAATGCTCCCCACCTTTAGAAAATCCATCAGGTACTCTTCCTATGGATATCTGAGCATGTCAAGTCTCGCAGTCAGCATCTCCACGCTGTGCCTTCCTGACTCTCTAAAGAAGTGGGGGAGTGACTATAAGATACTGAAGGAATTCTTCTCCCTCTCGTTCTACAAAGGATATCGGCAATGTGGTCAGCTGCTCCGTCACCTCACCTAGAAGCTCTGTACCAGACCTCCTGGTGAGGGCATCTGCTACAACATTCCCCTAACCATGATTATAGACTATCATGAAGTCATAGTCGTGGAGGAACTCAACCCAATGTTGATGTCTCAGGTTCAGGTCCTTCTAAGAGGAGATATTCCTGAGAATCTTGTGATTATAGTTGACTGTAAAATATTTTTACATCTAATAGTGTCCCCACATCTTCAAGGAGAATACCATTGCTACTAACCCATGGTCACGGGCAGCATAGTTATGCTCATGCTATCTCAACTTTCTAGAACCATAAGCGATCACCGCTTGATCCTATATCAGGGCACATCCAATCTTGGCCCCTGATGCATCGTAGTTGACTACGTACTCTATGCCCTCCTATGTAAGCCGCAAGATAGGGGTACTAGTCAGCCTATGCCTCATCTCTAAAAAAACCAGCTGGCATCTCTCCAACCACATGAAGGGTTTCCCCTTCATTGTCAACGAAAAGAGTGGTGCTGCAACTCTGGTGAAAACTGGGAAAAATATTCGGTAGTATCTGGACAATCCGAAGAAACTTCATACATTTTTCACACTCCTTGGTGGCTCCCAAGAAAGTCCCACCTCAATCTTCACTGGCTCCAATACAACTCCAGCCTCTGATAAGTCATATCCGAGAAAGTGAACCTCTCGGATCCAAAATTGGCACTTCGGGAGATTATTATAAAGATGGTGCTCTTAGAGTGTGTCTAGTACTACCCATAAATGATAGGCATGCATCTCTTTAGTAGTCGAGTAGATCATAATGTCATTGACGAAGAATACAACAAAGTGATCAAGGTATAGATGAAAGATACTATTCTTGAGTCCAATGAACATTGTTGGAGCGTTGTTCACACCTAATGGCCTAACCAAGAACTTTTAGTGGTCATACCGATATATGAAAATTGTCTTATGCACATCCTTGTCTCATAATTTGAGCTAATGATAGCCAGATCTAAGGTCTATCTTCGATAACCTTCGTGCACCCTTTAGTTGATCAAAGAGGTCGTCAATACTTCGATGTGGGTACGTTTTCTTGACGATCACCAGGTTTAGGGGCTGATAGTCAACAAAAAGTCTCAATATCCCATCCTCTTTCATGGAGAACAAAATTGGGGCTACCCAAGGAGAAACACTAGGAAGAATGAACCCTTTCACCTGTAAGTCCTCCAGTTTTACCCGCATCTCATGAATCTCCCCGCGAGACATCCGATACACTGGTATAGATGTCATTGTCGTCCTGGGGTACATGTCAATGTAAAAGTCCACCTCTTTATGAGGAGTTAGAACTGGAAGATCATCAGTGATGAAATTCGCATACTAGTCTAGAACTACAGGATACATGGGACACTCCACATTAACTTCTCTGAGGGTAAGGTTAGATAACTGATGTGTGATCGGATACACTATCATCCGGTTAAGTCCATCATGTGTTGTAAGGGCTCCCTTCTCTCCAATGAAGGTAAGCCTGGTCCCATCTATGCAAACACACTGCACATTGCACCTAATATGTTCAATCTGAGCATAGACAGTAGATAACCAGTCCATACCCAAGATAACATTATAAGGCCTTGACACCACCTCTAGGAGAACCCACTAAAGATCTTGCCTCCTAGTGTAAGTTGACACTAATAACACTAGATTTTAATCATAAAATCCACTTCTGTAAGAGTATCTTGCCGTAAGGATAAAGCCCATGACTCCGTCGGAATCTTTGAGGTCCGAATGAGGGCAATGGAAATAAAAAAAATGCCTGAAACCTTTATCTATTAGTACTATAACTAAGGTAGAGTAGTCCCAGATCATACCTCATATCATCTCTGGAGTGTCGTGATCATAGGCCTTATCTTCTTGGAGGTGAGCTCGCCCCTGTCTTCCTGCTCTCTGTGGTCGTGGTGGACCACATAGTGGTGGTGGCGTAACATCTTGAATCATCACCCATCGCTAGCTGCATGAACAGATCCTCTGCCACGTCCACCTGCTCCCTACGGACCACCTCGATCGAACCCCTATTTTAGCTTGGGCGGTCCTTCGACCGTCTGCTGAACATCTGTATGGCGGGTCGGATAGTCATGATCCATGTGACCCTGCCCGCCACATGCGTAACACTGCATGCTTCTTGCATGACTGGATCTATCTCGGGTGCCCCACACAACTGACCCTGAATCATGTGGTCTTCCACCTGTAGGTCTGGTCCTCATGAACCTCTGTGACATCTGTCTGTGGCCAGCTATAAAAAACTTTGCTACGTGGAGACTGGTGGTGGGTCTCACTGTTGTTTACTGCTCAGCAAGGAAACTCTCCACTAAGAGGGCTCTATCTAACACCGTCACCTGTGTTATGATGCTAAGAGAAATAATTGAACCCCTGATCTCTCTCCGGAGTCCATGCTTAATGGTCTGGGCCAGAAATAATGGGTACTTCAAAATATCATTGGAGTAGCGTGAGAGGTCAGTGAACCTCACTGAGTACTAAGCCATAGTCATGCAACCATAATTATGATGAAGAAGCTCTTGTATGCTCACTTTACGAAGAGTCACTGGGACAAACTCTTCCCGAAATAGGATCTTGTAGTCTACATAGAGAAGCATCCATTTGTCGTGAACTTAGAGCATCAAACTCCACCATCTGCCTGTTGTTTCCAGTAGAAGGCTATTGAAAAAGATCACAATGAGATCAGCTAGTGTCCCTAACAGTCGGAATACTCTCACCACGGCCTCCAACCAATCCTTAGCTTCCTGTGGGTTCGTCTCTCCTATGAACCTGGGTGGCCTATGATGCTGGAACTCATACAACACACTCAAGAGGCGAGCACCTTCTGCTACTAGGGCCGGTGGCATCAGTGGCCCAACAGGTAATGGTATTGATGGTTCCTCCACTACTGCCTCTACTAGAAGTGAGCCATGAACTGAGGCCTTGTCACTCAGTGGGATATCAGTGCATACCGCATTTGGATCCCTAGCTAGCTATCTAGGTGGAGGCTTCCTAAAAGGAAACTAGAGCGCCATGGTAAAAAAGTTATACCTAGTAAGCTGACTCAAAGAGTCCACAGAAAAGAATCTTAAAATCACACACACAATCAGTGTTTTTGTGCACTGAGTCAGAAATCAGAATTCAGGGTCCTGATGTTTGGATATGTCAGTCGTCACAGCAACATCGGATTCCCTAAACTGATAACCACACTCACTACACTTAACACTATTTCCATTAAAAATAATGATCAGAGGTCTATGTTCTATGGTATAACCAACTCATCTGATACCAATTTTTCACGACCCATACCCCGAGGCCCGTGTCGTGAATACCGCAATCCACCTTCCATAGGATAAAGGCCGACGACTAGCACCGAATGTGTTTCCCCTAAAACAGGATAGACATTGCCTTTATAATCTGTAAGCACACACAACCATGCACACAGAAAGGTACGAACTCAAGTAAACTGAAAATTAAACAGGGTGAGTGCAGTAAAAAAAAGGGGCCAGAATACAAGCCCAACTATAAAGAACAATAAACCGAAAGTACACATAAACAGGAACATCTCTTGTGAACACCCACCAAGAATCCTACCTGTATGGTAGGTATAGCTTTTGATTGGTCATCTCTATGGTAAGCCTCATATAATGTCCTCCTCTGAGCTTCCTTTAATCCTGGTACTGTCGTCCTCAGTCAGCGATGTCCACCATCTACACCAAACACAATAGGGTGCGGGCATAGCCTATACAGGGTGAGTATAACAACATGCAGAAGGGACCGCGAGACCCTCAGGGTCTCAAAAATTCAACTATGGATAAACCAATAAGCATGAAATCAACTGAAAACCCTACTTCTGTATATTCATATATTCCCATACATATATCCAAGTTATCAAGTATTCCCATATCATTCATGAGGAAACATAGAGTCCAACTCAAAAGCCCATGATCAACTGTTCCTCAAAGGAGGGAGTACCGTGAAGGTAAGTACCACATAGGTAAGGAAAACAGAAAAATACCACCATGGTATTACCACAAAGGAAATTACAACAATGGTGTAGATTCATCTCACACTTTGTATTTCTTATGTATGGTAGTAGAGATTCTTAGATGTAACTAGTGGATCATTTTACTCTATTAAGAGGCTCTGCTGCTGACCCACATAAGATCACTTGGTGAAGACCCATAGAAGATCGATCAATTCTTAAACACATTGGATTGCTCAGTGATGACCCACATAGTATCATTAGGTGCTAACCCACACTGGATCGCTATAAATTCTTCATGTCACAGCAAGCTACAGTGTTCCCGCACTACGCTCGCTTGTCTCTAGGGGGTCCGCTCCACAAGCCACTGGTTGATACTCATACTATCATGAAGTATCCTGATGAAATATTCTAATGGATCTCCACATCATAGGGTTCTCAACGCAACAGACGGTGCGTCAATCGGACCCATGGTCTGTGAGTTATTATCCTTTTAGTCAAGAGGGCCCGGTTTGATTCGTGCTCGATCCAACCTGACTATACTCCATATTTATCCAAATCAATAGTGTGGTATACACAATGGGACCATCATTCTCTAAGGTTCCCAAATCCACTGATGGTTCATCAAAAAGATGTTCGGTGCCAAAGATATGGCCAAAAGAGCATAAAGTTCGAAGTTGGCCCGGGTCCGGTCCGACCCGACCTTATTTGTGTTGAACCAGCCCGCTGGGTCTGGTTTGGCCTACTGGGTATGGCTCGGCCATACTGGGTGGCACAAAGGCCATGGGTGGCAGATTCAGGTGGGTGGCAGAGGCTACTGGGCGGCGGTGGCCAGGGGCGGCGGAGGCCGCTGGGCGGCGGTGGCTGGGGGAGGCGGAGGCCGTAGGGCGGCAGTGGTGGCGGCCGTAGTTCTAGAATTCCATGGGTGCCAAATACTGGCACCTGTCACCGTCACCATCATGAATAACATGCTATTCAAGTAGAACGATGAAGGGGTTGGTCCATGTTTGTTTGGACCACACCCTCCACATTAAGGATGTAGAAAGCTGCACAAAAAAAATTTGAATGAAGAATTTAAACCCCTAAAATCTCCCTCAATTGATTTTCCTAAACCCGCAAAAGAAATCATTCGTTGATCAACTAGTTAGAAAGTTGATCCATGTTCTTTGGTTCAGAATGAATGAACATGGGAATATAAAATCATACAAAACTAAACCCCTAACTTGAATGATCTTTGACCTTGTATGGGGTGATGTCAGTGACGTTAGTGTTTCCATGATCATCGGTTCATTGTCGTTGAAGACGTCCTACGTTGGTTTCCTATGCAAGGTGCCTCTGACTTAGCTCAGGGACGATTTCCTCATTCTTCGATCTCTGGTGGTCGTTCATCATTGGGTGGTGTTCTTCGTTGTAGAGGGTAAAAGTTTCTAGAAATTCTTTGCTAACAATTCTCCCAAAAAAAGAATTTCCCATATAAATTAAAGTAGGTTTTATTAATTTAATTTGAATTTGAACCATTAATTAAGAGGTTTTGGCGTAATTAATGTGGAGGAAGTTCACGAGGATCCTCCACATTAAAGAGGGTATTTAAGTGCTTCACCTATTATGAGGGGGGTCAAGGGGGTTTTAGTCTCAGGTGGTCCCCACCACCATAATCCATATGGGAGGTTTTAGTTCAGGTGGTCCCGACATTTAAACCATCCACGAGGGAGGTTTCCACAAAAATAAAAAAAAGAATTGTTTATTTTATTTTATTTCTATTTCCACAAAAAACCCCAAATTCAATCGTTCACCCTCGACCTACTATGGTCGAGGTGAAGGTCCCCACATGTGAATATCAGCACTGTGAGTTCAATGGTGCCCTCTGATTTCAATTCCGAGCACCAAATCAAAAGTTAGAAAATCCCACTCATACGTTTTCTGAATATAACCAGAAAAAAGTTCAGAGATTTATTTAGGTCACACAGAGCCTTGGAATCAGGCAACGTCAATTTTTGAGGACTCATAAAATTCCCTTATATTAAAGAAAATTGCATTGAATTTTTATATCTTTACAAAAATAATATTTCATATGTATTTGTGAAAGGATAAGTTTTTTCATTCCTTATAAATGTAAAAAAATAATGTTTTACAATATTTTATATGAAATTAATATAATTTTTCAATACCATAACTGTTTTATGCACTTTAGATAATTCAATTCTTTTTTGGTTAAAAAAAACATTTAACAAAAAATTATTTAAAAATTTCTTTTTCATTTTCCTGTAGACCTGAATTTACTACATAACCTATATTTTTTATGAAATAATGTTTATATCTGATAACATATTTAACATTATGGATTCTAACATTCTCTTTAAACATTCACATTATTCTGGAAATTTATCATTGGACATTATATTTCTCTTAAATATCAATAATCTTGGTGTCAGGTATGTTATTATTTTATAAACTGTCTGACATTTTTACATATGGTATATGATTATTAACTCTATTTCATTGACCAAGTAAACCTTCATATTTAATATTCATTACTCAATACATACATTTCTTATAAGTAATATTTTTCATGAATTAAGGTGGGTTTTCAATACATTAAAAATGAATTTAACATTTAGTGATAGATTATTTCCAGAATTATATATTCCTTAAATTCACTAATCAGTCTATTGAGATAAACCAGTTGGATATCCATATTAAATGGGAATTTTTAGTATTATAACCAATAGATAAAAATGACATTGCACGATGCCTTGGAAGAAAATATAAAATGATTATGAGACCATGATTTCCATCACAATTCATTTCTTTCATTAAAAATTAATTCATTAATATCCATGATATATTTTAATTTGATATTATCTTTGTATACATTTTTTTCAAAAGTTATTGATTAAATGAAATGTGTTTTCAATTATTTACCATAGTGTATTTATTATTTTTTATTCCCTGAAAAAATATTTGTTTTAACATAACCAATACTGATAAATTTATATTTACCTTATTTTTTCATTCCAAAGGATTTGAGGAATAAATAATTTAATGAATTTCATGGATTCAAATCATTTTATATTTTTTGATTTAAATTATTATTCCACCGTTAAATAGGAATCATGTTACGTTTTTCAATAAAACTAAACTAATCTTCCCATCTGGTTGATATCCCCTACATCATATTCCAAATTTAATAAATTAGACACTGGTTATGGGTTACTAGACTTGGGTTCCTCAAATATAATGAATTCATAGTTTAGATCCATGTATATTCCCGAGTTTTATGCTTCATTATCATAAATATGATTTAATTTGACATAATGCATTACAAGGATTGGATTTCATTATATATTTAATGAATATGTTTCAAAGATAAGGATATTACTACTTATAAAGTGGTAGAAAATCCTTTTTAGTGACAGATTTCATTGTCTTAATATTTTATAGATCCTCCTCTGATAGAAAACCATAATGAAATTATAGTAGTAGAGGAAGAGAAGACATTATCTTTAGAAGGGGAACATATGATAAAGCTATAAGATATCATATCATAAAAGAATACATTTATATATTTCAATATACTTACTTGGAAATCTACTTAAGGGTGATTTTGAGTACTATAATGATCACACCCCAATGAAAAACCTATATCCAATACTCTTAATAGAATGGAACTAGTAGAATTGATAGAGTTATTGAAAAAACAATCAGAGTAGAGTAATAATTAATTTATATACCAACTTGTTTAAACTAGAGGTTTCCCTATCCAATTTTTTAAAAAAAATGATGGGTATTAATGTTAAACGTCAATTTTAGTGATATAAATTCCATTACAATATTGAAAATGTTTCCTTTTCCATGCATTAATGACTTATTTAATAAACATCAATGACCAAAATATTTTTTCGAAGATTTTACTTCAATTTCTTATCATCGATTAATGGTGAATATGTATGATATAGTATAGAGAAGATTTCATATGAGGTATGTGAATTATATGTTTACAGTGATTCCCTTTAGATTGTCAAATGAAAAATATTTTTATATAGGTCTGAAGAGAAGAGTATTTAAGGATTAATTTGATATTTTCATAAAAGTATTCATTAATGTTATTTTAATATACTATAAAATCCATGAAGAGATTGGGAATAATTTGTGAATAATTATTGATAATTTTTAAGGAATGAAATTATATGGTAAATTCAATAATTATTAAATTTAGCAACATTAATATATTAACACCTTGAGATTTTTTGATTTTTAATTATTTTAATCCCTTAATATTTTTCATTTCATGAAACACAAAATATGATTTTTTTATATAAAAAACCAATATGTTTGAATTAAATTATAAGCAACACTAATTTAATATTGATCCACAAGAAAAATTTTTATTAGATTTCAATATTCTCCACACTATGTTGGTCTTGTATAACACACAATAGTGAGTCCCTCGGTAACAAGTATGGTTGGGTTTCAGTGAACTACAATATAAAATTAATAATATTATTAAAATATTATAACTCACACCACCTAGCCATAGTAAAATAATTATAGAATAATATTATCTATAATTTAAAAATATAATTTATACATGTATGTAAAATCAATCCTTGGGTTATATATTAATAGAATTGAAAGAAATAAGTGTATTAAACTAAAGAGATTACTTTTCTGAGAAAACTATTTTACATTGTACAAACACAATTATATCTAAATAAATTAAAAGAAGAACCCAATAGTATTATTTTCTTTAAAATTAATATATTCAATCAATATATTTTATACACATCCAATAAATTTTATAGTTATATGATATGAAAAAATCCAAATTTATGAATAAAATGATATGTTTTTCTAAAAGGTAATGTTACCATATTTTAATGGTGAACCCATTTTAAATATAAACATTGACTCCTTAGAATTTATATTTTATTTTTTATATCATAATTTCAAAATTGACATTGGGTGATTTTTTTCATTCTTTTTAGAAGCTTCATTTTTTATGAATATATAAAAATACCTATTATTAATTCAAAACCACTTTAACATAAAAATAGTTTATATAGACAAATTATAATTATAATTTATTTTATAGAATAATTATATCAAATATAAATTATTTAATCCAGTATATTTCATTTTAACCAATTTCATATGGAAAATAAATAAAAAATATTTTAATCCATTGAACCTTTTCGCCTTAAAACCCCAAAATTTCGTTCTATCTGTGGGATTAATTTTAAATTAATTTATTCCAATTAGGTTATTTGAATTTTAAAATATGGATCAAATATTTTTTATTAGAATTTTTAATTTTTTATAATATGTTGAACATAGGTTTTTACCCAAAATATTCGTGGAAGTGAATATAATTAATTAGAATGATTAAGAGTAAAATAGTCTTAATAAATGACTACGCCTTAAAATTAATGCGCAAAATAGAATATAATCAGGTAAAAATAGATTTTATTTTAATTTTTAGAACATATCGTGTCATTTATATTATTTGGAAGACTATTGGATCCACATTAGATGATAAAAACTTTGGTTGAAATACCTTTTCAAATGTTTACAAGAATTCCACTCCTCCTCCACTTTAAAAAGACACTCCACCATCCCACATATTCACAGGATTGAAGACATTTGGATCACTAAGAATATTCTCCAATAATCTCAAAAAATTCTCAAATTCTTCCTAGAAGCCTAAATTTTGGAATAAATCCTACCATGGAATCCCTTTGGTCCAAACCAAGAGGAGTTACCCAAAGAAGATATAACATCCATCCTCAAGCCCCTTGGTTTTATTTTCACTTTACACATCGTAAAATATTATTATTATATACTTATATAATTACCTATATATACTAAATATACATTTAATTTATTAGTCGATGTAGTCTACCTACACTTACCCAAAATTCCAATTAATGGATAACGAACATACCAATATTATGTACGGTGAACTACCGCCTCACAAAACAATGTTGTTCATTTTCTTCCTTTACCACCTCCCATTATTGTGAATTATGATGGAAAATATATTTTTATATAATATATAGTATATTTATGATTAAATTAATATTATTTTACTATTATATAAAACATACCATCCTGATTTCTATTTTATAAAAAAAATGATAACTTAGTTTGTGGGCGTGCAGACTACGACCTCCAAAAAATGATATGATTCATTCACACATTACATAGAATGTAGTAAGGATGGGATTAATAAATGTATATAATATATATGAAATAATAATAAAATTTTAATGATAATATATATATATATATATATATTTCATTTACATTCTATATTTCAATAAGACAATAATACGGGAACAACATTCATGTGTACATTCAACCTACCCTTCAAGGAATTGTGTATTCCATTTCATACATATATATATTATTGAGTATTAGAAATAAATATAGAATTAATATATAAGATAATTTAATCAAATTTTAAATTATTTAAATAATTATATCATTATTTGTGTAAGAGGATAGAGTATTACTAGTCAAAATATATACAAAAATTAAAGCATATATTACCTGGAACATAACATTAACATATAGTTGATAATAAATTGGTAATATAAAGTTTAAAAAAAATATTATATGCTATTATATATAATAATATGGTTCTTTTGTAGATTTATAATAAAAATATATTTATTATATACTACTTTTTATCATGTACAATGAAATAAAGAGTTCAAGTAATGGAAATTCATCTCACTTTTCACTTTTGTGAGATAAATTCCATTTCACTACTCGGTTATTTTATATATAATGTATATAATACCCTATTAACATGTTTATCCTAAATTTAATTTCTTTAATGAGCTTAAAATCATTAATTTATGCTATTATTTCACGGGGATCATGATTCTAAAGTTACTCATGTAGTAAGGGGTTTCTTATCATATATTTATATCTTTGAGACTCATCCTTTAATCTCCAATAATTTATATTTTGTGGGGTATATAATAACCATGAGTGTATTATGTAATTAATATAATTAAATTTTTTGAATTTAAATATCCATTTATGATCTATATTACATGTGGTTTTTGGGGAAAAATTACCAACTCATTAAGGAAAGTTTGTCTCAATTTTTCTTCATTGAGATACATGCCATGTTAAACACCAATATTTTTATATGGGGAGTATATAAAAAATATTGAGATGTTATAAAATTTATCTCCTTATTATAATTTTATCAAATTCTTCATTTAGCCTTTTTCTATAATTGACTTCATGATTCTATGTTTCCAAATTGGTAACAATTTATTCGTACAATTTCATCACTTATCATGAATTCTTATAATTATGCTTCCATTGAGGAAATATTTTGATCTTTATCTAGAAAATACTCATTAATATTATTATAATATATCATTCTATGATATATTCATGTACTATTACCATTTCCACTCTTTGGTAATTAAAATAATTATGATTTGCTTTTTGAAAATGTTACATTATTTCTCTATTCATATGGAAATATGTGTTCTTCCAAAAAAATGTTTTCCAAAAAGGATTTAATCATTTTTTATATTGAAAAGGATTATAGTTTTTTTAAATATTCATTGATATCTTTTAAAAATTTTATTTTCAATTAAAATTATTTCAATGATTTCCTGATTCATTAATAGGTTCTAAAATAAATAGGTACTCAAAATACCTTATTGCTTCATTTTTATGTGGAAATGATTACTTTAAATTTAACAAATTTAAAGGGTTTTATTTTTTTGAAATAATTTCTCAAATAACAAATAATATTACAATCTTCAGTTTTTTTAAATATATTTGACAATTTATTCCATATTTAATGACATCCATTTGTGTTACTAATGATTTTTATAGGGATATGATACAAGGGTTCTATTTATATTCATTATCTGAATGTTTTATGTTTTAATAACATGATTTTTACGAAACCCGTTTCTCAATATCGGGTTATATATTTATGAAACAACAATCTATTTTATTGGTTATATTATTATGAAAAAAAATTATTTCCAAGAGTTATGCTTTGATGAAATTATTAAGAAACCTTTATATTTTTCATATGTTATGATATGATTACATGTTTATGATACCTATTAAATTTCATGCGTTATGATATAATTTTTTATGATCCTGTGGAATTTATGTATATGATTGAATTATGATATGTGTGAGACATATATCTCCCAATAATGAATTGGGTAATGATTTATATATTATAAGATAGATATGGCTGGAACATAGAGTGAACTGAGTTCCATATATGAATTTATCTTCTAAGATAGTCTTGGGAGTGAACAGTGGATACTAATATTGTCATGGGAGTGAACCATGAGTACCAATATGCTGAGGGGAGTGAAACCATAATATTAATATGGCCTTGGAAGTAATTCCTTGATTTATATGGAAATAAATTTATATTATAATATGTACACCATAAATTTAATGTATTATTCATTATTATGGTCTCAAGGATTATTCTCTTAATTTGTTTATTATTCATATCTTTTGAACTAACAATATTTTTTCCACTAATAATGTATATGATCTTTGATATCAAGGGTATGATATTTAAATTCTATTTTTATGTTCTCATATCATAATGCTCATATTATTATTCAGTATATATTTTTTTAACTTGTTAGTATCTGATCTAACCATATTCTTATTTTTTCATGGGTTATGAAGATATGATTTAACTATTATTACTAAATATAATAAGTTTGTGAGATGCATAGTATATATTTCACCGTGTTAAAATATCTTGTTCCATGATTCCAAACACAATAAAATATTTTGGTATTTAGATATGTATTTTGGCAATGCACTGAATGCTTATCTAATATGATGTAATATCGATGTATGTTAAGCTTGTGTTGAAATATTTGGGATCAAATCATTGGTTTATTCAAACTTTGAGAACTAAGTTGAGAAAACATTAGTAAGATCCCTATGTATATTTATATGAATATGATTAGGGAAATCATTATGGATAAGTATAAAGATGATTTAATGTTTTCGGAATTATCCTATAATTTTTGAAAAGAAAAGAGTGAGTGGTATTCTAGAAATGAATCCTCGTCTAGATACTTAATGTGGATATGGTTGTCGAATATATATACATATGGGTAATAGGAAAACATCATTTTGATGTAGAATTTATTAGGAACTAGAACCCGGGAATAGGCCTTTCCACACTCTTGGTTTGATACTCCAGGGGGATATTCATTAGAAATTCACAAACTATTTTAAAAATATCAATATGGATTTAAATATAATTTGAATCATAATTTCCTAAGATAATCCATAAGTTTCATCAGATGGTGTCCTAATTTTGACATCCTAGAAGTGATTTTTTAGAATTATTTGTTTGTTCACTATGATAAGTGATGCTCATGTTATTCTTTCTTATTTTAGATAATGGAGGACACTAGAAGAAACTATGTAAATAATGAATCTAATGAAAGAATTTATAATGATTTGTCGAATGTGTTAATCACTTGATTTAGGGACGTTGTGTTCATTCCAAATACATTATCATGGAACATGATTAACAATGTATAAATTAACAAACTCTCATACTCACCAATGAAGATAAAGAATAATTTTGATGAGATTTCGAGAAACAAAGTCCACGGAAGAAATATGATTCATTTTCAATTCTATAAAAAATGTTTAAAGAATCTCCTAGGTGAATGTATTGGTGGTATTAGAGAAATAAGAATATTTTATTACTATAAAAAAGAATGACACAGAGTAATTAGCTTCAAAAGAAATTTGAAGAGTTTAGTTAATGAAATGGATTTGTATATTGGCCTCCCTAAGACATCATCAATGGTAAAATTCATTAAGTGCGGAATGAATTTTCATTATCTTAATCGATGTCCTTTGTGGGAATCTCTTAATGAAAATCAGAAAGGTGGTACATGTAATGGAAATATCACTGATGATGATGAAACTATAGTTGAAATGTGAATGAAAGGTGGTATTAAGTAATTATATGAGGCAGACTTCCTATGGATTAAAATTAAGAGAAATAATCAATGTTTTTATCTATTAGGATTAAATAATTAAGTTATATGAATGATGAAATATATAAAAATTGTTCAATTTATGTTTTTTCACTCTGTATTTACAAGAAGGTATAAGAAAAGTAATTTAATGGGACGGTTATGTTTATATAAAACACATGATTAAGGGAAATAAAACCCTTATTATATTTCTTATGTTATGATAATGTAGTTTGGATACATATACGTAGGATTTGAATAAGTAAATTGGATGATACCGATTACCTACGAACTAACAAATGAATTTTTGAAAAGTGGTTTACTCTATAATTTATGATGTTTAAACCATTTTTGGATTTTATAAATATATCCAATAATCATTGGAATAAGAAATCAAGCATTTTTTAAATTTGTATTAGTTATAATTCTGGTTATTAGAATGTATCAAGAGAAAAATGGAGAAGGTATTGACACAATTGTAATGGGACAAAAAAGATATTCTATTTGATATTTAGGTGATAAATGCTAAGATGGTTTAAGGAAATTTAGTAACCTTAGTTATAAATATTTAGAATTTCATATTTCATATGGGATATGGGGTTAACCATTTATGTAATAGATTATGATAAAATTTGGAAGAAGTTTAAGAGATTAATTTACTGTCTCTCTATATATAGAGTTATGCATATTGGATAACATTTTATACACTTTGTGTTGGGATAAACATATATTGAACGAGATATCATTATATTTATAGATCTTATGATATATTAATGATTGAAGAATTGAAAATTCCCCTTTTTTGGGAATAATAGATGAAGTTGAAGTCGGTCAAGGAACAACAAAGGGAAAGGTGTCATGAAATAATCCAAGTATATCAATTCATAAATATTTATTAACTTTAGCAAAAAGGATCTTGAAACAAAAATGGTTATCCTAATACATTCATTTTAGATAAATCAAATGACCCATTATATCATTGTAGATTTATTGATTTTTAATTGTTATATTTATTCTAACTATTTTTATATCACTATCCATGGGAACATTGTTCTGAGAATTTTCTTCCATGTACAAGTTTTCACTTCCCATCATTATTTTTGTTTATGGGAAACTAGTAATAATTTACTTTGGGAGACCGTTATGGTTCTGAAATCCCCCTATTAATGCAAATTATAGTATTTTTTTATGATGTGGGTTTCTATGAAACTACTTTCCCGTATTACACCTTTGATAACCCAGATAAATTTTGAGTGTGATATACATTTTAAGAGGGTAGAATGTAACCCCCTGATATTTTTTTGAATTATTATATTTCTAGTCAATTTAATAAATTGATATTTTTCATTTGAAAAAACATTCAATATAGATTTTTTTATATATAAAAGCACTAATTTTGTATTCTAATATTCACAACACCATGTTAATCTTATGCCACATGATACAATTAGATTATATTTTTGTACATGAAACACTAAGTTTTGATTTCATTATAGACATTAATGAGCCCCAAAGATATATCTCCTAACATGTAAGGATGTGTTTTACTGAACTAAACTAAACTATTAATATTAATATTAAATTATTATTATGTATACAAGCTAGCCATTGTAATATAATTCATTAATATTATTAACTAAATTTTAAGAATATGGAAAATACATTTATAAAAAATGAATCATTTGGTTATAAATTAGTATAAGTTAATGAAATAAAAATTTGAGAATAATGAAATTACTTTTGTGAGAAAAATATTTCTCTATGTAAGATCAAAAATTTTATCTAAATAAATTAATAAATCCAATTTTTATTAAGTTTTTCAGTACATTTTTTATATTCAATCAGTATATTTGTCACTCATCAAATATATATGATATTTATAAGATGAAAATAAATCCAATTTTATGAATAAGAAGATGTATTTTTCCAAAATGTAATTTTTAGGCCTTTTAATTGGAAAACAATTTCAAATCTCAATTTTTACACTTTTATAAATATTTTTTAAAAATAAACCAAATTTTTTAATGATTAATATAAAAATTTACATTCGGTAAATTTTTTGTATTTTTATAAGAAGTTTCATTTTTTGAGGAATAGTGAAAAAATACTTAATTTTAATTCCAAACTGTATTTTCCTCCAAATATTTTAAAGGAAAAAATTTAAATTTTAATTTATTTTTAATTATAATTGTGATCATTAATCAAAAACTAGTCCAATTTAGGTAATTATAACCAATTTGACAATGAAATTGGATATAAAAAAATTTCAAGCTTTTGGGCCTTTTCGATTTAAAAACGTACATTGTTGTCATGTTAGAGGAGTGTACTTTTAATTAATTTCTACTAATTATGTGAATTAAATTTTAAAAATTGATTAAATATTTTTAATTATCATTATTTATAATATAGAGTATGGTATAATTAGTTTTTTATCCAAAAATATCAGGGAATGTGACTAGAATTCATTAGAGTAATTAAGAGAAAAATAAGCATAAAAAATATTAAGACTTAAACTGAAGGCCCAAAAAATCCTAGAAAATTTTATAAAATCCATTTTATATGAATACTTTTACCCTATACTTTATATATCTAATATTTACTATTATTTAATCTACTTGGATAGGGGAAAATGTGATTGAAATTCCCTTTTAAAAAATTTACAAGAATGTCACTCCTCCAATATAAAAAGGCACTCACCCCTCCCACTTGTTAACACCTATAAAGTTTTATTACTAGAAAAAAATATGAAAAATAATCTTATAACATCCTTATATTTTTTATATAATCTTATTTTTTGGAAGAGAACCAGCCAAGGATGCCTTTTTGTGCAATTGAAGAGGAGTTACCCAAAGGAGAGGTATATCATTTCTCAAGCTCCATTTTTTTATTCTCAGTACCCACCACTAAATATATTATTATTCCAATTTTATATAATTAAAAAATTATAATTTTTTTTCTAATATGTTGTTATTCTATTTTTTATTCCTAATATTTCACCCAAATCAATCTAATGGTCAATGAACATACCATTTTGGTGTATGGTGAACTACCTCCTTATTAAATGATGATGTTCATTTTTTTATTTAACATCAGTAACGGTGGGTAATTATGATAGAAACTATGTTTTTTATGATATATATATTATTTATGATTAATTTATTCTATTTATTTATTATATAAAAATACATTAATTCTTTCCATTTTTCATAAAAATGTTAACTTTTTGTGGATGTGTGGATTACCGCCTCCTCCAGACGATCTGATTCATTCACACATTACATGGAACATATTATGGATCATTTAGTAAATATATATTATATAAGTGATATTACAATTCCAAATTATTTAATATATATATATATATATATATCATTTATAATATTTATTTCAATGTGACAATAAATCGGAAACATTGTTCATGAATATGTATGACCGCCATCTCCAAGAACATTGAATTCCATTTCATACATCTATCATTTATATATTATTAATAAAAATATAAAAAAAATATAAAAGATATTTATATCAGTTTTTACATAATGTAAATAAATAAATCTAGACCTATATAATAGTATGAAGAATTACAAGTTGAAATACATATGAAAAATAAAGAAAATATTACCTGAAACATAACATTAATTTAGAGTTTTCTATAAACTGGTAATATAAGGTTATAAAAATTTCATATATGGTAATATATACAAGAATAAGTTCTTATGGTATATTTATAATAATATCATATTTAGTATACGTGATGTTATAATGTGTAAAAATAAATTCAAGATGTAAGGTGATTTAATTTCATTTCACTTTTTTATTTCCATGAAATACATCCCATATTCACCACTAACATATTTTGCTAGGTTTTTATATTACCATATGAAAAGTTATATAATTAATTTAATTTATTTAATTATATTCATACATTTAATTTATGTTATTTTTTCATGGGGATCATTTTCATATTGTTCTCATTTATTAATGGTTTTCTCGACTCACTTTTATTTCTTTGAAAATTAGGCCTTGTTCATGAGAAATTTATATTTGTGTGGTGTATATAATTCACATTCATTTATTTTATGATTTTTTTAATTAAATGATTGTGTATTTTATAATCCATTTTATTATTTTTATATCATGGTAATTATGGTTCAAAGGTTACCAAATTGATAATGTAATTTTGTCTCAGTTTGTCTTTATTAGGATATTTGTGTTATTATAAACCTATATTTTTGTATGTGGTTTATATACTTCCCATTTACAAGTTATATAACAAATATCATTAATTAAATAATATAATATTTTAAATATAATTTTATTATTACTTTGGGATTATGATTCAGCATTACCAAAGGTGCAATAGTTTATTACTAAAATCGTAGCATTTATCACGATTGTTTATGATTTTGATTCCATTGATGAAATATTATGATTATTATTTGAAGAAAAAAAAACATTTATTATACTATAGTTATGTATGATATAATCATATATTATTAACATTTTTCACTACTTTGGTACATAAGAATATTATTATAATATTTATATTAAAATATGACTTTATTTCACATTTCATAAGGGAATCTGTGTTCTTCCAATTCCATGTTTTCGAAAAAGGTTTTCAATAGGATTATAAGAAAAAAATGTGTTTTAAATTATTTTAAATCATTATTTATATATTTTAAAAAGGTTATTTTCAATGAATACAATTTCAATGATTTCATGAAATATTTATATGTTTCCAAATCTATTTTTAATGAAAAAGGACTTCAAAATATAATCAAAATACATTTATATGACTTCAAAGAAAGTGGTTATCAAAATTATATCTAGATTAATTTATAAGTTTCCAGGTATATTTTGGATGAAAAAAGATTCCAAAAACATTTAGTTCTTTTATATATTTTTTTAAATATGAAAGGATATTTTTTAAAAATAATATTTTTTAAAAGATATTTCAAAACTATTTTCCATCTAAATGAATTTTTTTGGTGTTACCCATTGATATGATCCAAGGATTACATTCATGTTATTTCTATGCACAAGAGCCTGAGCCCATTTGGTGAAGACTCAACAAGTGCATCCAAGATGCCTGAGTTCAAAAATTGGAAGAGACATATTTTGGGGTACTGTAGTAGTAATGTAGTAGTATTTTAGCAAGACACTATAGAAGAGACCATATAGTACTGTATCAGCAATAACTATTCATCATTTTGGGCTTTTGGGGAACCGGTTTGGGCCTTAGGTCCTTTAAGGCCTTTGGGCCACCCAAGGCCTTCAGGCAAGTAAGGATTTTGGGAATTCTCAAGGCCTTTGGGTAACCTCAAGTCCATTTGGTCACCTGAATTGTCACATCCTATTCAGTACACAAGCCGAGCTTGATCAGGTATGGAAACTTGGTAATTTGCATCTTATGCCGGGCTTTCATAGGATTTCGGATTGGGATGCTGATTTTAACCCTTTTACTCACAAAAATTCTTTGGCACATATTTGGGTTAGAATTCCTGGACTTAATTGATTTTATTGGCACCCGAAGATATTGACTGATATAGCTTCCTGCATAGGTTCCCCAATAAAAATAGACCATAGAACATTGAATGGTGATCTTGGTTTATATGCTATATTAATGGTTGAGGTCAACGTAGCCAGTGATTTACAAAATACTATTGGTTTCAACACACCTACTAATAGATTTGAACTCAACATTGAGTATGAAAAGAAACCTCCCTTCTATGATGTGTGAAAAATGATTGGACATAATTTTTCTACCTGCAGGGTGGTTAGGAAACAAATGGATCCTCAAATTAACAATGATTGTAAAGAGGTTAATTATGGTAAAAAAGAAAAAAATATCACTGATAAAACTGAGCACTACAAAAAAAGCAAGACATTTGGGTTAAAAATATCAATGTTCGTACTTCCCTAGAAGGTAAATCTTGGGGTGTCTTAGTTGATGAAGAAGAAGCAATATATAATAATTAAAATACTACCTTGGGCTTAGAGGCCATAGTGGCTGGGGAAGTTGGAAATAGAACTGATAATAATTCCCCCACTGTCCCCAACACAACATTTATTGGTTCTGCATCTGGAACATCCATTTTACATGAAAATGTTAGAAAGGACTTGGAGGTATTACCTCCTTCGGCTCAAGATGATAGTTCTGATGTTTCCTTCAAAGCACGAAGTGAAAAGGGGAAAATTCCAAACCCAGGTAACCCTGTTTTAATGATTTCTGTTGCAAATTCTGCTCTCTCTAATTCTGAAATACCTATTTCAGAGCGTCATTTACATATTACTAGTTTTGTTTCTCCAAATTATGTTCACGATAGTTCATGTGCACCTGACACTATTACACAACCTGATTCTGTTTCTGCTATTAAAGAAGTTCCCACTCCTTTGGCTGACATACATTCTGTTACACAGTTGAATTTACATGATGAAAAATACATTCTTTTAGCTAATGATAAAACTGATATCCCTATCCCTTTAGCTACTACACATGCTGCACGTAACTTGTCTCTCCCTGTTACTGCTGTTTCTGTTTCTGTCCTTGAACCTGCTCATGATTCTACATACGGTCTGGTTAGCAGGGTGGTGTCCAACATCCCTATTGAGAAATAAAAATCTTCTCTTAATTTCAATCCCAATTCTGATCCTAAGAATCCTGAGGGTATAAGTATTGTTTTGTTTGAAAACAATACAAAACCTTCATCAATTTATTATTCGGTCATGGTAGGGGCTACGACTCACTCATTTTCTGAACAATCTATTGTTCATGTAGCTATCTCCATGGCCAGTTCTTCTTCCACCTCTGCAATGGATAACCCAGATCACGTTTCTCTGGATGTGATACAGTCTCTAAATGATAAGTTACCTATTCATGGAACTACGGGAGAGAACCCACTGGACAGGTCTGAAATTATGATTCCTTCGGTCTCTACCATAAATCTTAATTCTAATCTGAAAGTAGATGACTTGAAAAACTCTGAAAACCAGGAGATAAAAAAAACCCTTCATCCTCCCCAATGGTCATGAGATCTCGAGGGAAGAAAGGATCTTGGAAGTCAAAAAATAAGAAGGGTTCTAACTGAAAACCCAATTAGTAATGAATTTACTATATTGGAACTGTCAATGTGTGGCTAATCAAGACACCTTCATCACTCTTAAGAGGTTCTAAAACACTCCCAAACCTCTTCTTTTTTCTATTTCTGAACCTAAAGTCACTTTCAAAATGAACTTCTTGAGAATTTGCTCTCTCAATTACAATTTCCTAGGCTCTTGCAAAAGAGATCCTCACTCTGATTCTATGTGGATTTTTTTCATACCTCTTTTAAAAATGTCAACATTTTTAGAATCTCTGATCATTATCTTACCTATGACTTTTTGTGGAATGATCACCGTACTTTTTGTACGTTGGTTTATGCCAAGAATAGATATCAAGATAGAATAGTCTTATATAATGATCTTCTTGATTTAGATAAATGCATTCAATTTCCTTGGGTGGTCATGGGAGACATCAATGTCATCCTCAGCCCCTATGAAACGATTGGACCCTCTCATCATTCTATATCCTCTAGGGAATTCTGAACTTCTATTGAAGACTGTAATCTTTTTTATATCACTCTTTCTGGTGGTAAATTTACATGGTATAGAAAACTCCATAATAAAAAGGTTTCCAGTAAGCTTGATAGGGCCCTCATCAATATGAAGGCTCTTGATAACTGGGATAATATTTATAGTGTTACTCTCCCTAGGATCAAATCTGACTATCATTCCGTCCTTGTTAGCTTACTTATAAATCATAAAAAATATGTCCTTCCTTTTAAATTTAATAATGCTTGGTCTTCGAATCCTGATTGTGTTTCATTCATTTATAACATCTGGAATTCTATGAAACATCAACAAGACTATTTTGCCTGTATTCACAAATTGAAAACTCTCAATCATGCCCTCCAAGGTTCGTGAAAATCTTCAAATTCTCAAATAGATCTGGATATCTCCTTACTTGAGAAGGAACTAAGTCATTTCGAAACTCAAAACACAAACTCTGATTTCATCTTAGATCCTCAATTGGAAGTTAATATCTCCATCAAACTTAATTCCTTGCTTACTTTCAAAGATAATATTCTCAAGCATATGTTTAGGACTAAATGGCTTACTGATGGAGGTCGTAATAACAAATTCTACAATTTCCTTCAAAGAAATAGAAAGACCAATCATCCTCTTTCCAAGCATTCTAATAATGGAGTGATCATTGACTCTGAAGACGCCATCACAGATCATGTTACCTCGTACTATTATAACATTTTTAATGGTCCAGGTATAAACATTGATCTTAAACCTGATATTATTCCTCTAATGGTGGATGAAAGGGACAATGAATTTCTTCTGAGCACTCATCTTGACCATGAAATTAAAGACACTATCATTGGTATCAATCTAGACAGTGCCCCTGGTTCAGACGGGTTCAATAATGGATTTTTCCAAAATCATTGGGACATAATCCACAATGATGTTTGTAACCTTGTTAAGTGATTTTTCACTCATGGATTACTCCCGCATGGAGTCAATGCTCAATTCTTAACCTTAATACCTGAGGTTGACAATGAATCTGAGATCCATCAATTCAGACCGATTTCTCTCATTAACACGATTTTTAAAATCATAACCAAAATCATTACAAATAGAATTGCTCTTATTTGAAATAGAATTGTTTCTTGGAATCAGTTTGGATTTATTAAAGTAAGATCCACTCAAGATTGTATTTGTCTTGCCTCTGAATGATTTAACAGTTTAAACAAAAAAATAGAGGGGGATGTGTGGCGATCAAAATGGATATCAGAAAAGCTTTTAACACCATTGGTTGGAATTTCATCTTTAAAGTTCTAATTTTTTTTGGATTTATTGATCTTTTCATTGGAAGGATTAGGACATTATTTCATTCAGCTTATATCTCTATCCTTATTAATGGCTCTCCTAGAGGTTTTTAAATTGTTCTAAAGGTGTTAGACAGGGTGAACCTCTTTCTGCTATTCTTTTTGTTATTGCTAAGGATTATCGTAGTAGACTCTGCAATAATCTGGTTGATCAAAGTAAGCTTAAACCTATACATGTTACTTGAATTCATAATGCCCCTACTCACATTTTATATGCTGATGACATTATCCTGTTTCTTAAAAGGGATCAAAAGAATATTCTTATTCTTAAGAAAGCTATTGCTCATTATGAGGTGGTTTCTGGTGAAGCGATCTCTTGGAATAAATCTTTCATTTTATTTGGTAAGAAGCATCCTGTTGGAAGGAAAAATAGAATTACCACTTATTTGGGAATTAAAGAGGGTCTCCTTCCTTTCACTTATTTGGGAGTTATAATTTTTTTTGGGAGACCCAACTCTAGCTATTTTGCTAATGTTATTGATCAGATTATAAACCAACCTTCCAATTGGAAAGGGAAATCTCTCTCCAAGGCTGGGAGAATTTGATTTTTCAAATAAACCATTGTCTCTAAAATGGTCTACTACCTCATGATTTATAAATGGCCTGTTGGTATTTTCATGAAAAATAATACTTATATTAAAATTTTCATATGGACTAGTAGTATTCTTGTAAGGAAGCATGTCACTATACCTTTGAATTCTTATTGTAGACCTCATGATAAAGGTGGGATTGGCTTAAAAAATTTAAAGCTTTTCAATGATGCTCTCCAGGCCCGTCTCACTTGGCATATTATTAATCCCTCTTCTAAAGATACTAATTTTTCGTATCATAGATTTATTTCTACACTTTTAAAAGAGAATTTTACTTTCATTAACTCTTCCATTTGGCCATCTATCAGGGACACATATCATAAGATCATGGAGAAATATAGATAGATGGTAGGTGCCGATTCATTAATTAAATTATTGTGTGGAAAATGGTATAATAACAATTTGATAACATAGTTACCTACTTGTCACATTCCTGAGGACACTAATCAATCTATAAAATATGTTATTCAATTTCATCGACCTGATCTCCCTGATAATATTATACAAATCATTAATAATCATTATTTTTCCCCTGATGGTGACTTCCTTGTCTGGGAACCTCCTCCAAATGGAATTTTTGACTCTAAAAGCTTTTATAAGTAGAATTTTTCTCATATTGAATCAAATTATCTTTGGGTGAGCCAGTTTAATAAACCCTGGATTAAACCCTCTAGGCTCACTCTCATTTAGCGTATTTCCCATAATAAATTTACTATGGATATTGTTCTTCAAGTTTTTGGCATCTAACATTGTTCTAAATGTCGCATGTGTATCCTACACCGGGAGGATGCAGATCATCTTTTCCAGTATTGTGCGACATCCTCTGCCTTATGAAATTTTGTTTTTGATTTATTCAACTGCGGATGGTCTTTTACTAATTCTATTTCTGTGTTTCTTAAAAACTAAACTAGATATGAGCTTTCTTTATAGATAAAAAACATCTTTCTGGCAGCAGTGGAAGAACTCATCCATGAGATTTGGTACGTTATAAATGACCTTATTCATAATAATCACACTTTTAGTCTCAATGTAGGAAAATATCAGATTCTTTTCACAATCCAGGAAGCTGCTTTTATTCAAAAAACTGCTGCAACAACTCAGTTGAGGACATTGAGATCCTTGGCCACCTCCGAGTTCCTGGAATTTACCCAAATCACAAACGCACCTTTGAGGTTTTCTGGCAGGCACCAATGCCAGGATGGATCAAAGTCAATGTTGATGGTGCTTCCAAAGGAAACCTAGGCCCTGCCAGTTGCGGAGCTATTTTCAGAGATTATGCTGGTCAGTGTCAGGGTTGTTTCTACGTCAGATGTGGTCACTCGTCGTCGCAGAAGGCGGAACTGTTGGGTGTCATCCATGCTGTTCACTTTTCTCTTCAAAGAGGTTGGAGGAAGTTATGGATTGAGAGTGATTTAACCACTCTCATTCATGCCATCTGAAATGGCTGCATTCATCTGGCCTGGAAGCATACTACTCGTTGGATGAACTGCCTTAACTTGCTTCATGTTATTGATTTTATAGCTACCCATACTTACCGTGAAGCGAATTCCATTGATGATGCTCTTGCCAACAAAGGAGTTCACCAGTGCATGACTTGGATGAACTCCTTGCCTGCTGATTTATTTGAGATTTTTGATAGAGATTGTAAAAAAATCCCCGATTTCAGACTCTTGTAACTTTTTTTATTTTCAATAAATTGTTCTTGGGTCTTTAAACAAAGCATTACCTTTTAAAACAACATGAACAGAGGAGACACAACACTTTTTACATGGATCACCACTAAGGCCTATGTTCAAGGAGCATACACTGACAAGTTTTCGGTCGTACCAAATTCCACTAATCTTCACTAGTTTTGGATTACATAGGTTCGGGCACAGTCACTCTATCTCAGGCTCACTACCATTGCAACGGTTCTGGGATAGCTCACTATTTCCCTCGGGTCTCTCCCATTGACTCCCCCTAGCTCACTGCCCTTGGTGAAGTCACACTCTGTTTATAGACATGAAGGTATCTTCATCATTGCATAAGAATGCATCCTCCATTGTATGTAGATGCTATATGGAAGTCCAATTCTCACTAGAAGATGAATCTCACTGTGCTCTGAGCGTATCGGGCGATCTTCCAGCTTTCATGCAGCTTCAAGAGGACAGCTGTACTTTAAAAACCATGGTGCGCTTCCCCATGCCCGACGTGCAAGTTTCAATCCCAGCACGCAAGTCACTTGTGCGGTACAAATTTGGCGTGCAGGTGACACCAACCAACTTGCATGACATTGACTCTTTCAACTCCGAACTTGTGCAACGTTGCACCTTTAACTCACCAACAGCCTTGGTCGTGCACCCAACAACCGGCGCGCAGCCTCTACTTGCACGACCCAACAACCACTTGCGCGACTCAACTACTTCTGCGACGAGAGCTCAAAAAATATATACGTCTTGAACTCTGTTGAAAATGAGGAGGGGTCCTCTATTAATAGGCAAACTGAACCCCTTGTGCTGTGGCGCACAAGTCTTCCCTCGGTGCTCCGGTTCCGATGCACAGCTCATCCTCCCTAGCCTCTATTGCGGTACTCACTGGCGCGACCACACAAATAATAGTACGACCTTCTTCCATTTTCCATATTTTGAAGTTATAATCTTGAAAAACAATAGACACAAAAGTTTCCAATCCTCCTAGGCATTAGCGCGCAAGTCTCTTCACGGCGCACAGGTCACTTGTGCGACCAGCCCAAAACTTGC
This sequence comes from Viscum album, assembly GCA_963277665.1. Taxonomy (NCBI): domain Eukaryota; kingdom Viridiplantae; phylum Streptophyta; class Magnoliopsida; order Santalales; family Viscaceae; genus Viscum; species Viscum album. The sequence goes on along the minus strand of OY728140.1, from coordinate 2,025,573,315 downwards.
GCGACCCTTATCCCTTTTCAATTTTCCCATGTTCTGATCTGGAAAAACATATGGAACACAAGTTTCCTCTCCTTGAAGTACATGGCGTGAAAGTCTCTTTTCCAAAAACACTTATCTCCATTTGTTGATTTTTAGGCCAAAAATTTGGCACACACTAGGAAATGACGCCACCTTAAATACTGTTGTCTGCTTGAACTGTATGATCTCTTTGTAGGTACCCATTCTGAACATCCAATGATGATTAACAAAAAACACAAACCATATGACAAATCATGCTTAGAAGACCATTGTTCCAACAATCTACACCTTTGGTTTTGTTGGCAATCAGAAAATAAATTCAATAGATATACATCCATGTGCAAACCAAAAACGCAAGAATCAACTCAGCCAACACTCTAAGTCTACTTGTGCAATGCTCGTTGTAGAAAACAAGAGAGGAATCTTGAATTGGGTTCCATTGTTTTGAAATTATCAATGATGCCCATGAATCATTACATGACTGATTAATTCTTTCTTATCCTTCTCATCCTATCACAGAATTCACATTGTGTCACTGGAGTATTATAAGTCTGAACATGCCTGAATTTATTCGTTTCTCCCCCATTGACAATAAACCCAATTCCTGGTAATTTTTTCAATGTTCAACTCAAACCATACTCCCCCTGGATAGTATCTCCCCCAAAAACCTTCATCACATCCATAAACAGATAAAAACAGTTATCATAATCAGGGAGAGGGGTATTGTGTAACCTCCTTATGCATTGGGAGGTGGCTGAACACCGAGGATCAACCGATGCTTCTCAAAAACAGCCACTGATAGTGTCTTGGTCAGGATATCAGGCACTTTCTCATCAGTTCCCACATGATCCATTCAAATCACCCCTTGTTCAACTTTTTCTTTGATAAAGTGATACCTGATTTAAATATGTTTCATACGGGAATGCTGAACATGATTCTTCGTAAGATCAATTGCGCTCTTGTTATCACAGTAAATCAAAATTGGTTGCTTTACCTCATCACCAAATCTGTTAATTGTTACTTCATCTATAGTAGTTGAGTGCATGCCTTTGTGGAAGAGATATACTCAGCTTCACTAGTACTAAGAGAAGTATGTTCTTGTTTCTTGCTCAACCAGCCAACACATTTCTTCTTAATATAGAAGGCTCCACCCCTAGTGGACTTTTTGTCTACTACATCATCAGCCCATTCAGCATCAGAAAATGCTAATAATTCATTGTCCCTGCCTGCAGCAAAAAATAACCTGAAGTTATGTGTACCTTGAATGTACCTCATGATTCTTTTTACTGCCACCATATGTTCCTCCTTTGGATTATTCTGAAAGTGGGCCGTAAGGCATGTGGGAAAGACAATATCTGGTCGTGTTTCTGTCAGGTACAGTAGGCTCCTAATGATCCTCATGTACATGGTGAGATCAATAGAGTCCCCATCCTCATGCGTTCAAAGTTTAGTTCCAACTGCAATCGGAGTTGACATTGGTTTGGAGACTTGCATATTAAACTTCTTCAGTAGCTCTGTTGCATAATTTTGCTGAGAAATGAAAGTGTATTCCATTGTTTGAATCACATGTAGCCCCATGAAATATGTGATCTCCCCAATCATAGACATTTCAAATTCTGATTTCATGTGGTTGGAAAATCCGTCCACTGATTTCTGCCTGCTGCCACCAAATATGATATCATCAACATAGACTAGAACCATGAATTGATCTTTTGGAGAATTCTTCACATAGAGATTGTGATCTACTCTTCATCTTTTGAGTTCCATATTCTTGAGATATGAATCCAGCCACGAGTACCACGCCCGTGGTTCCTGCTTCAAACCATATAGAGCTTTCTTCTGTTTGCAGAACTTTGTTTCATCAGTACCTAAAAAAACCCACAGGTTTTTCATTGTAGACTTCTTCTTTGAGTACACCATTCAAGAATTCTGTCTTGACATCCATTTGATATACTTTATATCCTCTTTAGAGTGCCATGTCAAGGAAAATCCTGATTGACTACAGTCTAGCCACTTGTGCAAAGTTTTCTTCGACATCAATGCCTTTAATCTCAGAGTATCCTTTACATACCAGTTATGTCGTGTTTCTGATGACACTTCCATGCTCATCAAACTTATTTTTGATGATCCATTTGGTACCAATCACATTGTGACCATCGGGTCTCTAGACAAGATCCCTTGTCTGATTCTTGTCAATATGGTCTAATTCATCATTCATGGCATTCACCCAAGATTCATCATTTGTAGCTTCTTCGAATGAGGATGGCTCTACAACTGACAGAAATGCAGATTGCGTGTTATTCCTCATCCTTCTTGTTTGAGTGGGTTCACTCCTATCCCTAATTATGTTGGATGGATTAATCTCAGCTCATAGATTTCTCCTACGAGGTTCAGTTGCATTCTCTTAAGCCATAGTTTCTTCTTCAAATTCTTCTTCTGAGTGAACATCCTAATGTGACTGCTGAGTGTTTTTTACAACTTCCTCTATTTCTGCATTTGAATTTTCCTCATGTTCATTTTCTTCCTGACTTTCTATCACATAAGCATATGACGTCCTTGAAGCATTTGTGGTTTTCTCTTCAATTATCTTAACATCACTGCTTTCCACATTCCTTTCTAAATGCTTGTTGAAACATTTTTAGGCTTTGATATTCATAGATTAACGAAGGAAAATTCCTTCATCTGCATTGTCGCCATACTTCCCTTGATTTCCTTCTTTCTTCCTGATGAAGCATTTAATTCCAAAGAAACGAAAGTATTTTAAAGAGGGCTTCCCTCCATGCCATAATTCATATGGTGTTTTTGTCTCACCCATATAAAGTCCTATTCGATTTTGAATGTATACTGCAGCTTGAACAACCTCTTTCAATTAATGTCGTGGAATACGACTCTCAATCAGCATAGTTCATGCCATGTTGTTCACCAATCGATTCATACATTCAACAACTCCATTTTGTTGTGGAGTTCTCACAGCAGCTACCTCATGATGTATCCCAAGCTTCTCCAGATAATTTTCAAATTCAATAGATGTGTATTCTCCTCCATTGTCAGATCGTAAAACATTGATTGTTCATCCAGTATCATTCTCGGCGATTCGCCGATATGTTTTCATGCAGTCAAGGACTTGTCGTTTTCTGTGGATGACCATCACACAGGCCATTCTACTGTAATCATCTATGAAAAGGACAAAGTACCTTTCTCCATGAGTTCCAGTAAAATTTATTGGCCCACATGCATCTGTATGAATCAGATCAAGAAGGTGAGATGCCCTTTTCTTCTTTGGTCGATATGAACTGCAGACCAGCTTCCCTCGAATGCAAGCATCACAATATTTTTCACGCTCACGCTTCAGGTTGGGAATTTCCATGACAATTATCAATTTTGATATTTTCTCCATGTCTTGTTGATTTATGTGTCCCAGTCTCTGATGCCACAAATTGTTTTCTTCTTCAACAGTCATGTAACAGACATTTTCTTCACTATCAACCTGATACAAGTTGCCTTCAGTTCTGCATCCCTTCATTAGTGAATTTCCTGTATTTACCTTGATAGTGCATCCTTTCAAATTAAAAGTAACTATAAGTCTCGAGTCTCCGAGTTGACTCACGTTGAGGAGATTATGACGTAGGCCATCTACGTAAAGGACTTCAGTCTTCTTTAGTTCTCCGTTAGCGAATTCTGTACTTCCACTCCCTTTTATTTTTAGAGATCCATCATTACCAAATCATACTGTACCTTCAAACTTCATTTTGATATCCATTAACAGGCCGTCATTACCAGTCATATGAGATGGACAACCGCTATCCAGTATCCAGGTACTGTTGTTCTTTATAGCTTTGAGGGACACCTCTGCAAGGTTGGATTTATCAATCTTCTTCCTTTCCTTCCATGAGACATTGGATTCAGTATATATTACTACTGTCCTTTAAATTATCTCTTCCGCATACACAGGTTCTTCATAGTTGAAATCTTCTTTGAGAGGAGAGAACCTATTTGAGAGAGCAACACTGTCTTGCGGTCGATACATGAGTTGTCTTGAACTTCGGTATGAGGTGTCCATGTCCCTTTCCTTCCTGCAATTAGTATCCTTATGAGAAAAGTTAGAACAATGATAACAATATCCATATAAATTGTCTCTTCTATAAGAATTAGGATATGAATTTGTTCTCCTTTGTTGAAATTCTATATCTTCTCCATTCAGATAGCTTCTTTCCTCTTCGCAATAAGACATGGTATGTCCTAGATAGCCACAGAACTGACACTTCATGAGAGGAAATTTATCATCACATGAATTTCTCCTCATACCTTTTTCCTTGGGAGAATAGTTAGATTGTCTGTCATTTCTGAATGTTTGATGATAATTATCAGTTCTCCTTTTAGTTTGGATTGAGGGATCCTTTTTCAGCACTTTATGCAACGTTTCAACATTTTCAACTTTCATCTTATCTTTCTATTGGATATTTTCAATTCCAGTAGTTGATGTCTCAGCTTCACAGCCAATTCCACACTTTCCCATGCAAGCGGGTCTTTGATCACTCAAGATTTTTCCAACCCCATCTGAACCACACATGGCTCTTGCCAGTAATTCTACATATGAGAATCTTCCAAACTATATTTTATTCCTTGATTCTTTTGGAATTGATTTAGTCTCAAGTTTACTCCTTAGAGTAACAACATCCTCCTCATGACCCTTAGTACTCTAGGATTTTTAATCTTGTCCATAGGTGAGTTCATTGATGACCTTTGCCTAATCTTCAATTCCCAGCTTCATATCCACTACATCATCATTGCTTTCAATTATTTTAGACTGTACCTTCACAAATTCTTCCTGTCATTCAATTTCAGCTTCATGTTGATCAACATATTTAGTTGATTCTTCTACAATTGATTTCAAATTATTTCAACTCTTACATTTATTCTTAATCTTATTAACCACATCCTTAAGTTGCATCTCTGGATTTACACAAGTTCTAAGTTGTTTTTCTCCACCAATATATTATGAATTTTCAACAGTGGACATCATGAAAGCATGGTTCCTAGTTTTGAATTCTTTTTCTTCTTTATCATGGAATTCATTATCATTGTCTTCCTCTTCACATAACAAACTCTTCCTTTGCATTTTCATTCAAAATTTGATGTCTCCCTTTTTGAAGAATCTTCTCTGAGGCTTCTCGAAGCATTAATCTTCACTATCTTCATCATTGATCTTTCTTGTGCACTGAGAGGCAATGTGCCCAAATTTTCCACAACGAAAACATGCGAGAGATAAATTCCCATTGAATTTCCCTTTTTCCCTTCTAGAACTTCTTTGCAATGAGAGAAAGAATTTATTTTTCTTCGTCATCTTCACCAATAATATCATTTGATATTTTCAGTTTATCCATGGCCTTGAATTCCATTTACTTGTTCACACGAGTCATAGCATCTTCTTGTTTGACTCTCATTTCATATGCTACAATGTTTCTCAGTAGATCATCCAGGGAATGTTTGGAAATAACTCTTTACTCAAGAGCTGACACCTTTGCATTGTACAGAGGTGGAAGTCTTCTTAATATTTTCTTTACAATATCAATGCCTTTTATTTCTTCTCCAAGACCCTGAATTGATCCAACCACTTCAGTAATTCGATTGAAGAATGAGTCTTCATTCTTGTCAAGATTCATCTTCAGATCATCAAACTGATTGTGCAGCACTTGTAGTTTCGCCCCCTTCACCTTGATATATCCTTCATAAATATTCTCATGTTTATCACACATGGATTTTTCTGAGGTGCAATTCATCACCTTTAGGTAGATCAGGTCAGAAAGGGCTGCATTGAGTGCATTGTGTGCTTTAGCATCTGCATCAAGAATTTTCCTGTCTGTTTCAGTCATAGCCAGGATTTTTGGATCAGTGACTTGTATTCCATGCACAGTAGAAAAGAGAACATCCATTCTAAGAGATATAAGATGAGATCCCATTCTGTTCTTCCAGATCTGGAAATTACTTCCATCGAAGTGAGGGACTCCCCTTACATTGACTGAATTCTCCATGACTATAAAGGACAGATTCAACACCAGCAACCTTTACACTCTGATACCAATTGAAGGACCCAGGGACACCCTAATAGGGGAGTGGTGAATAAAGGTGACAACATTTTCTTTTAATGTGATGGATCTTGTTCCCACATTGGTAGGAACTAGTTGAACCTGTATAATGAATATGATCAGAAAGCAAACATTCACATGCACAGAGAAGACATAACACTTTTTACTTGGTTCACCATTAAGGCCTACGTCCAAGGATCATACGCTGACAAGCTGTCGGTCATACCAAATTCTACTAATCTTCACTAGTTGTGGATTACAAAGGTTCAGGCACAGTCACTTTGTCCTAGCCTCACTACCTTTACAAAGGTTGTGGGATAGCTCAATGCTTCCCTCTGGTCACACCGGTTGACTCCCCCTGGCTCACTGCCCTTGGTGAAGTCACACTCAGTTTATAGACGTGAAGGTCTCTTTATCATTGCATAATAATGCATCCTATGTTGTATGTAGATGCTCTATTGATGTCCAATTCTCACCAGAAGATGAATCTCACTTTGCGCTGAGGGCACCGGGCGATCTTCCAGCTTTCGTGTAGATTTAAGAGGACAGATCTAATTTAACAACCCTGGCACGCTTCTCCAAGCCAGGCGCGCAAGTTTCAATCCCGGCGCGCAAGTCACTTGAGCGGTAAAAATGTGGCGAGCAGGTCACACCAACCCACTTGCGCGACACTGCCTCTTTCGACTCTGAACTTGCGCGACGTTGCACCTTTAACTCCCCAACCGCCTTGGTCGCACAACCACCAACCGGCGCGCAGCCTCTACTTGCACGACTCAACTACTTGAGCGATGAGAGATCAAAAAATCTATAAGTCTTGAACTCTGTTGGAAATGAGGAGGGGGGTCATCTATTTATAGGAAAACTGGACCACTTGCATGGTAGCGCGCAAGTCTTCCCTCAGCGCACAGGTTCCGGCGCGCAAGTCTCTTCACGGCGCACAGGTCACATGCGCGACCAGCCCAAAACATGCGCGGCCCTTATCCCTTTTCCATTTTCGCATGTTCTGATCTTGAAAAACATGTGGCGTGCAAGTTTCCTCTCATTCAAGTAAACGGAGTACATGTCTCTTTTCCAAAAACACTTTTATCCATTTGTCAATTTTCAGGCCCAAAATTTGGCAAACACTAGGAAACGGTTCCACCTTTAATACTGTTGTCTGCTTGAACTGTATGATCTCTTTGCTAGTACAAATTCTGAACGTCCACTGAGGATTGACAAAAAACACAAACCATACGCCAAATCATGATTAGAAGTCCATGGTTCCAACAGGATTCAGAGCAGGCACATTCACCAAAGAAGAAGCTAAGAAGATTTTTTTATAAAGAGAGGGAGTGGGATTACAACTAGGAGTCACCTGTTATTGCACAAGAAGCCTAGTCGAATAGCACTGTAGAGGTGTAGAGATGATATCACGATGAAGAATATGTGAGGAGGAGTTCCAAATAGAGTCTTTGTATTTCCTAATACATACGGGTCATGTAATCTCTAAGGCTACAGGACGTATAAGGGTTCCCCCCTCATCCCTTGAAAGGGTGGTTATCAGAAATCATTAAAAAAAGAAGGCATTCACTCTATTCAGTAATTCATGTTATTTCTATTAATGGTTTATTTTTTGATTGAATGAATTTTATGAATCCAATTTCACATTCATGGGTAATGTGTTTATGAATCACTTTCCTCTTTCAAAAGTTATGTTCTTATGAAACCTGCATATGGTTATTGGGTATTCTTTGATTAAAAGATTATGAAACCTATCTCTTTTATACAGGTTTATTTATGATTACCTGGTTATCATAACAATTAATTTTAATGGTTTATGATTCTATATTTTATGATCTTGTGTCAAACGTATGTATAATCTCATTATAAGAGGGGTGTGCTAGTGAAAAAACAAGACTTAACACCATTTTTTTTTACAGTTTTAACATCTTTTTATCCAATGTTTATACAAGTGATGAAAGAAATAAGGTTTTACACATTGGTATTTTAAAAATCTAAAACTATAATTTAATGGGCTCCAGTTTAGGTGTTGGGTTATCTAAGAAACTGATGCCAAAAACCACTATGATTCCCATTTTTTGCGTAAATTTCTTCGATAAACCAATACCAAAAATGTGAACCACATTGTTATCAGTGTTGGTTTTTAAAATAATGAATGCTAAAAACGAATTGAATTTTTTAAAATGATTTATAATCTATTTTTATGGACACTAATGCTAAAAGATAAAATATATTTTTTAAAAATTTACAAATATTACACCCCATAGAATATCAAAATCCCTATAATAGAAAATAAGTATAAAGCCATCAAACAACATTTATGACTATCTAAAAATATATAAAAACATACATACATTTTAAAATTTAATCAAATATTTATCTATACCATTCTATTGTAAAGTAACATTTAAAAACACATACAAGAAATTTAAATCATGATCATTGATGGTCACAGTTGAAGCATTCATGTGATATAATTATTTGAAAAGTCATTTTATACAAATATAATTCATTTATGAAAACGTGTTTTTAGGTAAATGTAATTATATTAACAAAAAATAGAATACACATACCATAAATCGTAATCAGACTTAACAAATATATTGCAAAAAAAGATCGAAGATGGTTAAGTTCATCTTTCCTGTATGAATCAACATTATTGAACATATACATTAATGTTGAATGATATAAGAGTAAAAAACCGAATACTATGATGAAAAATATTAAATAATTAATATGAGAAGCGTAATAGAAATTAATAATTATCCCAGTCGTGACTATGTCATTCAAGAAATGTAGAACATACCATCCACAGTATACATTTTGTTATTGATAATGACATTGTAGTTAGTAAAACATTAACATGATAATTTAAAACAATATATATATATAAATATATATTTCAAAAATTCATTATAATATCTTATATAAATAATAATTGCATTTAGATTCACATAGTTCATTGCATTTGGCTTCTCTTTTGACAAGTCATCTTGGTTAAATTTTTTCCATGACATACATTTTCATATATTTATCAACTAGTAATAAACGTATAAAAATTCAAATTTAAAAATAAAAAGCTTTAAAAATAAACATACTTATCTAATATGGTGGAAACATATCTACGAACCCCATATACTAAAGATAAAAACTAATATAATTTGTTTTCAATTGGAAAAAATATTTCTAACATCCAATTCCCCCTATAATAAAAAAATTTCACATTTAATGACATTCTAAAGAACATTAATGAATAATTATGTTTTTATTCTAACTCTTAATGAAATGGAAATAACCAACAACCAAAATTTATAATTAATAACCTCTCACATATATATGCCTTCCACTTTTAAGTCGACAAATATAGCAAAACCATTGAAATGAATTAAGGATATATAAAACCATAAATGTCAATTTTTTAATTTTGGACAATAGGAATTTATAAATGTCAAATTAAAAAAGTAATACAGTTAGTCATGTTAAACCTTTTTTATTTAAAAATAAAAATCATAAATGTCAATTTACTTACATGGAAAACAACAACAAAATATTCATACTGAGCACTTTAAAATTAATTAGAACCTTGGTATCATTTCTAAATATTCTCAATGGATCACCACATCCACATATTTCAGACGACTTCCATAGCTCAAAGATGTTTTTGAAGGATGAATTAACCAGAGATAATATTTTTAGCCCATCAGAAATATCAGAAGTATCGAAAGATGTTTGTTTATGATTCTTTTTGTTTCTTGTTTGTCGTTTATTTGGATTTTATATATTCGTGTATTTTTTAAATGTCATAAATATTATAAATAATTAACATTTATATGTAATTAATTTTTAAAAAAATGCATACCACGAATGAAAAAATATGACGAATGCAATATGGACAATGTCAGAAATAACCCTTAAAATCCCAAACTCTGGTAGCCTCCAAGGTAGGGAATGGTAGGAAAGTATTAGGATCAACAATATCATATACAGGTAGTCTTTCCTAACCTATCATAATAGGATGGGATTATATATAATACCCTAATAAATTCATGAGTCTAAAATATACAATAAGTACATCAAGATCTCCTACATATAACACACACTATAATGTTTGGTCTAAGTGAGGAGGTGTAAGATCTGAGTAGGTGGGATGGGTAGGATACACAAAAAATGACTATCTCATCAATTGTTGTAACATATCCTATTTATGAACTACTTGAATTAAATCACCGATGGATTATTTCCTACCTTTTAGTCCAGATTTTAAGGATTTCATGTGAGGGTTCTTGATTGTTTAATTTTTTGACAAACAATATTCTGAATACTAACACCCACCTCATATCCCTTTATGCAGCATCAGGGGTCTAAAATTATTAATGTAGTGTCTATGATTTTTATCCCACCCTCAGGCATAAAATATCCCTACGTGTATTTCTCTTAATGTTCATCGAGAAATGAAAAATGTAAATGGAATATTAGTTTCGTTCTTTTAAAAATTACAAAAATTCATGAAAAATATTATATTCTTACATTCAATTCATTCAAATACTTCCTTATCATTATCTATAATATTATTTTAATTTTTTCTTCTCCAATATATTTTCCATTTCACATGGTTGGTAGGTGGAGATGGAGGAACAAGTTAGACCACATCAGAACTGCTAGTGAAGTAAGATCTTAGTGCTTCAAATTTTCCCTCAATCATTTTTTCTCCAATAAATGATACCCTCCATGTGATAGAGCTTGAGGGCATACATTTGGTTATTGGATGTCTTTATGATATTTCCTCAAGGCCTATTATATAATAAGTAAACTAATAAGTAATTTAGTACATATATAAGAAATTTTACAATATAATAGAATATAAATATCATACCTAAAACATTTAATAATATATGCTGGACGAAAATTGCATCCATGTATCTTCATCAAAAAATGGATACATGAAGCATAGATTTTCATTTTTTTCTATCAAAATAAATAAAATTTTAAACGTAGTTTTTAAATCCCTCTATCAAACTGCTGCTAAAGTAAGAAATTTTTTCTTAACATTTATTCTTTATTGAAAATTGAATGTCGTCAGTAATTTCATAACATTAATTTTAATTATTTTAATTATATCATATTAAAAAAAATGAGATAAAATAAATCAATTGAGATATTTTACATTTATAGTCATCCAAATATGTTCTATCACCACTTAGTCAATAGAGTCCATTCAGGATATAAAATTCTAATCCTAGAAAGACTCAACATGAAGATGTAGTTGATAAACTACATTTGATTTGGGTCAGTTTACTTATTATTATCATCCAAACTAATATGTAATCGCTTGTCTCCATGAGAAAGTGTCAGTTTTGGAAAACATTTAAGTCCATGTTTACCAACTTCAGAATTCAATTTCTGAATAATTAAATTAAAATACACTTCCACTTATGTCTCATCTGTAGACCTACAATTATTTTTTGTAAATAAAAAATTTTCTTTCATTAAATAATTATATTACACGATATTTTATAATATAAAGATAGAAAAATGCCTCAGTTGATTTTATTATATCTCTATATCTGTATATATTATTGTAACATGATAATGTAATGAAATTCGTGTGTACCAGAATATAACTAAACAAGTGAGTAATTAGAAAATAGTAAAACATAAATATGTAAGTAAAAAAAGTGTCACACATGTGTTTGTTTTTTAAAAATAAATATATTTTCACTATTAACAAAAAATTTCAATGTGCACTATTAAATATAAGAATTACTTTATTAAATATATAATCATTCAAAAAAATTTAATATCATAGTTTGAAAAGGTGTTCTATTATGAATAATGTAATCCAAAATATAATATTGTACATCAGGTTTTTCAATGAAAAAATGTTTAACCATAACCATAAAATATTAAAATTTACCACAAATAATGTTTTAAATAAGAATATATATATAATTAAATATTCAATAGTTATTAAATAATACATTTTTTCCACATGTAATTTTCAAAAGGAGAAATATAATATAATTAACTTCTATATTAATTAGGAGATCAATTTAGTATTTTCGCATACCAATTCAGCATAATCATTTCATACATCATGAAGTGTGACTGTGTTGTAGTCAATTTTGTCATTAAATCATGAAATCAATGAAGAGGTATCATATAAATCTATAACATCATCGTTTCATTCATCAACCAAAACGATTCTTTCCCTTTCAAAACAAAAAACCGCTAATAATTCGATGGATCAATCACATAAAATACATGTTCTGAATTTATGTCCATTAATAATAGTTCCTCGTTGCAATTAAATATTTTCAAATCATCAAATTTAAACCAATTATAATCATGTTTCACCTCACCACTACTTGAAACCAAATTACACTTAAACATGGTTACTCTAAATTAAATATATTAAATTTTCTATCTATCTTCACTAACTCCATAATATGGTGTTGATGCAGAAATTGGGTTCTAATCTTTTTCACTTAAAAATGATATTATTCCGTGGCGACCATTACAACAATATTTTCAATGGTACTATTATTATCTATATTAATTGTGTTAAATTTGTACACATGAATATCAAAACCAGACCATGTGATCACATTTAGAGATGGTCCCCTTTCGAACCATTTCAATTTTTCTAAGGCAGATATATCTCTGTTGACATTCTCCTCAAATTATGAAACAAATGTATATTTAAGCTCAATAAATAGACACTTTTAATATATTTTTAGATATAGTAACTTTAATTATATAGTATTTGATGGCATATATGATTGAACTACACGTGTGTTGTACAAATGTGTTAATTTTCCCTAATTACTTCATCATGAGGAATGAACTATATCATTAAGCTCTAAATCCCTCTACCATCACTATCAAATATCATATGTCAAGATAAAGGGAGATAATTATACTCCACTTCATTTAAATAATCATTAAAAAATTCAATCACAATTTGGATACATATTTTTGAACAATTGATGCCTCAGATTGATAAAGATTATTAACATATCACGTCAAAAATTTCATATATCTTTCAAAAGGATATATCAATCATAAATATAATGTACAACATTTTCTTATATCATGCACCATGTGAATAACCAGATGGACCATTAAGTCAAAAAAAATTCAGAAGGAAAAACATTTCTAGTTGACCAGGATTAAGATAAGAATCATACACTAACACATCCAAAAAAATTAGATCAACAAATTTTCAAAAGCTGGAATGAAAAAATTACATAACATGATGATAGTCACTCAAATAGTTATAGTAAATATATGACACAATGTGACATGTAGATGTTGTTTCATCAATTCATCAAAATAATTAGATTATATAACAATTAATTTACAATCCATTAATGACACTACATTCTTCACATTTTATGAATAAGCACTTCGTACATTAATACAATGAAGACACTAACAAAAATTCAACACCTCAATATTTTTTATTGTGTGAGAATCTAGAGGTAAATATGTTTTGTTTCCTTTCCTAAAGTGAGCTAACTGCAAACATACTCACACTGATGTCAGGAATAATCTAGCATGCAATCCATCTTTTGTCTTTCCTTTTATGTCTAATATAGTTCCAATCAGACCATCCCATAGGTTTCTCTCAATAGGTATGACATCGATGTTATGTTTTATATATAAAAGTATTAAATAAGTAGTTCAATAAAGATAGAATGTTTTTTCTGCATATTTGTTTGAACACCCTAACTTCTTTTCCTTATAAATGTAAAATGATTATTTTTCACTGTATCATAATATGATTCAACTAAAAATGGTCATTATCATTGATTTTATGGCGTTAAACCGTTAAATTATATTTTCAATTTATGATAAGTTTGATTAATTTTAAAAAAATCATTGATGTCCTATATACAATGTATTTCCTCCATTATGAAATTAATAATATGATGTCACTTATTCAAAAATTAGACATACTTTCTTGTCCAATGACACTGTGTGAAGATAATTTTCAATATGTCAGAAATTATTTTGTAATTAACATTATCATATCAAGCGAAATAAAATACTCTTTATTTTATGCATCGAAAAATTTAACATTTATATACAATAGAAGATTCAAATAATCAACTAGTGATGAAATATACACATCAATATCATTTCTCAGAAATTTTGGTCCTGAAATAATCCATCTCATCATAACATATTTTTTGTTCATACATATATATGGGGAAAAGTTGTAAAATAACAAAAAATAGAACACAAACTATGCTGGATACTTAGGCTCAGATATGGATTCATTCCTTCAAAACACAACCCCATTCTGAGGTTCCTCTCTATACTTCCAAAATTATGAAATTTTCTATCAAATATACTCCACTGTATTGAGTCAGAAAGGTGAAGTAAAATACAAATAGAGATGTTCTCATCTTAGTTTCAATATAACCTTTTTACGTCCATTGAATTTTCTAATTGCGGCTTTAAAAAATGAATAATTTGAAGGTACTAAATTTATTTAACATGATATTGGATTCGGTTAACTAAAAATCGGTCACAGTAGAATTATTAGTATAGTGTGAAATAATTGTTGATGATATGATTATAAGTTACAAAAAAAATATTTTTCATTAGGTAAGATGTCAGTACATGAGAATGAATCTACGTTGACGTTTTCTTCCTTCCTATATAATTACGTCCCACATGAAAGACAACTTGATAAATATTCTAATTCATTTCTATATAACAAAAATTCATTGAAAAAACCATTTATCTTTTTATACCCTAATCACATTGGGAATAATATTTTCTTTGCCTCATAATTGGAATAAGGAAGCCCATTTCTTCTATAAAGTAAATATTTTAAAAGCTCATGGAGGTTGGAAAAACATTTATCACTCAACCCTTTTCATTATTACAAGTTATCTATTCTTAAAACTATAGATAACACTATATATTTAATACATCTTGGGAATAATGGTTTCTCATAATTTCTATGAAATTGTTCAATATTTATCATTTACTTGATGGTTTCATCACCTAAATCATGAATTAATTCTTCAACGAGATCCTCTTCCACAATGTGAATGGTTTCATACACATTAGATGATGAGTTTCTAGTTATCCACCATTATGTATCCAATGTGTATAATTACATCTAAAAATATTGAAAACGAGATGATCCTTAATTTCTTTGGAGTTTAACTTTCTTATATTCAAAAACTTCAAACATGTACAGATAATAAAATATATGTTTTAAATTTTTTTTAGAAAATTCCAAGAAATAATAAACTCATTTTTCATATTCACTTGTGGTTGTGTGTAAATTTATCCAATTATGATCCATTCAAGACCTTATATCACAATATAATAGGTGAATTTATTAAAAAATATAAAAATATAAATAAAAATATATATAAATAAATTTTAAACCTAAACACATTTAATATAAATGTTTGGTATTCATCGTATGACTCTTTAGTCCATATGACCAACAATTTTCCAATTGATCCAAATAATTATAGACTTTTTGAAAAACCACACCACTATTGATATTCTATCCAAAATACTTTAGATACAATTAATATATAAACTCTCTCATAGTAGGGAAAAATTGTACTAAAATCAATCATTAACGGCAATATTAATTGTGCGAACTTATGGACATTTGTCTTATTAAAAATGATTATGAATTATATAATTCATTAACATAACCCATGAAATATCACAATTAAATATTTTTTTATTCAAAATAAAAAATGATTTAATATGATATTTATTATGAACACTCATATCACTATACGAACATGTCATGAAGATGTATATCAATATATTATATGAATACTAATATGATACATATAACCAATATATTACACATGGTTTCTGTTATATAACCCTTATATTGTGATATTCATGTCTATAAACTATAATTGTTAATATGGGAGAGTGTGGTTAACGTTTACTATGTTTTGGGGGATAGTAGAGAGGCACATGGGCTATACACGATTTGTCCAAACAGTGCAGAAAGCCTAGTAGAAACCACGGAAAGTTGAAGATTCCAAATAGTAGATTCATCATGGTGTGCACACGGTAAGGGAGACTATGTGAAGAGGCAATTATAGGGGTTCCTTGAGGTAGTAACTAACACACATTTTGTACATAGTATTTCTAACCACGTGAACAAAAAGTGTGTGGGGTTAATTTGATATCCCAAAAAACAGGATCTCACACGTTTTTCCTCTAAAAATCACTTTTTTTCTTATAAGACACCCTATCTTGGTATTTATCTTCATAGAAGGTTGTATAACCACTAAAAATTTATTTTATGTGCATCTGTATTCTTAACATGCTTATTCGAAGCTGGATACTTGTTTTATGTGATCGTTCTTTATCGTTCTTGATCAATTTCGTATATTTCCTTAGATATACATCTCCACTTTTCTTTGTTTATTTAACCTAGGTCTTCTATGGGTAAATATAAGATTATATATTCAAAATAATTTTATATTTTGTCTTTATCATGATAGGATAAGAGATCAAAGATGGTTTTGTGGAGAATCGACCAGGTTTCTTGAGGTTTCTTCATATGTTTTTCAATTTTCATCAAAACAGATGTGGAAGGTGGAATCAATCTTGACACATCATAGAATATATTATTGTAATGATTTAAAATTTAATATCTTGGGTGTAATTGATTTTGAATTTTATTCTTAGAAGTTTTGGGAAACCCTATTAATTGATGGTTTGTTAAATTGTGGAAATCTGGTAAATATTTTCCCTCGAATAAAGTGATTTGATTATTGACTTTAAAATGTTGTTTTAAAAAAAGGGGATTTATATGGGAATAATTGTAATTTTATTTTATTAAAGTGTATTTAATGAAATTAATGGTTTCTTTAAAATGGAATGGTTGATTGGAATTGGTTTTTTTAATAATTTTCAACAAAAGTACAATTTTATTGAAATTGAATGAAATAGGTTATTTGAATGGTTTAAAATATATGGGTTTGGTGAGTTCTTGTTAAACATTCCCCAAAATAAATTAATGTACCATTTGGGTACAAGTGTAACGACCATATATTGGGGGCATGATTCATTGGGACATATGGTAACTTGACAAGAGACTGCTCATGAGGATGGAATTATCAAATGTATCATCCATGGGTGTGTGTGTTGTGAACAGTGGAATGGGTATGAAAAAAGGATTTTGAGAAATATCATTATTGATTTGTTTGATTATATTTATGGATTTACTAGTTTCTATAAAATTATTTAAATAAAAAATTTTCACTTTTGGTTTTAAATGTTTTGAATATTATTCATATTTATTTATAAACTATTTGGGGAAATAGATTATGTAAATTTTTTTATATAAATGTTGATAACCTCTCTTTTCTAGTGGAATGAGTTGGAATGTCATTGGAAAAAATTATATGTTTTATACTCACCCTTGATTTGGAAATTTTTTAATTTTCGAAATACTATCTTCTAGGACATGGGAAATGGAAAAGTATCACATATATTTCAAACCAACTCATGATACATGGGTTGTTTGGTAATTAGTGTATGGATCTAGTGGATCATGGAGTCTTGTTGTCATATTTGTGTTGATTAATTACCATTTTTTTACATTGATAGTAGATTTATCTTCTTATATAGTACAATTTGGTGTGGGTTTGTTATGAGTAAAGTGGTTGAGTTGTATTTCATGTATTAATGTATCATATTGTGAGTTGTTTGGTTATGGTTTTTGGCTAATGGTTTTATTTTCTAAAGGTAAAATCTTCCCCCACTTTTATCTAATTCCCTTAAACATTTAATTCCATACTTTGGCCTCATGGGGAAGTCTCTCAAGGCCTATTAATGATTGATTTAATTTTAAAGAAAATGGTAATATGTGGGACCTTAAAAATGGTATCAACATCTTCAGTTATTTCATAACAAGCGGTCATAGGTTTTCAGGGACTTGGTCTTGAAATTCATTCTTTTCTATTCCTTGGGTTGTGTTCATATAATAAATTATTATTTCTGGGACATTAAATATTGGGCAAAAAAAGATAACATTTTTTGGTTGAACTTCCTGATATCACAGATTTGAGTACATAACATCTTTAGAGACGCTTATATGATTATAAAATCTCATTTTCATGGGTTTATCAAATCTGATGAACATGAAACAAATTGTAGAAAAATAACTTCCTAGTAGGATTTTAGATTTCATAGGAATCATGATTTATGATCTCATGAAAAGGTGAATATTTTTTAAAAAATGATGCATTTTTTAAAATGAACTTTTTTCAAAATGGTACGGTTGATGTATCTTAAAAATGATTTGATTTTCAAAAAGAATAATGAGATTTTTGAAGAATTGTTGAATGTGGAAAAATATATTTTTGAAAAATAATGTATCGATAGTTGATTTTATAGAATTTGAAATTATAATACATCTATTAATAGAGTTTGAGACTTGTAATGTTTTATGTTGCTTTAGGAAATAGAACATGATAGACATCGTGGAAAGAAAAATGATGAACGTGCATAAAATATTTTTTTACTTGATCCACATGTAAACCAATAACTGTTTCAGAGTATCATTCAAGTATTCCAAGCTACGGATACAAAAAAATCGGATGGATGAGCCCAGGTAGGTGGATCATTATATCATGTTCTATTAGTAGAATCCAACCTTCTTCTGAGGTTATTCTGAACCCAAAATGGTAGAGGAGTGGCTGGATAGGATGAATCATATCTTTTATTTCATCAATACACAATAAGAGCATAAAGTCAATCTAGTGACTTATATTCTCAAGGGTCTAGCATGGCATTGATGGGATCTAGGAATGCTGGATAAACTAGATCAAGGACTTAATTGAGAATATTTATAGGAATTATTTAACTAAAAATTATATGCTCACACGTTCTTCTAGGGAAATATATATTTCTTCATTCTAAACAATTTATATATATCTTTCACAGAATATGTGGTTAAATTAATGCATTTAGATCGATTTTTACCAGAGGTTTTGGCTAGTGCGTCTTTGAAGGAAGACATTTTTGAATCATGGATGAGGTAGGAGATTCACTCGATGATTATGGGGCTCTACATAACAGACTACATAGAGATAGCGAATAGAGAAAGAGTGGATGAACGTGACATCTCAGGATATGTCGGAGGAGTAATTATAATGATACATATATGAAATGGTGGTAACTCTATGTCTGAGACCATGAATAAGAAAGACACATATTTTCATGGTGGATGTATGAATCAAAATCAGAAGGATTGATCAATGAACCTTCTTCCATGACAAGAGAGGAAGGAGGTCTATTTACATAGTTGTTCACTTGAAAACATAAATATTGAGTGTAAAAAACATCCTAGATGATGCCATAAGTGCTATGAGATGGGGCATCTTTTTCACTATTATCATAGTTCTCTGAGTTCAGGTGCTCGAGACACTTCTCTGGTGTCGCAATCATTGTAACGACCCAATCTTTTTGAATAGTATATTAACTTAATCTTATTGATTTAATAAGATGTTAATGGTTAATGCAGAAAGAGGAGTCGATGGCTTCATCCAGTAGACTCAACCCTTACGAAGCCCACTTATCAGAGCTTGGGAAGGAGGTAGCATCTGTGGGCTTCGCTTTGGACCAAGCCCAAGCCGAACTCCAGCGTTTCAAGATTGAACGAAAACGCTTGCAGGAAAAGTTTAAGTTAGTGGAGATTGCTACTAGGGCAATGTTATCTGAGCCTCCCTCAGATTCTCTCACCATAGCACACCTTACACTTAGGTCTTATGCCGGTGTTATAAGGGGCTATGTGTTGAGACCCTAGCTTCCTTGTGTAATCCTTTCGGGTGAATAAATTGAGATTTCTTCCTTTAGTGATGTTTGTGAAATTTCAAATGTCTAGATAATTTTAGAATGTATTTTGAAAAAGGGATATTTTAAAATATTTATGTAAACCCTAAATAACTAATGATGTGAAATGATTTTAAAAAAATGGTCTTCTACAAAAGTGTTCATTAAGGATTTTGGAGTCTAATAAGATTAACTTAATTTTTGATGAATAGTAAATTATGAATAGTGATTTATGCTTAGGATTAGTAATGTGACCAAATGGATTAATAATCTCACTTAAAGAAAATTTTAAAATAATCTAGGCACCTTGATTAAGTAATGTGATTCAATAAAATGGTTAAATAACGGTTTCATAAATTATTATTCAAGTATTAGTTTTTTCAGATGAATAGTGTTTTTTAATTAAAAATTTAATTAAAAATAATTAGAAAATTATTTTTATAAAAATGACCTTATTTTTGAACTCAGATCATCGATATTATGTTATGGTAATTTTTGGGGATTTTTCTGAAAAAAATGAATTTTCGATGAATACTGTTTTTATTTAAAAATTAAATTAAAAATATTTAGAAAATTATTTTAATAAAATGGATTTCATTTTTGAAATCATAGCATTGATATTTGGTTAAGGTGAAATTTTGGGATTTTTCTGAGAAAGATGAATTTTCAGTGAATAGTAAAAAATACAGTTTTAGGGTTTCGGTATGTTTAATGACATCATAATGATTTCATGATGATGTCATGAGATCTTTTGAGGGTTGGCCGGCAAAGGGTGATGAATTATTGTTTTGGGGGCCCCATGTGGCCTAACTCCATGATAAATGGCAAGGGAGAGCACATGGGTTTGAGAAAAGCACATGTGAGGTGTCCCTTGGCCATTAATGCTTTGTCCCCTCACTTTCCCTATAAAACCCCACCCTTTACTCCTTTAGTTTTCACTCCCAACTCTCCCCCAACGAAGTTCTGGTCTTCTTACCTTCCAAAGAGTCCTCCCAAGGTGCCCCCAAGCCCTCAAGGTCCAATCCTTTGAGTTTCAAGAGTCACGTTTTAAGGTAAGGGATCCGACCTCTCTCTTTCTTTTCAAGTAATCTCTTTTATGTCATTTCTTTTATACTCCATGTTCTTATGTGGGTGGATGTTCTTTTATATTCATCCTACTGCCTATTTCATGTTCATATTATGAGAGATCCCCCCTTGCTATCATCAATTCATTTTAAGAAAGTTTAAGTGGCGTCGTTAGGCTGCTGAATTTGTAAAGGATTCTTTCACCCTTCTCATTTTTGAAGTTCGATTTTCATGTCAAGTCTTTCAAGTTCCTTTTTATTATGTTGGGGTATGATCTCTATATCTATCATACTGATCTCTTATGATAATATGATGAGGTACCCTATTTGATCTTGTCAAATCATTTTCTTTTGAAGTTAAGTGACGCCGTAAGGCTGCCGAATTTTCATAAGAGAAATCTAATCTTTTTTCCTTCCATGTTTTTCATTTTAAATGGCATGTCCTTAAAATTTCATTACCATGTCCATATTTCCTTCTTATTCTTTCACCCTACTGTTTTATGGATCATTTATGAGTGGGTGACCCATGTCCCCTCTCATTTTAATGTTTTCTAAAACCCCGAAACTTAGCCGTTATGCTGCAGAATTTTCCCCTCAAAATGCCTCTCTCTTTTCTCAAAAATTATTTTATGTTACAATGTGAATACTCAAAGCTCTTATTTATACAATGGTATTCACATATATATCAAAATTTTCCATTTTAAATTCTGGGATTTACATACATGAGACCCACTTTCCCTTTCTGTGGGTTTAAAGTGACATAAAGATCATGTCTTTAAAGAAGTTTCTAAAACGTTATGAATATGAAATGAAACCCATTTATTTTATGCTATGTGGGTTATTTATGAAATTTTTGATGATGATATATGTGGCTCACATGATAATAAAGGAAAATTTAAGGGTGCGCCCTGATAGCGCTCCAATGCATTGGGTAATGATGTAACCACTAGAGATTACAATTTACATGATACCTTGGTGAATAACCTTGGTAATTTTCAAATGACACCTTGGGGATGGACCTTGGTGATATGTTCATGATTGTCTATGTTAAATGATGTAGCCACATCTTCAAGTTACGAAAAATGTTATTTTTATTATTAAATGCCTCATGATTTCTTTCTCATGCCTTAAAGTTCTTTTCATGTCCTTATTGAAGTATCTGAAGTTCACATGTAAAATGTTCCTCTTGTTTCCCTTACTGGGCCTTCTGCTCACCCTTTCTTTTGATGTATGTCCCCAAGTTATGAGATGCAGTAATGAACCTAGAATGAACTTAAGGAGACGCCTTTCAAGTGTTTAAGAAGAATGTTTTATGTTGTTTTCATGTATTATGTTCCTGGTTTCCAAGACACTAAACCTTAACGATCCTCAGTTTTGTTTAATGTAATGAAAGTTTATGTTATAAAATGGTGGGATGCTACAGTTGGTATCAAAGGATGGTTTAGTTATTTGTGGAAACTAGGATATAAAAACTTTAGGAAGAACCCTATAGAAAAGTTTAAATTTAGGAAAACTTCCTGGTATTTTGGTAAGTATTGAGTAAGTGGTTTATCAAACAAATACATCCTTGTCTGGATACGAGCAGGTAGAGGCGGCTCTGGCACAGATGTACATAGGGGTAAAACCCGAAAACAACGCTTTGAGCTAGACTCGAACAGGAACTGGTGCATGATAACGGGGCTTTCTTCACTCTTGGTTACGACACTCTCGGGGGATATGTTTGGTTAATCACAAGCTTTTTATGAATCATTACGAAGGAATTATAGAGAAGTATAATTGTCTAAGCATGAAGTCTTAGTTAAAAGATTCATAAATGAAATAAGTTTCTCACTAAGGTTTTTTTTCTTTTAGAAAATGGCGGGCAATAGGAGGAACCGTGCCGATGGTAACTGCAATGCACCATGTGCTGACGGCCCTCCGATGGAAGCCGGAATGGAAACATTCATGCGAATGATGAACCAACTGACTCAAGTTTTGAGTAATAACTTGAATCAAGCTGAGAGGCCGACCTCACCACGAAGGGAACAACTTTCTGTTGAGTCCTTCATGCGTCAACGACCGCCAACATTCAGTGGATCTACTGACCCATTGGTTGCGGAACAATGGATAAGCTCCATTGAAAAGATCTTTTCTGTACTTCATTGTTCGGAACAAGAAAAAGTCACCCTTGTTGTTTACCGCCTAGAGGGAGAAGCTTATCAGTGGTGGTCACTGATCAAAAACATGAAGCCACGAGGAGAGATGGAAGCTATGGAGTGGGAAGAATTTCGGGGGATTTTCTTTAACAAGTATTTCCCTCGTTCCATGAGAACGAAAATGGAGAAAGAGTTTCTTGAGATGATGCAGAAGGAGAACGAATCTGTCGGAAGCTATGAGATGAATTTCACAAGGCTTTCCCGTTATACCTCAAGCTTTGTCATGGACCCTAATGGGAAGGTTGATAGATTCTTTGATGGACTACGACCTCATCTGCGGAAGAATCTAGCCAACAGGGACTACGATAGCTATGAAGAAATTGTTCGAAGTGCTATGAAAGTTGAACTAGAGTTTGGGGAGACACAATGGTCTCACAAATCTAATGAGAAGAAGAGAACTCTAGAACCAAGCCTGGGAAGACGTTTTGATCAGGAAAGAGGTGGAAAGCATATGCAACATGCCACATGCAATAAATATGGGAAGAAGCATCCGGGGAACTGCTTGATCCGAAGTGGCAAGTGCTATAGGTGTGGAAAAGAAGGCCATATTTCTCGGAATTGTCGTGGTGATGTGAAGCCTCAACTTCCCAACACTAACGACAGAGGAAAGATGGTTCTGGCCCTACCCAAAGTCACATGCTTCAAGTGTGGACAGCTTGGGAACTTTGCTAATCAATGTCCAAATCTGAGGGTGGTGGAGGGGAATCACCATCAACCTCAGCAGATGCCAAGGGAGCAAGGTCGTGCTTTCGCTATCACAACAACTGAAGTTGAAGTTCCGAACGATGTGGTAGCGGGTACTCTTGTTGTCCTCTCAAAACTAGCAAGTGCTTTATTTGATTCTGGTTCTACGCATTCCTTTATTTCTTCCAAGTTTGCAAAGAATATAGAATCAATCCCTGAATTGCTTGAGGTAGAGTTGTCAGTCAAGACTCCAAGTGGGATTATCCATGCATCAACAGTGTTTAGAGACTCTAGTGTTTACTTTGGTGAGCACAATCTTATCGCAAATCTAGTAGTCATTCCCATGATGGAATTTGACATTATACTAGGGATGGACTGGATCTTAATGTATAATGCTAAGATCAAATGCAGAAGTAAGGAAATATCAGTAGTCTTGAATGAACGACCTACAGTTATCTTCCGAGGAGAGATATCCCAAACTGATCCCTATCTAGAAGCACCTCCTATAGCTTTCTTTATGGAGTTAATCGGTGATGAGGAAGAAGGGAAAGGGAGCATACAAATTGAAGATGTTCCGATTGTTCAGGAATACATGGATGTATTTCGTGAGGAGTTACCAGGACCTCCCCCAGAAAGAGAGGTAGAGTTCTCCATTGAACTCGTGCCTAGGTCTCAACCGATATCAAAGACTCCGTATAGAATGGAAAATGTGGAGCTACAGGAGCTAAAGAAACAACTCCAAGACTTGTTGGATAAGGGGTTTATCCGACCGAGTGTGTCTCCTTGGGGAGCACCAGTTCTCTTTGTGAAGAAGAAGGATGGATCAATGCGGCTGTGCATTGATTATAGAGAACTGAACAGGATCACAGTGAAGAACAGATATCCTCTTCCAAGAATTGATGATTTATTTGACCAACTTCGTGGGGCTCAATTCTTCTCTAAGATTGACCTTCGATCTGGTTATCATCAACTGAGAGTGAAGAAGGAAGATATTCCAAAGAGTGCCTTCCGATCAAGATATGGGCATTATGAGTTTACTGTTATGCCCTTCGTCTTGACTAATGCTCCTGCTATTTTCATGGATTTGATGAATAGAGTCTTTAAGGACTACCTTGATAACTTTGTGGTAGTTTTTATTGATGATATTTTGATATAGTCAAAAAGTCGTGAGGAGCATGAAGATCATCTAAGGGTTATATTGAAAACTCTGCAGAAGGAGAGGCTCTTTGGGAAGTTCAGCAAGTGTGAGTATTGGTTACAACATGTGGCTTTCTTGGGGCACATCGTAACCCATGAAGGAATCTCGGTTGACCCTGCAAAGACAATGGTTGTGGAGGAGTGGCCTCAACCCACAACAGTAACTGAGATTCGAAGTTTCCCTAGTTTAGCGGGATATTATAGGAGGTTTGTGAAAAACTTTTCACGGCTTTCTAATCCACTAACCAAGTTGACTCGAAAAGGGGTTAAGTTCATCTAGACAAAGGAATGCGAGGAAAGTTTCCAAGAGCTGAAGAAGAGATTGGTTACTGCACCTGTGTTAACACTACCCTCTATCGGAGAAGGATTCGTTATTTTTAGTGATGCATCTCTGAAAGGGCTTGGGTGCGTCCTCATGCAAAATGACAAGTTAATTGCTTATGCATCTCGACAGTTGAAGATTCATGAGCAGAATTATCCTACACATGATCTAGAGTTGGCGGCAGTTGTTTTTTCTCTAAAGATATGGAGGCACTATCTTTATGGGGAGAAATGTGATATATACACTGACCACCAAAGTCTAAAGTATATTTTCACACAGAAAGAATTGAACATGAGACAAAGGAGATGGTTGGAGCTTATTAAAGACTATGATTTTTCAATACACTATCACCCTGGAAGAGCAAACAAAGTCACGGATGCATTAAGCAGGAAAGATCCTGTTGTTCTGGCAACAGTGAGGATCTTAGGAGATCCCTTGATTAAAGATCTAGTAAAGCTGGACATGGGAATTATAAGGAAAGGGACATCATCAACCATATCCCAAATGATTTCTCAACCTTAATTACTAGAGAAGATCAAGAAGGCTAAAAAAGAAGATCATTTGCTGCAGGAGAAGTTCGAGGCTGTAAAGGATGGGAAGTTCCCTGATTTCAATATTGATCAAGAAGGTGTATTGAAATTTCGTACAAGACTATGTGTTCCATCTATTCCGGAGATAAAGAAAGAACTGATGGATGAAGCTCATAGCTCTACTTTCTCTATACATCCGGGAAGCACTAAGATGTATAGAGACCTTCGTGATCATTATTAGTGGGATAACATGAAGAGGGAGATTGCCGATTACACTACAAGGTGCCTGGTGTGTCAGCAAGTAAAGGCAGAAAGACAACTTCCTAAGGGGGTATTACAACCTCTACCCATACCAGTATGGAAGTGGGATAATATCACTATGTACTTTGTAACTAGTCTCCCGAAAACATCCAAAGGAAACAATGCGATATGGGTTATTGTGGACCGTCTCACCAAGACAGCCCATTTTATCTCTATTCGGGAATATTTCACTCTGGATCAGCTTGCCAAGATATACGTGAAGGAAGTGGTAAGGCTGCATGGGGTACCACTATCCATCGTATCTGATCGTGACCCAAGATTCACATCAAAATTCTGGAGAAGTCTTCAGCATGCTCTGAATACTGAATTGAATTTTAGTATGGCCTATCATCCTCAAACTGATGGCCAATCTGAAAGGACTATTCAGACACTCGAAGAAATGTTGAGATTATGCTCAATTGAATTTAAAGGTGGATGGGATGAACACCTCCCATTAGTGGAGTTCTCCTATAACAACAGTTTCCATGCGAGTATTCAGATAGCACCCTATGAAGCTCTGTATGGAAAGCGGTGTAGAACTCCTACTTGTTGGGATGAAACTGGTGAGAGGAAGCTTCTTGGGCCTGATCTTGTGCAAGAAATGACAGAACAAGTTCATGCCATCCAACAACACATAAAGGCTGCTCAGAGTCGGCAGAAGAGCTATGCTGACAATCGTCGAAGGGACTTGGAGTTTGGTGTTGGTGACAAAGTCTTCCTTCGAATTTCTCCATGGAAGAGAGTCATGCGGTTTGGGAAGAAAGGGAAGCTCAGCCCTAGGTACATTGGCCCCTATGAAATCCTTGATCGCATTGGAGCAGTGGCCGATCGTCTAGCACTTCCACCGAACCTAGCTCAAGTTCACGACGTCTTCCATGTATCTCTCTTGAGGAAGTACATACACGACCCTTCGCATGTACTGAACCCAGAGGTGGTACAACTTAAACATGACCTCTCTTATGAGGAGCAACCAGTGGAGATCTTGGACCATAGAGACAAGGCCCTACGAAACAAGACTACCCACCTTCTGAAGGTGTTGTGGAGGAATCATAAATATGAAGAAGCGACTTGGGAGCCTGAGGAAACATTGAATCAAAAGTACCCTCACCTTTTCGACTGGGCCGCATGTATAAATTTTGGGGACGAAATTTCTTAAGGGGGGAAGAATGTAACGACCCAATCTTTTTGAATAGTATATTAACTTACTCTTATTGATTTAATAAGATGTTAATGGTTAATGCAGAAAGAGGAGTCGATGGCTTCATCCAGTAGACTCAACCCTTACAAAGCCCACTTATCAAAGCTTGGGAAGGAGGTAGCATCTGTGGGCTTCGCTTTGGACCAAGCCCAAGCCGAACTCCAGCGTGTCAAGATTGAACGAAAACGCTTGCAGGAGAAGTTCAAGTTAGTGGAGATTGCTACTAGGGCAATGTTATCTGATCCTCCCTCAGATTCTCTCACCATAGCACAACTTACACTTAGGTCTTATGCCGGTGTTATAAGGGGCTATGTGTTGAGACCCTAGCTTCCTTGTGTAATCCTTTCGGGTGAATAAATTGAGATTTCTTCCTTTAGTGATGTTTGTGAAATTTCAAATGTCTAGATAATTTTAGAATGTATTTTGAAAAAGGGATATTTTAAAATATTTATGTAAACCCTAAATAACTAATGATGTGAAATGATTTTCAAAAAATGGTCTTCTACAAAAGTGTTCAGTAAGGAATTTGGAGTCTAATAAGATTAAATTAATTTTTGATGAATAGTAAATTATGAGTAGTGATTTACGCTTAGGATTAGTAATGTGACCAAATGGATTAGTAATCTCACTTAAAGAAAGTTTTAAAATAATCTAGGCACCTTGATTAAGTAATGTGATTCAATAAAATGGTAAAATAACGGTTTCATAAATTATTATTCAAGTATTAGTTTTTTTGGATGAATAGTGTTTTTTAATTAAAAATTTAATTAAAAATAATTAGAAAATTATTTTTATAAAAATGACCTTATTTTTGAACTCAGAGCATCGATATTATGTTATGGTAATTTTTGGGGATTTTTCTGAAAAAAATGAATTTTCGATGAATAGTGTTTTTATTTAAAAATTAAATTAAAAATATTTAGAAAATTATTTTTATAAAATGGATTTCATTTTTGAAATCATAGCATTGATATTTGGTTAAGGTGAAATTTTGGGATTTTTCTGAGAAAGATGAATTTTCAGTGAATAGTAAAAAATACAGTTTTAGGGTTTCAGTATGTTTAATGACATCATAATGATTTCATGATGATTTCATGAGCTCTTTTGAGGGTTGGCCGGCCAAGGGTGATGAATTATTGTTTTGGAGGCCCCATGTGGCCTAACTCCATGATAAATGGCAAGGGAGAGCACATGGGTTTGAGAAAAGCACATGTGAGGTGTCCCTTGGCCATTAATGCTTTGTCCCCTCACTTTCCCTACAAATACCCACCCTTTCCTCCTTTTGTTTTCACTCCCAACTCTCCCCCAACGAAGTTCTGGTCTTATTACATTCCAAAGAGTCCTCCCAAGGTGCCCCCAAGCCCTTAAGGTCCAATCCTTTGAGTTTCAAGAGTCACGTTTTAAGGTAAGGGATCCGACCTCTCTCTTTCTTTTCAACTAATCTCTATTATGTCATTTCTTTTATACTCCATGTTCTTATGTGGGAGGATGTTCTTTTATATTCATCCTACTGCCTATTTCATGTTCATATGATGAGAGATCCCCCCTTGCTCTCATCAATTCGTTTTAAGAATGTTTAAGTGGCGCCATTAGGCTGCCGAATTTTTAAGGGATTCTTTCACCCTTCTCATTTTTCAAGTTCGATTTTCATGTCAAGTATTTCAAGTTCCTTTTTATTATGTTGGGTTATGATCTCTATATCTATCATACTGATCTCTTATGATCATATGATGAGTGACCCTATTTGATCTTGTCAAATCATTTTCTTTTGAAGTTAAGTGACGTCGTAAGGCTGCCGAATTTTCATAAGAGAAATATAATCTTTTTTCCTTCCATGTTTTTCATTTCAAATGGTATGTCCCTAAAATTTCATTACCATGTCTATATGTCCTTATTATTCTTTCACCCTACTGTTTTATGGATCATTTATGAGTGGGTGACCCATGTCCCCTCTCATTTTAATGTTTTCTAAAACCCTGAAACTTAGCCGTTATGCTGCAGAATTTTCCCCTCAAAATGCCTATCTCTTTTCTCAAAAATTATTTTGTGTTACAAAGTGAATACTCAAAGCTCTTATTTCTACAAGGGTATTCACATATATATCAAAATATTCCATTTTAAATTCTGGGATTTACATACATGAGACCCACTTTCCCTTTCCGTGGGTTTAAAGTGACATAAAGATCATGTCTTTAAAGCAGTTTTTAAAACGTTATGAATATGAAATGAAACCCATTTATTTTATGCTATGTGGGTTATTTATGAAATGTTTGATGATGATATATGTGTCTCACATGATAATAAAGGCAATTTTAAGGGTGCGCCCTGATAGCGCTCCAATGCATTGGGTAATGATGTAACCACTAGAGATTACAATTTTCACGATACCTTGGTGAATAACCTTGGTAATTTTCAAATGACACCTTGGGGATGGACCTTGGTGATATGTTCATGATTTTCTATGTTAAATGATGTAGCCACATATTCAAGTTATGAAAAATGTTATTTTTATTATTAAATGCCTCATGATTTCTTTCTCATGCCTTAAAGTTCTTTTCATGTCCTTATTGAAGTATCTCAAGTTCACATGTAAAATGTTCCTCTTGTTTCCCTTACTGGGCCTTCTGCTCACCCTTTCTTTTGATGTATGTCCCCAGGTTATGAGATGCAGTAATGAACCTAGAATGAACTTAAGGAGACACCTTTCAAGTGTTTAAGAAGAATGTTTTATGTTTTTTTCATGTATTATGTTCCTGGTTTCCAAGACAATAAACCTTAACGATCCTCAGTTTTGTGTAATGTAATGAAAGTTTATGTTATAAAATGGAGGGATGCTATAATCATCTTATGCTTTGACAGGGTGAGGACAATAGACTTAGTCTCACACATAATGTAGGGCTATCAAAATAGATTTTAGGAACACTATGACTCCTCATAAAGGAAAATATCAGCAATGCAACATGTATCATTGTTCTGTGATAAAGGAGGTGTATTGGGAAAAGTATATTATTTTAGATGATTAGGCCGGACCATCTATTGTGATAGGTACAATTATTTTTTATTCTACCTTCATGAAAGTGCCGTAGGATACTGGTGCATGACATTCCTTAATTGATTTTCATCCTATTTATTTTCTATGTTTACACCATGATATGATGCCTTCTGTGTTAAAACTCGAAACCCCTCTTGGTGAAAGAGAATGTTGATCCTTTGTGTGTAGATCATGTTATATAATGACTGATGGAGTTATGATATAGTGGGATTTCACAGTTTTGGATATGGATGTATTTGGTGTAATCCTAGGTATGGATTTATTAACAATGTTCAAGGATCACATCGACAGTTATAAAAGATGCTTTAGTTTCACAATTGAGGATGGTGTTATGCATCTCCTTAAAGAAGAAAGGATTGTAAAGATAGGTGAACAAGTTTTTTTCACTACTAATGGGAAGAATCTCTTAATAGATGAATGTATTGACTTTGGTATCTTTTTTATATATCAAGGATAATATTTTTCCAGTAGTTGTGGATAAAGTTTCTGATGTGTTTTCTAAAACATTATCAGCGTTACAATCTTGAAGGGAAGTGGAGTATACGATGGATCTCATTCCATGGAGCAATAAAATATTCCTTTAGTGGTATAGGATGGAAGCAATAGATTTAAGAGAAAAAAAGTAGTTGTAATATCTGGAAGGAAATGGTTTCATTCGGCCATGTATGTCTCTGTGGGTAGCACCAGTCTTGTTCATGATGAAAGAATATTGAACTCTAAGGATGTGTGTGGATTATCACAATATTATCAAAGTAATGATAAAGAATTGGTATCCACATAAACACATTGATAATCTATTTTCTCATTTGGTATGAGGTCAGTGGTTCTCTAAAATTAACATGTGAACAAGATATCATAAATTGCGAGTTTGGAAAAAAGATATTCCAATGAAATCATCCAGAATCAGATATGACCAATTTGAATATATAGTCATGCCAATATTTCTTAAAAATACACTAGTGGTCTATTTGGAATTTATTAATCAGATATTTCTATGATATATGGATTACTTTATTGTGGTGTTTTTTGGATTTCATATTTTTGTATAGAAGAACAGTGGATCATCGTGAAAGACACTTGAACTGAGTGTTTGAAATCTTCAGTGTTCATTTTTTATGTTAAAAAATTGTCAAGGTTTAATTTTTTGTATACAAGGTGTATGTTTTCTCAACCATAAAATTTCTGAACAAGGTGTCTCTTCTTATCCATAGAATATAAAAGTTGTTTTCTTTTAGTAAACTCCAATGTATTCCATTCAGATAGGGAGTGGTCTGGGTCTAGCTAGTTATTATGGGTTCATTTTGTGTGCCTTAACATGACTATCCTCACGAATGATATCTTTGAAAAAGAATAATCATCCATTATAATTGAGTGAAGAATGTGATAAGTCATTTCAAGAGATGATTTTCATCTTACATCATCACCTATCATTGTTTTTCCAGAATCGGGATAGGGGTACGCAATGTAATGTGATGCTTCGTGATCTAGGTTAGGATGTGTACTCATGGAAGGAGATTATGTCATTGCTTATGATTAAATGCATTTGAGTGTGCATGAGAAAAATTAGCCAAAAATGATTTGGAGTTAGCTGTTGTTGTCCACTCTTTGAAGACCTAGCATTATTAACTATTTGTGAGAAATTTACATTGCTCATGGACCACAAATAATGAAACATATTTACCAAAATGGGATTAAAATCTGAGGGAAAGAATATGGATATAGTATCTCTAGATGTTTTACTTTAACATGATGTATACACTGGGTAATGGCAATGTGGTGGAAGATGCATTAAGTGTAAACTAATATCCGTAGTTAGCGAATGAAGATTCTGATGAGTGGTAGTTGATGTCTCTCTTATCAAACCGGCATGTGGAATGTGAATACCAAGGTTGGGATTCTGTTTTATTTTTATTTTCCATGGTTCATGATTTGGTAAAGAGGATTATAGATGCACATATATCTGATGAAGAATTCTTGGTTCTGAGTTCAAAACTCGATGGAGGAAAGACCATTGAGGGCTATAAAATTAATGGAAGTTTAGTGTTAAGGTTAAGTGATAGGATATTTGTTCTTATGGAATGTATAAAAATATTCTTGATTACCACCAATGTAGATGGTCTAGAAATCCGGGTATAAAAATGATGTATAAGACATTAAAGGCACATTTTCAGTGAAGCATCTTGAAACAGAAAGTTGTTGAGTTCATTTCTAGGTACATAACCTGTCAGTAAGATAAGGCAGAAAATAAAAAAATATTGGGTATGTTTCCATATTTACTTATACTAGTGTTGAAATGGGAGTAGATGGCCATAAATTTTGTTATAGGTATCCCAAGAATGGTTCAGAAACATGATGTCATAAGTGTGATAGTGGATTGGCTCACAAAGTCACCCAATTTAATTTATATTACTGAAATTCATATAGTCGATTACATGTCCAAAATATATACAAAATAAGTATTAAAGATACATGGAATACCACTTTGGATAGTCTCAAATAGGGATTTTAGGTTCATGTCTTGTTTCTAGAAATCTAAAAGGGAAACCCTTAGGTCTCAATTGACTATGAGTATGACATATCATCCTCAGACGATTGAGAAATCTAAAAGGATGATAAAGACATATGAAAATATGTTACAGTAATGTGTAATAGATTTTGGTGCCTCATGGGAAGTGCATGTGGAATAGTTTTATAATAAATTAAATCAGGCCTCGATACATATGGATCATTTTAAAGAATTATATGGGTGTCCCTATCATTCTCTACTTTGTTGGCAGGAAACAGCTGAAACTCCACTAGTTGGGCCAACCCTTTTCTAAAAAACAATGGAGAAGATTTAGTTGATTATACTGTGGATGATGATTACTTAGAATAATAATAAATCTGATGAGGATTGTTTTCGAAGACCATTGAAATTTTTGGTAAGTGTTCATTTGTTCTTTTGGAACACTCTAACTCTTTGACATCATTGTTTTGGGTAGATGGACATGTTATCTCCTCGTTACATTGAACCCTTAGAGATACTAGAATTGGATGGAGAAGTTGCATATCTGTTTAGATTTACACCATGGGTTTGGGTGGTGCATAATTTGGTCCACGTATCACAACTGATAAAATTTAATCTCGATCCTAACCATGTGATCAGATGGGATTACATTGACCTAGAGAAGGATGTTTTATTAGTAAATATATCAGCGAAGATTATGGATAGGCAAGAGAAAGTCTAAAATGAAAAAATAATTGGTCTACTTTGGGTTTTAAGGAAACATGGTTAAATTCCATAATATACATTGGAATGTGTGAATCCAATGAATGATAAATGGGCTTTACTTTTTTAGAGAAGTGAGGTTCTTCTACATTCTGTGGATTAAAAGGCCAATGGTGTAGAGATTATATTGCCCATAGTTTCTATTATATAACCCTTACATTATAATTTTAATGGTTAAAACATGTAAATGTAATTTATGGGATATTTTGGTGAACATTCACTGTGTTTTGGGTCCAAAAGAGAGGACCCCAAGTTGTGCACGGTTTCTCTAAACCTCACGGAAAGCCAAGTAGAAACCATGTAAAGTCACAGATTCCAGATAGTTGCAATGAAATGGTTTGCACAAGGTTTGAGATACCATGTGAGAAGGTTGTGTGAGGGTTTCCATGAGACAGTATCTAATTCACGGTAACTGCACGATATGACTAACTGGTTAAATGAACTGTACATGGGGTTAAAGAGAGATCCTAAAAATTTGGATCTCTTTCATTTTTTTGTGTAAACCACTTGTTTTTTATTCTATGAATCCCAAAATCAGAATTTTTCTTTCATGAAGGTTTTAAATTCTCTCCCAAGGGACTTGGAGTCATTCATAGGTCTTCCCTAGGTGGTTCAAAGCCGGATTCC
This sequence comes from Viscum album, assembly GCA_963277665.1. Taxonomy (NCBI): domain Eukaryota; kingdom Viridiplantae; phylum Streptophyta; class Magnoliopsida; order Santalales; family Viscaceae; genus Viscum; species Viscum album. The sequence continues at coordinate 2,025,538,932 of OY728140.1, read as the reverse complement.
TGAGGTATGTGATCATTCATCATCGTTATGGAACAAATTCATAGTACTACTTATATCTAATTCTCTTATCTTATTGGTTACTATGATCTACACCCATTGTGGGTAATTATTTTATTTTTTATTCCATATATGTTGAGACATGGTATTGATCATGATAAGAGAAGATAGATAATGTGGTTTTATGGAGATTCAACCTAATTTCTTGAGTATTCTTTGTCCGTTTTTAGTTTTCATCAAAAAGGTTGAGGTAGGTGGCCTCAATCTCAACTCATCTAATTAAAACTGGTTAGAATGATTTTAAATTTAACATCATGGGCTGAATTTATTGTGAATTTTCATTTTATAAATTTTTATAAACTAACTTTTTGTAGTGGTTTGGTAAATTGTAGAAATATGGATAATTGGGTTACTTGAATAATGTAAGTTGATTATTAAATTTAAAATGATGATTTAAAAAGATTATTTTTCTTGAATTATTTTTATTGAATTTGATTAAATTGTTATCAATAAAAGGAATGGTATTTTTGAAATGGAATGATTGTGGGGAATTTGATTGTTTAATGGTATTCAATAACAATACATTGTTATTGAAATGGTTTGAATTGGGTTATTAGAATGGAATAGAATATATGGGATGTCTGATTTAATGTTTGATGTTCCCCTAAATAAAGTATGTGTACCATTGGTTTAAATGTTTTGTGACCCTAGATCTTGGAAATGTGTCATTGGGACACAACGAAATTGGATGAGAGACCACTCATGAGTATGGAACTGCCAAATATAGCATGTGTGGGTGTCTGTGCTATGAAATATGGAATGGGAATGCCAAAATGATATTGAGAAACTGTTTTAGTGAATTGTTTGGTTATTTTTATAGAAGTAGGACTTGATGGGTAATTATTGATACAACTATTGTGTACATTTTTTTAAATGAATTTCATGATTACTTTTTTTATTTATAAACTGTTTTGGGAAACTATATTAAGTAAATTGTTTTATATAAATATTTATAACTTTTCAATCCTAGTGGCGTGAGTTGGGAATTTATTGGAGAAATATATTGAGTTTTATACTCACTCCTTATTTGGAACATTATTGATTTTGCAGAAGGAATCACTTGAGAAATTGAAAAATGTAATGTATCAAAAATATTAATCAACAGCTCATGATAGATTGGATAATGGGTGATTTGAGCATGGAGTTGGTGGATCCTGGATTCTTGTTGTCATATTGGAGTTGATTAGTTATCTTTATGCTATTTATTTTGATAGTTTCTACGTCTTTCACTATAGTAAAATTTGGTGTGGTTTTTATAGAAATCAAGTGGTTGAATTTTCCTTAATTTATTAGTGAATCAAATAATGAGTTGTGTGGTATTGGTTTATTAGGAAATGGTTTTATTTCTGAATTGGTAAATCATCCCCCCACTTGTATCTGAAATCATTCAATATGTATTTCCAGCCCATCGTGTCTTCGGGATGTCGCTTAATTTCATGAAATGTTTCATTTTATTCTCAAGACATTAGGCATAATTATGTCATTATGTCGATGACATTGAGACTAATAACATTAAAAAGATTATTTAATAATACTATTGAAAAACTCATAAATTCTTGAATCTTTCAATAGACTAGTTGATCAAGAAGAATATATCAAATGTCAAACATATAGTTAAATAAGAACATTACATGACACATATCTAATTAAAATCATGAATATACTTTGGATTCACTAAATTGTGGTGATATATGTTTATAGAAGTAGAAAAATTTTATCGTGGATAAATAAAAAGTATAAAAAAAAATAAACAATACAATAGCTTAAAATATGGAAAAATGTGAATAATTTATCATTAAAATTGAAAAAACTAACATAATTTTGAGTTCAACATCGAAAATGGACCCTTAATATGGTATTTTCTCTGTCGAATAGGATTAATGAATTAAAATAGTATGATAAAAATAGTTGTAAAAAATGAACAATAATCAAGACAAAAATTAAATCGATACTCCTTGGATTCTTTGATAGAAAACATTTTATATTGAGAGAATAATTACATAGTTGATGAAACAATAAATGGGGAAAAATAATTGAGACCACAATCCCTAAAAATTTAAAAAAAACTCCAATAGGCCTTGCTGATTAGATGGTATTATTCAGATTTATTGCAAGTTGAGAAAATAATTTCACAAATACAAAAAATTGATTCTATCAAGAGGCCGTATTTTTTTAAAAAAATTGTCATTGGTTTTTACCAAAATAGATGCAAAAATGTTCTGATTAAAACACCCCATTATAGTTTTTTTTAAAACCAAATGCTGAATATCTTTTTATATAGAGTCATTTGCGTCATTTTTTTAAAAATCTGTGAGAAAAAATATAAAAAGATATTTTCACAATGGTTTATGTTAAAACCAACACAAAAACATTAATTTTAGCTATAGGTTTTTCATTGGTTTATAAAAAACCATTTTAATGTCTCTAAAATTGAAGCCTATTTTTATACTAGTGTGAGACCTTCCTCTCATTACAATGCATTGGGTAAATATTTATATATCATTAGTTAGACATGGCTGAAATAGGGAGTGAAATCGATTTAGTAAATGACTGTTTCTGCTAAGATAGTATTGGGAGTAAACATTGACAACTATGATGGTCATGATAGTGATCTATGAATACCACGAGGGTGTGGGGAGTTAACCCATACAACTATGATGTTCTTTACTGTGATTCATTAACTATAATTCAAATCATTTTATATGATTATGTGGCCGCTAAACATTCCATGTCTTATTCTTATTTTATGATCTCATGGATTATGATATTGATTCCCTTATGATTCATGTATTATAAACATCTAAACATTATTCCAGGAATCATATATATGATCATTGATATTAAGGGTATGATCTCAAAATGTTATTCACATGTTCCAATAACCTTATGCTCATGTTATTATTATGTATCTCTTTTATGATCCTTACTATGAATTTGATATATCCCAATTCATAGGTTTCCTTTCACATATTTAGGAGGAATTATTTTCTATATAAGTAATAAAGGGTATGATAAATGTGAGAAACAATGAAGATCTTTCACCAAGATAGAATATTTTGTTCAAATTTTCCAAAGACAGTGAACTATTACAGTTTTCGTGATTTTTTTGTAATGTGTGGAATATTCAAAAAAGATGATATAATATCCAAGTATATTAAGCAAGGGTATCTATAAATAGTCATTACATATATATTATCACTATGTATAGAATTTATTTTCATCCATTAAATAGAGGAGTATTCAATGAATGGCTCAAACAGATGAATATAGTTGAGATAAGTAGTTTTATTATTTTTGATGGTCATTATTAGGTATTTGTCCAAACCTCTACTCCATTATCCAACAAATTTACAATGTTGACATATAAAGGGATTAAATTTATATTTTTAAAGGACTGGGGAGAATTTTTTGATGAAATATGGATTAGATTGGATAAAAAACATTTATTTACATTACCATCAAGAAACTAACAGTTTATAATATATTGGGATGCATCAAAGAAAACAAGAGGTTGTGTCATAATATAGAATAATAAAAAAAAATTATTTATAAAAGAAACTAGAAAACCATGAATAAAATAATCATAATCTTGATCTTATGTCTGAAGGTGTAATATTTTCTTTGATGATATATAGGAATTGTTTCTATGAAATAATATGGGATATATATTTTTACCAAAAAGGTTTCAAGTACATATGTTCTCAAAAATATATCAACCAATGTAATATAAGATGCATAAAACTTCACAAGGCTTAATATTACAAGATACAGTACCACCTTGTGAATATTAATAAGGTGGATGATACGTTTTGTAGGGGAGACTATGGGGTTGTAACTATGATGAGAATTGAAATGAATCCTATATTCAATTATTTAGTAAAGTTAGATTGGGATATTTTTTTTCATGGAGTTTCATCATTAATATTATAAGAAATTTAAAGATAATATTGATTAGTTATGACATTCAAGTCTTAGTATGATGATAATGATTTATATAGTATGATTAAAACAATGATTGATAGAAATTTTCCAAATTCATTTATAAATATGGAGTTTTGATTTTTGGGAAGCGGTTATCAATTCTATCTATAAGAAATATGAAAAGGGAGATACAAGATGAATCAAATAACTTGATCTTATCTATACACCATATTACCACAATGTCATAGAAGGATTTAAATAAATATTTTTTTTTCAGGGATTGTATGATGTTGGAAATTTTGGATTATGTGTATAGATATTTTGTGTGATAGTAGGTAAAGAAAAAATTTAAAATTCCAAATAATTCATGCATCCATTAAATATAAAAATGGGAATGAGTGATAATGTTACAATTGAAACTGTCATTATACTTCTAAATATAACTTTTATTAATGATTCAATATGGATTATTGGTGATTATATAACCAATCCTACACATTTCATCATAGTAGAGGAAGATCTAACCCTAATGAACCTTTCCCAACTATTTGCTAAAGAAGTTGTAATTCTTCACAATATTCCATCTTCAATTGTATCAGATAATGACCCATAGTTGACATAGATTATTTAGAGGAGACTCTTAATAATGAGATATATTTGAGCACCTCCTATCATCCTCAACCTAATGGAAATTCTTTAATGGAATTTCAGATAGTATAAGATAAGATAAGATACTTCCCAATCCATTTTAAGATATAGGGGATCAATATCTACCTCTTGTAAAATTGTTATAAAATATATTTTTTTATTCATGCATCAAGATAGAACATTATGAAGAAGTATACTTAATGAGATGAAATAATACAACTTATTTGGAATAATTTGAATAAATTATGTTAGTTGGACAATATTACGTCGTGGATAAAACAAGGAATATAGGGAATATTCAAAATCTAATTATGGTAGCTCAATGCTAGACAAAGCAATTTAAAAATAAAAAAGGATTGGAAATGAAATTTCAAGTAGGGTTCATGATTTAATAAACAAACATACATAGAAAATAATTTTAGGATTTATTTCAAAGTTGATTTATTCCCTATTTATGTGGTGCTTTTAAATGTTTTGAGATAATTTGAGTTGCAACTTACCAATTATCTAAGTCACCCAACGTCTCTAGAGTTTATCAAATCATCTGTGTTTCTTTACTAAATAAATCATGTTATATCCCAAACATGTATTTTTATATAGGAGAATATTTATGGAACATTAATTGTATTATAATTAAGATCATATCCAAATTATTGAAACGAGAGAAAAATTGTTTTGGGATCAGACAACACTATTGGAGAAGCTTCTATGGAGAAATAACAAACTAGAGGAGGATATATTGGATCTCAAAGACTGTATGAGAATGGATTACCCAAATTTATTTATAACTGAGATTATCACAATTTTTAGTAGGAAAATACTTATAGGGGATAATCTAATATATGATATTATCCTATCGCAGGTAAACACTAAACCCATAATCTATTTCCAAAATCACATTATAATAATTTTTTCATTTTAATAACAAAATTAATGGATTAATTTTTGAAAATTTTATAAATTTTACATTTATAATATGAAAACATGGAAGTAATATTTCAAATCAGAATATCAGTTTTAGATTATGGTGAATTTTTGATATTTTTCTAAAAAAAAGTTGATTTTTTATGAATAGTGAAAAATAAAGTGTTTAAGAATTATAAAATTTTTCGATTATCATTATGACGTTACAACGGTAAAAAAATGTGTAATTCTTTTACCACATATGTATTTATGGAGTAAATTATTGAATTTAAAAGTATTATGTTTCATTTATTAACATTCATTTAAAACTAATGGAGCCTAAGTTATATTTTATATGCTTTTTTACTTTTAATTAGGTGGTTTAAGGATTAAATTAAATTTTAATGGGGTAATAATAATAACTAACATTAATATGTTTTTATAATAAATCATGAAATTAATATAAATCACCACTCATCAAAATTTTAGGCATAAATTATAAAATCAATATTATTTTCACCCCAAAACACCCCACTCTTATAGTATAAATACACCCCCTCTTTTCCCGAGGAATTCAACTCCAAAATCAATGAAGTATGAAAACAGAAAACTAATATGATTAGAAAAAATCCACATACATGTCTTAGATTATCTAATTTATCCAAAAGACCATACTATAAGTCTTAATGTGTAAGCATATAGATGTTTTCCAAATTAGCAGCATTACTCTTAAGATAGTTTTTACATGATTATTTCATATTATTACCCATTAAAACTTATCTTAAGCATGATGAAATAATAAAATCAATTTCAATAATAAACTAAATATTTACAATGTTTATGGTGATACACTTTTTTAAATATAATTCCATCGTATTAGAAATGAAAGTATTGCTTTTGTGTACATGTGGACTAATATCTCCATGAATAAATGTATTTATTTTTTATTCACTACCACACAAAAATAGTTTTAAAGATATAACTAATGATGAAAATAAAAGTTTATGGACTATTTTTTATTCATTTATGGTAATATATTATCTACCATCTTATTCTAATGTAAGATAAAAAACAATTACATCTCATGTGTGTATTAGTAAACTACCACTTCCATGAAGATATGTAAATCATCTTTCAAATCCTCTCAGTAGAGATACTTATAAGTATATATTTAAATACTACTTATTGAATTTATATTATGATGTTTAAAATGTTAAAATTTATTTACTTTATTTCAATTTCATCCCCAAGAAAAATCAAAACATTTCTCATGCGTATGTACAGACTACAATATCCATGAAAAAACTAATATCATTTCCCATGAACATTTTAAAAGTTTGTTTTAAAATTAAAATTAATGTATATACAAGAATATAATATATTTTTTTTAATTTTTGAGATGAATTAACTGTTACTATGGTTCGAGGTCTAGAATCGTCAAACTGAAACATGTGTGGAATTTAGAATAGCTAACATTCAACAACTGATTTAAAATATATATTATTAAATTCATAAGAATGAATTATTAATGAATGGTATCTAGTGATATAAATTAAAATATTACCTTAACCTGGATTTATAATAATTCAAAAAATATTATACATTATATAAGATAATGTACAATAATGTCGAATTCCAAGGCAATGGTTTATATTTTGATCTCATTTTATATTCAGGATTGTTTGCATTTAAATTATTATTCGCATGTTAATATGTTAATTATCTCATAAAAATAATATTTTTTCTTATCATATGATAATTTATTTTCATATCATGTATTATTTAAATATTATCTATTTTTTCTATTGAAACGTACTGAAATAAATTTTGTAAAACAAGTTGACTTAATTACCCTTTTTGTTAGGAATCATTCTTTTCCATGTTGAAATTCCTTAATTTGATAAATTTTCATTCTATTTTACACATAAATTAATTAATTTCGTCAATTTATACAGCATTTAATTTAAATTATGAGTTTTAATAGTATTATTTTCATTGTGTTCCATAAAATTCATTTCTGAATTTTTAAGAAAGATGAAAATAAATTTTTTAACATTTATAACATGTCGTTTTTATCGAGTGGTCATATATATTAATCATTATTTAGTTTACACTTTATGATTCAAAGGATTTAAAATAATATTATATTCTAAATATCATTCGAAGATTTAGTTTTTAACGATTCTTAAAATAAATGGATTTATTTTTGTTTTTTAAGGTGAATTTCTTATATTTTTTATAAAGATGGGTTTATATATGTCAGCACTCTATATTGATTTTTATGATTCACTGGGGATATAAAATAATTATATCATCCAAATTATATCTATAGTCAGATTATGAAATTTTTTTTTCAATTTATTGATTGAGGATAATATTGACATTTTGTATGCTAGTTTTTAAATATGAATGTATATTTATTATGAATTTTAAATTTTATCTTTTTTGTTATGATGAATGCATTAACAATAGTATGTGTTCGGTGGGGTATAATATTAGATGGCCCCTAATTGAATCAATGGGTATTATGATACAAACTATATTTGGTATTTCTTATCTTCCTTATCTAATTCTATATGATATCTTGGAATATGGCCTTGATAGAAATATTATGATGTTCAAAATTATGTATTCTATCATTATGATATTATTTATTATTATCCACATTTTTATTTATTTTAAGACGTACAACATGCATATTTTCCCATATCACATTGTTGTTTTTGTGTAATTTTTATTATTATTTTACATCTTCCATATTATTCACGTTTTATTCAATTATGACATTCATTGTACTCTTTAAATTACTAAGTATTTCATCTAACCCATTATTATGTTTTCAATTCCCTTGTGTACCGAGAAGTAAACATTTAAGGTTTTAATAGATATACTAAATGATATAATAATGTTCTCATTGGAATTTAATTATGTAATTCATTTTTTAATATATTGTTAGAAACATGTTGTTTCTAGTCTTCTATTTTTACTAAACTATTAGATTATGTGGGATGAAATATCTTGGTTCTTGTGCCAATTTAACAAATTAACCACCAAATCTATGTTACAAGAGTTAGGATTTTAGTGATACTATCATTAAAAAATCACAATATAAATATCGACATAAAGACATCAATGGGTCTTAAAATAATCATTTGGATCTGGGGAATGCAGACCTAGAATCCAAGGATAATGGTCTGAAATATTAACTATGAGACAAAAAGTGCTTGATGATGATCAATAACACTCTAACATCATGAACCAAACCAAAATAATAATAAAAAACCCTACTATGATCTATCCAAAAGTGACACATTTATAGGGAAGAAGAAAACAATTTGAAAGTGAGAATTGAATGAAGATGAGAACCTATATCAAATATTCATCCTTTAATTATGATGAAATATATAAGAATATCTATAAAAGATTAGTAATTATATGGGGTGAGGTGATGAAAGGTGGGAGACCCTCTATAAATTCTATGTCCAATGAAGGAATAATGGGATATAGGGGTATATTTTATTATGGGGGTTTTAATAATAAAGGGGGATTATAAATCGGAAAATTCTAAATAATAGAGAAGTCCCAATTCCCTACACACTGTTTACACCAAACCATGGGGTCCTCTATGAATCCAAAAAAAAAACATCAACACATCCTAGTTCCACACCCAACCTCATGTTTTTGAATTTAGAAAGGTTCCCCCAAGGAACATGAAATTACATTTTTTACACCATGATGGTGCCGACCATTTTCCAAAGGGAAACTCTGATTCCAAAATTTAGATTGAAATGGAAAATGATGGGGTGCAATGGGGTTGTGTGGTTTAAAACAAGAAAAAGACCATATAGAGATCCCTGAAACACTAAAAAAATGGTTGGAACAATTTAAAATTTCATAATAACCCTAAATTAACAAAAGTATAACAACATTGACACAAAGCTGTGACATGGGAAATTAATTCAATTTTGACAATTTTATATATCTAAAGTTTAATATCTTAATAGGTTAAATATAGGTTTTTTATTGTTTACCATTTATGAAATAAATAAAAATCATACATTAATTTTTTGGGTCCTAGTTTTTAATATAAATATTTTTTAAAATATAATTATATTAGTAAATTGAATTATATAAATGACTAGAACATGACTACATTATTTCTATTCTTTGGATCATTAAAGATTGATATGATGGTAATTTAAGAGACAGATATGGTTTTTTGGATATCCTATCAATATGTATCATAATTATGAATGAGAGAAATTAATATGTATATTCATCTCTTCTAGAAAAGTCATACGTAACATTTATGACAAAGGATAAGAAAATATGTGACATTATTAAGGAATAATATGCCATGTGAAACATATTTTATCCCGAATTAAATAATTAGTATGGATTTTTTAGGTGAAGTTAATATATAAAATTATTATAGGAAGGGGGAGACAATGAGTAACATTTTTTATCATTGTAAAATTTAGGGAAGCTTCATATATAACATAATTTTTGACGGGATAGAGATGATACATAACCTAAATTTGAAGCTGCTGATATATAATTTATTTTCAAAGATAAATAACAACGCATTATTTTTTGGATTTAGTCGAAAATAATTAAACAAAATTCTACATATAATAAACACATAATATATTAAATTTTTTTAAATTAAATGTAGATGAATATTTAACTTTTTTCTTCATTAAGCTAGATGCAAAAAGTATTTTAAAGGGAGGAGGTTGATCTGTAATCTATTTCTTAGTGATTGGACTAATATATAATATATTTCCCTAGTAAGATGTATTATTCATTATATTTTTCTACTTATTGAAATATATATAAGTTCATGTGTAATATATTTTTTTCCTAGACAGAGTAATGGATAACTTATTTAGACAATGATAAAATTAGACGAGATAAGAAATTAAATAATATATTTCTTGATCACCTCAATTAGTGCTCTTGAATTCTCACCATGGAGGTAAAATGAGTTGATGATCATTTTGATGATCCTTTAGTGGGTTTTTATTTTCATACATCATATTATAGTGGGTTATAATTTTATAAATGTTATTGATGTTTCATATTTGATTTGGTGACTTGGAACAAATTTAATAGATAATATATTCTATTTGAATTTACCATTGGAACATCTAATTTCCTTGATAAAATAATATTTTTCTTCCCGTAATTATTATTTTTATTTCAAATAATAACATAATAAACAATATTTTATTCATTCCCACTTTCAAAAAAATAGAAAACAAAAAAAATTATAATATCTATAAGAATAGTGATTCTTAAGGACTAGATCATAGATTGATAGACCTATGGTCAAATTTATTATGGAAATATGATAATATAATTTCTATTTTAATATCCCTGGATAATTAAAATAAATTTTATGAGAATTACATTCAAGAAAGGTACCACTAGGAGGACCTTCATGGATAATAATTTCAAAATTTTCAATATGATGGGGAACTCATCATTAGTTGTTTTCGTGAACCCCATGAAGAGGAACTACAATATATATATATATATATATATATATTGATATTAACTATAAAAAGGAACTCTATAAATTACGACTTTTTTATTAGAAAAAATGTTTAGACCTCCATGATTGATATAATTTTAGGAAACATTTTGGAGATGACCTCAAATATATCTGTATTTTCTTCTGGTAAAAGGATAATCACAAAACATTCCCCAAGAGGGTCCCCATAAAAGATATTGGTATGTATATATTCATATGGGATACCATACCCTTAGTCATTATACAGATGATCTTCAGAACTATTTGATATTCATTTATGGGGTGAACATTTGAATTATTAGTTAATTTCCCTTGCTAATGATGTGTCAACTATGGTGATCAACATTTCTAAACCAATTTAGTATCACTAAAATTTCATTTATTAGGATCTTTTATTTCCCTTTTAAATCTATTTAGATATTTCAATTATCCTTGTTGGTGTTTCTAGTAGTGAGATTTTGTAAATACTCTTGATAATTGAATTTTATATTCTCCTAGTGAGCCATATTTTTTTATATCTAAAGTGATTGTAGATGAATCATCAATATTTTATTTAAAAGATTAAGAGGTTACATGGTGATAGAAATGGACTTGATTTATGATACCACCAAAGGAAGGATTTTCCATATCTATTTGGATATTATAGATGTTCTCTTTAGGCTTTTATAATTTAGGGTGGTAGGAATTTATTTGATTATAGGATGGACACCCAACAAAATATCATGTGGTGGTGTAGGCCTCCAACCCCTACTAGTACATTACTATTATGATTGATTACAAGGTATTAGGTCATGTAGATTAAGATATAATATTTATGGATTTGGAATAAATACTTTGTAAATTCACTCATGCATCATATCCTTTTACACATTACATTGAAGGTTCATGGATTCTAATTTCATTCATTGAGGTTATAGTGTTTCAGTAATCAATATCAACTAGTTTATAGTGGTACATTATTGGTTTTATCAACTTGTGAGTCATAACTACTTTATTTGATCTATGGTTACTATCTTCCTAGGGAGAAAACTGATTCCTTGTGGTGAATTCATGTAAAAATATATTGGGATGTGATAAAAATATAAGTGAAAATCCCATTACTAATAAATTATATGTACGAAATAATTTTTTTGTCAATGTCATAAAGAATTTATTGATTTAGTTTCATATTCAAATTTTTTGAGAAATTTTTTATAACCATCTTATTTTGGTTATAAGAAAACATTCTAAAGGCTACAATTCATTTGAAACATCTAATGACCGTAAGAGTTTCATTAGTAGAAAAAATGGGGTGATAGGTTAAATAATATCATAGGGGATGTTTTTTTTAATTCTCTCTTATATATAAATTTATAATATTGAAATTATTCCTAGAAATAATTCCAATTACCCTTTTCTGGGAATGATAGATTGATACCCTACATCCATTGATAACATTAATGAGTGTCTCTAAATATATATGTATGAGAGTGTACCTATTATCTATATAATTTATTCCTTTATTATGATACAGTACAATGTTAATCACCTACTAAAAATTGAATTTATCATCATATAGGGAGGATTTTGTTGTCGTGGATTACGGATAAGTCCCAAGAAAGGGTCTTCTTATATATTTCTATAATGTGAATTAGAAACAATGTAGTTTTCCTCCATTTAATGAGGTAGATAATGCACAATTATGTTTTGTGAAATTACTTTTTGTGGGGCATTTTTTCTCTAACCATAATAATCAATGTGCCTTTTAAGGTTGTGCATCCAAGACAATACTCTCTTATAGATTAACATCACATGAATTGGACAAATTTTCTGTTTGGTTAATGTTCATAAGAAATGATATATGTGCCTTTTATTTAAAAATAACGTGGATATATAAATATTCTCAAAAAATTAATTTTATTTTTAATTTCCTTATAATAAATAGTTCTTAGTAATATTTCTGTGTCATACACACGCATGATCATCGAATTATGGTTGAACATAATAAATAAACTGTCTAAACAATGTCTGAGATATACACAACATTAATATCCCATTTAATAAATAGCTCTTATTTTATATGGTGTATACGAAAGTGACTATTATATACATAATAAAGGAAAAAATGAAAAAATAAAATGAAAATTTAAGGTAAATATAAATATAGATGATGAAAAAATTATAATCCCAATATTCCTATATAAATATATAATAATAGTTGAAGAACTTACTGTTAATTATTACTTAAAAAGAGTAAATAAAGTAGTAAATTACATTAAAGGGTTTTGATACATTCTGAATGATTCATCTGTTGTTAAATCATTTAAGTAAAACCATCTAGATCGGTTTGATCCTAATGTATCTATATTAAAAGATAAAATATATTTATATCTTAATGAAATTAATAACATAATTTTTCATATATAATAAAGAAATAATCACAAATTAAAAAAATATGGTAAAGAGGTAATAATTTTTGAAGCTTTGAAGAATTAAAAAATTCATGATTTGGGATATATGGATAATTGGTCTAAAAAATAAAAAGATAAAAATATGATGATTTAGTCTGTAAGAGGGGTATTACAATTATATCTAGGAATTTCAAAAATGGCGGAATCGTGTATAATGTAAAACTTCCATTAAATTATTTTCAGTATAGGAGAATCATAAACTTCTTTAAAAATTCTTCCTATAATAGATGCGGTGAATATGATTATGATGATCAGTAAGACAAAAAGAAAAGAATAACTTGTTTAATACTTCAAAATAAGTTTAAATATATTTTAATATAAGTAAAAATATAACGAAAAAAGAATATATATTTTTTTTGTAATAAATAGGAGGACTACTCTATTGATAACTGTCCAACAAAAATTGAGGTTCCATTTTATTCGTAACCTTTATGGATCATGATTAAAGAATGAATGATTAAAAAATAAGTGTAAGAGGAGGTAAATAGATTTATATGCAACATAGGATGAGTTCAAAACAATGGGATTTTATTGAAAAAAATTAGTATACTCCAGAAACATTGAAGGGTTTTTGAAAAGGATAGTGAAAAGATGAATGGGAGAAAAGTTTAATTTCTAATAAAGGATGATTTTTATATATAAATAATTAAAAATCTAGAATTTTAATTTGTATTATAAAGAGAATTGATAGATTAGTTGATGAGAAACATACCAAAAAGGATGATGATTATTGTAAGACACAATATTGGAGTCTTTATGTGGAAAAACCCATGAGAAAAACAATTGTGGATTCCAAAATAACTGTATATGTTATGGATAAATCATCCCAGGTAGTTGATAAAAATTAATAAAAAATATAATGGAAACATAAAACCACTAAACATAAAATTACATGTAGATTTACTAATGATGGATATTCTTGAACTAACAATTTGAGATCCTGGGTTGCAGAAGGATGTGGAAATTCATCAACCTAAATGGAAGTTGAATGTAATATCATTAAAAATTACTTTTTATTCCAATAGAAAATTGAATTTATAAGCGTCGTTGAATCTCAAATAACTCATCCCAAAAAATTTCAATCTACAATATAAGTTTATGGTTTTATATTTTTTTGGTATTGTGTTCTCTTCAAACACAAACTATATAACAAGTATCACACCATTTCCTAAATGAGGAGAAAAAACTAATTTAGGGGATGAAACACTAAAATAGATGGAATCAACTTCATAATAATAATGGAAGAAAAAATATACATAAACTGGATGTTAAAAATCTTCCATGGTATAACTAATTTGATTGGATATAGGATATTTATTAAAGATTTATCCTAGAAAGAAACTATATTAATGTGTGTATGACATCAATTTTAAGGTAAATAATTATTTAAAGAAATAAAAAAAAGCTAATAAATGGAATCTAGTAAAAAATTATTTGTTTGATATTTCACTAAAGGTATGAAAAAATTATAATCCATGGAAAAATGAAATTTATTGATATTAAAATATTATAACTGATGCCATAATTTTGTAAAAAAAATGATGTACATTCGGGAGGAGCAGTTTCCAATGGAAATTTTATTCACATGAAAATAATCATAATTGGTATGACTAAAAATGGTTTTGGGGATTTAAAATCAAAAGAAGTTATATTTATAGATATATATAAACAAAACATACATATTTTTATAATACTATTTGATTATGTGAATGAAGTTATCCTTAAAAAAATGATTGTATCATATGGTGATTGAAATATAAAATAATTATTAACAAAGGTTATGAAACTAGCAGTAATTAGTTCCAAATTAGTTACTTGAGTAACTCATGACGCTACAATATTGATGATGAAATATGACATCACATCATATACAAGTTCATCTTGGATAAATAATTTTGAATTGAATATTAAATTATGATTTTGTGAGAGATTTATGAAAATTGAATATGAATGAATAAACTATTTAAGAAACATTCTATAAATTAGGGGAATTTAGTGGAATCCATATTAATTTATAATTTTAGTTCCCCAGGGCACTTGATCTCACACATTTCAATCATTTTGGGATTATGAGAAATAAATTAAAGTGGGTTTATTATATTTTATTTCATTGATGGATTATATCACTCATATGACACATATAATTCTCATGTAACATCAATCATATGTCTTAGAGTTACTTAAATTTTTCATAAAAGAAGGTGAGAAGGGGTGCCGTGTTTATGTTTTTCAAAGCTAATAATGGTCCATGTATTGGAGTATAGAAGTAATTTATTTGAGTTATACTTATATACACATGGGATAGAACCCCCCCCCCACGAAATTTTTCAATATAATCCTCAGTAGAATAGATTTACATAAATAATAAATCAATTTTATGTGAAAATTGGATGAAAATTTCCAGCTAAATATAATCTTTTAATATTATTTTGGGGGAATATTTATGTATAGTTTTTCCTATTCAAGATATATAATTTATAAATCCTATATTAAAAAGTTCCCCATATTATATGTGGAATCAAAATAATATTATTGTGAAAATATATATATTTTTTAGAGGCCATTGATTATTAAAGAAAAAAATTATGGATTAAGGGATTATTGAAAAAAATGAAGAAGAATGTGTTTTCATAGGATATTCATAGAGAATATTATTCTATATTTGTTGGAATAAATGGCAACATAATATGGTTTATTTATATAATAAAATTTCCTCAAAAAAATCCACAAAATTAGAATTGTGTAATGAAAATATTAATGGTTTAATAGATGATTTAATTATAACATCTACAGAATTTGATGAGAAGGTAGATGAACAAGAGGTTAACTTTTTAAAAATATATTCCTACCAATCTAGTTATGAGGATAAAAACAATGGGTAAACCACTAAAATTGTAGAAATTAAAAAATTTACCACCAGATTTTAGGAAAGCCTAATTTAAACTAGATAAAAGAAGAAATTTGAAAATAAAATGCCACTTATTTCATCGGTGGAACTGCAATATGTTGAGAAATAAGTTTCGTATATATTCAGGTGAAATATTATAGATTAATATTTTTATCATATCAATTAAAAAAAATGGAATCTTCATCCTAGATATTATGTAAATAATTTTAAAGGAAAAAAGTGGGTTATTATAAGTAGACTCAATGAAAATGATGATATTTTTAGGAATTTACATCAATTAGTTTATAAATGTTATTCATAAGTGGATAGTTTTTACATTGAAGAATCTATCTTTTCTTGTTTCAAGAAACAAAACCATCAGAATGTTTTTTGATATTTTTGATCACCAAAATTTGATGTCTAAATTTTGTAATAGTTGTGTTTATGAGTAATTTTATGTTCATAAAATGACTTTTTTCATAATATTGGATCCCTGGTATGTATACTAAATAAATAATTATAGAATTACCCTCATGCCTAATTTTTTATAATTGATAGTTTCATTATAAAATTGTACTTTTAAAATGAAATTATTGATGGAAACTTATATATGATATAAATAAGGGTATGTTCTATCATTTTAATTTCAAATGTAAACAGTAAATTTTTATTTCGATTATAGGTTGCAATATTATGAGGAATTTTAATAACAGATGATTTGAAAATTTTAGATATAAATTTCGGGAGAGATATTTTTTATTACACAATGAGTTCAACAGAAATTAAGATACATGATTCATTCCCATGAAAATTTTTTGAAGAAATTTTGAAAGATATTTTTCATGTAAAACTAAAAGGAATTAATCACACCTATTATAGTTGTAGAAAAATTTAAAATGTAAAATGTAAAATATTAATTTTTTGAATAAAAATGATGTTCAAAAGGCTATAAAATGATTATAGTATCTTATTGAATCAAGGATATATAGTTTATATGGGAGAACCTTATGAAATATATTTTGGATTGATATGATTGAATCACTCATGATGGAACAAAAAAATAATCCTATGGTATTTTAAAATTACATAAAATTATGGGAAAATGTATAGGACTAATTATTCCAACTTACAAGGATTCACTGATATTGATTAGGATGGAGCTTATGATGATAAAAATTCAACATCCTGAGAAATATTTATTTTTAGAAATAATGTTTTGAGATGGAATACTTAAGAATTTTTCTAGGTCTTTAATTAAAGTGGAAAAAAATAATGTTACCACCACCATATCATTTTACAAAAATTAATTTCATCTGTTTTTGAACTAGAATAATTGATGGTAAATATTCAACAATAATTACTTTTTTTGATAATAAAAGTGAAATTGATCTATCTAAAAAATACATTATGACACTATATATCCATGAATATTGATATTAAATATCATTATATAATTGAGACATATTCTAGTAAAGATATGAAGATAGTTTATATTTCAGAAAATTATAAAATTGTTATCATTTTCACAAAATATATTACAACAGAAATATTTGAGAAATTTTGGTTAAACATCATGTTCATCCTATAATACTCAATAAATTTTTCACAAAATCACCATTTTATATTGATTTATAATGAATAATGGGGATAATAATAATGAAACTCTATTCTTTATTTATATTTTAGGCATTTGAAACCCAATTTTATAATTAATGTAGAGTAAAGGGTTTGGAGGTATTACCATTGCAAAGTATTATAAGGGGTGTTAAGGAAATATCATGGAAATAAAATTCAATATAACCTAGGTATAGTATTAAAAATAAAATTCTTAATTTAAAAATGTGGTTCTAGAAATCCATAATATGAAAAAGTCTATGTCTTGTGGAAAATTTGAGGGAAACTTATTTAAGAGTTGAGGATGATTAAGTTAACAAAATAATTTAATGTGAGAAACATAGTAACCAATGGTTTTGAATTAATAATTTTATATTTTCCATTCTAGAAAAGAATATTTTTGAATGTATAGGTAAAGATGATTGTTTTGGTTCCGATGGTTTGAGTTCGGAAGGTTCATTGAAGGTAAACATTTTTTTGAGTAGATGATATTATTGTAATGATATTTGATAAATCTAAAAAGGTTGTTTTTTAATGTTTGATAATTTTTTTTTCAAATATAGCCACCCACCCAAGTAGCATAGTACATTCACACTGTCCATTATTAATGATTGTTTGACACTATATGGGAATAGAAGAGAATATATATGAATAATATATAGAACAGATCAACACTGATATAAAGAGTCGATGTGTTGATCGATTCACAGGGGATGCTGGGTAGGACCACTTTGTGGGTAAAAAAAGTAGATAACTATAATTTATGACCCTAGTGGGGTATTTTCAAATGAAGGTCGGCACATAGTGTATAATGATATAGTGTTTATCCAATATTATAATCCTATGTCATATTTCATCTACGAGATTTTTTTCCCCCATAAGTAAAACACATGTAGTTTTCATGATATCTCTAAACAATCATCAATCATGTCAGTTGGGTGTTTATAATTCCTGTATCAATTACTGATTATTCTAATGTTATGATTGTTCATAGATTTTTCTCAGGGGTATCATATAATTCATTTAGTAGTTATGTCAAAATAATTATGCATCATAGATGATACACCACCAAGTAAAGCATCAAGCTGATTGAAATTAGGGAAGCCTATATTGTTGATGATTCCAACACAAATTGTTCCTAATAATCCATAAAGTTCTAAACATTATGTTACAATTATTCAAATAAGTATTGTTGATTTGTTTCCTAAATAAAAAAATCATATGATGAAGTAGTGGTAGATGAGAACTAATTTTTAATCTTACTACATAAAAATTATAGTGACATATACATTGTAATTTAAATATTAAAATATCATATTTCCACACTGTTTATAGTTTTGGGATTATATAAAAGAATTTATTTTATCATTATAGTGTATATAAGTTTCACAATGATGAATATCTAGATGTAATGATATGAAATATGTTCTGATCCCTATGATTGGAAGATACATGGATCTGAGTGTTAATGAGTAGTGAATTGAGTGTTTCAGAAATATGATGATGGATTTATGATGGAAGGTTATTAAAAACTAGTGTGTGCACAACAAATCTTGATCATAGTCATTTTTTAAGATGCGATTTTAGTTTCATGGAAGTAGGTGACCAAATGAATAAATAAATTTAAGAATGAAAAATGATATTTTGGATATTGAACAATATTTTAATAAAATATTTGATTTGGTATGGATCATTATATTCAATTATTTTTAGTATGTATGATCTATTATAGTCTATATTAGTCTATGTTTTGTGTATAATAAAATATAGGTACATGATAGATAAAGTGAGATGTGGATTTAGGGTAAGCATGAGTACTGAAATATTTTAATCCGAATGACTATGAAAGTGTTTATTTCTGATTTCAAGAAAACCATAATGCTTAATGGAAGCATTATATAATTAATTTGATTATAACTCAAAATTATAAAATCCTAAAAAATTAATTTTTTTGATCTTATTTTGATAGATGACCAAGAATATTATACATAATAAAAATCACGTGATTCATTCCATGATCTTTCGAATCATTTAATTTCCATGAAACTAGAATTTTGGGACAGACTAATGAGGAATTTGGAATATAATTTAATAAGAGGATTTGAAGGTATTCATCATGAAATATGGTAGTGTGAAAAGTTTTGTAGTCAAATTACATGAACCTCTTAAATTTTTATATAATATAATAGCATATATGAATAGAGTTCATTCAAGTCATACTACTAATTTTTAGGAACCTATAGAAATTTTATTATTGAGGTGTTTCCAACAAAAATTGTTCAGAGAATTTTTAGTGATAAATTATTATACGAATTTTTCTTTTTTTCAAATCTTAAGAAGATGTTGGAAATTACAAATAACTACAATGTTGGTAAACCAAAACTACCCCTATCAATGATTGAGGTTCTGGATCATTTATTTTTGAAAATTAACATTGCACATAAAAATTATTTCTTAAATATTATGAAGGATCAAAATAATTACCATATTTTGTAACTGTTAGGAACCATTTTTATTTTCTTTAGGGATACAAAAAGATCCTTTTGGATATTAATCATTTTTATTCACTTGTTATTATTTAGTGAATATCTAGAGTAATAGATAATAACGATACACAACGTGGATTAGGAAACCAAACTGTGATTGAACCGTATATATATATATATATTCATGTCATTACATAAATTTACATTTCTAATAATTGAAGGACAGTGAGGTTGAGTTTTAATGTTGTGAGGATGAAAACATTAATATGTTTTGGGGGTTAATTCTTGGTGTAAAGGAAATTATAAAATATCAATAATGATTAATCCACTATTCTCAATGGTTTATATACTCTATGTAAATTTACATATATTACTCATTAATATAATATATTTCTAGTATTACTTATTTAAGACATATTCGAAGTAAAAATGGTGATTTTTTTAAACCATCTTCAATGATTGTGATTGAACCGACTCATAAAAGAACATGAAATACATATGAAAGAGAAAGATTTTAGAGTTATATAATAGTAGAATCAATTCAAGAAAAATAATGTTAACATAACATAATTATACTGGATTATGATATTTATATTTTGTGTGTTTGTGACGGAAATTGTATAATAAAGGGATGATCTTAGATACATTATTGGTGAATTATATCTTTCCCATTATGGCTTCCATCGCGCTGGATGATTCAGGCTTCCATCAAGGAACCAAAATCTACTCAATACTTAAAAAAATTAGAAGATAAAATAAATTTATGTGTTTAAGAGTTAACTAATTGGTTTGAGTGGTTTGTAAGGGATGGTTGATGGATCTGTTTAGAGGTGTAAAATTGGGACATTCCTATCAAAAATCATGTTAGGTGAAGGGTAATGATATAATCACATGTGAGTTAGCTGAGTGAGGAAATAAAAATGTTTTTGAGAAATTTAATTTTGATTCGCAAACCTAAAAAATGGGTTCTAGAATGATTAAATACAATATTAACTCAATAATATTCGAGCTCATATAATTTACCTCTCTTGACACCTTTTTTCCATGAATAAATTTTTATAATAGTAATTATTTTTTACTAGAAATATAAGATGAACACTATTATAGAATATCACTATGTTAATTAAAAAAATTTATCTCTTTAATATATTCCAATTTCTAAATATGTTATATTTATATTTTAAATGAAAAAAATATTTAGAAAAAACTATTCAGTAGAAAAAAGATTTCTTAAACCTCAAGTGTTTCATTTATTATATGTTTTCCATTTCTAATATAAATATCTGGTGATATCTTTTTTATCCATTTAAATATTACAATAGATTCATCATTATATTTTCAAAAAAAATCATTTAAAAAAAATACACAATACATAATAAAAAATTTCACATTAAAAACTGTATCATTATTTAACGTTAAATACTTATTATTAAATCATATTAAATTTAACTATTCATCTTCCAATAATTTTATTATATCATTCCAATGGTAAAAAATTATTTCCTTCAGTTTTATAAATACGTTAAATAAGTTAATAAAAATATTAATAAAATTAAAATATAACTCCTAAATAATATATTAAAATATTTTAATTTAATATTATTTTTTATTTTAATCTAAAAGTATAGTTTTGAAAACTTCTCACTAGGGCACACCACCAGATACACATGTCAATGCATGGCTCGATAGCAGAATATTTACCCTGCATTCCAGCTTTTAAAATGAGGGTGACAATTAACATATCTTCTGAGATGTCCAATCCTTGATCAAAATAGGATGATTGGATGTTTCTCCCTCCTTCTGTGGATTCCTCCTCAGAATTCATGTACTTGACTTGGTCTCCCCTAAAGATTAAGGCATTGTTCATGAAACTACAACCAGTGATATCTCTTTGTTGAACCTGGTTAATTATGATACTTTTTTCATGACATTTCATAGGGTCAAGTCATGGCGGCAACATTCGTTCAGCGAAGTAGTCATGTTGGCCATCACTAGAATGTTTGGATGATCATCCACCATACACCTGAATTATCCCTTATTAGAGGGATTCTCAGGGTCTCGGAAGCCCGAGGAATCACATGTTGAAAGCAGGGAATATTTTGTTGGGGGCATGTCTCCAAGGTTTTCCTCTAATTCCCATGTTTAATATGGGTTATGCAGTGAGTTTTATGTCTTTTGGGGATAGATTAAATTGATTAAATCACTATTGAGACTGGATTAGATGTGTAAATCTCTAGGGGGTGGAACCTAAAAGGTTTACTAGATAGATAAATCTGAATTTCCAACAATGTTGGAACTAGGATGTTATGTCTCATGGAGGGATGGTTCCACACCATGAAGGCTTCTATAGACATCAAAAAAGACAGATTAGAGAGGCACACCCCAAAAATGGAAACACCAAGGTTTATCATTGGATGGGATTGAATATCAAGGAGGCTTCCTACATAACTTGTTCAGATGACATGGATAAAAACACATGTAGTTCTAAAGGTTGATCCAGGACTTACACGTGGTTAGATTCCTAGGTGTTGTAAAAAGGAATGGGATGAATGAGGATTATGAATTGTTAGCGGCCAGAATGGATGGTGTGAACTCACTGGGATGTGGTGACCTAATTTGGAGGATGGAATGAATATTGTGAAATCAATGTGAATGTTTCTATTCTATTCTTAATCCTCAGGGAGAATTATTTATATCCCAGTTGCTGGGAATCAAAGTCCATGTAATTCAGTCGGGTGATGAGACACCTGAGTAGGCGACGCATGAGGATGGAGTGAATGGGTAGGGACCTAAATGGAGTCAAACCTATTGGTGGGGAATGATCTTTACCATATAGAAAGGATCAAATGAATAATAAAGATGGGAAATGGGTAATGGGATTGAACCGGTGGGAGGCATCCTATGTATCCTAGTGGTGAGGAATCAATATCCACATAGTTTAGGATGAGGTTTTGAATGTGGTTATACACATAGGACAATGAATCTAAGACGTAATAGGGAATTATGTGTGGTTATAAGACCTTTGTAATAGATGAACACTTGGTTGGAGGAGTATGGTGATGTGTGTGGATTATGCATGGGTAACTACCCGTGTAGATCATTACACCTCAATGGATGGATCCAAGCGATGTCCCTCAAAATGGAAAGATGACACATCAAGAATGTACATCCCTAGAATGGTGCCCCAGGGTTTACCATTGGATGGGATTGGTCCTGAAAGTGTTTTCCTATAAACCAGCATGGGATCAAAACCCACACAGTTTAGAGGGTGTGGTTTATTGTAATGAATGATGTGGAACAAGCGTGAAATAGTCAGGAACATGTTTTATTGTGAGTGGTGGGCTTAAACCTCGGGTAGGCTTCCTACATACCCTATTAAAAGGTATGGATAATAGTCCACCTAGTTCGGTGAGGCATGCGATTTAATGTCTTGTGGGTTGAGGTGCATCGATCTTACACATGTTTATTGGACCACATCTGTGTTAGGGCATATGTGTGGTTAGAATCCCAAAGAGAAAATGTTAGGTATTTCACATTGTTAGTTGTACAAAAAGGATTTCATGGTAACTGATTACCCAAATCCAATGTGAGTTTTGCTTTGTGTGATAAATAATATGAAGAAGAAAACTTGAAAATATTGTCATGAGGCTGTTTCCATGGGGGATGGTGAGGAGAATATGCATGGATATCAGACGTGGAAGATGGATATTGGGACATACGCCAAGATGAAAGCCTGAGGGAGTGGGTTAGGGCTTATGTAGAGACATCTGAAGGTTCTTAGGGAAGCAATCCCAAAGGGACGGGGAGAGCTCGACAATGTTGATGTTCATCCCCCTTATGGATTTCTCAGACATTCCACACATACAATGATCATAGTCTAATGACATGTCTTGAGGAAGTAGATTCCTAGACGTTTAATGTATAGTAGGTCAAAAAAGGGGACTGACTTCTCATCCCTTGGACTTAAATAACATGTAGAAATATGTAATTGGGAAGGGAATGAAAGGTAAATGCCCAACTATAGTGAGGTAGAGTAGTTTTCAATCGATAGGTTTATGGTATAATAGCTATGATAAGAAGTAATATCCATTTTCAAATCTAAGTTATTTGGAATAAGGTTAGGAAACTCAACATGAAGAACCATTTGAGGAACCATGAAATCTATTTGCAAAAGCCTAGAGTTCCATGTAGGAAAATGGGTTCAGAATGGTATGAGCCCCACAATTAAATGGTTTTTCATGAAGAAAGGGTGCTTTACAGAGAAAGTTTGCATCCCAAAAGAAGGGTGCTTCATGAAGGAATGACTTCAGCGGAGTAAAGATTCTAATGAGAAAATAGTACTCTCTTTGGAGGTTTTTCTGTTAATGTTTAATGCTATATAGATCCTTGAGCGACCTGGAGGTTCTTCATCCTTCATGAAGGATAGATGCCTCTATGAAGGTCATCCCTACCCTAGGTAGTGTCCATGATTATTAAAAGGAGGTATAAATCATGGAGCTCAAGTACCTTAGGTGATCTATTTTTTGGTTTCCCAATGAGATTTGTGAAAAGGGAGATTTGGAAGGCCGAAGGTATCAGTGACAATGGTTTAGATGGGGAGAACCTTTTATTTATAGGAAAAAAATGTTGGTAGAGTTTTACAAGCTCAATGTGGAGGAAAAAATGGTGTTGTGGTGAAATAATGATGCCATAGAGAAACATAGCACAATCGAACTTGCTTGGACTACCAAAGGGGACCATCACAGCGGCAATCATGGGGCATGACATAGAGGAAAAGGGACACAATGGAGTCGTGGGGCACTATAGGACTCGATCAGAATCACATAGACATCACCACATGTGATTTTGATGGTAGAGGTGGGAGATCCTCATGAAGGAGAATCATTAAACATTCTCCTTTGATCATTTTTTATGGATTATAAGGCCAGTTGGGTTTGGATTATCCTCAAATCGGTTGTGAAATTCATGGTGCATTCAATAGAAGGATTTTTGACACGAACTAATTCCCCCATTATAATGGGAGATGAAGGAAAATTGGATTGGATTGAAATGTTATGTCACTAAGAAACTTATTTAATTGTGAAGTTGGATCATGTAGCATGAATGGTGTGGCGTTCCATGAAGCTCCTGTGGCCAGAGGTCACTGCAAAGCAAAGGATTTGGTTTTCATAAAGCCTAATTCATCATAAATTATAAATAAGGCCATATTTTATTTTTTCTACACTTGGATCCCTATTAATGACTTCATAAATGCCCTCTATTCACAATGAAACCCACCACGTGAACGTGACATAGAAAACTGGGTTCTTCAGTGTGGTTCTCCACAAATTCTTTGTAGTGAATCGATGCATCACGATCTGCTACCCCATTGGAATGAACTCAAATTACAAGGCTTCTCCATGGGATCTACTTCAGAAATAGTCTATGGAAACAATATTTGTTACTAGGATTTGTGAATAGAACCATAAAAAAATCCTAAGTCTCAGATTTGTGGCTTCTCGGGAGGATGCTTGGGATGTTTTTTCAGATTCCTCTCAATGGAATGAAATGGTGATGAAATCCTCAAATATAAATATGTTTGGTGTACATCCAACCATAATTCATTGATGGTGTTGCTGATAGTTTCATAAATTTATTACTCTCTATGAAAAAGGATTCCACGAAATATCTTTGGGTGAATAGATGACTTATTAATTAGAGGCATGTAGAGATGGGATGGCCTACAGAATTAGGAGCACACCCGGATAACACAAGTGGCATATGTCTATGAATGGTCACATAAGAATAGACCATGCCCCTATCATAACACACTAACTCTATAAATATCTGAACAACGTTGAAAGAAATGTGTTAGAAGAAGAGAAATATCCACCTCAATACAAACAAAAATCATCATGGTAGGGCTTCGAAACATAGATAAGGGGTGGATGGATAGATGGGATATATGCTTATGTGGAAACATCACAGATGAGTGGCCCTAGGATTACTGGGTGTGCAAGTACACTACCGAGTTTGGGACTGTTCTATGGTGTATATGCATGTATAAAGAAGGAGTGACATCCCAAATAAATGTCTCCCAAATTAAGGAATTCATCTTCGAGCTGTTAATCGAGTTGTCACCAAATATGAACACATTTCACCTACATCATGGGGAGGTCGACATCATCATACTATATTTCTATCGGATCTTAGGCATCCCAATTCTAGGTGCACTTTACAAACTCTGTCTCTCTTCTGAGAATACATGGGAGTATAAAGAACATATGTTTCTACTATAAATTGAAATACAGAACTAGGTACCTAGCAAAAAAGATGATAAACATAACACTAGGGATGTTCACATCAAACATTGTTTCACCTACTTTCTGAACATCCCACCAGAGAGGCCTGTTTAAGGAGAGGCATCACCATGGAAAAAACCAATGAGGCCCACCACCTAACTAAGGGGATCTCCGTGAAGTAGGGATGGTTATTTTTTAAAAATACAAGAGGACAACACTTTCCAAATATGGGGATACACATCAAAGATGCTCATTGGCCAATAATTAGTCTGGATAAGATTATCTCAGCATCGATCATTTTATGGATGCTACCAGTCAGGGATGAAAACATGGAATCACATCCTTGAACATTTATCATGGAAGGGATGCAAGACTCTGGGCAATTAATCAAGTAAGAAACCCCTTACAAGTGATGTTTTCTCACATACATCATCACATCAGTGAGGTAAAGCGGTTTTTGTGTGTTTGGGCCATTTCATTTTATATATTTCTAGGTCACCATACAAATGGGAGGACATAAATATATCAATCCCATTTCTCCACGTGGTATATACTCTCTAATAAAAATCCATAATATTACTGGGAGCTCCCCACTCAAGCTAGTTCTGGTGGTTCTAATGTGAAAGAATGGATAAGAAGACCAATTAATCTTCCACCCATTTCCTTTACCAACTGGAGAATACACGTATGATGAAACATACACTACCGAGAAGTGGTCATATCTAATAACCTTCATCGCTGGTTTTCTACTGTAATGGGTGGAGTGTGAACCCATATGTGTTCCATACACTCCATTGATTCACATGAAATTTCATATTCATGTAGAGGATTATCCCAATGGTGTACTTGGGGGTGCATCATGGGTACCACACATGAGTGATGAGGCAAAATTTACTGATGTTCACAAAAGAGGATGGGAAGATATATAACGAGTTTCCATTATCTATCATTGCATTCAAGATGATTCACTAGTTTTCACAGAAATGGGAAGTCACTTATCTAGGTGAGACACTACGACATCCAAAAATCTTGGCCAACAATGAAACAATCCCCGTGCCTCGAATCAGGGTGTGAGCTGTAGTAAGATAAAATTGTGCAGGCAGTGCTAATGCATTTCATAGTGATGAGGGGATTGAAGTAATAGAAATAGTCCAAGAACCAGCATTGAATATAGATAAAGAAGGGGATGTGGCAGTGCTAGACCCAGTGGATCCAACTGGTAGGACCTGAGAGATATGAGAATTATTAATGGGTTCTGCAAGAGGCCTTTTTAGGCACTAGGGAAAAATGTTCATCAGTCGGTGATTCCTCTTAAGAATGTATATCCAATGGCCTGGAATGATTGGGTGTTCTGAAAAAATTTCCTCAATAACAATTAAATTTAAAAATAATTGAAAAATCATTTGATGGATTTGGGAGAAACATTTTTTGCAAAATATGTCTCATTTCAGCCCTCACATTATGGATAATGTTCCGGATAGAATGGTAGGAACTTGTGTACTCCTGAGTCACTATGCAACCAATGAAAATTTGAGTGAGGTTGTTGTTGAACCTAACTTCCACATCAATGTTGTTACTGTCTCATCTACTAGAGAACACACCCTTGTGTAACTTGGATTGGTCCTGGGTGGAAGAAGTTTATGAGAAGGTTGAAAGGATGGGTGATGATTGAGTAACATTGAGGGGAGACTCTCTTAAATATAGAGAGATAATGTCCTCATATGGAACTTTTTTGCGAGGGTTCGCTGCAACCTGTCATGTATGCTCTAACACACCCATTGTTCCATTATCCTTCCAATGTTATATTAGATCTTAAACTGAAACATACTTATATATGAGGATCTTGTGTAGAGTACCCTACTGATAATGATGAATATGTGGTTAAGGTTGTGGAAGACCAATCACCAAGACCCACATCATTTGAAATTGTAGTTGCAGTGTCCAACAACACTGTGAAGTAAAGGGTGGTCTCCTTATAATCATTGTAACCAATATTCATATTTGGGGGGCAATTCCATAGTGCCCCATTGATGACATGCCATGGGATAGACTAAATGGATGACCACTATAGGTTCCCTACACTTCGAGACATATATGTTATCTTCCCTATTAAATTTTATAGTATGAAATTTTTCTGAGCAGTCTCATGAATGTTGTGAACACTGCTAGTAAAAATGAACGGAGGGCCCAATGCCCCTTTACTATGATGGAAATAGTCCAATATGGATCCAAGTAACAATTATTGATAGGATATAGTTACCCATGGGTGATCAATTGCGATGGAGAGTGGCGACACTGGTGGGGCTGAACATGGAGTCAACCAGGTTCATGTCATCAATGTAGAATCTAGAAATGATGCCCAACCTGAAAAACTGGATCTTGAAACCTCATATATGATTCCTCAAGAAGATCCATCTATTGATATAATTTATGTATTGCTTGGATATGAACATTTTGATCACTTGGTTAAAGATGAATCTAACTCTGATGTATTCAACATCAGTCAGACGACACGATGCCATTCCTGGATATTGATCAAGAGCTTCCTCAAAAAGTTTTCATAATATGAGTGAATAAGTTGGATGGTATCACTTCATCATTGGATATGGGATCTATACACTATAGGGGAGGATGCAAAAAAAATTTACAAGATTATCTAGGACTAACATTCAAATATGTTGCATGAGAGAAGCCAAAAATACTATTCTGGTTGGTGAAAGATGAAGTATGAGAAAATACTGATGTTCCAAGAGGTCAGTGAACAAATCCATCATCTTGATGTGTAGATGACTGAGCATTTCATATATATCACTAAGAATACATGTTTGGTCGATTGACTGAGTCCCAACTAGAATAATCCCAAGAGTTGTTAGCTCATGAAAATCATCATGTGGAATAAATCAATGTTGAATGAGTCCAAAAAAAGATCTGGTCTGATTCACACTATCCTATGGCTATTGATGAGGATGAGGATCGAAGGATGTAGTGAGAAACACTAGAATCTACACACTATTGTTTGGTGTAACTGAGGCACTCCATTGAGGGAGAAAATCTATAAGGGATATTCTTTGTCCAAACTAAAACATACATTTCTTTATCAACCTAATTATTCTAATTGTATGCATGTATACCCTATTTTATTCTAGATTTGATTACCACATATCGATTATTTTTTTGATGTTCCTGATGATCAATCCCAAATAACACATGGGTCATTCCCAGTGTAAGAAAGAAGGGATGATCACTTAACTAACCACCGTGTATATGAGAGTGCTAGCCAATCACTAAACACTCAGAGTCCATTATTTTTCATGTGACCTCCCAAATTATTTGTACTGAGAGAGGGGTGTGATTAGATAATAGGGTT